>JBAJHX010000049.1:13477277-13515365 GCA_037176925.1 Amniataba percoides
TTCTAGCTGTCTGATGGGCTGCAGTACATCTTCGCTCATGTGGGTCAGCTGACAGGCATGTACCGCTACAAGTACAAGCTGATGAGACAAATCCGGATGTGCAAAGATCTGAAGCATCTCATCTACTACCGGTTCAACACTGTAAGTAAACACACATGGTGTTTGAGTTGATGATGTTCTGTGTCCATAGATAGGATTTTCCACAAAACTCTGACACAGCATCTTGACATCTACCAGTTTGGTTTCATTATGGCTTTCTTTGTTATTTGGGTCAGGGTCCTGTGGGCAAAGGTCCAGGTTGCGGCTTCTGGGCTCCTGGCTGGAGAGTGTGGCTGTTCTTCATGAGGGGGATCACGCCACTGTTGGAGAGGTGGCTCGGGAATCTGCTGGCAAGGCAGTTTGAAGGTAAGCATATAGGCCTACACCTCCTTTTGTATGGGGACCACTGTTATTTCAGTAGCAAAAAAGCAAAGTGATGCACAGATGTTTGCAGCAGCATGAACAGTTTTACAATAATTTTTGATCGCTCCAACAGGACGTCACTCCAAGGGTGTGGCCAAGACGGTGACCAAACAGCGTGTGGAGTCTCACTTTGACCTGGAGTTGCGTGCTGCTGTGATGCATGACATCTTGGACATGATGCCTGAGGGCATCAAACAGAACAAGGCCAGAACCATCCTGCAGCACCTCAGTGAGTCCTGGAGGTGCTGGAAGGCCAACATCCCCTGGAAGGTGAGAAATGCTGGAAAGTTATAGAGTGCCATGAATGAGCATGTATAGTTTGTTATTGAGACAAGGATTAATCAGCGTCCTCTCAGACCCATTTGGGAAATGTAAAATTGCCTTTTGTAATGCAGAAAGTTAACTTCGGGAAGAACCAAAAAGTGTAGCAGAGGTTGAAAACATTTGCACCTCTCCAAAAATGGACAAAATATTGATTACTTTTGTTTTCTGATCCTTACAGGTACCTGGACTGCCCACTCCCATTGAGAACATGATCCTGCGCTATGTCAAGGCCAAAGCTGACTGGTGGACCAACACTGCCCACTACAACCGTGAGCGAATCCGCCGTGGAGCCACTGTGGACAAGACAGTGTGCAAGAAAAACCTGGGGAGACTGACCCGTCTGTACCTGAAGGCTGAGCAGGAGAGACAGCACAACTACCTGAAGGTAACACACACAGAAAATAAAGATGAAATGGAAATAATGAAAAGGCATTTTGTTTTGAATATAAAGCTGAACTAGTTTCTGTCTTAAGTTTCAAATGTAGTCCTCTTACAAAGGCGCACTTGCATTGGTCTGCTTGCCTGTGCGTAAGAACTGGAGGAATAATATAATGAATGGGGAGTCTTATTTATCACTGGCTGCAGCTGCAGTCGGGCCCTCACCATTCAGATATTGCTTCTGATAATTCAGACTGATTATACCATTAAAACTTTTTTAATTGGCCATGTTTATACATTTTTTTTTAGTAACTTTATATGAACAATCACTTATAAAATTCACTGTTGTTGCATCTCTACATCGTAAGTCTTAGTTATTCCAGGGTTTTTTTTGTTACATTTTGCTGTGTTTTAAGTGTATATGCTCTGCCTGCAGGATGGCCCCTACATCACAGCTGAAGAGGCGGTTGCCATCTACACCACCACTGTTCACTGGCTGGAGAGTCGGCGCTTCTCACCCATCCCTTTCCCTCCACTGTCCTACAAACACGACACCAAGCTGCTCATCCTTGCCTTGGAGAGGCTCAAGGAGGCATACAGGTAAACATGGTTTACAGTGGCCATCTTTATCAGCAAACATTACTGCCAGAATTTAGTTTTCTACATCGTTGGCTTGTGTTTGTGTGTCCACTAGCGTGAAGTCCCGTCTGAACCAGAGTCAGAGGGAGGAGCTGGGGCTGATCGAGCAGGCGTACGACAACCCTCACGAGGCCTTGTCCAGGATCAAACGTCACCTGCTGACCCAAAGAGCCTTCAAAGAGGTCAGGGCCAAACCTGCAGATATTTCTGCTGTCAAACACCATGTAGAAATTAAAGGGAAAGATTTTGTTGAAAATGTATTTCTTGTTTTGTAATTCTACTTACAGATGTATGTGGAAGTCATTAGACGATAATGTTACTTAGTATTTCTTCTGTATAAATCTGCTTTACGTAACAGAACTTGTTAGCAGGAAGAAAAGCCTGAAAATGATTTTATTCACAAATGAACTGAATATTGTCATGGTTTCTGTTCTGTTTGTAGGTGGGCATCGAGTTCATGGACTTGTACAGTCATCTGGTGCCTGTGTATGATGTGGAGCCCCTCGAGAAGATCACTGATGCCTACTTGGACCAGTATCTGTGGTATGAGGCAGACAAGAGGCGTCTCTTCCCGCCCTGGATCAAACCAGCTGACACTGAACCACCACCACTGCTGGTCTACAAGTGGTGCCAAGGTCAGGCTCTGCACAGGCTCATTATGATGGAAAAGAACCAATGATAATTACATTACAAGCATTTTAAACTTGTATTGATGGTAGTCGATAACTGCCGATCATGTTAGCAGGAGCAAATGTCAAACATTATCTGAAGGCTTTCTGTTTTGCCCGCAGGCATCAACAACTTGCAGGATGTGTGGGAAACTGCGGAAGGAGAGTGCAACGTGATGCTGGAGTCGCGCTATGAGAAGATGTATGAGAAGATTGATCTGACGCTGCTCAACAGGCTGCTCCGTCTCATTGTGGACCACAACATTGCTGATTACATGACCGCCAAGAACAACGTGGTCATTAACTACAAGGTAAACACACTTACTCTTTTTATTCCTGGACAGTCCTTACAGATAAATCTATAAGTAATCTCGAGCTCAATGTACAAACTGGCTTGATAAATGTTGAGTTTTTACTCATCTAAATATTTTCCTCTTTCTGTTTTGTGCATGTAGGATATGAACCACACCAACTCCTACGGCATCATCAGAGGGCTTCAGTTTGCCTCCTTCATCGTACAGTACTACGGTCTGGTGATGGACCTGCTGGTACTCGGCCTGCACCGTGCCAGCGAGATGGCTGGCCCACCTCAGATGCCCAATGACTTCCTCAGTTTCCAAGACACACCAACAGAGAGTGCCCACCCAATCCGGCTCTACTGCCGCTACATCGACCGCATCCACATCTTCTTCAGGTGGGATCGAATCACCAAAACAATAAACAGCAGGCGTTTCTAATAGATAAAAAGAGAAATGTTTCTCTTTGAGCTTGTGTCAAACTGCTGTGGTTTTTAAAATGTATTACATCTGTCTGGCTTGCCAAAAAGTGTAGAATTTTTAACACAAGTAAAAGGCAAAAAGACATTTTAGAAATTAATTTTTTTCTGCTAATTGTAAATAATGTGGCTTTTTCATTGGTCCTCCAGGTTCTCTGCTGATGAGGCCAGAGATCTGATTCAGAGGTATCTGACGGAGCACCCAGACCCCAACAATGAGAACATAGTGGGTTACAACAACAAGAAGTGCTGGCCTCGTGATGCCCGCATGAGACTGATGAAGCATGACGTCAACCTGTGAGTTCCACCTCAAGATCTTGACTCTTAAACTAGTAGTTTATTAATTAAATCGTATTCTGTGCTGAACATAATACTTGATTTAGAAACTAACTTTTCTAATCGTCTTAGTGGACGTGCTGTGTTCTGGGACATCAAGAACCGTCTGCCCAGATCGGTGACCACTGTCCAATGGGAGAACAGCTTTGTTTCGGTCTACAGCAAAGACAACCCCAACCTGCTCTTCAACATGTGTGGCTTTGAGTGCCGCATCTTGCCAAAGTGCCGCACCAGCTACGAAGAGTTCACTCACAAGGATGGTGTGTGGAACCTGCAGAACGAGGTGAGAAATTGTGCCAACGATGCCCCTTTGACAGTTTGTCTTTCATAACAGTACAGATTCATTTCTTATTATAGCATAACTGTCTATAATCAAATACATTTCCTCACATTCCTGTTTTTAAAAAGTTCTTCTATTTCAATTGCATCTATAGGTAACCAAAGAGAGGACGGCACAGTGTTTCTTGCGTGTGGATGATGAATCGATGCAGCGCTTCCACAACAGAGTGCGTCAGATTCTGATGGCCTCTGGATCCACCACATTCACCAAGGTAAGCAGAGAACCTTCTCCCAAAATTGGTTGGGATCATTTTTATGTCAGAATATTTTATTAAAATATTTCATTATCTCCAGATTGTGAACAAGTGGAACACGGCTCTGATTGGTCTGATGACGTACTTCCGTGAGGCTGTGGTCAACACCCAGGAGCTCCTGGACCTGCTGGTGAAGTGTGAGAACAAGATTCAGACACGTATCAAGATCGGTCTCAACTCCAAAATGCCTAGTCGCTTCCCTCCCGTAGTCTTCTACACTCCCAAAGAGTTGGGTGGCCTTGGCATGCTCTCTATGGGCCATGTGCTCATTCCACAGTCAGACCTGCGGTAAGTCAGTTTGCAGTCGGCAGTTGTTTGTAAATGATGTTGTAAATTTATTAAGCAAACTTGACTTAAATTCTTCTATCTCTCCACCAGGTGGTCCAAGCAAACAGATGTGGGCATCACTCACTTCAGATCTGGAATGAGCCATGAAGAAGATCAGCTGATTCCCAACTTGTATCGTTACATTCAGCCATGGGAGAGCGAGTTCATCGATTCCCAGAGAGTTTGGGCCGAGTACGCTCTCAAAAGACAGGAGGCCATCGCCCAGAACAGGTGTGGCCTTTCACAGATTGTCTTGTCCATGAAAACACTGTTTGAAGATTTCTTCAACGAACTTACATTCTTTCTACACTGATTCAGTAGTAATTAATTTTAACAAATGTGAGCTGAACCTGGATGGTGCAAATAGCAGTTTGTTTTCTTGTATAGGCGTCTCACATTGGAAGATTTGGAGGACTCATGGGACAGAGGAATCCCACGTATCAACACACTTTTCCAGAAGGACCGACACACACTCGCCTATGACAAAGGCTGGAGAGTCAGGACAGATTTCAAACAGTATCAGGTATGTGGAAGACACCACTGGACTTTCTTGTGACCATTTGCTTAATGTTGCATTTGCCACCTACACACATACATGTGTTGATATCTCTTGTATTGATTGTGATTGCAGGTGCTGAAGCAGAATCCTTTCTGGTGGACCCACCAGAGGCACGATGGCAAACTGTGGAACCTGAACAACTACCGCACAGACATGATCCAAGCTCTGGGCGGTGTAGAGGGCATCCTGGAACACACACTCTTCAAAGGCACTTACTTTCCCACCTGGGAGGGTCTCTTCTGGTGAGAGCACTTTGATACTCAGAATGCGTGTTGTGGATTTTGAGAAAAGCCCTTGAATCTTTTAGGGCAACAGAAGAGAAACTATGTCAGCCTCATTATGTGCAAGTTTTACTCTCTAAATTAAAATGGCATGACCAAAATTGTGGAATTGTTTTTGTCTAGTTGAGGATTTGTTTTTGACGTGTAATTCAAATGGCAGCAACTGTCTCTTCATTGACTTTACAGGGAAAAGGCCAGTGGCTTTGAGGAGTCCATGAAATGGAAGAAGCTGACCAATGCTCAGAGGTCTGGTCTGAACCAAATCCCCAACCGTCGCTTCACACTATGGTGGTCACCCACCATCAACAGAGCCAACGTCAGTACAACCAACATCTCAAAATTTATCTCTTGATGCATCACTTGATTTCATGTTCCTAAATTTTCTGGCTTGGCTTATGTTTGTTTCTGTCCTTAGGTGTACGTGGGTTTCCAGGTGCAACTTGACCTGACGGGAATCTTTATGCACGGCAAGATCCCCACGCTGAAGATCTCCCTCATTCAGATCTTTAGGGCTCACTTGTGGCAGAAGATTCACGAGAGCATTGTCATGGATCTCTGTCAGGTGGGTTTTTGTGTTTTACCTCATTACAGAGAGAACAGTGGAAATATAGCAAGCTGAGGTTTTCTGTTAAAATGACCTTTTACCTGCTTTATTGTTGACTCGGTCTTCTCACATTGAGTACAACTTTTTCTGTTTTTGTTTTCAGGTGTTTGATCAGGAGCTGGATGCTCTTGAGATTGAGACTGTGCAGAAGGAGACCATTCACCCCAGGAAGTCGTACAAGATGAACTCATCCTGTGCAGACATCCTCCTCTTTGCATCATACAAGTGGAACGTCTCTCGACCATCTCTGCTTGCTGACTCAAAGTACGACTTTTGAAGCTACATTTATTTGACTCAATGCATTTTCACCTTCAGAAGAAATATCACTGTATATATTAATTTACACTCATTTCTCTTAAGACATTAATTGAATAATTGTATGGGTAATTTCATCCTCCATGAATTAAAATATGTACCTTGTGTTACAGGGATGTGATGGACAGCACCACCACACAGAAGTACTGGATCGATATCCAGCTGCGTTGGGGCGACTATGACTCACATGACATCGAGCGCTATGCCAGGGCCAAGTTCTTGGACTATACCACAGACAACATGAGTATCTACCCCTCCCCTACAGGGGTGCTCATTGCTATCGACCTGGCTTACAACCTCCACAGGTTAGGATTGTTACCCAGGATACACAATCAGTATGGTTACAGATATTAGGTGATATAAAAGAGTGTATTATAGATGTGTGAAAATAAATTAGCAGGCCAAATACATGATGGCATTGCCTGGATTTTAACATCCACTTGTTCATGTCAACAAGTATGCTCTACAGTAGCCTTTGCAGTCTTCACACAAGCTTCCTAAACTTGTTCTATGTGAATGTAACTGTCTGCAATAGTAAATCACACCAGCTAAGTTGGTGCTGTTGGGTAAATGTACTCTGACCTCCCTGAAATGTTTTTCAGTATTTCAACAGAGGGAGGGAAAAACAATATCAAGTTAATATATAACTGTTTTTTTTAATCTCCTCTATAGTGGCTATGGTAACTGGTTCCCTGGAAGCAAGCCTCTGATCCAGCAGGCCATGGCCAAGATCATGAAGGCCAACCCTGCCCTGTATGTGCTCAGGGAGCGCATCCGCAAAGGTCTGCAGCTTTACTCCTCTGAGCCCACTGAGCCCTATCTGTCCTCTCAGAACTACGGTGAACTCTTCTCCAACCAGATCATCTGGTTTGTTGATGATACCAACGTGTACAGAGTCACCATTCACAAGGTGAGGACTGTTTTTTTTTTCTTTCTAGAGTTATTAAATATAGATTTTGTTTTGCCCAAACAGGTGAAAATTTGTTGCAGAATACCAGCCTTTTAATCTTTTATTTTAAATCTGTCTCAACAGACCTTTGAGGGTAACTTGACCACGAAGCCCATCAATGGAGCAATTTTCATCTTCAACCCCAGAACTGGCCAGCTCTTCCTCAAGATCATTCACACCTCTGTGTGGGCTGGACAGAAACGTCTGGGACAGGTACAGCCCTGCTCTAAAACTAATCACTTCAATAATAACCAGCTCTGCTTTTTGCTTTTATTCACTCTGACGCTTGCGTTTACTGATTTGAGTCCTTGTTTTTTGTAGGACATACTTTGGCTCTTTTCAAATGATCTCTCTTACTATCTTACTTGTTTTGCACTTTTGCTGACTTACAGAAACAATGTGGATACATTTTATAATCTTAATTAAATTGTCCAACTAAGTAAAACAGTAAAACAAGATCACCTTCCTACAGCTTTAAGTGACCACGTGGATATTTGGTACACACACTGCTCTTCTGAGTGTCAAACTATGTTATTGCTTTATCTCTGTAGTTGGCCAAATGGAAGACAGCTGAGGAAGTGGCTGCCTTGATTCGTTCCCTCCCTGTTGAAGAGCAGCCGAAACAGATCATTGTAACCAGGAAGGGCATGCTGGACCCTCTGGAGGTCAGACCATAACACACTAAAAACTCAAAGGATCACCTCTGTTTTGTTTTTTCTTTTTTTTTTTTTAAATACAGACTTTCATTGCTTTCTGATTTTAATGCTTTCTTCTGTCTCTGTAGGTCCACTTGCTTGACTTCCCTAACATCGTGATCAAAGGCTCTGAGTTGCAGCTGCCCTTCCAGGCCTGTCTGAAGGTGGAAAAGTTTGGAGATCTCATCCTGAAGGCCACAGAGCCTCAGATGGTGCTTTTCAATCTGTATGACGACTGGCTCAAGACCATCTCGTCTTACACAGTGAGTTTCAGTCTGTACCACTAGAGCCTCTCTGTCCAGGATCAAATGGATCTTATTAAATATTTACCACTGCATCGTGTACCTGAGCTGATCCTGGCTGATTTCTTAAGACATTTGCATTGCATTCACTTTTGGTGTCATCAGTTTATTCCCCTGTGTGAATAGTTTGTTTGGTGCTCTGCCCCATCTCTAGGCCTTCTCCCGACTCATCCTGATCCTCAGAGCGCTCCACGTCAACAACGACCGGGCCAAGGTGATCCTGAAACCCGACAAGACGACCATCACTGAGCCCCATCACATCTGGCCCACGCTCACAGACGAGGAGTGGATCAAGGTGGAGGTTCAACTCAAAGACCTCATTCTCGCAGATTATGGCAAAAAGAACAAGTAAGTATTAGTTGAGAGGCTGAATATTTGCCTGACCTGAAAACAGTACATTGCTCAGATAGATGTTGCGACTTCAGTTAAGCAGTCATTGCTCCCCTTGTCTTCATCCAGTGTGAACGTGGCCTCGCTGACCCAGTCTGAGATCCGTGACATCATCCTGGGTATGGAGATCTCTGCTCCGTCACAGCAGCGTCAGCAGATTGCGGAGATCGAGAAGCAGACTAAAGAGCAGTCGCAGCTCACTGCCACGCAGACCCGAACTGTCAACAAGCACGGTGACGAGATCATCACCTCCACCACCTCCAACTACGAGACCCAGACCTTCTCCTCCAAGACTGAATGGAGAGTCAGGTATAGACAGTTTGTTTGAATTTCAGACTTTGTTTTGAGGCGTTTCTTCACTCATGTTATGAAATAACCATCATGGCTTATTGGAGTAAATGGATAACTAGGCAGTCGTCATTCTTGGTTTAATGTTCCTTATTCATCTCCTGTCAGGGCCATATCTGCTGCAAACCTCCACCTCCGAACCAACCACATCTATGTGTCATCTGATGACATTAAGGAGACTGGTTACACCTACATCCTGCCCAAGAATGTCCTCAAGAAGTTTATCTGCATCTCTGATCTGCGAGCACAGGTATGCCAGGGATTCACAGTACTTCAGTTCATAGGAAAATAGTGTGTCATGAAAATCAAAAGAATTTAGTGATTCATCCTTGACATCTCAACGCTTCTGTGCACAGTATAGAAATAAACTGCGTCTGTAGACACTGACGGGTGCACTGTGTTGTTCCAGATTGCAGGCTACCTGTATGGTACCAGTCCACCAGACAATCCCCAGGTGAAGGAAATCCGCTGCATCGTCATGGTGCCACAGTGGGGGACACACCAGACGGTCCACCTGCCCAACCAGCTGCCTGGTCATGAGTACCTTAAAGTATGACACATTTGCAGTTTGAGAGAGTTCAGTTCATTCTTGGCTTTTTTACTAGCTTCTTTGTAAGGTGTGTTTTATTTTGTTTACCTAATGGCGTTCCTTTCTGGAAACAGGAAATGGAGCCCCTTGGATGGATCCACACTCAGCCTAATGAGTCACCCCAGCTGTCCCCACAGGATGTCACCACCCATGCCAAGATCATGGCAGACAACCCATCTTGGGATGGAGAGAAGACCATCATCATCACTTGCAGGTAGGTTCATAACTAGATGCCTGTTGTCTTTCTGGATTTGTCAGACTGCAGTGCCCTAAATGCTGTCATCACTTTAGCATTTACAACTCTGAGGTGGATCTTCAAGTTGTACTGCGTGTATGTATGTAAACATATTGAAATAATGTAATCAAATATTTTTGTGTACCTGTTGTGTTCAGATGCCAAAATGTTGACAATTACTCATACAAGTACAACATTATTATTGTAGGGATGTGAGATACAAAGCAGGAAATATTTGAATGGTTAGGCTTTGAAGTCGTAAAGCATCATTGGAAAGCCACTGATGCAATGTGTTCTGTCAGGCTATTCTGTAAGAAAGACTTTTTAATTGATTTAGCATGATGACTATTAGAAACTTTACATCACTAACTATACTTTAAAATGTGTCTTGCATCTGAAAAAGGCTCTAATGATCAAATAACTAATTCTTATGAGCTGATATAACTATACTGTAGCATTACTGTAGAAAGGTGACTCTTAAGAGACTTTTTGTCACAGCAGAAGCTCTTTTCCTTTGTGGCCTGTTTTTATAATACAAATATCTGCACATTGAAGTGATATTTGTCAGTTGAACAGTACTCAAATACATCTCTTTGATTCTCAGCTTCACCCCAGGCTCCTGCACACTCACAGCCTACAAGTTGACCCCCAGCGGCTACGAGTGGGGTCGGCAGAACACAGACAAGGGAAACAACCCTAAAGGGTACCTGCCTTCCCACTATGAGAGAGTGCAGATGCTGCTCTCTGACCGCTTCCTGGGCTTCTTCATGGTGCCGGGGCAGGTGTCCTGGAACTACAACTTCATGGGTGAGTACACATACTTTATGTATACTGTAATTATTGCATGAGCTTTTAGTTTTTACTCATTAGATGGAGGGAGTGATTCTGCTTTAAAACAGTCTTTCAAACCATGAAGCAATATCTCTTACATCCTCAGTACTTTTCATTTGTGACAGAAATCGGTGCCATACATTGATATTTCCACTCTGTCCCTGTGTTAGTTTGATTGATTTTTTTTTTTTTATTCCTGTGCAGTTCTGCTTCACAACTCAAAATCTATCACTAACATGTTGACAAGCAAACAGCTTTTTCATTCCTCAGACTTAAAAAAAGAGGGTGTTGTTTAAATGTTGACCATTGTACTTTGCATTGGCATCAAAAATGAGTTCAAACAATCATTTTATCAACGTATCTTGCTACAGGTGTGCGCCATGACCCCAACATGAAGTATGACCTGCAGCTGGCCAATCCCAAGGAGTTTTACCATGAAGTCCACCGACCATCGCACTTCCTGAACTTTGCCTCCCTGCAGGAGGGTGAGATCTATAACGCAGACCGTGAGGACATGTATGCCTGAGAGCAGACGTGCTGCACGCTTTTTGTAGATAGCTCCGCCAGAATCATGGGAGCCGATCCAGAACAGCCCCTGTAATATTTCTACTAAACACAATGTAACTGTGATGTTTGGGATTTTTTAATGTAAAGGCTTTAGGACCATTTTAGGACTTTTTTTGGGAATATTTTCTACAAATGTTTTGTTTTGTCCCCCCCCCTTTCTTAAAAATTAAAGATTATTCATTTTTGTGGCTTCTAGTACACTCAGCATATGTGCATTTGTGTGTAGTTTCCAGTACACAATACTGTGTAATATTTGATAATTAAGCATTGTTTCAAAGAGTACTTCCTGTTCACCTTTTTGAGAAATGAAACTGAAAGTTGTATTTTCATGCCAGTAATGCCTGCTTACTGTTCTGTACATCCTGTGACATTGTGGCTCAGGTTTAAATAAAGATCACCATTTTTTATAAACATTTCTCATGTGTTGGTGTAACATTACTGCCACTATTGACTTCAAATCTTTTAATACAACTGCAACATATGTCACCAGAAGACAAGTGTTAATTTTCACTGTAGAAGGGAACTTTTTTTTTTGGCTTGCTTCCTTCTTCAGTGAGGCCAGAGGTCAACACGGCATGCTCGGTTTAGTTCCTGCTCTAAAACACTTCAACAATTTGGATACCAGGGGCTTGAAAATAGGATGTGCTTTTAAAAGAACTGCCTCTTTTAGTGCCATTAACTCTGATTAAATTAAGTTGTACTGTAGTTTCCTGCCTCGTGTAACTGCTTTTATGTGTGACATTTATTGGACAACAATTTCTGACTGCAGATCTTCAGAGGAAATTCAATGTTCACGCTCTGGTGCATGCATCAGTATGCTCGACCTGACAGGCCTGTAGTGCGTGTATGTGTGTGTGTGCTCGGATTACATTGGTCAGAAAAGTAGGAGGATCCTGCAGCGAGCAGCCTGCATGTGTACAGTCCAGGACCTTGCAGCTAAGGGCTTTGCAGAGAGTACTTGGTGTACTTCTTTTGGTTTTTGTTTCTAGCGTTTATTATGAGCACGCTGTCAAAAAGGCAGGAGGTGTGGGAGGAGGAGCAGCTCAAGTTGAGGCGTGTCTGCAGCGTGGGCTCGGCCGCACGCGCTCTTTAAGCTCGACTTTGTTTTCACTTTTATTATCATCATCATCGTCAGCCGTCATGCCGCGCTGACGAGCCGCTGTCGGTCTCGGTGTGTCTGACTCGGGTGAAACGAGCCGCCGACATGGAGGCGGCCGACGCGGACGCTAAACAGTCGGAGGGCTGCTTCGACAGGACGTCCTCTTCTCTGACCGTGGACGACGTGTACGACATCGCCAAGCTGATCGGTGCCGAGGTGGAGAAGCTCATCGACGGCTGCGGGAAGGAGAGCGTCGTGGGTCTGGTGCCCAAAGTGGTCAAAGTGCTGGAGCTGCTGGAGAGCTTCGCCTCCCGCAGCGGCGCTCTGCGGGCGAGAGAGGAGGAGCTGCTGCGGAGCTTCGAGACCATCCAGCTGCAGCAGCAGAAGAGACGGGCGGGCGAGGAGGGCAGCGGCGACAAAAACGAAATACGAGTGAGGTTTTAATCCAAAACAATACGCTAATGCTCTTCCTCCGCCACCGTGTGTGTGTGTCATACCGACGTTACAGCGCCTCTTGCTAACGGCTGTTTCAGCTCTATTTTGTGTGTCGTGACTTCCCGTTGACAGACAGGCCAGGGGAGTTATGGCGGCCCACATAATGCAGCTACAACATAAATATTACAATCTATTACGAACATGTGATAAATTAAATTCTCAGGCTGTATTTGGGTTTTATTATCTGGGCCCTGCTTACCTGGTTTATAATAAAATACTCCGCTCCGCGCTCACGGCTGCTGTCAGTGAACTTCACTAATTGATATCAATCTGCCGACGTTCTCCCTGTGTCGTCAGGGCAACCGACGGTTTCTCGGTTGTAACGGTCAACAGGTGTGGTATTTAACATTAAATATAGTAAAAAAGTAATTTTTAACGGTCTATAGGTTGTTATTATTGCGCAAAATCTATATTTTAAGATAGATGATGCGGCACAGCAGTGACTTAAGGTAGTTTTTATTGAATTATACAAAAGTTTTGACCATTAGTTAAAAAGAAGCTATCTGGCTAATTAGCAGCGCTACAGACTCTTACATAGAGATGTAAGAGGAAGATATTAGCAGTAGCTTAAATTCAGATTCACTTCGTGTTAAGTCTCAAGTTAACAGGTGGATGCACAGCAGTCTGAACACTAATGATGATGTTGATGTGGTGTAGCATTGAGTGTTGTAGGACTTTATCAGGGCAAAGTGTAAAGTTAATTGCACTTTGTTGAACAGAAAGGCTGCTAGATGACATCAGGGGTTAATAGGGCTTGTGGGCCCCCAAGTGGGTTAATCCGGCCATGTGCTCCACATAATAACCTAACATGTCACACTTTTCTGTTCAAAGTAAACAGACAGCTGTAGGTGTCACATATGGCTTTCTGTTGTATCTCTGATTTTATGTATTTTTATATTTCTAAAGTCGCACAAAACAAACAAAAGCCACATAATTCCAGTGCTTCCACACTGACATTTTAAGCGGATGTTGCTTCTCGAACTCTCCATTCTCCATCTGTGGTCCTATTTCATGCACTTCATACTATGGTGTTATACAGTATGAAATTCATTTGGTTTGAACTAGTACATAAGGGGCATAAAAAATGATGCTGTGACCCAACGACAGCACTGGCAAAGAGGCCTTTATTCTCCACAGCAGATGTACTAAGTTTTCTGAACACACCAGGGAGCTTCACTGTTGTGAGACTTTGTGACAGCCAATATCTAAAAGGGTTTTGCACATACAAAGCTTATTGTTTTGAAATACTTTGATTATGTCAGTAAAGCACTGGCTGTTTAATCTATATTGTTACCAGTTCATCATATGAAATGTCTTCTGGTACAGCTTATCCATCAGCGTCTAACAATTTACATTTTATTCTGTATGGTTAGTGCACTGTAGACAAACAGTGGTGTTATCTGAATAAATTAATCAAGAGCTTTGGGTCTCAGAGGTCAGAATTTGCTGTTGAGATGTCTTGGAGTCGTTTCAGCAAAGCCATCTGTAATGACTTCATGGCGGTGACACACCCGCGCAGACGCAACCTATTTTTCGCTGAAGCCAAATTCCATCATGGTCCAGAGATTTTAAGAGCGAAAGGGAGAGTTGCATCACTCTGAAGTCATTTTACTGTGCGTCTCCCATCCTCTCTCACAGGAGCTGCAGC
Organism: Amniataba percoides; assembly: GCA_037176925.1. Taxonomy (NCBI): domain Eukaryota; kingdom Metazoa; phylum Chordata; class Actinopteri; order Centrarchiformes; family Terapontidae; genus Amniataba; species Amniataba percoides. Next base: position 13,491,687 of record JBAJHX010000049.1, read on the forward strand.
AGAAGGAGCAGCAGTGGAAACAGAGGTGCGAGGAGCTGCAGGTCCAGGTACAGCAGCTCCAGGAGGACAGAGAGGAGCTGCAGAGCAGGCTGAAGGGCAGCCATGCGCAGGAAGGTGTGTCCAAGGATTTTAAAGTTAAATTGTAAAGTGTCTTGGGGGCATTTGAAATCTGGACTGTGTTTGCTCAATTAGTGCCTAACGGAGCCTTTCACTGTTCCCTGCTACGCACTGTTTACATGAACGTGTCACGACATGAAGCGTCCCCAGTGTGAGTTACGGGAAGTTTTGAAAATCACAAAAGCAGTTTAGCATGTTTTATATCTCATTGCTTTCAGAAGAGGCAAACAGCAAATAAAAAGCAACCAAACACAAAAAAAGTAATGTAATGATTTGAAACAGAATTGCATCTGAATTTGGTTTTTCTAGAGTCCACTTAAGATTCATCCAATGTTGATAGAGGAAGCAAATCAGTCTGAAGGTCATTTGGTTATGTATCTTTCCTACTCCAGTCCAAGAATGCAAATGTGTATGACAGTACTTTGTGAGAGATTCAAAGCAGTAGGTTAACAGTCATGAGAGACTGAAAGTAGTTGAACTGGTTGTTAGAGGTTTTTTTTAGGTCACAAACATTTTTATGGGAGACGACTCAGAAGGGAGTTGTGATTACCCTGCAAACATGAAGACGAGGACATCAAAAACACACACAGAAAGTCCAAATCTCCAGAGCAGGATTGTCCTTTAATTACGAGATTACTGTATTTTCACTAGCTCAGTAGATAAACAATATCTGTAAAATATCATGACTGACTATAACACTGTCTTGGTATAAATTATTTACATTTGACATCCACTTGATTTAATGAATTTATATTAAGAATTGGTTTGACAAAGTGGAACAAGAAAAGATATTTTCTCTTTTTCTCTTCTGATAAATTGGATTACTGGTTTTAAAAAAAAACTGAACAGAGTAATGTGAGCCAGAGGGTGGAGTCACTTTGATGACTCTTGTTTTCTTGTGCTGACAGGAGAAACATGCTGTCTTAATACTTTTGTGATTTATTTGACAAGAGGCCATGTGGCAGGTGAATGTGATCATTAATTTTATATAGCATGTGTTCCCATGTCTTATTCAGCAGATTATATTAGTTTATGTGCAAGAATTTAATCTGGAGAGACTGTAGGAAATGCGATAAAACACACCTTATTATTTGCTGCAGCTCTAGTATGCCTCAAGGTTCATTCATCCAAATCATAAAAAAAAGGTATGAATCATATCGAGCTGTGCAACAGCTTTGCTTTTATTTGTGCAGGTTTTCAGATATCTGCGTCATACATTTCTTCCTCCACTGCAACACAATAGAGGTGAATGGAATGAGATTTGTGGTATGTTTGCATGTAGAAATACCTCTGCATACGAAACACAGCACAGTAAAATTTTCGAACACCACAGTTCCTATAAAAACTGTTAACAGTTAGTTCTGTGGATTTTACTGCCACTTTGTCTCTGTTTTTCATTGCAAACAAAATTCTTTTTATCTCAGTATGCTGGGACGGTGGGGGATCTATACAACCAAAGCTATCTGCAAGACAAGAAGCAAGCAAGAGATTCTGTTTGTCTTTTGAAATTTGGGTGAATTGAACCTTTAAAACTGTGAAAAACATATCAAGATTGCACTTCATATGAATTAGTACATGTATCATTGAAGGAAAAGCGATATAGTTTGTAATGTCCTCTGACCACCTCCTAATTTTCTATAATGGTCACATTTTTACCATGTAACTGGGAGGAATAGTTGGAATGAAGATATCCATCTCTGTGGTATACTTTCATGTCCTCTATGCAGTCATTACTGTATTTAATGGGGTTTTCATGGTTCATTTATCACATGATGGAGCATTCATCACCACTGATCAGAAAACTGGAGCTATTAGTCTCCAATAAACTTTAGAACAGTATAACACCAGCTATCTGATAAATGAAATCATATAAATGTGATAATCATTCAGAAAAGAGGGTTATTAAAATTAAGTAGGTTTAAGGCCTTTGTCTTCTTTATCAGAGCCCTTCTGTACGTTTGTCTTTATGTGTGTGTGTGTGTGTGTGTGTGTGCAGACCGTGTCCAGCGGCAGGAGCGAGAGGTGATGCTGAAGTTGAAGGGGGTGGTGGACAAGCAGAGAGACGAGCTGAGGGCCAAAGCGCAGGAGATAACCACCATCTCAAAAGAGGTGGAGGCGGTAAGGAGACACAAACACAAACATGTGACGAGCCCTCTGCCCATGCACGCTGACACCTTCTCATTAAAAGTTCCACATTCAAACACACTCTTTCTACGTGAGGAAATGTCATTTGAGTGGGTAGTCGGTTTTGAGACTGAAGAGAAAAAAACGCTCTTGCGATATTTATGGCTGTAGCGACAAAGGTCAGCTTACTTAAAGGCAAGTTGCCTTCTCTCAAAGAAACAGTCACTCTTGTAGTCTTGTATAAAGCCTTGTACCATGCAAATTTAATTATACCATGACATCAAAAGAGAAGCTACATCATGTAATAAAAACACACTGGAAGGCAATAAGTGTGTTCACTATCAGGGTAAGGAGTGTAGAGATTATCCACATAATTACTGGTTGAGGATTATGCTCCACTTAAGACAAGTCTGGGCAGAGTTTACACCCCCACACAGCCAACGTGTGTGTGTGTGTGTGTGTGTGTGTGTGCCTGTTCCTGCACGTGTCTGTATCTGTCTCACGTGATTTAAATAACATCCATAACTGGGTGTGTATTTGTTAACGTTCCCAGTCAGTTGACTTGAGTGGACTGCAAGAACAACTCACGGTCAACTGAGCTGTGTTTCTCTGTTTGCTCAAATGAATGCCTAGAATAGTTTTCATCTGTAAAATAAATGCTACATTTGTGTGGCCTCATTCCCTCCCCCAAACTTTTTGGTCCAAATCCCAGACATGGAGACATTTTCACTCTGCTGTTAGACACAGATACATTGTCTTTTTGACTCAGCCCTGCCTGGTTGGTTTTGGGTTAAACTATATTTGTACCTGGTGGGAAGTGTGGAAACAGTTTGACATTAAATCTGTTTTGTGGGTTTACTTGCATCAGCTCATGATTAAGAAATGTAGCTCATATATAAGTGTGTGTGTGTGTGTGTGTGTGTGTGTGTGTGTGTGTGTTTGCAGCTCCAGGAGCAGTTGGACCGCTTCATGAAGATGAATGCGGAGCTGCGACATAAGCAGAACATGCTGCAGGCCCAGCTGAAGAGCACCGTGGAGAGGAAGGCCGACATGGAGGCTGACCTGAAGGAGAAGACCAAGGAGATAGAAAACCTTCAGGCACTGCTGGACCAAACCAACAGCAACAGCCCTGTATGCAGAATGAATTATATTTATTATATGTTACTTATCTTCCCTCTATTTCTTAAAAAGTCTATGATAGTCTTATGAAGTCTTCAGATACAGGGGGTCCTTGATTTACATCGGAATTTCGTTCCTATGGACACGATGTAACGCGATTTTTAAGTTGGAACTCACATATGTGACGGACACACATACTCACACATGATGTTACAAACTTATTGAGGTGTTGCCGAACAAACACCTGCAATAATGAAAGTGAAAATGCTGTGTAGCATGCACACACACACCTTTCATATATGCGTGAAGACATATTCGTCCACTCCGCTCGCCAACTAGTTCCCCCGCAAAAAATTTGTTTTAACTCTGCAGATGCCGTACCTCGGAGTGATGGAACAAGACTTTCTTAATAAATTTATGGGGGGTGGCAACATAACTATGAAACGCCATAGGTCGAGGACGTTGTAAACCAAGGACCTCCTGTATACTTTTTTATGGTATTAAAAACCTGAAGGTCAAAATAAATACAGGACTTTTAGGGACAACTCATCTCAGATGTTCTGGTCATGAACAGAAAATTTAAAAAGTACATTTTAAGCTTGTACTACTTCAGCCAAAACAAACTCAAGGATTTTGTCTACATTGCCTGACGACTCTGTGCTCTCCCATCAGTCCAGTCCGAGTCAAACAGTTCGCGAGTCAACGAAGACGTCGACGGCTGACCAGAAGGATCCTGATATGCCCTGCTTCACCAAGAAGGAGGTGCGGGACATTATTTTCGAGAGAAACGAGCTCAAAACCAACCTCTTCCTGGTGCAGGAGGAGCTCAGCTACTACCAGAGGTGGGTGTGTGTGGAAAAGTCCTCCTGAGAAAAGGTTTTAAGCTCTTAAGTTACATGTTACATGTCCCTAAATGGAAACAATTGTGTGTTTCTACAGGGAGATCCTGAGTGAGGAGCGGTGCCCAGGTTTCCTGTTAGAAGCCGTCCGCTCCACAATCAAAAAAAGGAGAAAGCTCATCAAGGCGAAGATGCTCGGGATTCCTGTGAACGAATGCAGCAGCAGGTCTTTCTTGCACATGTTCATTATGTCCAGAATAAAGGAGGATATAATAAAACTGATTATAGTAATAGATAAGATAAATCAAATTTCCTTTTCTTTTTTTTTTTAACCAGTGATGAGGAAGAGAGGAGTTCCCTGTTTGGGCAGACAGAAGTAGATGGCACAGAAGTCGATGGTACTGACAAACCAGCCGAGTCACGCATTCAAACCCTGTGAGTACAACTTCAATCTCTGCTGCTTCACCGCACCGCTTAGATTTGAAACCACAATGCTGCACAAAGCTGGGGATGATTATATGTTTATATGTTTTTTAAAGTGGTAGTTTGGAAGTTTTGTTTCAACATTGGTCCTTGACGATGTTTTTACCTGAGAAAGTTCATTGTTCATGGCTTCACAGTCTTGATTTAATCAATAGATGTGTCAAATGATGCTCTCTCTCCAATGAGCAGCAGAACTGACGGGAAAGAAGAGCCCATCTTTAAATAGGCCAGCAGAAATGATTTAGTCTTTCTAGTTATTGTGCATTTAGTACACAGAGATCAGACTGATGTTACAGAGGATTTCTCCAGACAAGCTCAGGATTATCTTAATGCTCGAAGCATGGGAGGGAGAAAAGGAGACATCAGACATGTGACAAATTTAACTGGCTGTGTTACTCATGTTCTCATTTTTACCCTTAAATTAAGTCTGTCTTCCCAGAAATATGCATGTGGAGAAGCAGAGGATGTTAACCAAATCACGAAACAAAGAGTGGGAATTACCAGCAGACCTGCAGGGAGGGAACTTATGCAGGGGAACTTTGGGAAATTATTTTTTAGTCTGGGTGAGGTCAAGGCTCCTGACTGAGAATTTAATTAAGTGAAGAATGTGTTTGATGGCTCCCGTCTGGTCAGGGCTAAAAATGCAGCTGGATTTAGATGTTTTGAGTCTAATGTACCTGTTTAGCTTTCTGGGTTGATCTGCATACTACAGATTAGAAGAAATTAAATAAGAAACAAAAAAAATTTAGAACAGAATCTCTAAAGAGAAACCAGAATAATGTCTATTAAACATTAACAGCAGTAGCACTTTGCTCTATAACACTCATTAAATGTAAAGTGAGAGCAATAAAGATTGCCCAAACACCACCACTGCTATAAAAACTAAATCAAAAACAGCCATCATCTGTGAATCAAAGCATCAGTTTCATCTCTCTTTCACTCTCTCTCTCCGCTGAGCTCACTGTGTTGAGATGTTCGTCAATCCTGGACTATATTTAGCTGTAATCCTCAGCTGCTGACCTCAGGCCTGCCTTTTCTACTCTGTCAAATGCAGCTTTGGCTTCCTGACGCGATCGGGCAGCGGCCGGAGTCCCACCCACATGAGCAACTCCGCCTCCAGCTGGGAGATCATCGGAGACTCAGAGGCCTCGGACGAGAGGGAACAGAGAGCTACGTCCTGAGCCCGATACTGACCACAGAGACTTCTCCAAGTTTGTCTCTGTGTGATCTCAAACTGACTGTTCTCTTCCTTCATTCACAACCTCTTCCTCAATCTGGTTTTGGCTCAGGAAAAAGGTTACAAGGACTTTTGAACGCAGCCCCAGTGTGAATAACGCAAAAGCACTATGTGAGAGTGAGGGAAGAGAAAGTAACATTTTTAAACAGAAGTCTTCAGCTTTCTTTTGGGGTTTCTTTCTTTGCTTTCATTTCCACTTTGGTTAATTTCACTCCTGTCAAAAGTCCCCTTACTTTTCCATGGAAGTGTAAAATCCGAACACATATTATACCAGTACTAAAGTATGGGACAGTGTTTCACAGTATTATGAGGAATAATGAAATGAAATGAGACTGCCTTTTGTATGATTCACATATTGATAGAACAATCATAAAATTCCTCATTGTAAGGATGATTTTGAGCATATAGAAATACATTTATATAGATTCTAATCTTTATCGAAAACCAAAGACATTACAAAAGTGCAAACTATAAATCCTGAAATGAAACTTGCTGCTCTATTAATACAGAAAACAGAAAACTATGTTCAGCTCTGTTCCACAAGAGGGCGTTGGTTTGTTTTATAACTAATTACCAAGATTTTACCACAGACTTGTCAGGAAACATTTACCTCAGTTGGAGGAGTTTTAAGCCATCTGTTTACTGGTGTATTTTTCATGATTTGAAGCATTCTCATGCTCAAGAAGAAAAAAGAGACATTTATTGTCACATTAAGCCTCTTCTAGTTAATTTTAACCCCTTAAGCCTTAACTTACCGCTTGTATTGTTAAAAATATATTTTCTTAAGTTTAAGCCATTGCACAGAGAGTATTTGGCTGGTGTGTGTTTGATGATGGTGCCATAAATGTGCATCAGTATTTGTGGGTATAAGCACGGCGGGCACACCGGTCTCTGTTGATTGGTTACTCTACTTTTAAAAGGGCGCCATGAGGGTCCTTGTGTTTTTGTCTTTTATTCCCACGACCACGAGTTACCATAAAGTAACACATTTATTCTGTCTGACCCCTCTGTTCCCTCTAAATGTCTGACTCAGACTATTAGCGGTGTCTTTGTTGAGAAAGACAATGTATGACCCTCCAGTCAGATCATATTCTCTTAAAATACTGTGTCTGCAATTTATTTTTGTAAGCATGTTTTTATGGAGCAGATATAAGATGTCATTTGCCATCTGAGTGACTTTTATTGATGAAATGTGATATAAAAAAAAACATGGATTTTCTGTGATGCTGAGATTTCAAAATCCATTAAACACAGACTTGTATTGAAAATTGAATGATGTCAGTGCATTTTATTTCCCCTAAAATGTAATTTTGAAATAAGACAAATACAAGATTACAATTACAGTATGAGAAAAGATAAAGAAAACAGAAGCTCAGAGTGATTACGTGATCATCTTTGCTCTGACTTTCAAGACTTATAAGGAGGACGAAGGCGTTCCTCATCACGTCCTGGAAGACTGATAACAGTGGATTCTGGGAAAAAGGTGAATATCAGGGGTATGTGTTAGCATATGTGTGCGCACCCTGGCAGTGTGTGCGGCGAGTTTTGTGTGTTAGTGTTCGACCATCTTTAAAAAGCTCTGTGTCTGGCTGAATAGAAGGAAGTGGCTCTGACTTCCCCAGGAAATGGGAAGAGGAAACCCGGGGGCTTCGACCTCTCTGGCTGCTCTGGAGCCACAAGACGACTCGCAAGAGGGAAAGAAGGAGGGAAGGGTGGAGGGCAGACACAAAGAGAGATACTGCTTCTCACTGTGAGCCCCCCGACTGGACGGGGAACGAGTTGAGAGGGGAAAGAAAGATTGGACGCGGGGACGTGAGACTGGGAGATACTTGTTTTGGGTTTTGGTTTCGGAGCCTTTGTGGAGATGAAGCTTCTCCTCGGAGCTCTGACTGCTCTGCTCTGTTGTTCGCTGTCCTCCTCGCTCGCACTGGATCCTGCTGGGAAGAATGTCTGCCACAATATCAGGTACACCTCACCTTCACTCATACCTCCAATCTCAACTGAGGACAACAAGATGAGTACAGATGATTTTGAAATTTGTGACTAAACAAAATCATGATCTTAGAACTATTTAAATTATATTTTTTAAAAAGTTTTCCTCAAGAAGATCCACCTTTTTAAGGAGTTAAGGACTGTGCTGGACAGCTCCTTTAGTCTGAATACAGGCTAAATTGTGTCTTTTTGTTTATTTTCTCTAATGCCTTTTTTCTTGGTTCTTGGTATCTTTATTTTTAACTTTGTTAGATCCATTTGACTATTTTCTGCATATTCAGGGACCCCTCCTCCCCAGTCTGTTGTGCTGGATGGCGTCAGGAGGGAAAAGACTGCACTATACGTGAGTTCAACTACTCTACCGGAAGGCTATTTGCAGGAATTACGTCTTTACTGTCTCCATATTTGCTTTGTTTTCCTGGTTTGTCATGCCGTGTTTGTGTGTGTGTGTAGCTGTGTGTGAGGGTGAGCAGGCCTGCCTGAAGGGTGAGATCTGTGTGTATCCTGGAGTGTGTCGCTGCCCAGCTGGCTACTACGGAGCTCAGTGTAAAACAAGTAAGTTACAACAAACAACAACAGAAGCAGATCAGTATGAACTTATATGTCTGCTGGGTCAGTTTGATTCTCAGTGTACAAAATATTTAAGTTTTATAGGGTAAAACTTCAGAAGATACTATTGAATATTGGATTTTTCCAAAGTGATCATAAACCTGTAAATATGCTTATCCCACCACAGCGGTTTTCTAAAGTGTTAAATGTTAAATGCCTTCCCTGTTTTCAGGCTGTCCTCCTGAATTCTGGGCTCCAGACTGTCGCCAGTCGTGTCCCTGCCACCCGCACGGCACCTGCCACCCCGTCACCGGAGAGTGCACCTGCAAACCGAACCGCTGGGGTCCACTGTGCCAGTACGCCTGCAAGTGCACCCGGCACGGCCGCTGCCACCCCGTCCACGGAAACTGCACCTGCGACAAGGGCTGGTGGACGTCAACCTGCTCCAAGCCTTGCCAGTGCGTCAGCGAGGGATCTGTGGGCCCCGGCTGCGACCAGCTTACAGGCCGGTGTCAGTGCCTCAAGGGCCACTGGGGCCTGAAGTGTCCCGTCACTTGTAACTGCTACCTGTCGCCGTGCAATGAGCGCACCGGTGTGTGTGAGTGCCAGGCAGGCTGGTGGGGACCCAGCTGTGACCGGCGATGTAACTGTGACCTCGCTCACAGCAGCTGTGACACGACCAGCGGACAGTGCCTGTGCCACCCAGGGTACCAGGGCCCCTTCTGCAACCAGCCCTGTGAGGCGGGGAAGTACAGCAGCGGTTGTAAATTCAGGTAGGCGTGAGATAGATGCAGCTGTTTGTTTTAATACCCGTGTGTCACTGGTAACTCTTTCCCTCTTCCATCCTTAGCTGTGGTTTCTGCAAAGACAACCAGATCTGCTCGGCCACTGATGGCGCCTGCGCTGCCTGTGAGCCCGGCTGGAACGGTACTCGATGCGACCTCCCGTGTCCGCCTGGTTATTACGGCGACGGGTGCCAGGAGAAGTGTCCCCGTTGCAGAAATATTGAACCCTGCGACCCAAAAACTGGGAAATGTTGGAACTGTGACCCCGGATGGACTGGGCCCAGGTATGTGTCCATGTTTGAGGCGTCCATGAGTATGTTTAAAATCCTGTTTTTAACTTACAGAGAGGGTTGTTTCAGCCCGACATATTATTTACATTGCAGCCAAAGGCATGGAGGAAAATACTTAATAACTGTTTTACTTGATGAACTCTCATCAATCTAAGAACCCCATCAGTATCTTAAGCTCAAGTCCTGGTTTGAGAACATTCACTGTGAGATATTAGCGTACGTGCCAGTCAGTCATCTGTTGGTTCCCTTTTATTTCACTTTGTTACGAAAATGAGCTCTCTTCAGAGTACAGTCTGACATCGTTCATAGTTATTTCTGTGAAATGCCACACTGAAAACCAGGAACTGAAAACACATCCTCGCACAGCTGTTTGTGCGACGTTTCGACAACAGCAATTTCCATAACTAGTCCACAACTAGTCAGAAAAGCAGACCTAAGGGAAAAACCTAAGAAAGAAAAGCTGCTAAAAATTAGACACTGTGCTTTGGGAAATCAGTGCTTATAGTGAAAGCACTACTACAGGTTAAAGTAATGGTTTTGTCCTTACAGTCTTTGCTAATGGTTATGTCTGAGTGAATATGCTCATTGCTCTCATTTTTGTGTCATGACATTTGTAAAGTAGCCAGTCTTACAGAGTGTACTTATATAGATACTGATGTAAGTGTAGGACAAACATCGACAAAAAGAGTCAGATCGGTTTAAATAGTGCTACATGTCGTTAGGGTGAGAGGGACAGTGCTTGTCGATAGGATGCTCCCGTCATTTGTGGCCTTGATCGTGGCTCCCTCTTGCCAGGTGTGAGGAGGCCTGCTCCAACAGGACATTTGGTGAGGCCTGCAGCTTCCTGTGTGGCCCTTGTTTCCATGGTAACTGCCATCACGTGACAGGAAGATGTGTCTGTCAACCAGGCTTTCAGGGAGAGAGGTGAGCGTTACTCTTTTTATTCCCACCTGCACAAACAGGACAAACTGAAATGAACTCATGAACCACACACACTGGAACTCACAGTAGAGCTCCATTGTTGCCCAATAACCATTAAAATACTCTTTTATTTTCTCAAATCTGATTGACTGAGTTATGCAGTTGCGAGTATGGACCGTTGTCAAAATAAAGAAGACATTTTAAACAGTTATGTAAAACTTACATTACGGCCCCTATGATTTTCATCTCAGTGACACTGCAGTGTTCATCTTTCGTGTGATGTAATTCTGTGATTTTGTGTGTTTCTCCAGCTGTAACAGCAGCTGCCCTGCGCTGCAGTTCGGCCTCAACTGTTCCTCTGCCTGTGACTGTGGTGAGGGGGTCCAGTGCGATCCAGTCAGCGGTGTCTGCCCCAACAGTACGTCCATCCAACCATCCATCCATTAAATGTGTCTGTGCATGATGGTACCTGAGCCTGAATGACATCACGTTTCCTGATGTGTGCGTGTGTGTGTGTACCAGGTTTCAGGGGCTCTGTACTGGCAGCTGTGCTGGTTCCTTTGCTCCTGTTGATCCTCGCTGTGCTCTGCTGCTGTTTGTGTTGTGGGGGAGGCCCCGTCGATGGCAAAGACGGGTCTGTATGAGCCTGAACACTACTAGACCACCTTAAACTGGACCGGAAAAATCATAAAATTTAATTTATGTTGCACAGCCTAGAATCTGGAAGAATTAATTTTGTCATTCGCCCTTAAAATTGATAATTGGAATGACATTTAACATAAAACACTTTAATTAGTAAGATTCAGTTGTTCATTGAATATAAATTCAACTATGGCACTGTGCAACATACTCTGGTATTGAAATCATTCTTCTTCCAGGGCAACTGTGACTGACGGAGGCCTGTCAGTTCGGATGAAGTATCACGTGTACAGCGTCCTGGCTAACATTGGTGCTGCACTTCCCTGTATCTCTGACTGGTCTTCTGGTCTGCCGCGTGTTACCGGTCAGTGCTGCGGGACAGTATTTATCTTATAGAGATGCATGATAAATATGGTGATACATTTTGAGTTACAGGATGTGTGCAAACTCTTCAACTCCAGATCCATTTTAAGATTTGTTCTCAACACCTATAAGATCCATTTTGTACTTCACCATGAATGACCTGAGCTACACTGTTTCATGTTTGAAGAGAAATATTTGAGTGCTTTTAAACTTTCTGTGGAGGAGTGACTGCATGATTTATGAAGTAATGAGTAAGGAAGTTTCAGTAACTTTTGAAAGGGTAGAGCAGTCCATACATTCAAACAGTTACTCACACTTACTCACTGTTGATTCACTGTTTCACCTAATGTTTGCAGGCTAATGGGAAATTCCAGATTAATGAGATTATGTGAAGTTATAATATAATAATAAAAAAAAGCCTTGTATGGATTTGGCTGACATCATCTGCTACTGTTTAATTGTTTTTTCACACACACAGTGTCCCATCATGATCCAGAGCTGACGTTCAACCACAGCTTCATCGAGCCTCCTTCCTCTGGCTGGGTGACCGAGGGGTCGTCCTTCGACAGTGACGAGGAGGAGGGAGAGGCGCTCTACTGTGTCCCCCCGAGAGAAGGTAGGGATAGGGAGACTTTACTTTGCTTTCTGCCTCTTCCCACACTTCCCTCTCCATCTCCTCCTCTCACGTCACTGGACTTTGTCTCTGTCTCTTTGGCAGACATACCGGCGGTGGCAGGTGGTGAGTTCCAGGAGATGAGCTCAAAGTGCAACATGTTCTTAGACCCATCCGGCTTCAGCAGCGAGGACATCACCTCGCCCTTCAACATTCCTCGCACCTCCAGCATCGCCAAGTCCAAGCGACCGTCGGTCTCTTTTGCCGAGGGCACCCGCTTCAGCCCCAAAGAGAGACGCGGCTCGGCCCAGGACCCCGGCGCTCTCCCTGGACACCCGCGCAACAAACCCAAGTCCCCCTGGGGAGTTTTGATGCTGTCTGCCCTCCAAAGTCAGGGAAGTGCAACTAGAACTGGGGAGGAAGACGGAGCTGAGGGTGAGGAGAGAGAACAAGATGTGGATGTGCAGGAGACAGACAATCTGGAAATAAGCTGTGAGGTAGGGGAGAAGGAAGTAGACAAAACCCCATCCCGGGCCACCCTGCAGGTCCCCGGGGCCTCAGGACGGAGACGGACTATGTCCAACACGGCTCATAAAGGGGCCCAGCCGTCAACAACTGCCTCTGATGCTCATGCATCAAATAAAGTCACCACAGTGTACGTGACAGTGGGTAAGGCAGGTAGGCCCGTGTCAAAGACCGAGTCGAGCTCTGAAGGCCCCGTTCAGGCCATGCTGCGACGTCTCGGCAGCCTCCAGAGGCAAAGGGATCAGGACTCTGGCAGGCCCAAAGCTAAACCAGCTGAGATCACCAAACCACCCAGGAGGAAGCTTGGAGCTCGGGCGACTGTGTGGGAGCAGGGGGGGCCGGCCGGAGGGGAGGTCGGCATATGTAAGCCAATCAGGAGAAAGCTTGCCTCTCCAAACCCCACGGATGCGGCTGGTGCCGGTGACGCGCTGCCGTCAGAGAGTGGCACTCCAAAAAGGCCGCTTTCATCCATTTTGAAGAGCGTGCCAGAGCTGGCTTCAGCTGACTGTCCTGATCTGAAGGTCGAGGGAGACGCGAGGCAGGGAGGTGTCCCGGAAACAGGAAAGACTGAGAGCACCTACATGACCGTGGGACCAACAGGAGATGCTGCGAGTCTCACCGAGGTCATCGCCAACAAGGGCGCAGTGGCCAACGTGAATGATGAGCCCTGCTATGAAAATGTCATGATCAAACACTCATAACCTCAGAGGAACGAATATGTCAGCAGGTCTGATCTAAACAACTGCATGTTTATTTTCCTGCCGATACAACACTTAAAAACACAAAGGGAACAATCTGAGTAAATTATGGTGTGACAGTTAGTGCAGTTCGCGTATTGCATGTACATGTATGCAGCATTTGTAGTTAAAAAAACTTTTTGATTAAATTCTAGAGAAAGATATGATGAATATATATGACAAATGTCACAAATAAACTACTGAATATCAGGTGTGGTAACTTCTTCTAACAATACCATTGGTTGAACGCAAGCACTGGGACATGTGAGCAATAATTGTTTATAGTTGCTCAGTGAAACAAGTTTTATTAAGTGCACACACACAAGTACTGTAATAATTGAGTTTTTGACTGAGAAGACATAAGCAGACACAAAAAGTCGTCTTTAAAGCGCATCGTTTTGAACAATGTGTCACAAAGATGTAAACAAAACATTGGCAAAAACATAGTTATCGAAGCATCACGAATGTTGAAGCATGAAAGTTCAGTGCTATGCTGATTTTTTTATTTGTCATGGATTAGGATGCAAGAACAGTCTGTAACAGGTTGTGAATATACAGTCAAATATGACTCACTCTGAATCAGTAAACATCCAGTAGACATCTGTCAAAGGTCACCTGCTGTGTCAGTGCATTGTGGTATAATATTTTATTTCAAAAGCCGTCAGTACAGGTCAGAAAACTGGAATTGTAAGAATGTTTTCTACAGTCAAAGTGCCCTCGAATGGGCTGACTTCTGCTGTGACACTCACATTAAGCTGCTGTAGGGTAAAATGTTTTGTTTTCATGTCACAAGGGAACGTCTGTATGATTTATAAGCCTCTTCCCTGCATGAAACTTCCATCATGTCATGATTGTTTTATATTGTCCTATTCATTATATATACTGTATGTTCACAAATAATGAAAATAAACTTTTTGTAGGTTAATGATTTAGAAAACATAATTGAATTACTGTGTGTGGAAGAAGTATTCACGTTTTACTATAGTGAAAGTAGCAACCTCTACTTCAGAAATACTCAATACCAGTAAATGTCCTGAGCAGTCCTTAAGTAAAAATTATTGTCAGCAAAATGCACTTAAAGTATCAAGGGAATATTACAACTGAAACATTCACACATGGTTGAAGTGGAGCTAAAATAAAGTATTTTATATACTCTTGGTTACTTTAACCTCTAATGAGTATTTAATAAGTTGATCGTGATGTATTGTATGTTTAGTTAACAGTAGCTAAGTTTTTAGATAAATGTAATGGAGTAAAAAGTACAATATTTGCCTTGGATATGTAGTGGAGTAGAATAATAAGGTAGCATAAAATTGAAATACTCAAGTAAAGTACGTAACTAAATGCAATTGGATTTCACAACTGATACAATTTAACAAACACCTTTTTTATTAGGAAGCTGTGAATCTGTTAAACATAAAACTTTTCAACTATTTCTATACTTTCGCTTCTCACCCACTGACTGCTCGTAGTTCTGCGATCACCTTTTCTCAGTGGAGCCCATTTTCTCTACAGCTGTGTTTAATAGCTGCTCAAAAAGCAGGTCAGTCTATGTTTACAGCAGATTAGAAAGTTGACCGGCTGAACCTTGACCGTGACGAGCAGAGTGCGGACTTTGACTGATCTCCAATATTTGCCGAGGCTGATGAGCAGCTAGTTATGTGTTATCCTGAAAATGCCTGACACACTCTCCCACAGCCAACACTCGGTGGAAACGAACACACACAGGAGACACACATCTAGCGGAAATCTGATTTGAAACTACTTTTCTGCCCCGGTGGTGTCTGAACAGCCGAGCCAGTACTTTGCGATGGGTCTGGGATATGGAGGCATGGCGGGATCGACTCTCTTGGTCCTGAGGTCCACTCTGTAGTATTTATCTGGAGAACACATAAAACACAGCAGTTATTCATTTGATCTCTCCGGATCACTCAGGTGCTCCGAAGGATCAAGATGTTCTTTTGGTATACAGCAAATCTCACTCTGATTCAGTAAACTAATGTAAAAGGTCATCAGAACACTCTATTCGTGTCTTTTTTTGTCTTTTTTTTGTTGACTCATAGCAATAACAAATAGGAAGTAAGTATAAAATGGTTTCTCTGTCTGTTTCTTTGTCATGTGGACTAATGTGCTGCATGTGAAACTAGTTATAATAAGCCGTCTGTAGCTGGGCTGAGCTGGGGAAAGTTTGATGAAATTACAGAGTTCCTGTCCGCTCGACATCTGTGACTCAGCTGACAGAGGTTCTCTGTCTTCAGGCTGTCTGAAAAAGCCGAAACACTCTCCTGAAGTTAATTGAAAGAGATGACTTCTCGTACTGTTTTGACCAACTCGCCCTCCGAACACAGATACAACATTGATTATTCTGTGAGCATTCAACCCCCGCAGTTTGTGCATTTATATGTATTTTATATCTTAAATATTTTTGGTCTTAATTTTAGGATTTTGTGTGTAAAGGACCCACAGGAGGAAGTGTTTTTATTTTGAAAGATACGTAGTGAGAACATACTGCTGTCAGCATCCTGAGGTGATGAAGTACGGTTTTGTTCTTTTCATGTGTCTTTTCACTGTATTTGTGCATTCTTTGCTTTGATTTTCCTTCTTTAACTTAATTGTTAGTTAATTAATTGTATTCGTAGTTGAATATGTCATGTGATCACAGAATATTGTCTTTGTATTTATATAAGCATATTAAATGCCTGGTTACCGTATCTTGTTTGTATTCATAAATATATTTAGTACTGAAGTAAATACATAATGAACTGAGTAAGTGATAAACAGATAACTCTATAGATAGCTGCTTAAACAGGAGTGTTTGTAGTCATTTATCAAACAAACATTCACAGGTTGGAGGTTCACAAATGACTGGACTTTTTATGTTGGTGTGCAGTGAGGACTAACGAACCATCCTGTTGCTTAAAGGTCGAATGAATGAATATATTCTTAAAGAATGTGTCCCAGACGTGTTACCTCCTTTAAAGAAGTAGACGCTCAGCGAGGGCAGGTCCCTCTGGACGGTGTCCCAGTACGACCTGCCATCTCTGGAGTCGTAGTTGCCTCTGTTGTTCTGGTGGTAACGGTCCCTCCGTCTGTCCTGGTCCCAGTCTTGATCCCATCTGTCCCGTCTGTCCCAGTCTCTCCCGAGCCTCTCCTCCATCTCCATCCTCCTCTCTGCCAACCTCATACCCATTTCCATGCCCCTCTGAGCAAACTCCTGCCCCATGTTCATCCCCTGCTCAGCCATGGACCCCCAGAAGGGCGAGCGACTCTGCCTCCTGCGGCCCCACTGCTGGCCTTGCTGTTGACCCCACTGCTGGTAGTCGTTGCGGTACAGCGAGGACCTCCTGGGGGGGACATACATTCTGCCCGTCATGACGGCGTCCACGGGAGCTTTGACGCCCTTCCAGTCCCTCTCGATGAAGTGGTGTTTGTCGTGATGCTGGGGCACTGAAGGAGGTCAGAAAAACACGAAGCTAAGCCAGCGACAACAACCGCCTCCACCGTTTACACAAGCACAAATGATCTACAACTCACAGTCGGAGAAGAGCTCGCTGAAGAAATGCTCGTAGTTGTTGTAGTACACGTCAGTGTAGCGCCTGAACAGTGTGGACGGAGACCTCTCAGACATGGTGAAACACTCCTCGTGGGACGGCTGGTGCAAAAACTCGTACGTATAATATTGTTCCCCTGGAAAAAACAACAAGATGTTAAGAGATTAGAGATTAAGCCACATCCATATCATAAAACCCCAATTATACCTTAAAAATATCTGGACATATTGTGTAATATCCGACTGTACCCTTGAAAAAGTAGACCCTCTCTTTTCCATTGTGACCCGGAGCAGGCAGAGCAAAGGCCGCATCCACATGGTCGGGGATTTTGTCGAAGCCCACGCTGATATCTCGAGGATAGTCATCATCCAGCACGCCATTATCAAACCTCCAGTATTTGTTTCCCTAATGAGAGTTTTGATCAATTCAAACATCTAATTGACACACCTACTACAGGTGAAATTAGCACAAGGTCATTTCCTGCATCCCCACCTTGAATATGTAGGTCTTCCCTTGGCAGTTGACACGGGTGAAGGCAGCATCAATCGGCCCGCTGATGCCCCACACATCCTTTATGAGCTTTGGATAACCGGGAAGAACTGACTTGTGGTCCAGTTCAAAAAAGTAGTCCCCTAGAAATAAAGATGCACAAGTTCATGTCCTCCCACAACAGAAGGATCTTATTCTTCCACTTCCTCCTCTCCATCACTTACTCAGATTACATGTACGCCACTTACCTCTGAAAGCGTATATGGAGCCATTTTTTAGCTGCATGAAGGAGTCAAAAGGTCTCCCACTGCAGGCTACGGCGTCTGGATCGGGGGCTTCAGTGGTGGCTGTTGTGACGGGGACAGTGGTCGTCTCAGCCGTTGCACCAGTCTGAGCCACGTCTGTCGTGCTGTTGTCCTTCGCTGCGGGTTCGACTGTAGGAGTTCCGTGCACAAATGGGATTTTCTGAAATATGGTGCCCGTCAGTCGAGGGGGTCTGGTCATTTCTAGTTTGGTTTCTGGATGATGATGCTGTTTGCGGCCAAAGTCTGACACGGTTTGCTGTGTGGGCCTCGGCTTACGGCTGGTGGGGGTAACATGCTGCTGTGCTGCCAGTCTGGGGGAAGGAGTGGTGACTTCTAACTCCTCATCATCTTCTGCAAACACGAACGTGTCACCACGAGCTGACAGAGGAGAAGAAAGAGAGAAATGAGCATCTTTACATGCACTATTTTGACTCACGACACAACTTCATTTTAACAGAAGAGCAGAGAGGCTTTCTTACTCGTCATGCCACAGGTGACATCAAAGTCGGAGCAGCAGCTCTTGTAATACTTGCACATCGAGTCACACTGGCACTTCCTCTGAGATTCAAAGCCATTCTCACAGCGGCCCATGCAAGACTCTGAAGGTAAGACAATGGACCGTCTCTGCCACTTTAGTTAATGTATTTTGTACGGCACTGGTGATTCTTTGCAAATGAAGTTAAATTGGATTTGATTTGATTACAGCACTCATGAGGCTTTAACAGTGTGCCAGTGATAAAGCCTCACAGGATATGTCGTCCTGTGTTATTATTAGTAATATTTTTCAATCACCGTAACTCACCCTGAATTAATTATTGCGAGAGTTAATTGATTAATTGATCAGCAGATAACAACTATTTTGATACTGAATCAATTGGTAAAGTCATTTATTGGGCAGAAATACGAAACATTGACTCAGGTTCCATAAATATTTTCATTTGCAGCCCTTTATATTATTTCAAATTAGAATCAATTTAACTTTGCACCACTAGTCAGACAAAACAAGCAATTTGAAGGCCATTTTTAGTATATTTTTAGTCACTTTACAGATTAAACAGTTGATTAAATGTGAAAATGTGTGAAAATGATCATCAGATTAATTGACTGTGACTATGATTGTTAGGAGCAGTCCTAACTGTAATAAATTGTTGACTAGGTACCCAAAGGTGACACCTCTGATTGGACCATATTGTAGTTAGTACAGTTAAATAGATGAAAGATTTAATGAAAGAATATGTTGTTAGATATTAACAGTTTTAGCTCCAGACAGGAACAGACAAACAGGACACAGAACATTTGACTCATTATCAGAACTTCCTGATCACTATAATAACTACTTGTTTGTTAACAATTTGTCTATTTTTGTTAACTCCAAATAATTTTATGAACTTTGAAACAGATTTTTAATATTAGTACTCACCTTCCCCAGCAAACGTGTGAGCGAGCAGGGCGAGCAGCAGGACGGCCCGCAGCCTCATGTTGCCTCTGTTGTGTGAGAGCACAGAATGAGACAGTAACGACGCGCCTCGCGCTCCCAATCATTGGAAACATGTGTCAGTCACCCCGCTTCCTCATTTGCTTTAACCTTATTTGCAAAACCTCTTTCTCCACAAGCAAATAAACAGAGAGGAAAACGTTCAATAGGAGACAAAAGTTGAAGTGGTGTGACCTCTGACCGGGCTGCTTTTATATTTTTAGTGCAAACTATGAGTCATTTAGTTACATTTAGGAAGAAGATCTTCTCTCCGCAGTTTACGTAACACTGTTACATCTACAACATCAGCTTGTGTTTTTTCATTATTTGCTTTCAGGGCAACAATGTAACCTGAGGCCTCAGTAAAGACAGGAGAGCAAAGTGCTGGCCCGATGAGCTGGCTTGTAAAACAGTTTATCACTTTGATTACAAGCTAATAAAAACATTTCAGTAAAGTAAATGACTCTGGGCTATAATGTGTTCAGTGACATTTTGCACATGCACACATCCTCTATAAAATCTGTAACTGTATTTTATTTTGATGAGATACTGTATTCATATACATAATTAAAACTATACTTAAATTAACCAGTTATCACACAATCACCAGTTTGATTTTTAAACTTTAAAACTGTTTTAATCATTCGGATATTTTCATTCATTAACTATTTTATAACATGTTTTTCTAGTTTGATTTCCCAACATGAAGGTCTAAATGGTGTTTTAAAATCCTCTCTGCACTGGTGTAGAGAAACATTGTGGTGGGGAAACCCTGAATCTTTGAAATATATTTGTTTATCTTCTGGTTTACCGCAGCTGTACCTTAATATACTGAGCCTTGAAAATACAGGAATCAGCATTTAAAATACCACCTCTCACTCACACTTATTACATGTTGCAATTTTTTGCAATTAACCATAAAGAAGTTATCTTTAATCTTCCAAGTGGGATAAATATTTATCCTAGTTTATGCAACACTTTCTAAGGAATTACAACTATTAAGATAAAAAATAACTTCTTTCATAATTTATTATTATTATTATTGTCTTTTATTTCCTCTTTAACATCAATACAGTGTGTTTTCCTTTCCTTGTAATGCTTGATGCATACAAATAATTGTTTTAATAATCCTATAGGCATAATGATCTCTTTTTCTATAAACTGATTCCTGTAAATATCAAACTGTTTTTCTTGACTAGGCTGACAGTCTTGATGGCGTCATGGGTTTTCTCCCCTTCCTCCAGTAGGGGGCCTGTGGTGTTTACAGACAGCCGGCGAGCAGCGCGCTCTGACCGGCTGCGAGAGGAGGAGGAGGAGAAGGAGGGGAGAAGAGGAAGAGGAGGAGGAGAGGGGTGTTTCTTTTCTTGTACAGTATCTGGAGCCGGTGGGCGGTGCCGACCCCTGAAAACACCGGCGGATGCGACAGGCCGGAGGAACAGCTGATGGGAGAGGAGTCATCATTTGTGTGATTTCCTGCAGGTCGGATGAGGAGGAGAGAGAGAAGAAAGGAAAGAACAGGCCTCCTTTGTTTGTTTGAATGCAGAAGATACAGACAGCAGCAGCGTGTTTCATCAGTGGGGTCTGCTCCTCTCTCAGTCTGCGCGCAGAGCCTCGGCCCTCCTGTGGGCAGATGGTGCTGAGGCATTAAACATCTCCGGCTCGGTGGGATAAAGGAGACAAAGCGGCAGCAGCAGCAGGAGAGAGTGTGCGCACACAGAGCTGCTTATGAGGCTTACTGCCAGGGATGACATCCAGGGAGACGACGGAGAGGTGATGCAATTTGAAAGTGAAAGCTGTCACCGCTGATTTTCCAGCCGAGGCCTTTCCCTCTCTGCCGCATCATCAGTCTTTGTAAACAAAACGCGTCTCAGCATCCTCTCGCGACTTCCGCGTCGGTTCCGGTCGATGCTCGTGTCTCTCGCAGTCTTGCTGTGCAGGTTCTTCCGACATCTCTGCATCATGTTCAGCTCGGACAGGCTCACGGTGCCGGAGTACGTCAGCCGGCTGCAGAGAGGGAGGAGCGGCTCCGGCTCCGGTTCCGGTCCCGGTCCGGACCCCCGAGCGGTGTCTCCGGGCTTTAGCGCCGACGTGCAGGCGGCCCTGGACGGCTCGCTGCCCGCCCTGCGCTGCGCCATCCGGAGGCTGAAGACGGGCAAAGACGCCTCCGATTCGGATGAGACTCGGCGGGCCATCGCGGAGATCTACCAGCTGGTGGAGGAGGCCTGGGTGCTGCCCGCCGCGGGCCGTCAGGTGGCCGAAGAGATCTGCAACAGGATCCGGCTGGACGGAGGCCTGGAGCTGCTGCTGCAGCTGCAGCAGACACCTGCCGTGGAGATCACCTACGAGTCCGCGAAACTGCTGGAGCAGATACTCATCTCAGAGAACAGGTGAGAGGTTACAACACTGTCACAGCGAGAAGCAACAGGTTTCCCTTTGTGGAGGTTTTAATATGAAGTTTTGATCCAGGTTGTGTCAGAGAGTGTTCATTATTGTCAGGTAGTTTTTCAGGCCTCAGTGTTTGTTGTCTGTGCTTCATTGGATCACATCTTGTCTTTAGTACAGGAATACAAAACAAGCTTAAACTTACAATGTCATGCAGACAAGAAAATCTATTTGCAGGCTTTTCTTCCAGATGTCAGATTAACAATCTCTTTGTCAAATGACTTGTTATTGTTAGGCTGTTTTATTGGCTTGTATGTTAAAAGCAGTATTTGTGTTTTTGTGCCTGTATGTTGATTTTACGATACATTTTTCAAATTGTGAAGTCACAGACAACCTGACATCTTTCAATATTGAAAGGAAACAGAAAACAGATTACAGTTGCTCATCCACACATCTGAGAAACTGGTAGCCATGAAAGTTGATTGATAACGTTGGTGTTACTAAACGATGTGACTATTTATGACCCACCTGTTCAGGTGTATTTTTTTACTATTCACCGTAGAAATAGCATGTGAAGGTTTTGTAACATAATCTCCAAACTTCTGTTGACAGAGATTATTTAGCCCGAATGGGTCTGGGTGTTGTCCTAAACCTGACCCGACAGCAAGAGGATGCACAGCTGGCTCGCAGCGTTTCTGGGATCCTGGAACACATGTTCAAACACACCGAGGAGACGTCTGTCCACCTCATCTCTAATGGTGCCCTGGATGCCCTCCTCTTCTGGTGCCGGGGCACAGATCCCACTGTGCTGCGGCATTGTGCTGTGGCACTGGCGAACTGTGCCATGTACGGAGGCCATCGATGCCAGCGATGGATGATCGAGAAGCAGGCGGCCGAGTGGCTTTTCCCGCTGGCTTTTTCCAAAGAGGACGAACTCATTCGCTTTCATGCGTGTCTGGCTGTGACTGTGTTGGCCGCAAACCGAGAAATTGAGAAGGAGGTGGTGAAATCTGGAACCTTGGAGCTGGTGGAGCCGTTCATTGCATCTCTGGATCCGGATGACTTTGCCCGCAGCTTATTGGACAGTGCAGACTGCATGCAGGGTAAGACTGCGTCCGATCTACAGCATCTGTTGCCATTACTGGATGGCACAAGAGTGGAGGGAAAGTGCATTGCAGCCTTTTACCTCTGTGTTGAGACCAGCATCAAGTCTCGCCAGCGCAACACAAAGGTTGGTGACCCTCCACTCTCTACGTAGCTCAAAATGTGAGATAACACCTCCTAGTAACTTTTCTGTGACTCTGCTTTGTCTTCCTTTCAAGATATTTCAAGAAATCGGAGCGGTGCAGAGCCTAAAAAGAATTGTCATGTACTCCAGTAATGGCACAGCCTCTTCCCTCGCCAAGCGGGCACTTAGTATGATGGGAGAGGAAGTGCCGAAACGCATCCTGTCATGTGTGCCCAACTGGAAAACCTGTGAGGTGCAGACCTGGCTGCAGCAGGTTGGCTTCAGTGCCTATTGTGACCATTTCCAGGTATGATAAATGGCAAAACAGAGAAATAAATAAGACCATAAAGATCTACCTGCTCTACAATATCCACAATATGTGACATTTCTGACTATCTTGCTATACAGGAGCTTCAGGTGGATGGAGACCTACTGCTGAACATCACAGACCAGGATCTGAGTGCCGACCTGGGCATGACTGCAGGTCTCACTCGCAAGAGGCAAGTGGTGCAAGACTTTCTGTATGTGTGTGTGATAACAGTAATGTAACACCTTGGTTTATCTCATCCTCCAGGTTTTTGAGAGACTTGCGTGTTCTGAAGACTTACGCAAACTACTCCACATGCGACCCACACAACATGGCTGACTGGTTAGTTGATGTGGACCCTCGTTTCCGTCAGTACACCTATGGCCTCGTCCAATCGGGAGTGGATCGAAACAACGTCCAGAACCTGACTGATCAGCAGCTTCAGCATGACTGCCACATAGAGAACGGAGTCCACAGGGCCAAGATACTGTCCTCTACCCGCAAGCCTTTAAAACCTTGTCACACTGACGCCCAGCCGGCAGGACCCGACGTGTTCATCAGCTACCGTCGGACTACTGGCTCCCAGTTGGCCAGGTAAGAACTGATACCA
>JBAJHX010000049.1:13525179-13536324 GCA_037176925.1 Amniataba percoides
CTGTGAATAAACTCTGCCGTGTCAAACTCAGCAACGATTGGCTCATCTCTTTATCTCAACGAAGCTCATCATCAGAACCAGATCCCCAGTAACACTCGATCATGAGTAACTGATTGAATTATTTTTTTATCTGCCAAATTCCTGAATCTAATGACTGTAACTTGAACTGGCCTGAACACACAATTAGAACACATGTCACCTGTGTTCAGGCCAATTATGAGAAATAATGGCAGAACATGCTAAAAATAAAAGCAGGTGTCAATACTCATGGCATGAGTACTAATCGTTGCTTGTGAGAATGTGAAAAGATATTTGCAAAATGGATGTGAGGAATACACTTTAAAAAAATAACTAGACAATTGTCATTATCCTTTTCATCCTTAGCTTTGATGAATTATAATAAACTTTATTTATACTATATTATATATTATAATGTACACCTGCAGATCATTGTAATCAGAAGTCAGCCTTTCCAAACTTTCTAAAGTCTGTCAGCAGACCCATTTTAATAAAAATGCATGTTTTTTTGGGTAAGCACTGACTCTCTTTCTCTGTATCGTGAAGTAGCAGGACTAAAGCTTAGACATTTTCCTAAAATAATGACAGAATGAAATCAGACCACTGACCAAATAATTTTCTGCTTGCTCCACAGGTGAGTTAGCAAGATGAACGCCTTGATACAGTGACATGTTCAGGGATGGAGGTGGAAACAAGAAAAGTACCTCCATCACTTTCACAGGTAAACTGCAGACTTTTAGGTGACAAATAAGTTGATATCTCAGTTACTTTATTTTTATAATTGATGACAGAAATAGTCTTGAAGTGCTTGGTGATGTTGTTTTCAGTTTTTGCTAATGCAGGTGGTCAGTAGCAGACAAGGTGCAAATCTGGCCTCTTTTTTTCTCCTGATTATATATTTATGGGGCATTTTCTGCTTGACTGGATGAATATACAGCAAATGAGTGAATTCACTTATAATTTCAGGCTCCATAAATACCTTAATTGATTTAAGCACAATTTGTCAGAGCCATAATGTACTGGAAAAACTAGAAAATGGTCTTGAGTTTAACTTTGAAAAAGATAGTGGAACCCTGTAATCTGTTGTTTCTCTGTATCTGAAAAGTTTTTTTTTTTTGCGCCAAACACATAAGCTGTCACATAATCTTCTGATGTCTAAAAATGAAAAGTAAAGGAAGCACTTTCAGAAATAGTCCTTTCACTGATTTCAGAGTTTATTTATTTACCTTTCATAATTTATCTTTATGTGTCACTTGAATTGTAATTTATTAAAACCTGCTTCAAAGCTCTATATAAAACCCACTCTAAAAAACAAATAGGGCTTTTATTCCACTGTAACAAAATGACAAATGTTGAGTCTAAAGAAGTGCAAACAGACAATCTATCAGAAAAGTTTGTGCAAGCAGAAATGTTCAGGTGAGTTGTCTTTGTGTTTAGTTTATTTCACAATAAGCTTCTTGTTCTTTTTTTTTTTAGACTCTTTGATTCTTGGATCCGTTCTTTGGCCCAACATCCTCTTGGTCTAGCCCTTCATTTAACTTTTTGGCAAGCCCTTTTAACGTCTTTCTTCTCTCTTTTTTTATTCATTAATTTGTTTTCTGAGTCACTAACAGGATCTCTGAGATCACTAAAAGTATGTTTCCTGGATGCAGTAACTTCAAGGAACTTCAAGGACTGTAACTCAATGAAAGCTCAGGGTTGCCTCAGGCAATAAAACATCACTTGTCTTGCAAAACATTTTCACTCTCCCTTTTAACACACAAACTGAACAGGACAATGATGATCCGGTTTATCCACATTTCAACTTCTGTGGCTTTTCATAGGAAACACAGCATTGTTGCTTACTGTAAGTGACGCCCACAAGATCTATTTGGAAGACCTTTTGATCCTAATATAATTAGTTTTTGACAGGTTGCTCCTTCTTTCTCCTACAATGGGTTAATTTTCTTATTTCTATATATTCATTTATATTATCTATTTACATTTTACCTCTGTAAAATAAATGTGTTTAGTTAGTTGGAGTTAGGTTATATTGCAATGTAAATTCTGCATACAGAGAACTCATAAAATATGACTATGTTTTATCTCAGATTAAACAACCAAACAATTTATACAGGAACAGCTGAAATATGTCTTCATGGGATCTGTGGTGTTATTTTTCACTGTTTTTACTTTTTTTTTTTTTTACAAAGTAATAAGTCATAATAATCTAATGATGATGATAAAAATGAATTTAATCCATTTTTGTATTTAGTACGTTTACTTTTATTCTTTTATGTACCTTTTCTTGATTATACTTACATGCCTCTTACATACGTGTTTTGCTTGTAATAGAGTATTTATATCTTGTGGCTTTAGTACATTCACTTCAGTGATCAATACTTCCTGCACCACCGGATAAAATCATTTCATGATTTTTTCAACGCATCTTGCTCTCTCTGACAACCAGTATCACGTTTAAGCCGTACTCTTCTCACCACTACATCAAGTGCCCTCAGGTGTGAGATAGTGTGAATGTATTAGCCCTTTGATTTAACAATCACCATTCTTATTTTTTACACCTAACACAGACGAAACCACAGTCACCTCTTAAAGGCAAAAAAAAAAAAATTCAGTGGAATATTGCTCATGGTTGTATACCTTGAATAGGTAAAGTGTAGTCTATACCAGAGTGGAAAAAAATAATTTCCTTCAGGATTTATAAAGTTGTGTTTCATCTTTCTAATCTTCTCAGGTATACTTTTGAAAATCTGCATCTCAGCTGATTAGATGGCAGGTCTTTCCCTCATTTTATCTGTGCTCTGGTAATTGCTTATCCACACACCTGCCTGATGCTCATCTCTTTCAGCAGCCAAGGAAAGGCTGAGTGTGGAAGCTGGCTCATTATTATGCTCAACCTCTGACATTTCCAGATGATATGAAATATTTCCCTTGTAATCAACCAGGTCATCCTCACCTCAGATATTTTTTCCTTTCCTCGCAGGTCATTAGATAAGCAGACAGCCCCACCTTTCTTACGTGACTTCTACATGGCTGCAATAATAGCATAAATTCAAAGAACAATGTGATTACTTGGAGTAAGCAGTGCAAAGGTCAACAAGCTCTGACTATAGATCTAATAAAACTATAAAATGACCATATGTGATACATAAGGGACGTGGTAGTGTAGATGGCATGTGAGGATTAGTTTTTGTAGAGATGAGTTTAGAAGTTAATGAAGCAAATAAGGGCTCATCCTGCTGTCCATGACTGTAGTAATGAAAGTGATTGAAAAAGTAATTCTACCACTGAAGAGTCAGGAGAGGGAAGAGTTGAGGCACGTTAGAATCCCATTATTTCATGACTTGGCAGTTAAATTGTCAGGGAGGTTTTATTAGTATAGTTTACCTGATTATAGATGTTCAACAATCATGTTGAATGATTTAATGTTTGAGTGTCATGAGCACCACAGCCTTTCTGTCCATGTGGATCAGTAACATGGCCTCCACAGCCATGATGAATGTATTCATGTGGCAGTTTGTTCGACATTTTAAATGCAAATCAGCAGGAACAGAGCTATGTTCAAAACTGCACTTAAACTCTTGAAAAATTCCTATGAACAACTCTGTCATCACTGAGTTAAACAATTACAGACACTTGTAAATTATGGAAGACCTTGTTACAAAAAAGACACCTGTCAGTGCTGGGGTTAGGGTTGTGGATTGTGACAGGGCCCCAGAGGCCGAGAAGCGCAGACTGAAGAGGGAGCAGAAGTATGCAAAGTTGACTAACGGCATGAGCCTGACTGTTTGTTATTTTGCTAGCATCAGCGGGGCAGCCACCCACATCCTGAAAGGCGAGATTTATGAGTAAGACTTGAACACATACAAACAAACACACCACCGAGCACATATATATGGGCAAATTTTGTGGGTGCGCATTCACCTTCTGGTTGTGGCTCTACAACGGGTGATTAAAATGAAAAAGTACTCTTGAACTCACATTGAAAATGTGCTTCAGTGGTGGAATGATACGTGATGTAAAAAACAACAACACTTGAAACAAACTAAAATTGTTTTATGTTACCTGTTTATCTCGCCATATGGTCAAGTTTGGTGTTTGAGCTTTACTGGTTTCTGATCTTAATTTCTTTCTTTTTTGTCATGAACAACAGACTCTTCTCAGACAATAGAGGAGTAATCAATTTGGCAAACTGGTTTGTCTTGGCATTCCTCAACATGGTGCCAATGCTCACCCTGTCTCGGTTGTGGCTGCAGTTTATGTTTTTGGGCTTTGAGTAAGTTTTCCTGACCAGAATTATTCTCTGCTCTGATATTTTTATTGTTTCCACCAAAGCATCCACGTTATGAAGTAATTTTGTTTCTACATTGTGTTATTTCAGCTTGAGAGTCCTTTGAATGTGGCACAAAGAAAGATGGTAACAGGGAAGCATAACAGGTAATTAAAGATGAGTACAGGAAGCTGGGCAGGATTAGTTTTGGATTAGCCTGTGTGCTGGTTGTCTTAATCTTACTGGTTCTTCTGTGGTTTACCAGAGAGCCCAGATTCACACCTGGCTGGGCCACCATGCTTTTCAGCAAAGACAAAATGTGAGTTTGTTACACATCTCAAAAACAGTGATAGCTCTGCTAAGGCTGTGAGGTGCTGAGTGTTGGTAGTCTGTTGCTGTTTTATCTTTACGTGGTCTGGTGTCACTTGTTTGATCACCCAACCTGGTAATCCTCTATCCAAAAACTGTAGCTTGTGTATTTTTTGGTGCGCCAAATGCAGTTATTTTAAATTTGTCTCCTCATCAGGTATGGCACAGATGGCACTGTTGCCATGTTAATGTCCTTGCTATTCTTTTGCATTCCGTTGCTCGGGATGTTGCGGGAAGTCCAAGGATGGTGACTTGTTTTATGAACATTTTACAAATGTGACATCTTACTTGGAGATTCAGAAAATCACATAGAAGTGCTTGCTGAAAACATGAATCAGTACATGCATAAGAGGAATAAGATGGAGATAACAAGGAAGGATCTTTTTTTGACTATCTGTGCACGTCTGGACAGCACAATGAGAAGTGTTAATTTACTGTTGCACCACATTTTTATTTTTGTTGCATGTTGCAGCAGGTCTGTCACATGAAGACTGGAGTGCAGTTATACAGCTAACATCTATCCTCACTATCTGTATACTCAATATAGTAAAAGAATCAACAACTTTTACTGCCTGTGACAGCTCATCCTGCTGATTCAGCGCTATGTAATAAACGTTATCCCAACTCCTTCCTGAGTTGTAGCCTGATAGCACCCAGGTCAAGCCTGTGCAACAGTTTGTGCTGTGCTGTTCCTTTAGACAAATCACTTTTGTAACAAAGTTTTTTTTTTTTTCATGGTAACTTAAGTTAAGCGTGTCCTGCTCCTGCCTATAAGCGACAAGGTCTTTGCTACTACTCAAAAAAATGGAAAAGCAGAGTGTTTTGTACACAGAATGGTGACACAATGATTAACACACACTTGGTTCAAAAGGCACGACACAGACTTAAAGGTGCCACACTTTCTCTCACAGGGCAAAAGAGAGAAAAATTGTTTGAAATTATGAATCTAGTTACAACACCACATTTCAATCATGATTTTGGTGTCCTAACAGTTTTTTTTCTAAAGTTATCACATTAACTTTTAGCTTTACAGAACACATTTATGGTAACACAGTCTTATCAGTAGACAGTAAAGTCTTCAATGTGTATGTTATAAATGACTATTCATGACCTCCCTGACCTACAGATGAAAACAAACTGTCAGCTGTAAAGAGTTCAGCTAGACTTGCTTGTTCACTTTTTCTTTTAATTTTTTATATCCACGCTGCCACTATCGCTGCTTTGCTGACTTTCATGCTGCCCGTAGCCACTCCACCCAATGCCATTGCATTCTCCTACAGCAACCTTAAAGTCATGGACATGATACGACCTTTCAGAAAATATACACTGTTTAAGTGGGCATGTTGACATGCACACAGTTTTTTGGATAAAGGCTCATATCTGATTTTTAGATAAGCAGCTTATAAATAATCTTTATATCTGATCATTACACAGACAATATCCTGAATAATGAAAACTGAGTATCACTTGGGTGGACTGAGCAGCAAATACAATATATACATGCCTCAGTGTGTCAACAAATTTGTATTAATATTATTAAATAGGAATAAAACCCACTGTGGACAAAACACACCAGGGTTTGGTTGTTTTTGTTTTTTGTTTAGTTGTTTCAGGCCAAAGCTGGATTCATTCTGAACTTTGTTGGAGCAGTAACCATCAGTATCGCCATCAACATGTGGGGCATGGCCATGTTCCAGCTGAACACCTTCCCCAGTTGGGCTCATTTATCAGGATCCCGCCACTAGAGGACTGGGATGGCAGGTGACTTAGTGTTTTTATTCAAAGCTCCCTTGAATACTTTAGCCAGTAAACTGGACTTACTAACTAGCTGTTAGCTAACTAATGTTTTGTTTATTTAGATAAATCCTCCCCTGAGCTCTCAACCACCCAAATCTTACATTTAGTGTCAGCAATATCATTCATTTATAAGATAAGATATCTAAACAATTTTTTTTAGCTGCAAGATATAATATTTATTCTAGATAGATGCAAGTCTGGACTGCAGTGAGAAGTACCTGTTATGTCAAAACTTTGAAATTGTGAGTCCTCACTGCAGCTGTAATATGCAGTGTTACTTTTTCCTAATGTTATAAAATAAAAGTTTAAACAACATGAAAAGACATAGGTGATTTTGTGTTTCTGTTTGGATACTAGTGTATCATTGTTTAGTATGCTATGACTATTTGGGTGGGTACATGAAGTGTCCTTAATGTTAAACATAGTGGCTGGTTACTGTATAACTATGTTGGACAATACACTGCACGTCATGCAACTTATTTGTTCTCTGTAAATGACAGAATATTCTGCTTCCAAGAAAATAAAGCTTTGGAACAGAGATGCCGCAGATTCACTGTAGGTTTTGACTGAGACTGTTAAATTTAATGATGGACACAAATCTCATTGCCATCCATAGGATTAGGACCGCTGGGTCCCCGATTGATTTAAAGAGAGCCAAGAGGACAGAAGGCAAATCCCTTCAAAGGTTCAAGGTGGAATGCAAAATGATTGAAGGTAAGGGAAATCATTTAAAGGAAACTGATTGCAAACCTTTCATTGAACTCTCTGGCAGGGGTCCGTATATCAGCTGTACGTGAAGGCCCTGAGCAAACAGGATTTTAAAATGGTGACACTTCAGCACAGAGGTCAGAAGAGGGACCAGTCACGAAATGAAAAAACATTTTTGTTTGATCTCACGACCATTCCTCTGATAAAGACTGAAAGACGACACCAGAGAAAAATATTACTCTCTCTCTTGTTAAATTGGATCTCACCATAATGGAAGTCAACAAAGGTGTGATGGGTGTCAGTTATCAAAGGTAAGAGAGCATCTTTATGACTTTGTTTCTTCTGTTTTGTCTTGTGTTGATGTTCTAACAAAGACAAAGTTCTTTTTACAATAGAAGGCAGACCTGTCCTAGTTTGTGTTTAGTGACTTTTAAAGTTACACAAGCAGGGTGTTTACAATTGCAGAGCTGTTTTTAAAAACTGAAATGGGTGGTTAGTGTTTGGTGTTTGGTTACTGACCATGTAACTGTTTGCGGTGAGATGTGAATCAAAATGATACTGTCTGCAGTTGTACTCCCTGGAAAACTTTACCATTTGTACGTTTCTGAACCTGTTTTGAGGTTGTATTAATAAGGGATCAGAATCTATGATGAAGTGGTAAATGTGAATATAATATACTGAGAACAGTTATTTGGGGAGACAGCTGCACATTTTATTAAAAAATATCCCTGGGAGAGACAAAGTAATTGCTGAATTTATATAACCTCATCCTGAGCCAAAAAGTGAAGTCAGTGATAAATCTCACTGCCGCAGGGACTCTGAATGTTTTTAAAAGACCCTCATAAATCACAGTTTCTGATGACATAAAATAAGGAATTAGATTTTTATTGACTTTATCTTACACTCATCTCTAGATCTATTTAAAGTCATTATTATTTAGATGAGAGAAATGAATACAACCTATTAAAATGGACTCAACAGTGACAAACGTGTTTTTTCATAGTTCTGAATGCCTGGAGCAGACAGGCAGGTTAAGGTGTTGGTTCATGCATTGACTATTACGCGGTGTGTTCTTGAATAGATAATGGAAAACAAATTGTTGTCAACTTGCATGCTTCAGTGCAGGTGTGGTTCGCGTGAAAGGTAATCAATCAACACACTAAAAAACTGGTTGGGTTGGGCATATGCTGCATGATCACTGAATTCTTGAGGGGAAAAATCCCAACATATTCTTGACCCGATAAAGATCAAAACAGTTTCTATGTCGTGATGAACATGTTGTCCCTCATGTGCACCAACTGTCGCTGAGGTGTGTTACTTTTAACTCTGCCTAAAGGTTGAGACACTTAATCTTGTTGTTGGTGGTCCCATTCTATTTTTTAGATTTTATCCCGCTCTTTTTGTGTCATGTCAGTCTTAACTGCCTGCCAGTTTTATAAGCTCAGCTGACAGCTAGATAAAAGTTGTACAAACTAATACAAGAAATTCTACCCTCAAGAATGTTAGAGAGAATGAGAGATGTTTCGAAAGGCGTTGAAGCTGAAACTCTGTGTGGTGCATTTGAATTGTATTATGTTCAGTTGGAGGTGTCTCTAATATTTGGAGGTTCATTGAAATCAATTTATTATTAGAGTCACTCACAAATAGTTAAAGCAGTGGTTTTCAACCTGAGGAGTGGTGACGCGCTTCTGTACCTTAAATCTGCATTCTGTCAAATCATCAACAGCGGGTGACTCCACTGGTTAAATAGAGCTCTGTGAAAATGATGATTTATTACCTCAGAAATAATTTTCATATGATGAGTTTATGATCATTACTGCACATTTCAAAGTCTTTTTCAATGCAACACAATGTTCATTTATTAAATTATGGTCTCATTTATAGTAACATAGATCATAAAGTAGGGTATAGTTTTTGGCATGGCTACCTTGTAATTGACGTGTTGCTGCCACAGAAGCCTGTATCCATGACACTGTGTACATTTATATAGTCCTGAATGATTTTCAGGGTGTTTACGTCTTAGAACCTTGAATGGACGTAGAAACTGTGTACAAAAAGTGAAGGTAATATAAAAGCGACTTTTCTTATAGTTAGCATGATTCATACTTTTCCAGCCGTGTGTGAGGGCTTGGGCTGCAGCAGGCGAGGACAGTAACTCCCTTTCCAGTTCAATTTAATTGACTTTAATGATTGCACAGTAGTCACAGTAGTATGACATTTGCATGTCAATACATCTCCAAAAAACACAACAGTCAGGACTGTTTATCTGTAATACACGTCCTGGATCATTTCCAACACGTTGCACATCTGGACACAGCAGGTGCTTTCCATCAGTGATCAGAGTTGAAGCACCCTCTGTGATGTTTTGGGGGTCAGAAAAACAACATGCTTGAAAGCTTCATCCTGCAGAGAGCAGAGGTTTATGCCTCATATGATTTCTTAAAATAGTAGACTGCTAAAGCAATATGCCCCAAGAGTCTGTGGTTAACATGATTTTAGGACCCTATTTATGTCTAAAAATGCCCCTTACTTTGCAATATCTTGTTATTTTCCCTTTATAATCATAAATCAGGCTGATCACTGTAAATGAACCCTTGCAGATAAGTCAAAACAAATAGGCAAATGCTGACCCAGATAGTAATTATCTGTCACCATGTCTTAATTTACAACCTTGTTATTTTTTGTTTTATGGGTACATCATTCTTCAGTTAGTAAATGGGCCAAACCCTTCTGAAATTTAAAGGACTTAGAAACTGATATCCAAAATTGAGTTCACAAAAGTAAAAACGTTTCAAAATTCCCGGTGATGATTAGCGGAGAATAAAGAAACACAGTTCTGTTGCTTTTAAATGATAAAAGGGTCAGTAACATTTTCTAGCTCTGTACATAAAGCTACATGATATTGCAGCCGTGCACTTGGGGGGATTTCTTTTTTATTCCAGAAGACAATGAGACTTTTACTGAAGTGGCCCCTGGAATCTGTTCCCACATCACACCCTCCTCCATCTTTGGCAGAAAGAGCCTTCAGCAGTGGTTTTGCTCTGCAGAGGCCCTGTACTGTAACACAAGAGTTTATTCAATCTGTAATTAATCCTCCATCTCTCTGTCATTCTGCCTCACCCTCGCACTGAGGACAGGGTTTGTTCAAGGTATAGCTACAAGCAAAAGGCTATTACTGTTTTCCTGGTTCATTGGGAGGATAGGATAGGAATCTACCTGTATTGACATACCTCTGCTCCCTCTCCCTCTCTCACTTTATTTCTCTGCCTCCCTTGCTCTTTGAGCCTCACACTGTCACTGGGAAAGTTTCAGAGAGGAGCTCAGGTTTAAATTTCTCAAGAAGCAAGGAATTTGAAGAAATGCAGCATCTTAAAATGCACGTAGGAGCTCTCTGAGGGTAGTTTGACCTCACATCCTGCAGACCACAGGAGCCTGATTGGTGGGTATGTCTGTTATGACACTGACTCGTGTTGGCTGCACCAGAAACTGAAATTTTCCAGTTTACCAGAGTAACCGGCACTGCTTCCACTTCTGTTTGCTAACTTTGCATCTGCTCTTGCTTTTACATACACAAATGAAGCTGCCTGGGTTTACGTTTGTCTAAATGTGCAACAGTTAAGTGCAACTAGATCACAGTTAAGACAGCCTTTTGCCACGGGCGAGCTCAGAAACCAGGGCACGGCGCCCACTCTCTGCCACTGGCTGTGATCAGTAGTGTATCTTATATCCCATCCAGACAAGTAACCATTCAGGGAGGCAAAGAAAGACGGATGGAGGGAGGAAGAGAGCGCTGCCAGCTGCCAGTGACTGCACCAGTAGATCTTTTGGAACCTGTTGCAGCAGGTTTTTCTTTCTGTATATCTTATTCCTGGGCTAGCCTGGACGAATGCCAGACGCGCGTGCGCGCACACACACACACACACACACACACACACACACACACACACACACACAGACACACACACACACACACACACACACAC
>JBAJHX010000049.1:13552714-13611956 GCA_037176925.1 Amniataba percoides
TCCTACATCTGATATGTCTTCTGTCAGTGCAGCGGGGTTGACCGGACGTTGCTGCATCTTTCAGCTTTTTTTAAGGCCTCGGGAAGCATCTTCCCCCCCCATGCTCTTCATTTATCATTAGGATGGACAACATTTTTACTTACGTGGCTCCGACCTGCCGCAACTGCAGGAAGGCTGGGGTGAACTGGTATCTAACGAAACGGCCGGCGTTGGGGTCACAGTGCTTTTTGCCTCCAGCTACAGATGTCATGTTTAAAAGGAAAGAAGTGAAAAATAATTGCTTTTTGTGTTGGATAATTTCCACAGTTCATTACTGCATTAGTTTTTTTTGTTGTTCTTGCAGTATCTAGTGCCTGACATGACAAATATTCATGATTGCATTGTCCATACTCTCTTCTGGTCTGCAGGGTCATAAGGTCAAGAACTGAACTAGTAAAGTTCTCTTTTATTTGATACTATGAACTATGCGATATGAAAACAGTTTTAACGTGTGATATAAATGCGTCTCACAGTCTGTTCTCTTGTTTCTGTTTTGTGGATCTGACCTGGTGTTGGAGGTTTGGTGATCTCAAACAGGACGGTGCCCGTTTCCATGTCACGGATCTTAAACCTGGTGAAGTCGATCATGTGGACGTTTTCCTCCGGAGAACAAAGGTAATCTGGAAAAGAGAGAAAAGACCCTTTAGGCTGTGTTCTTACACAACACTAAACAGTGTCATTTCATGGTATCACTGTGAATGAAGGAAGGCTTTGATGTCAGGTAGCCAGCTGTCACTTAATGAAAAACTGTCAGTTCTGTTGTCCATGGCCAAGATACAGGAATATCTGCTATTAAGGGGCAAGTCTGAACTGATCTCATTTACACCCATTTACACCTGCCTGTGTTCAGTAAATTCTCCTGACCTTTTTTTTTTTTTTGGGATGCTCACCACTGTAACCGCACATTGAGGCCAATTTTCACACATCAGTTACAACTGTTTTTTTTTTTTCTGTGCCAATAATTTTTTCTGTGCTGACACCAATAATAAGTACATGCCCTAAGAGTACCTTGGCTGTACTGAAAAAGGCTCAGCCAGCAGTCCAGCTGAAACAAACACAGAGGCTCACTGCTCCAGTTTTGTGGTGTGGAACCATGTTATACATAAAAAACTTACAGCGGGCAAAGAACCAGTCAAAATCCTTCTGGTCTGCAGGTGTCAGCGTCCCAAGTCACAAAAGATCGCTTTATACTCTGTTCAACACATGACAAACTCCACCTGACTGTGTCCATTCACTGTATCTGAGTGTGATGCAGTGTAAAATCTCTATGTTGTCCTTCCTCCTCAGTAGACTGCATACAATAAAACAAATCAGCTGGTTTCTTTTAAAATACAAACCACCTCATAAAACAACATTCATTCATTCATTCACTCATTTGCTAGTTAGCCTGCTTACTGTCTGCTGTCACTGAGCCTTGATTGTTCGCTCACCTTTGTTCTATATATTTTATTGGATTGAACTTTATTATTATGCTAAAAACAAGACAAACAAAACATTTCTGAAAGAAGCTTTGATGCATTTACAGCTCATTTATGGTGAAATGTCGTTTTTTATCTTCTACTTTTTTATGCATTAAGTTTTGAGAGTTTGACTGGGCTTTTATCTTTTTACCATTTGTTTTCTGATTTGTTTCATGGAAGTAAATCTAATCAGTTTCTTTCATTTGATCCGGAGGACTTGTTAGAGATCCAAATCACAATGATGTATCACATTTTTAATCTTGATAAATCTTGATAAGCTCAGTGTAAATTCAGTGTATGACATTATAAACATGCCACAGAAAAATGTAACAAAACGCACACACACACCTCCACAGTGTACTATTGCTGACTTGTTTCTTTTTGCATCCACAGTCATGATCGCTTTTCTCTGACAGCTTTTTGCATCGATCAGCAGGATTGTCAAGTTGAGTGAACACAAGCCCACTGGAAGAAAGAAAGCCAAGAGTGTGACAGTGTGTGTGTGTGTGTATGTGCAAGCATGTGTGAGACACTCCCCTCCCAATGGGGCAGGATTAGACCTAAGAGGCTTATTGTGTTTTACCATCACATGGACCAACTGGTTGGGAAACACTCACACACACACACACACACACGCATACACCTACTATCTTATTAGGTTATAGTGAGGGCAGGTATTATTGGCAGTCTGTGTTACATAATGGTTAAGGGGTCTTTTTTTTACTGGTGACTTCATATAAATCATTTAAAAAGGCAGTAAAGAGGTGCAATATGTAGGAACAATAAGACGACCAGACACACGAAAGCCTCCGCGTATGTGTGCACGTGTGCCTGCGCACACACAAACTCACACTGCTCCATCCTCCACCATTTCCGAGGGTTAGAGAGCAGATGGGCCGCACAGGCTTTAGCCACCTGCTTGAAGATATTTATAGACTTTTTCATGAAGAACAGCACACTATACCTGACACCTTGTCTAAAAATGTCCTCTGAGTGTTTAATACACTGGGCTGCAGGACTCGTACACTGGTGAAAAGATATATGAATATCACATGTTTCGTGTGACTTTTAGTATGACTACACAAGTTGTCTACTTAATTACATTTCTTAAGCTACAGGCTCAAAGCTCAGATTTCAGCATTAAGTCTGTAAAGGCCCGCATAGCAAATTCTTTTTTGTCGTTTCTTGTCATCATCTTATCATTAAAGTCATGAGGTTCATAGTGGTTATAAATCATGTATGCACACACACACATGAGTGATGATTTTATGAATTCTGCATTATGGCATTCAAGAAATTGCTTTTGCAAATACACAGAGCTGAAAGACTGACCTCTGAAATACATCAATCTTAAAAAGCAAACAAAAAAAACCCAACTTAAATCTAATATGAATGCATGTCATATTGAATTAACTCTGATCAAGAATAATACTAAAGTTAGCCACATTAAAAGACATGCAGCCCTCTCTATGCGATATCTAGTGCAATTCTAATAGTGACAGTTATTAATAACATCCATCGTATGGTAATTAAGCACTGAGCATTGTATATATGTAGGCATGTGTGTGGAGAACGCATGTGTATGTGTATTTTTCATGTATTTATGCACTTGCAACTGTTGCGTCTTTCTGCCCCGGGCTCATCTCTGGCAGTGATGTTAACATGAGTGTTTCCATGGCGAACATCAAGAGACTGGTCAACACATTTCCATGTAAAGCAGCTCTGGCTCAAAAAGTCCCTTTATGCTGCCTTCCAAACTACAGTAAGAGGGTTAGAGAGCTGCTGTTTGATGCAGTGCCCTCTAGTGCCAGTTCATTTGATGTGAGGAGCTTATCTGCTCTGAGAATATTACTATAAGCCTACTGTTAGTCTGGGACTGTGTTTCCTCTAAAGCAACAGCAAGGAAATACTTTCTGTCGCTATTTATAGACCGCTTGCATACTATGTTGCCTGAAGGTAATCACTGAAGGGAGTTAGTCTGAGATAAATTCAAGCCATCTTGACTAGAGGCTTCACATAATCAGAAATTTGGCCAAATGCTGTTATGTAATACTGTCTTAATGCACAGAGACGAACATCACATTTCCATCAAACTATGCACTCATTGTGACAAATACATAAGCATGACTTGATGAAATGTTATTTTTGTTTTTCTGTGTGTAGTGCTTCTGACACTATGATAGAGCCTGCTTATCAAGATGGACTTTAAAAAATACTTCTTTCAACAGGATTAATAAAGTAGCAGTAAAATGCAGGGTTTTATTTATTGTAATTACCATACAGATCAAAATGGTGAGTTTCCCATCCTAAAAACTGCAACTGTGCAGTTGATAAATAAAAAAAGCATATATCCTCATCATTTGTTTTAAATCCAAAACTTGTTTTATACCTTCTGAACTTACTAATGTTCATCCCCAAACTGTAGTCATATTATCTTACTGGAGATCAGCGATGAAAACAAATGAAAATAAAATTCAGTCCAGTAAGGACGACTGCAACAAACAGTGTTTCTAAAGGGTAAAATATGTGTCATTCACTGAACTGATCATTGCTGATGAAAAAAAACGACACTGCACTGAAAACCTGCTCTGAATGCATCTTGTGTAGCTGTCGCCGGGCAGCTCTCTTTGTGGGCAGATGACCGATAGATGTGTTTTGTGAATCAGAGATGGCCATTTGCCAAACCTGCTGAAGAAAAAACAGATTGGGCATTTCATCTGATAGTACAGCCAGAGAAGTCACTTTTTTTTAAAAAACTCAGTCCAGTGCAAGCATTCACACATAACCGCGTCACTCCTACAGTCATACGAAGCCCAGAGCTCGTTATCAACCACGTCGCAGAATGCAGTTTGATTTTATGGCCCCTGCACAGCTTGACTTGATGATGACTGACTGTGGTGTCTTTTAGAGGTTTGTAGGAGTGGTAATAAAAAATCTGTCCTTTTCAGATGCTCACTGTTTAGTAACAGCAAAATGAGGAGTAAGCTGTGGGGAGAAAAAAAATGAAGAAAATACACAGTGAATGATAAGAGTCATTTTTGTTTGTTTGTGTGACAGAGAGAAAAAGAGAGAAGTAAAGCAGTAGTAAAACATCTTGACGACTGTATCTGATGACTGCAGGCTGTAATTTGTCACAGTCTTTTTTTTATGATGAGGCAGAGCCTTGTTTCGCCACTTGAACAGATGTCTGGGCTTGTATTTGGGATATATTTAGGATTATTACATGACAAGTTTCTTGTTTTGGGCATTTCTCATCAGCCAAAATGTAGATGGATTCCAAACTGGCGATCACTATCTGTTGTACAGATTCATGATTAACATACAGTTCTCTGGCCTTGGTCGTAGAAATCACACTTTACTCATGACCATGTGATAATGAATATATAGATTTAATGAGAAATGATGGAAGCTCATAATACATTTTAAAAGCAAAATGATGTCTCTCCTGAGTAAGTGTTGTTTATTTCCACCAACAGACCTCAGTACAGAGACTTTCATGGAGTATCTCCTGAATAACCGACCCTAAAGTGCAGTGTAAACACTGCCGCTACACCGCACACATTAAGAGTCAGTAGGAGAAGAAATAGAGTAAGCACTCCAGAGGCAGTGCTAAAACGTGTCAAATATGAAGAACTGGTAAAATATGAGGCCATCGGTCAGTAAGCCCAGTTTCGCTTGGCCGTGAAACAGTCTGGCATGTAACCCCTTTATAAAACCACAACTCATCATTTTTACATTTGGTTTGGTTTTTAGAGATATTACAAGTTAAGTAGTGAGTTTCTAGCCTTCATACTACAGACACTGTTGCCCTGTCATTGTTCCTCTAAAAGGAAAAGATGCAAACTATGAGGGGGAAATATTCCAGGATAGTATTCCAAAAACACCATTATATATACACGTTCATACCTCAGTTCTTTCTTCCCTTTTGTCTTCTTTTTGTCACCAACACACACACACACACACACACACACACGAAGGGCTCCACTTCACTTCCTTCAACACCGTCACCTAGCAACGCTCATTCTGATAGCGTGCCAGCTCGATTA
This sequence comes from Amniataba percoides, assembly GCA_037176925.1. NCBI lineage: Eukaryota > Metazoa > Chordata > Actinopteri > Centrarchiformes > Terapontidae > Amniataba > Amniataba percoides. The sequence goes on from JBAJHX010000049.1 coordinate 13,558,260, forward strand.
GCCTGTCTTTTTCCTTCCCCTCATCCACCTGGGTGCTCCGCAACAACAAGGTGCAGCAGTGAATCAAAGGAGAGCATCTCAGGTTAGGCATCAGTGGTATGCAAATGAAATGTTCTCCGACTGATAGAGGTATACCCGAGGCCTCCTCCTATAGACTGAGGGCCTTTTTATGCTGGATTTTGTAACTTTGACGCTCCGGAGAAATCAGGATGCGCAGATCTGATTGCAGAGGGTGCGCGTCAACAGTGACTTCTCATTACAATGCGACATGATAGATATTACATGTTTTCGTCCCGGTGGGAAAACATGTCATTACTCTCAGTACAGGCGAGCTGCATACTTACACACCACTGTCTCTGCACGCACTTTAAGGAGGAATGTACAATTCTGCATTTATTTTCAACATATTATTGCCTTACAAAGGATTTTGCTGTGTGGTTTCTAACAATCAGTCTCTTCTATGCTAAAACACTTTAATCACAGACCCGAAGAACAACTGCGTCTTGTTGAACATAATAATTTTCCCTCGACTGGAATACAGAGTCAATACAGTCGTGAAAAGATCCCTTTGGCAGCAGCACCTTTAAAGAGAGTAAAATTAGCACCAGGTCTTGAGTCATGCTGTGTCCCTGTGTTCAGATACACAGAGTCTGTCTGACACCAAAGCGGCATTCATAAAGAGTGAGCGAGCTGCCATTTATAGCTTCTTAATCCCGAAGATTAGCCTGGAGTAACAGACTTTCAGCCATAGGGATTGACTTCACATGCCTCATTCTTTCCATTTGACTTTGTGGTTTCACAGTGTTGAATTAATCCAACAACATGAAGGATAACAATGCCGACATGTTTACCTCACATAAGAATAATCCATAGCCCGAGGCCTCCAGTGACATTAGCATTACAGCCTGATGTCATGATATACGGTGCACCTGTGTTTGGCAGGTGGTGTCATGTCTTTTGGATAACAGCACTTGTAGGCAAACTGGCAACTACTGAGGTTCATACAGAGGTTGCACTCTGAGCAGCTGAATGCAGATGAGATTATTTCGTCTTATCTTTCTCCAGCCGGCATCACAGAATGAAAAAAAAAACCCCAGCAACATTCCTCTATGAGAGGGTTTTATGAGGACAGATTGTGTGATCTAAGCTCCCGGGGTGAGGCTGACACTGAAGCGCCACGCCGCCAGTCACGGAAACACAGATAAAGAAACAAACAAACAAACAAAAATGTTCGATATGTATCGATACCTTCGATATGAAACTGAAGCCAGGAAACTGTTAGCGTAGCTTAGCACAGAGACTGGAGACGGAAAACAGCTAGCCTGGGTCTGTCTTTAGGATACGAGCGTATATAGCTAACAATACTCAACATTTTAGTCTCAAACTATATAACAATCTTCCTCTGTGATTGGCTTCGTGGTCACCCTGACCAGATATGTCCCGGTTTCAAGCTGGGTGTCCGGAGAAATCTGTAAAATACGGACACTTCCAGGTTTTAAGCAGAATTTTACATTTGTGAACTTTAGAGCTGCTTATTATTATCCTCAGACAGGCTAGCTGCTTCCCCTTATTTCCAGTCTTTATGCTAAGCTAAGCTAACTGGCTACTAGCTGTAGATTTACATTTACCTTATATTCCTTTAATGTATTTTTACAGCAAGGATTATGTTCAGTTGGAGATGTAAAATCACTTGAAAAACTGCATTAAGAAAGGAAACTTTTTTCCCCAGCTGAAGGAGTTTTTGTATCAAACACGTGTAGACTACAGGTTTGACTTAAACACACGCGGTGCAGCACAGCATGCAGGCGTCTGTGCTTCAGGTGAACAGGTAAACACCTTGTCATTACAAAAGGATGATCTAACCTGTGTCGGCCCAGGCACACACACACACACACATTTATAGTCAGGCTGTGAGAGGAGCGACCTGGAGGGACACTAATGATTTGTCTGTCTTCGCAGCTCCACTCTTCTCTCTGCGGGGACGATCTAAAAGGAGAAAAAGCCTTGCGGAGAGTGACAGTTCTGAGATCAAAGTGATATCGAGTTACCCTGAAGGACTTTGTACAACAGGTTACTGGTAGCAGCCGCATTGCAAATTGTGCCGTTTGTGCACAGCCATCAGCCCAGAAAGAAAATAAAACAACCCTTTCTTAAGTGATATCAAAACTGATGTCTTATTTTTTGGCTTCTGTAACTTTGATTCGTGAGAACAAAGCTCTCCTGAGTAAGACTGCAAAGTATATAGTTTCCCCCTTCGTATTAACACATATATAGATGAAGTTATAAAAACTGAGCATTAAGTAAGGGCTCACAGCTCTCCAGCAAAACAGCAAAAATAGAGAACAAGGTTGGCTGTGCTCTGTTCAGGATCATCCCTGCTTAATCTGATTTAAATCTTTCAGAAACTTCATCCCATCAGGAGAAGGTGAAGCATTCACTATCTCAGCTAAGCTGCCTGAGTCATGAGCACAATATAATATATATATAGGTGTATTTGTTGCATCTTTAACCACCTTTGTTCTAGAGACCATGGTAAATGCAAATCCCCTTTCTGAGAAATGCTCTCAACCAGTGGGCCCAGTTTTATTACATAAATGCTTTTTCATTTGTTCCACTAATCTTTTACTCGTTTCTTATCATTGACTGAACCCCTAAAAGTTCTTCATGTAAACCAGTGAGAAACACTCTTTAGTTTACCTGGTCCAACCTCACAGAGGGGCCGAAAAGGTCGCAAGGATTAACATATTAATGAGGAGAACATTTCGTTGAGGTTGGATCATAATTATGCACATATGGAAATCCTGCTGTCTGACATACTAAAGTTATGCCCTGCAAGCTTTTTCACTTGAAATCCACTTGAAGAAGAATCACATTGTCCGTTATGTGGTTGTGGAGACATTCATGCAGCTGCTCTCTGCATTTTGGCCTGCGTGCCTGATTTCTATAGATTTCAAGGGGGTGACAAACAAAGACCACAAGATGACTGTTTTACAAATGAACATCTGACATTTTTCCTCCAGCACTCACAGGATCTTGAGAATTATTTCTCTTTTATTGGTGCTAAGCAGGGTCTTCTACACTCGGTCTCCGGTCTCTGCTAATATGATTTAGAAAGAATAGAGGCAGCAAAATGAGTATAGATGCTGCATAATTTATTCAGCATTTTCCCCCTCGACTCTCCCATTTTCTTAATTAAAATAATAAAAAAAGGGCGCAGAGTAAGGATCGAAGCATGGGAGCTTTCAACGTCCTCTCAAGGAGCTTCAGCCTGAAATATCGAGAGTAATCGATCAGTTATCTGTATTGATCAATAACCGTAGCACACTGGGGATGGTGAAATCTTGGGTAGTCTCCCTTCAACGAGACAAAATTTGTGTTTTGATTGCGCTGAGAGGATCGTGAGTCTGCCAACAACTGCCTGATTCGGAGCACAAACACGAGATTGCGTTGATTACTGATGTGGATGCAAAGAGCCGACTCTCTCCATGTCAAATCACTCTGAAAGAGTAACCTCATGACAGCTGTGCATGGGAGATTAAGAACCGGCAGCACCAATCAATTTTAATTAAAGCTGTATCCATTGTGTTGGCAGACATCACAGAGTGGAAATCCCACCCCGACGTAGATAAAGCGCTGCTCTGTGTCCCAGACTTATTAAAGCCAAATAATTGATCACCCATTAGTGTAAAAGGAACCAGACTGTCCAGAGTAAATCATCTGGATGAGGAAGAATTACACACCAATGTAGATCCTTTGAGTCAGAAATACCCACAGTACAGCAGGGAATCTAGCGTGGGAGGGCTTCTGTTTTTTACTTCTCGTTATCTGTACCTGATCTTGTGATAAAACCCGGTGTTGTTATGTTAGGGTTCGAAATCTATTCTCATTTATAGTGAAGAAACTGTAACGAGACGCCAAAAGGATTTTAGGATTTCATGATTAATATCACTGATTGTAACTCACAGCGGCACAGATTAATGGTGTTATTATCAAAGAGAAAAATATCAACAAGCTGCAGCTTCTGAACAAAACGTATTTGACAGTGATGGACTTAAACAAAATCCCTGTCAGATCATTGAGCAGCAGCTAATGCTACATGTGTGTAACTTCTGAAAATGACAGTTCAGCAAGCCCATCCACTTTGTGCCGATAGTGGCAGCATTTAAACGTCTCTCTCAAGCTCTTTATATTAACTTTACATCTTAACAGGTTTTTTCTTTAATAACTTCAGGTTAAACTTTAGATTAAATACAGAGGACTGTAGGTTTTATCCCTTATTACTTCCACTGAAGTAACTTTAGGAAGAGATCTTTAAATGGCTAATATAACCGGGAGGAGTGATTAGAGAGAGGGGAAACTGTTTCAGTGTATTAACATACGACTGTTGTTTTAACACAGACTTGAAAAACTGCATGAAATTGCATCCCTGCATGAAAAAAAAACCCTGCATCTAATTCATTTGTGTGAATGAATCCAACCCCTCGACACAGCTCCAGCTCAACATTTCAGGGCCGTCCAGCAGAAAACTGGAAATGGCGGTAAAGTGCTGTGTTTTAACACTGGGCTGTTTTCGGTGTGAATCCCCTCTACAGGGAGTCAGACTGAGGATCTGGAGTTCATCTTTTAAATTCACGGTTTGCATTTCAAAACTCTTGCTCTCAAATCGAAAGACTACAGAGCATTTTCAGTGAGAGGCACAAATTTTTCACTTTTTACCAACTGCAAATCCTCACTCCCCTCGCTCTCACTCCAGCGCGGCTACATGGAAACATAATTAGATATGGTGGATGAGAGGAAAGCGGTTACAACAGACAAGTAAATAATAATTTCAACACAAAACGATTCAAGTGATACAAACAACTATATGTAAGAGTTTGTCTGGAAATATATCTCGATAATTCTATCAGTAATTCTTCTGAAATGTCAATTATAAACGTAACATTTATTCTATAACAGCAGAATTTCTGTTTACCTCCGTCTGCCTCCATATCACAAACCATCCATCATGTAAACAGTAAACTGATAATGTGCCTTCTCTACTGTCTGCAATATATTTCTTCTCCCCTCTCTGCCTGTGTGACAATGAGGCGCTGTGCCTCGCTTATCAGCACTGAACCGCCGTGACAAACTGGAGCTGGGCGGCCCCCAAAATGGTGGCATTTACCGCCCAAAAGCACAAGTGGAAAAGTCATTTACACTGTAGGGTGAGGCATTTTCTGCTTCACTCTTTCTCAGCTGCGATTTTCTTTCTCTTGCAGCAGAAAATGATTGCCTGAATTGCACTGCACACTATGCTTATCTCTGTGGTGGAGATCTTTTGTATGGTCTGTCGTGTAAAATGACTGGGCCTCGGGGGGAAATTTTTTGTGCTCTCATTGCTCAACAGGAAACAAAGAGCCGAATTTAACATTGCTTCCTTTGTATAAACCTAAATTTCACTACTGACAGATTATTAAAGTATCTCATTTTTAGTGGCTTTAACATCTTTCTATGACAGTTCGCAGCCGTGTAAAGTGAGTAAATGAAAAACTACACTTCTAATTTGTTATCCCTGCTGTCAACAAACTCACTCATACATCTGCCTCGGGGTCTTTAATTACCTGAGGCCTACCACGTCATCGCAGCTTGCAGTGTTACGGCCTTACTGACATAATCCAGATTACTTAGATGTCAGTGGAGAGCGGAGATTACTGCACCATCATGACTGATTTAGGTATAATTGCACTGACGGAGCCCTCGTATCGCTTTTTTTGGACTGAGAGGTGATGAGAGCGGAGAGTTGGTTTGGGGTTCGGTTTTAACTTCAGACTTCACAGTCACTCGCTGCTACAGACGGGAATGAGTGAGAGATCATCACACATACAAAAGATCACTTTAACTTGAGGTCCAGTTTCTAGTTTCTGTCTTTCAGACACGTCTCAGGATCACTGACAAGACTGCTGTCATTCACCAATGGAGGAGATCTGGAGATGAGGTTGAAAGTGCCAGAAAAAGGCTTGTGCTGAAACTAGACAAATCCAACATGAGTTAAGATTAGTCTTTCTCAGTTTTTAAGCTAATATTCCTACAATCAAAAGTAAACTTTTATATTTCATAATTAGATTAGGCATCATTAAACATCACTGTGTAGGCCTCAGTAATCTATACCCACCTCTGCAAACTGCACACTGATGATACTTTACAGCCCCGTACTGTGTCCCCCATTCATCCCAGTTTTACCCTCCCTCACTGTAAGCCTAATTTTATCAGAAAAACACAAATACTCCGGGTGTCAGTGTGTGATGTTATGTGATACACCGGACTGAGATCTGTAAAGTTCAAAGTTTGTGCAGTTTCTCTCCTCTGACTCCACTCGTTGGGCTGGAAAACCAGGCCTGCTGTTTGAAACACAGTCTCCCTGCTGCCCCGAACACGCAGCCCTGTCCTGTTTCCGTGACATAAGGTGGAAACAGTTTCCATAACACGTTAAACAATGGGCTGACGGCGTTTTCCTCTCTTGTATTTGTCCTGGCCAACTGCGAGCTATAATCAGCGGATCACATCTCTGGCCACCTGTTACCTCAGAGCCACAGGTGTCTTGAGGTGAGGATGTTAGTGAGAGCCAGATTTTCTTCAGCAGGGGATTTGAGAGGCGCACCAGGAAGTGCACACACACACACACACACACTCACCTGCTCTCCCTGTCAGCGCCCACACACCTCCCACAAACACACATTGGTAATATTAGTAACACAGGTGAGCTCAGCGTGTGGTGATGAATGATGGCTGGGTGAGACATGAGAGCTGTAGCTGTGATGCTCACAGGTTAAACGCCTGGTTTAAAGCCCGTAGAGACTCTGAGGGCTCAGACAGTGTCGCTGTCCATGGTATCCAAGCGTGGTTCCTCCAGAGAGCCAATAAAACCAGCGAGGCAGACAATATGATGAATTATACGCACAGAGGACCAAGGTTTGCACTGATCTGCTGTGACTGTGGAGCTTGAACTTGAAGGTTACTTACTCTTGGTGATCTTCTGGAGCCCCAGCACGTCCTCGGGCGTTATTACGGTATTTCTGCGCAGTTCTTCCTCAGTTGTCACCGGGATCCCCATGTTTGCTGAGTTGCAGCCTTGCTGCACTTTCATGTCCGGCGGAGGAGAGGCTGTTCGGTGCTCGACCCGGCGGGAGCTGGAGGCTTTTCTGGCGCTCTCGGCGTCGTCGCCGCAGGAGCCGATGCGTCGGTGCCTTCGGGGCTTTGCGCGCTGGTTAAAGGGCTTCTGCGCGGACACGAGAATAACTCGCTCTCCGTGCCTCCTCCCCCTTCTCGATCCGGTAAAAGATAAAAATCAGCCCTTAGCTCCCTCCCTCCCGCGCTCAAGGCTCATCGGCTCCCTCACAAGCTATTTAATCCAAATCCTGCAGCTTTAAACCGGGCGGCGCTGCGTGGCTGACAGTCTGCGCAGCGTCACCGCTCACAGCAGAGCGTCGCTCCTCACTGTCTGCTCTTTAGAGAGACAACAGAGACAACAGAGCATCACTCCTCACTGTCTCCTCGTCTGAGAGAGGAGCTGCAGCCAGGCGGTGTTTGGTGTCAGAGTGACATCTTGAAATGATGATTGGTGCTCAGGTGAGCGGTAATCTGTGGACGCATCCCCTCTTTTACAAGCTGAGCATTTTGTCTTCCTGTAAATCTATAAACCTGGAGGCTTGGGTCATCAGGTGAGGTGTCAGCATGTGTTCAGTTTTTTTTTACCAGTGTTAAGCATGATCTTTTTGTTTTGGCCACTTGGGAACGGCAGAACAACCTGTAAATGTAACTGTTATGGCCTTATGTTGTAGATGTAAGGATATAAAAGTGTCACATCGCTGCCCTCCCGGTGAGCATCAGTCTGATATTCACTCTGCTTTCAGCTCAGGTTTGGTCTTCACCAACTCTTTTATCAGAGATTATCAGATTTTTTTTAATCTGCTGCCACAACATTGATAAGAGTGGTGAGACAGCAAAGTTGTGGGGTAGAGCAGCAGAACAGTCAGCTGACAGACATCATGACCTATACCAGCGGTCCCTTTAACATTACATTACTGACTCTTAGAATAATATATCATGTGAACATGTCCATCCATTTTTTAAACTGCTTATCCTTTGAGGGTCATTGGACTCTGGAGCTGATCCCTGCTGTCACTGGGCAACAATATAACATCCAGTTTTGACTGTAATGATGGACTGTTATGATCCACAAGGGAAAACATACACTAAAGCAAGGAAACAAAAAACAATATGAGACCGTCTTTCAGGTTTATAATGTCTTTATTCAATTTTTTTTTCATTGGAAAGTTGCTTTCCAGATGCCAGCATCCCTGAGAAAGTGTAAAATGCTAATCTTCTGGACAGCCCCTTCCGAGAGCTGAAACAGGCCAGCCAGAAGATATTCACATCTGCAAAACACAACCCCGCGCAGCCACCTTTCTCTTGTTTAATCACAGGCTGGCCAGAAACCTCCTCCAGTGACTGAAGTGAGCCTCTAGGCTTTGTGACGAGGAGATAGTGCCTCCCTCTGCTTGGCAAACTCACTGCAGGGCATGTGCAGAGCCGAGAGCTGTCCATGGTAGTACTTTGTGAGGAGTGACGTGATTGTTTATCCCTTTACTCTCTAAAATCTGTGGATCCCAGGAGAGGGAGGGCGCTTTTGTGAGCAGGCTTATCGGCATCGCTTGAGCCAGAAACACGTAGGCGAGTAAATAAAAATAAAAGGGTTATAATAGGGTTGAAACAAACTAATAAACACACAACTTGAATCCACTAATCTCCTATAATCCCGCTTTCATAAATATGATAAATCACATTATTTTTCTATGAGGTCTGTAGACAGAGAGCATTGCTACCATTTTTACAGGTGTTACAGTTGCTCTGGAAGTCTGTGACAGGCAGAACTTCTCGTCCGAATCATTCGCAATGCCACTTCCCCCCAAATCCCACCAGTAAAAGCAATAACAATATTCAAAAGCCGTTAGCTTGTGTGGCTAAGTGGCCGTTGAAGAATTTCCAAGGGATGGTTAGCAGCATGGCAAGCCTGACCCCTTGTTATTCCCTCCTGTTGTCCCACAGTCTGCTGGACTCCTCACTATGCGGTCATCTCGAAGCAGCCTCTGCGGTGTGTCTGCATGTCTCTCACTCTACGGATGGACTGGATCTGGGGGTGGTGGGCTCCCCAGTCGTTCCAGTGCTTGTAAGGGCCCATTTCAAACACGTACTGGTAGCCACGGTAGCCAGGGTACTGGTAGCCCACCCAGCTATGTGTAGAAGTAGAGAGAAACGCACGTGAGCCACAAACATCTTCTTAATGAAATAATAGTTTAAAAAAAATAACCCTCGGGTCGCATCTTTAGCCACTTCCCCTGATTCTCAACGCCCCAGAGAGATGACATGAAATGACTTACGTTCCACCGGTCACCTGAAGGCTGGCAACACGGTCCTGGAAGCCGTAAGACCAAAGGCTGGGAATGTCCTCATCACACACCTCCATCTTACGGCCCTCGAAGTTTGGACACTCATACAGGCAAATCTTGTGGTCCTGGGGATCCTGTAAGAGGCATATCAGACTCAGGTTTATTGCTAATTATGTTCAAGGAATTTGGTATTCTGGTGCATAACAATAGATAAGGTAAGAGAAAAAAAATCGGAAAAGTAAAAAAAATCAATCTGTTCTCAAACTGAAAAAAGCTGCTAAATGTGGAAAACGAAGAGGCTTGATGCTCATAAACATGCAAATATTGTTTCCCAGCACTTAATATTCAACACTTTTCATACAAATGCTGTATGTGTTGTTGGTGCAGCTTCTGGTTCACTCTCTGAAAGAGGTCCTGTCAGGATCACATTAGTGAAATGCAGTACAAAGTGTGCGTGCATACAGTAGTTGTTATGTAATACTGTATATTATGGGCTTGAATTGAAATGTTTCAGAAGCAAAGACCAACTCTCAGGGGGAAAATACTGGGTACTTGTTGTTGTCACGATTAGTTTTTTTTAGCCTGAAAATCATCAAATTGAAACACAGTGGGATGTCAGCTAATAAAAGCTTTAATCCCAGAAACACTGGCAGTGGAATGAGCCTATAAATACACACATAACTGCAACCATAAAAAGCATCCCCCTTTGTGCCCTTTGTGCAGGTAAAAGATGGATGAGAGGTGCAAATGGAGCAAGACAAGAGTGATACAAATCAGGACATGTGGTCACAATAGGAAGGACACACAGCAAAAAAAAAACCCCAAAAAAACAACAGCAACAACAAAAACAACCCTGCAGGCTGATCCCAACTTACCATTCGGACGGGCCTGACCGACATGAAGCGGTCACACCTGTAGCTGTTGGACCAGGTGTCCCAGCGGGGATACTCTCCCTTCTCCAGCATGAACATCTCACCGGTCATGTTCTGCTGCTCGTAACCCACCCAGCTGCACAAACAGGAAGGAAGGTGTTTTACTTCTGATTGATCTCAGGGAGCAGATATACAGTGTTGCAGCAAACAGTTGTGGGAGTGTTGGTGACTCACGGTCCGCACTCCACCCTGATGGAGCCGATTCTGTCGAAACCCTTCTCGCACAGGTTGCGACACTCTCCGAACAGGTCCATCCTACGGCCCTGGAAGTTCTCATATTCATAGAGGTATATCTGAAAAGCAAAACAAGCACAGTGGATTTATTTCTGAGGTCAAATATTTTCAGCACATAAATAGTTTTTTTTTTTAGCTCTTAAGAGTGCTTGAATGAGAAGAAAAACAGTGGAAGTACCTTGTGATTTCGCAGCCCAATGGCAGAGTGGCTGCCAATGCTGCCCTGAGCACCTGAGTGAGACATGATCAGATCTACAGAGAGAAGAAAGATGAAACCAGTCAGCCATTTTCAGGATTATGAAGAGGATAATTACTGTTTCTAGACTGCTGGATCGCATCATGTTATCAGATGCACCGGCAGTGGTGTTTAAAAGTGCAGGTGTGAGATGCGAGCACAAGAAGTCCCCTTGTTGATAAGAGTCCTTCAGTTGCACAAGCCAACTTTCTTATTCATACATTCATCTAACATCTAATTCAGTCACAGCTGCCCAAAGGCTCTCAGTAAATGTCACAACCCGAAGCATCCTTCAGGATGTTTAAATGCAATGAAAGTCGATACGAAGATGTTCTCATCTTTAAAAGAATCAATTGACAGGGGACATTTTGTGTCTTGAACAGCAGCTTTTGATGCATCATCTCTGTGGATGTTTACCTTTTAAAGTGACTCAGATAAAAATATATTTCTAGATGTACCTTTAATTTGTGATGGACATGCTGTGACACCTAAATTATATCTTGAGCATCCTTATGAAGGCTTTAACTAACACACACCCTGCAGTATGGGACTACCTCCCTGCTGCAAGGTGAGACCTTAAATTACTTGCAGTCGGCAAAAACAAGATGGACCATTTACCAAAAGACTATGTGTAATTTCTTGTCTCTTCTCTCCCAATTTAAATGTAATAAGCAGAATGGAGAAAAAGTAAACAGATTTCTGCTATGATGTGCAAGCAGGAATTTGTGAAACTATGTTCTTTGATTATTTCTGCAGTCCCACTAAAGGTGGAGTATAACTTATCACCTTGCTTAAGTTCATTCCAACAGCCTTTTCTCCTTTCCACAAGAATGAGAACATTTAACCAGCTACCAAAAACTAACTTGCCCCTGACTCATTTCTTTAAGGATTATAAGAATTAGCCACAGTCTCTCTTTTCTCTCTTCTATTTTACCTCATGATGAGCCACTGAACATGAGAGCACCACTAACTCATAAAATCCTACCCTGCTTCCATCTACTCAGTCCAACGTTAAGATTTAAGAGAATCCTTGCTGAGTTCGTTCAGTCCAAAGTGTGAGTAGACAGGAAAACCACAGTATCCCACTTCATATCTGGTGATTCTAGCAGCTCTCACAGAGTTAGAAGACGTTAGAGTGCAGAGAAACTTACAGTTACAATTGCAGGTTGAAACGGACCGACCTTTGGAGAAAGTGATGGACGCAGGCGTTTTGAGTGGGGATATATATATACATTCACATACAGCCTGAGTCTATAGAGGCTGGATTCTGATTTCTCATTGGCTGTTTGTGCTGTTTGGAGCCTGGTGTGGGGTCAAAGGTCAGGGTGCTTATCTGCGGACAAGTCCTGCTGACTCGGCTGCCTGTTTTGTTGTCCTGCACCATTGTGGGGGACCGCGGACAGTCACTACCATCAGCAGAAAGTTTGCCTGCCTTTACATCCACACACACACACACACACACCCAAAAACATCCACACTTACACACACACACACATCCACACTTACACACACACACAGTTACTTTTTCAGCCACAGCTCTCTCTCTTTTTCTCTCTCATTTTCTTTGTAGGTTCTTTTTCTATTTTTTTTTGTCCGTCTCTTCTGTCATTGTCTCCCTGTGATCTGGTTTGTCTTTCACTTCCATGTTCTCTCTCTCTTTCTTTTGATCCTTGGTTCAGCCGGTCCAAGCCTTTGAGCCCCATGTGTGTAATGTGCTGACTGCGGGAGCGGCATCCATCTCCCTATTGTTTAGACAGGCGAGTGTTGGACACTCTTTTGCTTATTATAGTGCTGCACAGGCTGTATCCATACATACACGTCTCATACATCCTCTACACAACCTACACACTCATGTCATATGCACACATGGATTTATACATGTGTGCACATCAGAATATTTTGTGACCAAAAGCCACAAATATCTTAAAAGCTTTTGTATTAAGCCAGTTTTATAAGCAAAATGAGAGATTCACATTTTTTCAGGCTCCTTCTCTGAGTTCTAATAAGCTGAATTTAAATGTGAGGTGTTTGGATATTTGCCCATGGACATCTCACACTTGTGGCTCTCTGATCTTTTAAATGCTTAAGCAACAGAAATCTGACACCAGAGCTTATTGAGACACTGGAAGAAGAACAGAGACACAATTAGATACATTTCAGTAAGAAAGATTATAAGTAAATAAGATTATAATACATACTGAGATAATGTATGCTTTCTCTGCCCAGTTTGTGTTATAAACACTGAACCGTTCACAGTACAATGGCAATTCTGCAGAAATGATGCCTTTATAACCTCTCTGACCATCATGACGAACAATCACCTGCTTATACATAAAGATACATAAAGATCTTTATGTTATAAATGTTCCAAAAACATTTTTCTTTAGATTAACATATGTTTCTCAGGATTGTGTGGCTTTGTGTTATAGTTTTATCTTCACTTTTGCAGGTCACACTACATTTACAGCAAGAAGAACTTTAGTCTTTATGTTAATATTGTTTCCCTGCAGCATACACAAGCTGGCCTGGCAGAAAATGTCGACATTACATCTGTCATCATCTTTCTGGGTGTGACTGAAATGTTTAATGTTGTTTAATGTTTAATTATCTACTACAAAACTTTGTTGCAGCCATCCACTTCTGATACATGCACACACACTAGTTGACCTTATCAGCTTCATGATAAACACAGTAATAATATCTTAACTTAAAATATTACACTTGATTATAGATTCAACATCTTACCATGCAAGCGTGTGGCTTAGGTATGAACAGTAAAACATACATATTGAAGTTTTTACATTTACTATAGGAAATTAAAGGATTGCTAAATCACTGTTTATTTTCAAAGAAACCTTTAATCATTTTACTTCAAACTTTGATTTAATTCTCCATCAAACCAAAGCATTTGTGATCTATTTGAAAACACAAAATTGACGTGCGGAGATCACCGTTGCATCACTTTTAAGCTTAAATGTTTGCAATTATTTGTTATTTTACCAACATGAAGAAAAAAATTATATGAACTGATAAAGTTGCATTTATAGATGTAAAGAGTGCTGTGTGTGTGCAGCACGGTTAGCTGTTGTCTAAATGAATTTGTGCATGCATGTGTGGGTGTGTGAGGTCCTTTGTATATGCTCTGAATGTATGTGTGACTGCGTGAAGAGGCTTTGCGTGTCAGGCATGACTGAGCACGTGTGTGTGTGTGTAGGAGTGAGTGAAAAGGTGAAAGGACCAGAGATGTGAGGTCAGTTGAGGTGGACGTGACGCTCAAATGGGAGACGGAGCGCAGGGCGGCGTGGAGAGAAGTCAGTGAGGACATTACTAAAGTCCAAATCCAGCTTGTTTATTGGACACATTTGCCATTTCAAGTGTCTTTTTGAATCCAGAATTTAAGTAGTCTGTAGTCATTTTTGATTTTTGCTCAACACTTTAATGTGTTTTTCCTTTTGCACCAGAGTCACTGGTAAGACCATCCAGGTCTGTGATGATCTGTTTCCTGGACCAGGCCGTGCCAGGACGTGGTCCAGCCCACTGGTCATGGACCGTTTGGAACTTGTGCTTATCTGCACTGGGCACGGTGCCCTTCACCCAGTCCCACTGCGGCGAACTAAAGCCCAGCAGCTCAGTGCCGAACAATGACTGGAACAGCAATGTGCTGACTCCTGCCCCGACCCACAGGCCCAGCTGCCTTTCAGCACCAGCATGTATAAATAGGTCCGTTTACTCCGGGGTCAGGACATCGTTTTTGTGGAGCCCCCCTGTGAGCACTGCACTGCTATTCTTTGGGGCCAGTCAGGTAAGCTCTCCATCTCAGTCCATTCAGCCTATAGACTTGTACAGACCATTGTCACTTTACATTTTTGTGTCTTTTGTCTCTGCTGTTTCTGCTGAGCCACATAAATGTATAGATGGCGGTCAGACATGCAAACACGTAGACATACTGACCACGCGCTGGTTGATCAAACAGCACTGTGCCAATGTCAGGAGCTGGCTCCACAATTGTGAGCATGTCGCAACTTCAAGAAAGGTTTCACATTGAAGCAGATGACAAACAAATAAGTGATGTGTCGTTTACAGAAGGCAAGATTAAGCCAAGATAATGCGACGATAACAACTGATGTGTTTTCACAACAGAAAAAAATATGAATATGCCTCTTACATGGCAGCTGATAAACATGAGTTCAAAACCACCTGTTCAAGTTGGGGTGGAGGAGGCAACAGGTTGTGTTTGAACTGTGTAAGGATTTCTTTCATTAGCATCAAATATGAACATAAATGTAATTCTCTGCTCTCTTCACTGAAGGTGAATCAGCATTGAGATACACAGTAGCATGGCTCTGAATAATCCCAACCCACAGGGACCATGGAAGGTGAGTGTGAAGTTTTGTACTCATTATTTACAAAAGAGGATCATTTTTTTATTTTAATGTTTTATTTAATGCCTGATGACGTAAATGACATGTGTGTCTGTACACACATCAGTGTGTGCGTGCGGCATGTGCATACTACATGTATGCATTTGTGTCCTCTCCAGATCACAGTTTATGACCAGGAGAACTTCCAAGGAAAGCGTCTGGAGTTTACCTCAGACTGCCAGAACATCATGGAGTGTGGCGTTGACAACATCCGCTCCCTGAAGGTGGAGTGTGGAGCGTAAGTCAAACAAAATGTTCTGCAATAAACTAATCTACCCAGCATTAAATTTATACTTATTATTAAGCAACATTTTTTTTTTATAAACAGTGCTAATATAAAATAAAATAATGCCATTTTGCAAATCTAGAACCTAGTAAAGTGCAGTTTGATAATCAAGCTCTAAAGGTTGGCCCCTTATCTGATGATTTACAAGTTCACTAACAGTGCTGCATGTTGTGTGCATGCGTCTGTATGTCTGTCTGCTTGCCGGGGACAGCTGGGCAGGATATGAGCACTCCAGCTTCTGTGGACAGCAGTTTGTGTTGGAGAGAGGAGAGTATCCTCACTGGGAGTCATGGAGTGGCAGCAACGCCTACCACATTGAGAGGATGATGTCCTTCCGGCCCATCTGCTCTGCTGTGAGCTACTGTTTCCCTCCTCAGACTTAAAAAAAAGAGGACAACATTTGACTCATCAAACTGACTGCCTTGGGATCAGAACCGTGGTTTTCTTGTGTGACAAGCCTAAAGAGTAACTTATACCAGCTGCTGGCTGAAGCTAAGAATAGATCATGATGTAATGTGCTCCTTTTTTCCAGATGGGAAGACTTTCTTTAACCTCCCTGAACTGAAATTCAGTTTATAAGGATATCATACTATTATACAGATGAAGCAAAGACAAATGGAAAACAAATTAATAATGTTTGTAGCATCTGCTGAGGCAGCATGGACAGAAAGTGAAACAATTTATTTATTTATTAAGTAACAAAGTAACAAATAACTGTAAATGACCAATAAAGGGGTTATGTGACCAAAAGATTTTGATAACTTTATACTGTTACAATATATTTCCTTGCATCGTGTGCTCACAGAACCACAAGGAGTCCAAGATGGTGCTGTTTGAAAAGGAGAACTTCATGGGACGGCAGTGGGAGATAAACGATGACTACCCCTCTCTGCAGGCCATGGGCTGGGGCAACAATGAGATCGGATCCATGCAAGTTCAGAGCGGCTCGTAAGTCTCAGCCTGTGACTCAGACAGATTGCTCTTTATATTCTCTCTTCAGAGTGAGACGATAGAGAGGAACATCTATAAAATCAGTAGAGATATTAGATATTTATGATCGTGCCACATTGCTTCAAGAGACTTTGCATGCTCTGTTTTGCTGTTGCAGGAGCAAAACTGTATTTTTGCCATTTGTAGATACACACGCCTCAGCATCCTCAGTTTTATAGTGTTTGCTGTAGCCGCTCATAATATGTGTAAGATTTGTTAAAAGTTTTTGTATGCACCTATCCTATTACGGTATATAACCTCTAAAAAATACTTTCAGTCTTTTTCTTTTTCTTTTTCAGTAATATGAAACAAACAGATTTAATGTTATGGTTAATTAGGATTAAAGTACTGAAAAGCTGCCTTCTTCTCATATTGTTTTGGTGCGTGATGATTTTTAATCTAAATGCATTTCATGCCATGCAGGCTTCTCAGACCACATGTTTATCATTAATCACTGCTTTCCTCTCCTCCCCTATCCCTCCCTCCCTCTCTCCTCCCCCTCCAGCTGGGTGTGCTACCAGTTTCCAGGATACCGTGGTTACCAGTACATCATGGAGTGTGATCGTCATGGCGGCGAGTACAAACATTACAGAGAGTGGGGCTCCCATGCTCAGTCCTTCCAGGTGCAGTCGCTGCGTCGAATCCAGCAATGAGACGCGCGGCCTCCTCTCCCAGCCTCTCACTCTTTACCTCCTCCAGCTCCACCTTCACCTCCTCCTTCTCCTCCTCCCTTCACCCAGTCATTCCAAGCTTTAGCCAGCTCTGTCAGACCTTAAGATGTTTACCGCACTTTTGTTTTGTTCTGTTGCCAAATGAAAATAAAGAGAAAAGGATGGAAAGAAAAAGAAAAAACAGCCACTGAAGTGAAGCCCCTGACTGACGCCCCACTGAGGAGAGAAGAGGAGGAAGTTAAAGGCCTCAGAGTTGCTCAGAGTCATGGCTCCTCATATTTGTGGTGCATGGTGCTACCAGTGCTAAATAAAGAAGGAGTGGGCAACATAAAATAAACATAAATACAAGAGTCTGCTGCTAAACTTCATGGTCCTCAGTTGTGATTTATTTTCCCTCTTTGTTTAATGTTGCAGTAAATTTACGCTAACGCTCCTAAATTTGATTGTGATTAATCAATAATGAGCATGTAAACATCACCAACATGTAGTCAGTGCCACTGGTTGATAATTATAAATCACGTGCAGCCGTTTTTCTGCGAGAATACCATCCTCTGATAACATTGTAACAGAGGACAAAGACTTTAAATGCTTAAATCAACAACTTAAGTATAAATTTAAAAATGCAAACAAGTTTGATGTATTGTGGTTGCTCCACCTCGTGCACATGACGAGTCGCTGTATAAAGGATACTGATAACAATAGCGTATTAGCATTGATAAGGAAACCACACAGAGCATTTTATTTTCATTTAGATCCCAAATGTTTGAACTGGGAAAATAGCTGTCAGAAGAAAAATTGTAGATTAGTTGCTTTGTTTTTTAATAGTGTTGTCAGGGAAAGCTTGAGAGAAAAGGCGTCACTGCCCAGTGACTGCTGCTTTTTAAAACTTATCTGAAAAACTTTTCAGGTGTTTTAAGACATATAGCAAATCTGTCACACACAGTAGTACACAATTATATGTAATCAGTAATATTACATCCAATATTTCCCAATATGTTTCTTTACACTTACCTGTGCATTTCTTTACTAACATACAGTACAAACAATTTGGCACTGTACAAATTCAGGTAAGGAACGAGCAGCAGTAACATCTGAACAAAATCTACTGAGAACACACTACAGGGCCAATCAGGAGATGTGTAACAGGAAAAGAGAGACAATTAAACAATTAAAGTGATTGTATGAATGGGAATAAAGAGGAATAAAGAATTAAAATAAGAAAATTAAGTTATCAATCCCTCTAACTTTGAATTAGAATATGTTCAACATATGTACAACACAGAGGAATAAAATGCCTCTTATGTCTCCAAAGAAGAAGTATTTCAAGAACTTTTCTCTTTAAGGGTTCACTATAAAATATTACTACCGTAATAAAGTAAATACACAATTCAAGTCAACAAATAAAGCTATATTAAAATAACACGAAATAAATTAAATAAGGGCATTTAAATGAATGAATTACCGAGTTATTGTGTGATATTGTGTACATCTGGGATATAAGCCTAGAAAAAGCAAAGTAAAACTCCCAACGTGGGTTCACGTCAAATCGTGACGTCAGGACGTCGCCCTGCCCCTTGCGAGATGAACGGAAGTGGCAGGCCGGATCGACTGTGACAGCGAAAACACGTCCGACGGCGGCGAGACAAACACTCGGAAAACATATCGGCCCCCGGTGCTAGAGGTCTGTTACGAAGGGCCGGATGCTGCGGGAGTAGAGGAAAAAACACAGACATGGCGCAGAGCTGGGAGCCCCTCTCGACGACGCGGAAACTCCGGGTGTCACTTTCCCCCTTTCTTCTTCTCCTTCTCCTTCTTCTCGTTGTCTCCCCGGGCGACGCCAGGCTGCGGCGGACACGGAGCAGCAGCCCCGCGGCGGAAACTTACGACAAATACTACAACTACGTCGAGCTGACCGAGCGCCTCAAGCAGCTGGCCCTGAAATACCCACACATAGCCAACCTGTCGAGCATAGGCGAGTCGGTGGAGGGCAGGCAGCTGTGGGTGATGCGGATCACCGCGGACCCGGAGGCGGACTCACCGGGGAAACCCAGATTCAAGTACGTGGGGAACATGCACGGCGACGAGACCGTGTCCAGGCAGGTGTTGATGTACCTGGTGGAGCACCTGCTGAGCCGGTACGGGGAGGAGCGGCGCGTCACCGAGCTGGTGGACGGCACGGACATCCACATCCTGCCCAGCATGAACCCGGACGGCTTCGAGAGGTCGCAG
Organism: Amniataba percoides; assembly: GCA_037176925.1. Classification (NCBI taxonomy): domain Eukaryota; kingdom Metazoa; phylum Chordata; class Actinopteri; order Centrarchiformes; family Terapontidae; genus Amniataba; species Amniataba percoides. The sequence continues at coordinate 13,577,683 of JBAJHX010000049.1, forward strand.
GAGGGCGACTGCAACGGGGACAGCGGGGGCCGGAACAACGCCCGGGACAAGGACCTGAACCGGAGCTTTCCCGACCAGTTTGACGGCGACCACGTCGTGGCGGGGGACGTCCCCGAGGTGCAGGCTGTCAGCAGGTGGATCCAGGAGAAAAAGTGAGTCCAGGTGGTGTTGTTTTTTGTTTTGTTTTTGTCCACCAGCTTCATCTCTGAGATGGCAAACATCCTTTATGCTTGGGGGGTTAAGGTGCCTCATGATGAAGTCAGGAGCTGCTGTGTGTGTGATGGCTTGGTGTGTGAGGCCGAGGTTCACCTGGGAGAGGAGCTGCAGTCATTCATCAGCTAGTCAGGGGACAGGTGATCTTCCTGCTCACCTGTTCAAGAAAAGCGTTCAGTGAGAAATGTGATTTGTTGGACAGTTTACAGAACGTCTTTGGGCTCCACGCCACCTTTTCAGTCGATAATAAATTTCAAATAAAATTGATTCACTAAATCCACAAATGCCCTCCAAAAATCTTTAAGAAAATAATGGCAGATTAATGAACAATGAAAGTAGACGTTTGCTGAAGCCCTGGTTGTTAAAGAGTAACTCGAGCTCTCCTTAGTCTCCTTCTTCATTTATTCCTCGGGGGCTAACAGGTTTGACTCATGACAAAGTCAACAAGAAGGTCTGACATCATAACGGGACGGTTTGTTGTCCTGAGGTTCACTTGGATGGTTCACACACACAGATATCTGTCCAGTTAAAGTGCCAGTGACAGTGCTGCTGTGCAAGACGGGGATTTCCTCTTAGCGTCACATTTCACAATATTTATTGTCTGTGAAGGTTTTCATCATCATTTTCACTATAACAGAATAATCACGGATCATGGTCTTATGTGTGTGCAGAGAGCTATTTTGGCTCTTCATAAAGGCCATGAAAAGATCCCTGAAGAGATCTCAGTGTAAGAGATAAATAAATAGCATCTTTCTGGCGTTAACTTGAGGCCCATGTTAGCTTCAGTAGCCAGTTCAGCAAAAGTTAGAAAAATATACCTATTTAGTGCCAAATTTTTTTTCCGTCACGGTGAGTATGGACAGGAGCAGTGTCCGTATCGACTGTTAATCTTTAATGTTCACAGAGGAATGTGAGTATGGTTTTAACAGAAACACTTGAACTCATCCTTTTTAGGCCGCTTCTAAAATGTGCCCTTGCCTCTGTAGATTCGTGCTGTCAGGGAACCTGCATGGCGGCACTGTGGTCGCCAGTTACCCTTTTGATGACTCAGCCTCCCACCAGCAGCAGGGCCACTACAGCCAGTCGGAGGACGACAGCCTCTTCCGCTACTTGGCCCTGGTTTATTCCCAGAACCACCCTGTGATGAAGACCGGTCAGCCAAACTGTCCCGATACCCCGGACGAAACTTTTAAAGATGGCATCACCAATGGGGCGCAGTGGTATGACGTGCCTGGTAAGATTATCCTATTGTTATTGTTTTTAATGCCCAGATTAGCAAAGGACAACTAATTATTGTAGCTGTGAGGTCCTAACCCTTTTTTTGCTATTGAGCAAGAAAGTGTAACTGACGTGAGACACGTTGGCTGCGTGTTGCCATGGAGTCAGCCAAGAGGAATCTGTGCATTGTGTCTTTGAATGAAGACCTCGTCAAGTTGTGGACAGCAGGAAAGTAAAAACTCCTGTTAAAAGTGTTTATAATGGCAGTCTGACCTGTGTTGCTGCCTGATGTTTCTCCATCTGAAAGCCAAGAATGTGCCATTGTATTTTTGGACTGCGTGAAGCGCATGTGGGTTTGTACAAGCTAAAACCTGTTTGAGGAGACTCAGGAAGAAATTATTACAATTTCCTTTTACGCTCGCCTCGGCTTTTTAGCACAGCTCGAGCAGTTGTCGAGGCAAGATTTTCTCCCGTAGCTGGTCACAAGTGAAACACCTGCTTTCTAAAAATGGATTAAGTTTCATTCCAGACAGCCGCTCGAGCAGTTTCGCTGTCCAAAGCTGCATAGAGGCAGATTCCTGCAGCCACATTATTTCATCTCATTTCAAAGGTGACATAAAGTCGATAGTTGCATTGTGTAACTTGTTATTTACAGTTTTTGTGAAGAGAGCTACACAGAATAGAGCCGACGGACTCTTCATCATCATTCAAACAGCATTTCATCTTTATACTTCTCAGGTCACTGAAGCACTGAGTCGTTTGGCCTGGTTTGGGGTTTGCCAGGTGTCAAAATTTTGAACCACTCATGGTGTTAAAACCTGTTACTGAAAGTGTGAACAAGTTTATTATGGCACAGACTGTAGCGTTCACTGTCCTTGTATTCTGTATATATACACTGTATGGATCCATATTCCCTGAGTAAATGTCTTATACCAAAGTAAATGCTGCCTTTACTTTTCCCCACAAAACTTCACTTTATTGAGCTCTGCACTGCATCACTTGGGCCGAAACTTGATCAGCGTAGTCTCGACTTTTGTTTTGTTGGTTTTGTCCAGTGGGGTTACCGGGGGTTTGGGAGGGGGTGGCAGTCATGATGTAAGTGTCTGTAGCTTCAGATTACCACAGTGGTTTTCCTGTTGAGATCCGCTTTGTTGTAGTAAATCTTCGGTGAGGATTGTGTCTCCTTCAGTCTGTGGTTTCCCATGAATTCACATACAGTGGCCATTTTAAAACCCACTTCTCCAGAGCCGGCACTTATTTTGCTTGATGATTTCATTAGTTGGTTTAGCCATCTGGATAATACTTAAATCAGGTTTCTAGTCTGCGGTTTTTAAGCATATTCTGTAGTACAGATGTAGTTATCAGTTTATGGCAGTGTGATGACCATTGTTGTTGTTAGTTGCTTTGTCCAATTTGTAATGTATGGAGTTAAATCTGGTTTCATATTTCAAGATTGCTATTGAAAGTCACTTTAACTGTGTCACACTGACCGTTCACCATGAAAGGACTGAAGCTGTAGATCATTACCAAAGCCTGGAGCGCACACACTAAATCCTTGCTTTAATCGGCATAAAAAACTAGAAGCGATTGTGACTACTGAATGACTGAATAGCTGTTTTTGCTGCAGTGTTCACCCAGTTCTGTATGAGGAGTTACTAAAGCTCTTAGCAGCAACAGTGTCCGTGTCTCGAGCCGAAGACAGACAGCCAAAAGTGTAAAACAGCTGAACAGACAATGCTTGTATCTGTCTGTCATGTTGCCTCAGCGGACGAAATGTCACGGCTAAAACTTGGCCAGCAGCAGATGATAGAAACGGCCGGGACATTGTGTGACATAATGAGTGGCCCAGGCAAAGTGCCAGGACCAGGAGCCAGGAACAGAAGATGTTTTTGTGCGGCAGTCAGGGCTTGAAATAATGATTCAGCATAACATGGTATCTTGAGCCACAATCTTTTGCAACAGTCTAGACTCGGAAGGTGTCCTTAACTTTTGACCTGTATTTCTGTTCATGCAACCCCTCAGCGCCCGACAAGGACACTCCCTTTTTGTTGAAAATGAATATAGTTGCTTGTCTTTTTCGCTCAAAGCTTGTTCTTGTTCACTTTTTAACATTTGTTCATTGCTGTGAGCCTAAGTTACTGCAGCCCAGTGTGTGTTGAAGGGTGCACGTCACTGCCTTTGGATATGCAAGAGAAGGAGATCCAGATTATCATTGTTCTGTATGTAAATGCAGCTCTATTGCTGCGATAAACTAAGGCCCAGGGAGTGAACGTTCAGTTCTCTGATTACCACATTTTCATGTTGCGTCACTGTCAACTGCTGATTGTCACGTGACAGGTATACTTCAGAAAATGTTTTCCTGCTGGATTGGCCTTTTAAATGCTAAATCTTGAGTCATTTTTACTTGTGTGGTTCACTTTCGACATATTTTTTAGCAGTTAGGAGCCTGTGACTCAGACACTTCACTGCTAATGCCTGAGCCTGTAATTGTCGTGCACATGACAAATAAAAATCTTGCATCTTGAAATAATGATAAATTTTACTTTTAGCACCTTTAGATTACAATGTTCCTCAAAAAGAAGAAAAACACAGCAGATACAAACAACATAGGGAGTTCATCTACTAGCTCTGACTTTGGCTCCATTGTCTGGCCAGTGGTTTCCTGCTAAGTTCAGGGTGTGTCACTGGATCCGGTACATGGACAGGATATTTAAGGTTAGTCTGCCTGTGTGTTTATCATGTTCTGTCAGCTTATGGGAGGTGCTTTCTTTAAGTGTATGGTACTTAATTCAGATTAAGCCACTGAAAGTAGTCAAGCACAGGATGACGTCTAAAGTCTGGTGATCGGAGAGAAAGGTTTTCTGTTTGTTCACGGCGCTGCAGCCAAATACGGATTTCCACACATTGTCTTGCGGTATTTGCTCGTCATTAACAGGCGAGATTTTGGAAGGCTCAGTTTGGTTTGGTTGACATAGCATCCTGCTGCGACCACAGGGGGTAAAACCTCCAATGAATTACCCTGACACACCTCTACACACCTCTATATTCAAAATAAGCTCAGAGGGCACGGTCCCCATTGTTACTGTGTGAATGTTTACACCCACTAGTTTACTACTGTCAGATTAGCTGGATACAATGAGGATGCCCAATATTTAATTCAAATATTACTCTTATCTTTTTGTTTTATCTGAAAAAACTTGTCTGAAAGTTGTCAGAAGAGTTTATAATGTCATCTTAAGTTGCCGTCACAGTTTCCAGTGAATGACCTGGCAGCCAGGTCGCAGCCAAGCTTCAGAGAGCTGAACAGCTGCTGCCTGACCGGGAATGACTCAGAGGAACTGGTGTTCGTGGTGTACAGTATATTTTAGTGCATCTGTTATCAGGGCCAATTTGTGCACCACATCACAGCCTGCAGTGTCTTTCTCCACTCAATTTCATCCAGTTCCCAGAGTCAGTCAGTGATATGACTTTCAGGAGGATCTCACTGCACTTTTTTACCCGTTTGAGAACATTTGAGAACATTTTAAAGTGCTTCGCATATTGGGTATTTTGTCTGACAATTCATTTGTGTGGATACCAGGAAAACAGTGATCTGAGTCAAAGATATGTGCTGGGAACGTGAATGTGTCTTCTCGAGAGCTTGTGTATTCAGAGCAGCATTTATCTGTTGTTGTGTGGTTAATGACTTCCTGTTTTAAGACTGGTGGGAGGCTAGTTGCTCCGCTGAAGTTTTTTGTCAGTGTTTGCTGTTGTGCGGAGCCTTTCACTTTGACTGTTACAGAGTGGCGAATGGTGGCCGTTTAATTGGGTTCCTGTGGCCAACCAGCAGGCAGCCATGGCGGTCCAGTCGAGGAGCCTCTGGCTGCCTGCTGTTGCCCCGGAGATACGGTCGGCCCAGCAGCCGCTGCGCGCCATTCTGTTTGCCTTTCTGCAGGCTTAGGTCGGCTGGCAAACTGCAGATGTCATGGCTTGTTGCCACGTTAAACACTATCTTTAAACTGAGGCACCGAGAAGGCGAGGACAGGCCTCTCCAGATAGAGCTTCTTCTTCTATTAATTCAATTGACCTGGTTGGGGTCACATTTAGGAGAGCAGAGCAGTTACCTTTTCATTACATGTTGTACACTTCACTTTTATTCCTTAAATTAGGCATATCTTTCTCTTTTCTATAAAATAGAAGTGAATGTGTTTTGCCATTTCTGTCGTGGTTGTTTTATTACGTTCCTGGCTTGTTGTCTAGGAGGGATGCAGGACTACAACTACCTCTATGGAAACTGTCTCGAAATCACCATGGAGCTGAGCTGCTGCAAATATCCTTCTGCCTCCGAGCTCCATAAGGAATGGGATCTGAACAGGGAATCCCTGCTAGCCTACATGGAAAAGGTAGATCTTATAACTAAAAGAAGGAGTAATGATTGATCAGCATTCATTATGATTCTGAGCACATTCAAATCCTGCCTGATACCTTTTGGCATAACATTTGTCCACTGCAGAAAGTGTTTAAAATACCGCTGTCCTCCAGGTCCATATAGGTGTCCGTGGGTATGTGAAAGAGGCCATCAATGGCACTGCTCTCACCGATGTCAGCATTGTTGTGGCAGGCATTCGCCACAACCTGACCACGGGAAAATATGGGGACTACTACCGCCTATTACTCCCAGGAACATACAACATCACAGCTGTGGCCCCAGGGTGAGTAACACTATTAACATTTGCTGTTTTGTTGAAGGTCATTCACAGGATTCATGTATATTCAGGGTTTTTTTAAATGAGGAAGTAGGTCAGTCTTAGCATGGTGAGGTAAGCGTTTATTGTCCTAGCGAACATTAACTTGCAATGTCACTCTTGTCATGTTTGGAGGCCACAGTGCAGCATTTTATCTGCTCAAGCTTAAGTGAATTATGTGAAAATGATTCTTTGCTGTGTGACGGTTTGCTTTGAGTCATGAGTGATTACCTGCAGCTTGAGCAAATAAAGAGCTGGTAACAGCTCAGAAGATATCGTTTGAAGCCTCCTTCCTGATATTTGATTTCCACTACATTTGTCAGACAGCTTTATTTACTTGTAAAATGTAATTAAATAAATAATTATATTATTCTATCAGTAAGGCTTTATTTGATCCCGGGCGGAAATTCACAAACTACCCAGCAATATGTAAAGTAATATATAAAATACATATCAAAATATCTAAAAGTTAAGATAATGACACAATGGCAGGCCAATGAACAGTGTATTCACTGCTGCTTGCTGCCTGTAGATAGTTGCTGGATCACAATGAAAAGAGGCAAGAGGCAGAGTATGAAACAAAAGGAGTTCAGTCTACATGTCCTAGCCAGATTGTTTAATGTGTAAAATAACTTCCTTTTGTATTGGATTTAGAATTTCTTTGTCACTGCAGTGAACAATATGTTTTATTTGTAAATTACTTCCTTGTAGACAGACTACAAGAAAACAACTCTGACATTTTTCTTTGTTTTATCGTGTTACTGAATCTGTGTCATGTGATTTAGTTACTTCCTGGTAATTTTAAGCTGAGGTATGTGATCATCTTCTGTACACAGGTACACATCAATGACAGTCCATGGTGTCCAGGTCATTGAGGGCAAAGCCACAGAACTGAACTTTACTCTCGCACCTGTGGTCAGTGAGGCTGCAGGCGACACCACAGCGACCACACACTCAATGCCATCCGCCAAAGTCCCCAGCATCTCCCCCAACACTTCCAACTCCTCAAACTCCACCCAGAGTCAGGAAAACCAGAACAGCCATGATTTGGCAAACGAACACCAGCCACTCCAGCCTCAGGAGTTTCGCCACCATCACTACGCAGACATGGAGCTGTTCTTACGCAAGTACAGCAGTGAGTTCCCCTCCATCGCCCATCTTCACTCAGTCGGCCGCTCCGTGGGAAACCATGAGCTGTATGTGATGATCATCTCAGACAACCCCACTGAGCATGAGCACGGTACGTTTTAGACAGAGAGACACTCCCTTTTGTCGTCATGAAGACTTTAACTAATGTTATAAAACTCACGTGCATTCTTACATTATGTTATTATTAGGTGAGCCAGAGTTCAAGTACGTTGCCAACATGCACGGAAATGAGGTGGTTGGCCGAGAGCTGATGCTCAACCTCATTGAATACCTGTGCCGTAACTATGGCACAGACCCAGAGGTCACTAAGTTGGTCAACACCACCCGCATTCACATCATGCCTTCTATGAACCCCGACGGTTATGAGGCAGCGAAGGAGGGTAAGAGAAATGGGCACACTACACAGGCAAAAATAAGGGAACACTATCTGCACAGTTTAAATGAGACTTGTGACATTATGGTAAATATTTTAGTATACAGGTCACACTGGTGCTGGCAGTATTGCTTGGGATACATGAGCAAAGGTGTAACATTACAGGACTTGAGATGTAATTTGACGACTTGAGTAACATGTCCTGAGTGTGTGTTGCTAAAAGCTATCAAATCTACAGCCTCTGTAAATGAAGCAGGACTTACAAAGTGACCAGACTATACTGTACTGGAGACAGGCTGAGCTGGTGTTATTTTTGTGCAAAATGGCACCTCCTTACATATTTTCTCCTTATGCACTACACCTCATCTGCTCGTCGAGATGGCTTTTGTGAAGACATTTTAAAGTATGGAAAGTTTCATAAAGCAATTCCTCACATCTCCATGTACTGTACTAATATGTTTGTAGCTGCTGATTTGTAACAGGAAGTGTAGAGAGGGCGGAGCTGGGCTTTGTGTTCGTCTTCAAGCAGGAACACGCTGTGGTTACAGACACATGTAGGTGACTCATGGCTGGTGCTTCTTTCTTCTCCAGGTGACGTAAAGGGCTCTGAGGGCCGCAACAACCGAAACGATTTTGACCTGAACCGAAATTTCCCCGACCAGTTCACTAACATCACAGATCCCAGACAGCCAGAAACCATCGCTGTGATGAATTGGGTGAAGAGCATCCCCTTCGTCCTGTCAGCCAACCTTCATGGAGGCATGTTCTTATTTTAAGCCTTTACTCCCAAAGATTATAGTCTTTTAGTGTTACAGCCACTGTTTGTTTTACCGGTAGTTATTTATGTTTACAATTTGAAATCTTGAGTATGTTTTACATGTATTTACTGCTATAGATAGACTGTTTAAATGTAAATGCTAAGCTAGATCAGTTTCTTTTAGCCATAAATCAGATGTGTTTATAATTTTCTCTCTCTCCCTCGTGTTTTGGAATTTAGGTTCCTTGGTGGTCAACTATCCCTATGATGATAACAGAAAAGGGGAAACTCAGTATAGTCCGTCTCCTGATGACGAGGTCTTTAAGCAGGTGTCCAGAGCTTACTCACAGGTAACGACACTGTTACGGTTGGATCTCTTTCAGGCTTAAATGATGTCTACTTACTGCTTTGTGATGTTCAAAATGTAGAAATGGGACCGAAAAAAAAGTCACTTTTTTTTTTATCAGTAGTAGTAGCAGGCAACATTTGAAAATTTGATCACAACAGTGCTCATTGTTGAGTTGTAATGTGTGTGATGTGTGCAGGAAAATCCTCAGATGCACAATGGACACCCCTGTGAGGACCTGTACCCTCAGGAATATTTTGAGGATGGCATCACCAACGGTGCCAATTGGTACAATGTTCCCGGTATGCGCACATCTCTTTGTCCTCCTTTTTTACAAATCAGCCAAAGCACAGTTGAGATTTTTCTTGTTCTTCACATAATCATGAAAAGTTATTTTTATGAAGAAAATAAACTGTACCCACACATATTCAGCCGATTCAGATAAAAAACCTCAAAATACACAGAAAATTGATGCTTATATTTTAAGTTTAGTCATTTGGTTTTTCCACAAACTAAAATGGAGACAACAGTACAACCACAAGTGAATCTGCCACATTTCTACCCTCTAAGCCTGTGTGAGCATGACATTTAATGAAAACTTTTGTGTGTTGAATTTTGATTTGTCATCTTGACATTACCCTGCAGTGGACACAGGTCTGATACAGAAAAGTGTGTATTGACTTTCGCACCTTCCACCATGATTGTGGAGTTTTCTAGAAACAAAGAATTTTCATAGATGCTGTAATCACGTGAACCTCCTAAAATCACAGTGGAGGCTTTAAGTGGAAGCTGTCAACTTTGAGATGTGTTTAAAGGAGCACTTTTTTCTCTCCAGGTGGTATGCAGGACTGGAACTACCTGAACACCAACTGTTTTGAGGTGACCATCGAGCTCGGCTGTGTGAAGTATCCTGCAGCGAAAGAGCTACCAAAGTACTGGAAACAAAACCAACGAGCCTTGCTTCAGTTTATACACCAGGTAACAGACACGTTACCCAAACTTTCTCCTTACTTTACTCAGTATTGCATTTTCTCATGCTTACCTGGTTATGTGTCTCTAGGTTCATAATGGAGTGAAGGGCACAGTCTCTGACATTAGGGATGGTACAGGAATTCCCAACGCCACAATCAGTGTGGAGGGGATAGACCACAACGTCACCACGGCTCGAGCTGGAGACTATTGGAGACTTCTTGTCCCTGGGACTTACTCTATCACTGCATCCGCTCATGGGTGACAATTTTATTTCATTAAGAAAATAAACGGAATTTTATATAAAGTTACCATATCTTTCTACATTGTGTTTCTAGTTCTAGTAACTTAACTTTCTCTGTTGTCCAGGTATAAACCCGTGAGTACCTACGCCACCGTCTCAAAAGGTGGAGCTGAGGTGGTGGACTTCAGATTGAAGCGTATACACGCAGAAACGAATGGCCAGTCTAACAGCGGCCCCCAACTCACAGAGAACCCAGCTGACATTGAGTTCCACAGCTTGATCAAGGAGCTCTCTCTGGGCCAGGGCCTGGAGCAGCTGGTCAGGAGCACGGCCACAGAGAACAACTTCCGCTACCAGCGCTATGAAGAGATGTCGGCCTTCATGAGAGGCCTGACGCTCAACTTTCCCAAAATTACATCTTTACGCAGGTAAGCAGACTTTCTCTTACCCTAAGCCCTCTATTTTATCTCCACCAATTTCATTTTTAGGATGCAGAAATGTTTGACGTCAAAACATCTCCAGTGCTCATCCACTGTATACCAAAAGTGAACGCTGATAAATTAGTTACGCTCAGTGTTGTCCAGATCTGTGTTTCAGAACTGCAGCTGCTTTTTTCACAATACTGACCTTTGCTCTTGTTTCTTCTCTTCTGTGTTCAGTTTGGGTCAAAGTGTAGAGGTTCGCACCATCTGGGCTCTGGAAATATCCAACAAACCAGAAGAAACTGAATCGTCTGAGCCCAAGATCCGTTTTGTAGCAGGGATCCATGGCAATGCCCCGGTGGGAACAGAGCTGCTGCTGGAGTTTGCTGCCTTCCTGTGTATCAACTACGGCAAGAACCCAGCCATCACCAAGGTGAGTGAACCCCCCCCAAGAAATGCCTTGTTTAATAACCTGGACTGTTAAATGTTATATGCAGAGATGTATCGACTATGTTAAGTATGTAATGTAGTCACACGTTAGTTAGTTAGTATTTTAGCCATGTCTACAATTGTTCCAACTCCTGTCCCTTCTCTAGTTGATCAATGAGACCCGGATCGTCATTGTGCCGTCCATCAACCCCGATGGCCGAGAACAGGCCGTTGAGAAGCAGTGCACCTCCACAAAGGGCTTGACTAATGTCAACGGCAAGGATCTGGACACAGATTTCTTTGGTCAGTCATGAGGATTTGTATGTTAAATTCAAAGACAGAGACACACCTACAGAGACAAAAGAAGATTCAATAGTTTATTTAATGTACAATTGTCAAAGATTTGTGAATGGACATTTGCCATCAAGGTTAAGCACGCTCCAACAACTCCACTTCATGTTCACCCTCTGTTTTCCTTTTTTAGGCAACGCGTCACTTCGCACAGTGGAGGCCCAACCAGAGACCAGAGCAATGATGGACTTGATTTTAGACAAAGGCTACACTCTGTCTGTAGCCCTCGATGGAGGGTCCCTCGTTGCTACCTACCCTTATGACAAGCCTGTCCAAACTGGTAACACAGCAAAACAGAATGCTCCTTTTTGTTCAGATACTTGATTGACTGAGTAAAGAAATGAATGATTTTTTTATAGAAGTGGCCCTGAAATTTAGCTGAAAAAAAATAGCCCCAAAGTACTTTCTCCTACAGACCTTTTATTTGTAGTCATAAACATATTACAAATTTGCAAAGAGAAGAAATAAACCATCTCAATGCTGACTGCTGTTAAACATTATTCAACAAAACTAATTTTGGCTGCGTGATTTTATTTTTTTTACTTCCAGTTGAAAACGAGGGCACATTGAAGTACTTGGCAAGCGTTTATGCCAGCAACCACCCCAAGATGCACCTCGGGGACACTGGATGTTCAAATAATGGGCAGAGTATGTCATTTAAGTACTATAAATAATTTCTGCTGTCATGTGTGTTTTGAATATCAATCATGAAGATGATGATAGTGGTTTACAGCTAATAAAAACTTACTTACTGTTACTTAACTTACTGTTACTCAGTGGGCAACATACTAGACGGAGTCATGAGGGCAGCAGAGAGACAAAGTCACATGGGGAGCATGAAGGTAAGTCTGATGTGATGGCCTCCACTCTGGCACTATATCGTATATTGGTTTTATCATAAGATGTGGAATGAAAAACCACCCTTCATTTTTCAGTATTGTTTCTCAAAATGTATTCAAAAGTTGTTAACAGTTCTAAGTTCTTATCGTTATTTTTGAGATATCTGTCAAATCAAATGCAAATCAAAGTAAAGGAAAGCCAGACGTAGGCCACACTACTGCCTCATGTGACATCTTGTGTGTGTGTACGCGCCCTCCCAGGATTTCAGCATGGACTTTGGCCACTGTCCAGAAATCACAGTGTACACTGGCTGCTGTGTGTTCCCTCCCGCTGAACAGCTGGCCACACTCTGGGCCGAGAACAAGAAGTCTCTCCTCAGCATGTTAGTGGAGGTATGAGGCCAAATTTTAGGAGCACAACACAGAAATGTTTCAAAGAAATGTTTTTACATCTCAACATATTGTAATCTACACAGGATTTAAGATGAACTATTTAAAATGTTAATATCCCATCATCATCAGCTTTAATGTTCCCTCCCTTTCAACACATTGCAGGTCCATAAAGGGGTTCGTGGTGTGGTGAGAGACAAGAGTGGGAAGCCCGTTGTTGGGGCGATCATTGTACTGAATGGGGGAGCGAGAGTCTTCACAGCAGAGGGCGGCTACTTCCATGCGCTGCTGGCTCCAGGCAACCACGACATTGAAACAGTTGCTGATGGCTACCAGCAACATCGTCAAGAGGTATGCAGCTGTATACATACTGTCTGTTCTGCAGGGTAGGAATGCACAAACTTTCAAGAAGGTTATGATGGGATAACACTAGACAAGTGAATCTATGTTATGCTGCCTAATTTATATTTTCACTAATGACCATTTGAGATGAATACCAATTGGCATTTGGGGAAAAGTATGAACTGTATTATCCTACATATCTTTTATTTAACCTGGAATGGAATTTAAAAAAAGTTTTATTATGCCATAATAGTTTTGAATATGTGACGCAAGAGGCATTTAATGTGGAAGATAATACTTAGTAAAATAAGAGGCAGACACTGTGGTTTTGAATATTAGTTTTTATGTGTTAGAAAGCAGAAATCAACCATGTTTACATTCATTCATACATTATTTTGTGTATGTCAAGTTTTCAAACAAATAATTTGATATTTGGAGCACATTGGACTTGAGGTTTAGGCCAATACAAACTCCAATTTAAAATGCTGCATATGTCTTCATAAACTTTGCGTAATTTGACTTTGTTTAAGCATTTAGAAACAGGAGCTTTATTCCAAAATGTCAAATATTTGGCATTTTTCCAGTAAACCCTTGAGAAATAAAAAAAAATTACACGCTTATGTCATAGAAAGTCAGTGGGAGAGCATTACGGTGGTGATCCATTACTGTCTATGTCAATGAAAGGTGTAGGCCGGAGCACGCAAAATCTCTCCGTCACCTCCAGCTTTCCATTAAGCTGCTCTGAGATCTGAAGCGTGGGGTAGGCCAGCTCTCGAAACAGATGTTCCTTAATGTTCTGCCCCAGCTGCAGACTGTAGGCCGCAGGCTTCCCGCAAGCACTAAAGAGCAGGGGATCCACTACTGAGTGATACGTCTGCTGGTACTCTGGCACTGTGAAGCCGTGGATCATCAGAGGTCCTGTGTGACCGGCTGACTCACTGCTGGAGATTCTGTCTTCATTCTTGAGGGCTCCATTGCCACGGTGCTGTTTGAGATTTGGAAGAATAGCAGCGTTCTTTATATACCTATCATCCAGGGGTTTCTGGGCATCTGCTTCACTCTGCTCACACACAAGGTCCAAATTATAACTTGGGACCAACATGCATTTCCTCTCTTTAATAGTCTCCCCATATTTCTTCGGACATCGAATACTCCGTCTCAGGCCATAGGGACGCATTTCATTCCTCTGGAAAGTATTGAGACATTAGTTTCAGTTTGTCTCTTTCTTTTTAAAAGATAATAGCCCAGAAACTATAAAAACAATCAGGAAGTGCACTTACTCTTTGGGTGTGTGTTCAGACAACGTCACTGAATCAGATCTGAAACTATGTGATTTCGAAATTCCTCTTTCCTGAGATTTGAGTCTGTTTTCCCCATTTTTAAAACTGAATAACGAGAGACAACTCACCTGCTCTGGAGAGAAGTCAAGCGACTTACAAAAAGTTATTTGTAATTTACCTCTCAGATGATAGCTGAGTAATTTTGAATTTTTATGAGCCAGCACTCACATAGTAATTTGGACATACAAGACAACCTGCACCAGATTATAGTAAGTAGCTGCACCTGCCTGAGGCTGCTAATTAGAAGAATAACAAGCCCTCTTCTGTGGGAAGCTGGAGCAGACAGCTAAATGCCTTTTTAGCTCCATCTGGAGAAACTCCCAGAAAAGACGATGTAGTACAGTTTGATGTTTTCTTTTCATTGTTGCATTTTAAGCAATAGTTAAGTTAGTGAAGAAGTAAAATTAGATTGAATTTGAATTTCACATCTCACAAACATACACTAATGTATTTTTCAAGTCAGCAATTCTAGAAAAAGTATTTTTAAGATCCTTGATTGACACTATAACAGCTTCTAACATGTATAACCTTGACTGCAGCAGTTTACACTTTACATATAGATACTACTCCCCAAAAAGCTTTGACTCTGTTTGAAATAAAGTTCCTTTATAGAAAGTTTTGTTGTGCTGTTATGAAATCTGTCCACTTTATGAGAAGGTTCAGAGGCTTACTGCATATATTTTGCTGTGTTGCAGGTGGTGGTTTCGTCCTTTGAAGCTGCTAATGGAATCCTCATTGAGCTCGACATGGACAACAGCATCTTCGGCCTGCCCAGAGAGTTCGTGGTGGCCAGTGCAGGTACACATGAGAGACATGTGAAATTTCTAAGCTGGACAATGGCTGTGCCCTGCAGACCCCAGTGCCTGCACCATGTGTGGAAACCAGTTGCAATGCTTTATCTATGCACTAGGAGGAGCAGTCATTATCAGATATGGCTTACTGCCATGAGCTGTAACCTTTTTACTTTAAGACTGCCCCTTAAAGTTAGAGCAGCCACACAAAGTTGTTCTCATCAACAGCTCATACAATAAGACAGGGGATGAAATTACAGTGACTTTTTACTCTGTTAAAGTTAAAGTTGATGCATTTGCCATTATTAAGATTGTCTTTCAAAACTGTAGCAAAGCAGTTCAAGCAGTTTGAACATTAAATACAAAGTTTAGGCTAAAAGAAATCAACCCAATCATGTTTGCCATGCTCAATCACCAGACAGAAAACATTACTTTATGTTAGGTGCTTCGTGTGATGATTGTTTATTGTTGTCCCAGAAAAAAAAACTATGCCATGCAGACATACTGAGTTGTGTATTCCTTCTTTGCTTCCCTGCAGCTGCCTCCATGACCGCGTTGGTGTTGACGGCATGCATCATCTGGTGTGTGTGCGCCGCCAAGTCCAACCGTCAAAAGGACGGCTTCCACCGTCTGCGGCAGCATCGGGACGATTATGACGACGAGATCCGGCTCACCTCTATGGGCTCCAAGAAGTCGCTGCTTGCCCACGAGTTCCAGGACGAGAGCGAGAGCGATGAGGAGACTTTGTATGCTAACAAAATCTGAGAGGCAATGCCCCAATCTGCCTGCGGGCTCAATGTTTTATTTTGATCTCTTCCCTTAATTTAACCACCATTTCTCCCTCCCCGCCCAGCGGACAAAGAACAGGCTGAACTCGAGGCTGCACCTCTGAAATCTGGGACCGAGATATGAGAGTGATAACGACACTTTGTTCTGTTATGTTCTGAGGGCTCACTCCCGGTCTCTCTGTTATTAGTGCTACTAAATTGATACTTAAAGAGCATCCTGCTGGCGTCCGGACTGAAGGGCTGGCTTTTTTTTTTTTTCCTCCAGCTCTACCTGGCTGGATCAGGAGAGAAAGGCAAAGAGAAGGTCACTTAAAAAAAAAAAAAAAGATAAAAGAGGAGTCAGATGGAAATAACGGTTTTTCTGCCGTGGCCCTCATCCGTCCTTTTTATCGCAGGTTTTGAGCCCGACAGCTTTTTCATTTCCGAGCCACGTGAGAGCGCTCTTTTTAGACCACTACCTGTCCTGCCTGGCTGAGCGGTTCCAGCCGATTCGAGTCCAAACAAACTCTTGTTTAGTGGAAGTGCTTAATCCCAAACAATCTCCACACTGACACCGTGCATTAATTTCAACACTTTTATGAGTTAGGAAATGTATATCTGATTCTTTTATCTGAGACAGCATTACCACATTGAAGTGTCCGAGCCTTTGGGAAACTGAATCCAATATTGTGCCTTGGCTTATGTGAAGTTTACAGTCCGCTCGGGCTGTAGTATGTGACAGAGTGCAGCAGCATGGTAGATCGATTACACGTGGTCCGAGCTAGTGTCTGATCCATCCTAAACTCAGGTGGTAGGATTCAAATGTTGTACTGTTGCTGCACAGATGACTCTAGGCTGGCTGACTGGGTTCAGTGGTTTTGTATCTTTCCCGAGAGTCATGGCTATAATCACAAATGGGAAAGAGCTTCTCAAAAAGCTTTAAAACATCAGGGAGAATCTGTTACCAATGAAATGCTTGAATGAAACCCATCCCGGTAAGTGTGGGGTGCTCTGATGTGTGCATGGAGGTCACTTGCACTAAACCGCAAAGCAAGGATTGTCCCATATCATTGGCCAGGTTAAAAAAATAGATACAAAAAACAGACTGAATTTCTAAATGTGTAATCATAAGAAGAATGTATTTCTTACTTTTTCTTTTTATTTTACCTTATTTTCCGTAGGGCAAAGTGTCTTTACATGGAAAGTTGCTGCTGACTTTCACATGTCACATTAAGTCTGTACCCTATTTTCGATCAACAATGTACATTCTCACCATGTGTATAATTTTTCACAGTAAGGAATATCAACTGTTTTCATTTGTATATGTTGGTGTTTATTTTCCCACTAAAACAATGCTTTCAAGTGCAAAAATCATGAGGTTTGTCCATCCATTCATGAGCAGTGTCTGTGAATCTGTCAGAGCCACCCATGTGATGTGATTTAAAGGTCCAGTGCGTAGAAATTCATGTTTTTCCAAACTCACTTTTAGGCAAAGGCCGTACAGATCATAATCTGCTTGACTTGTTTGGTGTGGATGGAAGCTGGAAACAAGCCAGAAAATGGATCTTGTGAGTGAAGAACAATATAGGTCTGAAATGACGATGCAGTCATTTTCCATTTCTGTCCGATGAAAGGATCTGAGTGGGGTACAGAGGACAAATCAAAGTTCATGTACTGACATGCACGTTAAAAACAAACCCAACAGAATAGTGCTTTTCTTTACCTCAGAAAGCCACCTGTCGACATTCCCAGCTGAGTAAAAAAATGTTGCACGGGATCATTAAAATCTGGTCTCACATTGGAAACGCTTTGCATGTTTTTCATCACTTCCTGAAGACACACTTGTTCACTGAAGAATTTGCCTTGACTTCAAAGTTACTTTGAAAGGAGATTATTTTTCCTGTCTCTTCTAAGCAGCTGTCATCAAGTTGAACCTGATATCTGTGTAGAGAGACAGTTTTGTATATTATTTTTTTTTTCTTATTTTATCTGCAAATGCGTGTGTATGAATTTTGAAAGATGAGCGTGCATTGGGTTCACGCAGTGTTTGTGTGAAGATTTTATATAAACTGGAATCAACTGTAAATAATGGTTGCCAATTGTGAATGGGGGAAAAATTAGAGCAGTTCATGTTAACCATGAATATGCACCACGAAATATTTCATAAGAACCTTGGTGTGACATGCACAAAAACTCATGAAACACAATGAAATAAAATATCTCACATCTGTCTTGCTTTTGAGTTACATCTTGTGGTACTGCTGCAGCATGTTTTCAGATGGATCATCTAGCAGTGAAGAAACATTTTAACATTCTTTCATATGCTGTGCATTTTATATATTGTATGTGCATTATATTTTCTACATTAATATATTGCATGGTAACATAACAGTCACAGGGCACATCTTTAATTTAAGAATAATAACCTGATCATGTAATGACTGTATAGAAAGATATTTTAGATCATTTTACACACAGTTTATAGACTACCCTTGCTTTTAAAGAACTTTTTGCCTGTTACAAAGTATTTTTACAGTGTGGTATTATCTGAACACTGAACTCTGCTGCAAGTGTTGAACCGTCTCAGCCTCTAGGCGGCGCTGTGTATATCACTGTGGCAATGACACGCGCATCCTGGGCGGCGTTGCTGCCTGACAGGCTCAGCTGAGGGCGATAAAAACCCTCTTCTTATTTGTTATGTGACGTATCATTCTGACGCGTGACTCAACCCGGAAGTCGGTGACGTCGCAGAACAACAAAGATGGCAGCGGCAGGAGGCAGCAACTACTGGGAAGGTAAAGAGGCTGAATTTAACGGGATTCACAGCAAACACCGCTCACGGCAGCATGTATTACATTGTTCACAATGTCAGCAGTTAATTTACACGAGTGGTCGCCGCCATGTTCAGCTCGTACAGCCGCGGCTCAAACACAACACATACACTACAGCGAAACAACGAGCTAGCTAACACATCGCCAGTGAAGTTAACGTCCTAATCTTAATCTTCATCTTAATTTGTGTCGCCTCTCTAAAATGTTTTATCGGATACACACACTTAGAGTCGATTATGTCAGCTGTTATACTCAGTAGATGGTAATTAGTATAAATTATTTTCCTCGTTTTTCTTACTGTACGCTGGTGAGCTTTTTCAGATTACTCCAGTGGTGCAAGTTGCTGTATTTAATAAGTGCTCTGGATTTTGGAAAGAGACCTAAATGATCTGTCTGTTTACGGGTAACTCTGACTTTATGTGTGTGTGTAACAGATCTGCGAAAGCAGGCTCGGCAGCTGGAGAATGAACTTGACCTGAAGTTGGTCTCCTTCAGTAAACTGTGCACCAGCTACAGCAGCTCCAGAGATGGACGACGAGGAGACACGTAAGAACAAGTTTTACTGTCACATCTGCGAGTTTGTATTATATTTTATTTGACTGTTTTCGGGTTTACTATTTCATCAATAGTAATAATGTAATATATGTGAGATTTAGCACACAGATAAAAGCAAACACAAGTTAAATTGGGCTAAATGAATAGTCGCTTTCATTTTATAAGCCTCCAGTTTCCATTGCTTGATTTAGTGTTTCCCAGTGGGTGTAACTAGTAGGATGATCCAGAAAATGTACAGGCTCGTACGTAAATATTCCCTCTCAATCAACACTTATGACCCACCAGAAATGTGAGTTGTTCGCTCGTGCAGAGAACTACAAAGTATTTTTCCTTAATTTGCCATTTCGTCAGCAACAAAACAAATAAAATGAAATCAGTTAGCTGGGGATCTAAATTTCTATTTATAAACATTTAAAATCATTCCAAAAAGATGGACAGGAGAAATGAGGCAAAGGTAATACAGGTAAATCAGGAAAATCTCATTTGACTTGACTGACAAGTTGAGTTCCCTTGTTGTGATAGTAAAGAAGAAATTTTGTAGCTGAAGCAGATTGGTTGATAAACTGAAAATTAACTTGCTGCTGCTTTACTTTTAGTTTTAGTAATGTTTCCATCAAACATTTCTCATTTCAATTTTGCAAATGTAGGGATATAAGATAGCAAACTAAATGTCATTGGATTTAAATGACCAGATTGAACAAAAAAATGAATTTTAATATGCCATGCTGTGTACTAGGAAATGATAATGAATAATATCTATTTATTTACATTTTAGAAGATAGAATGATTATGCTATACATCAATCATTAGTTTAATAAAGGATAAGAGTTATTATCTATGGTAGGGAATATCAATGATTTAATGAGACTTAAAAATTGCTCCTAGTCAAAAACAGTCACTCAATAAAAGTGATTTTTAAAGCGATTTTAAGGATTGTGAAGATGCAAACGTGGCCTAAGTTGTAGTGATCACTGGGCCTGTATATGTGTGTGGAGGCTTGCCAGCTCAGGAAACTGTTGGCTGCAGGAAGGAAGTATCCATGAACAATACATGCCAACACCAAGAGTATTGTTCACTATCTATACAAACCCAGGAGAGAGGGAAGTGAATAGGAAATTCCTTTTTTTGTTGTTTGGAGGGCGTGGTATGTGTTTTTTAGACGAATGTGTTAGATCATGTCTACTTTGGGTGCTATGCAGACCATATTAATAAAACTTTTTAAATGAACGGTAACAAATAAAGTTTTTTGAGTAATTTCTGGTTCTACCTTTATTTTCATTTATTTAATTTAACTTAAGCTACAAATGCTTTCACACAGTTTATGCTTTAGCTTCAAGTCATCTTTCTAAGTGTTCTCCATTCTCTGTTTCTCCTCATCAAGGTCGGACACCACCCCACTGCTAAACAACTCCACCCAGGACAGGATGTTTGACACCATGTCAGTGGAGATTGAACAGCTGCTGGCCAAAGTAAGTAAATTCTCACGGGCCAGTGGCTTGTGAAAGGCCAGAAAAAAGAGCAATGAGAACAGCATTAAATTTATGACAGGGTGCTTGTCTTTCATCGAGGAAAGAGCAGACAGCACGCTCCACTTCTCTGCCCAAATCTGATCACAAAAGGGTGCATTTGTCCTCTAATGTGGTGTATCATTTGTTGTTTTGCATAAGCAGGATTTTTTATTGGGATTCTGTGTGGGTCTTAATCTTACCTGCTGATCTCCTGGATTCTCTGATGTTTTTTTTTCTCCCCATCCGTTCACTTTCTCCTCTCCCCGTCAGCTGACTGCAGTAAATGACAAGATGGCAGAGTACACCAACGCCCCGGGCGCGGCGTCTCTCAACGCCGCGCTCATGCACACACTCCAGAGGCACAGAGATATCTTACAGGTTTGTTTCTTATTCCTCTGCTCATCTGTTTAGTATGCTCTTTATATTTCTTTCAGTTTTTCTATAAAAAGCAGTTTGGTAAAAACACTGTATATTAACTTCACTTAAGTCACTTGGAGCACAATGCTTTTGTGAAGCACACCCTATGTTTACTGTTCTATTATTTGTTCATCCTCCATCCCTTCTTCCTTTTCACTTGTATTTGTTTTCATATGCAGGATTACACACATGAATTCCACAAAACCAAAGGCAACTTCTTGGCCATCCGGGAAAGGGAAGACCTGCTCGGGTCTGTCAGGAAAGACATTGAGTGAGTATCCAGTCACACCGTCTTATGGTTGATACCAAGTTAGCCAGGTGCCAAGTATGCCAAGTTAACATGACCAATTTATGGGTATATGACGTTTGTACTTCATTATTCAGACTGTAAATGCGGTTCATTAGTTCAATGTGCAGGTTTGTTGATAACTCAGTGAATGTATTGACTGGTGAAGGCGCAGTCAGAGCCACCACACAGACTCTTATTGTCTCGCTCACGTGAAACTGTATGTGCTACTGCATACAAAACAAATAATATTCCCATGTGAGATGTTGCTTGTGTTTGATAAGGTGGCTGTGGGGGAGCAAAGATTGTGGGGCATCATTCACAGTGCCTCTCTGTTGTAGATCTAATTCCTTAGAGGGGTAGTTGAACCTTGACTTCCACTTGGCACGCTTTTGAAAAACGTTGCCCATTAAAACCTAAGAAGATTCATGGCCTCTTTGGCCTTGTATTGAGAAAGTGTGTCCTCTCTTCAGATTGGCTCAGTTGTGAGTGAGTGTATTGAAATGAGATGGAGGCTCCCTCAGACCATGACTCTTGTGTTTTTTTTTTTTTTTTTTGTAATGGCTTATTGATCTGTAAGACGCAGCAGTGAGCTCTGCAGGATCCCTATTGATCCCCCTCCATCCAACTAGTATGCAGATCTCCATGTGCCTCATATGTTCATACATGCTCCATTGGCCTCACAGTCACTATTATTGTAATGCTTCCTCATTAAGATCTCATAATCCAACATTAACAACTCCAGGGGCATAAGGGTATATTGGAAGTAATTTTCCTACACTGAACTACACTACCTAAAATGTTCTATCACAGCAGCCGTGGACTAATGTGTATAATTTAGATTTGGAGGATCTAACAGGCTATCTACAGTTGTACAGGCTCTCTGTTTCTGTTATAGAAAACGCAGAAGTGCTCGTCTTGCTGTATAATGACAAGAAAGAGACTGACTATTAGCTACTGTACTCCAGCTCACCAGCCACATGCTGAAAAGCTGCCCAGCTTATAGTCCACAGCAGTGTGATTTAATTTTGAAATGCCAGACTAAATACAATTAGCTCACCCTGTAGCTTTTACAGATCACCTCTGTGTTGAATTAAGCTATTAAACAGTGTCTCTAATTTCAAGAGCATGTGCTCCCAGAGACTTTATGAGACCTCATACACACACGGAGACAGCTAAAGTAGCTCTCCACGTCCCCTTGGCCCACACTGACTAAAGTAAATAACTATTTCTTAAAGTATTAATGGTTTTATTGTTGTTGCTGCTGCTGTTAGAAGGCACAAAGTTAAGGAAAGATTGTGTTCTTGTATCTGCATTAATGGAAGAACACACCACTTTTCCTCTTACAGCTTGTTTTCTTTATGCATGCACAAACAAAGCAAAATGGTTTGTTGTTCTAGTGTGTTATTTCTTATACCTCAGGTAAGTGTATTCTTGAAGTTAACCCACTCTAAAGCAACTTGTATCAATGCATGGTCAAGCCATTATTGCCTAATAGTAATTTGCAGTCACGCCACGCTAAAGCAATCAACTTTTAACTGGTAATCTACTGAGTTCGTGATACACCGTGAGGTCAGCACTGCACGCAGCAGTTCACTCAGTCATGTCATTAAATCACATTGCTAAGGAGTGTCACTGACTCTACTAACAGGCACAGTGCCGATGAATCTAATGCATAGAAATGAGGCAGTGTTGTTGACCCGGTGCACAGGCTAACGATGACTAATGTGCCCAGGGGCGGCTAATGAGGGAACCGTCTGAGCTCGCAGGTAGGAGTGTTATACCGGCTGCTGCTGTTACGGCACGGTGCAGTGAGACGTGGAATTGTGCTTTACACAAGGCAGCAAGCCCCCAAACTTTCCTCACTACACTTTGCTGGTGGGGGAAGTGATGAGGTAGAGCTTGAGAATATAAAATACCAGGCGTATCCCGGGCAGCTGGAAGGCTTTCTTATTATTTTTGTTGAACTGCCATGACTGTAATACAGCCTGTGAGGAATAAAAAAATCTATGGTATCACTTGATTTCACTCACATTTTTCTTCTGATATTTTCAGAGAGGCGCACAGAGAAAAATCATAGTTTTATCCAAGTGCTCTTGCAGTGTTGAAAGAAGTTAGTTGTTGAAAGAAATGGCTGTCTCCAATAGTATTTTCCCCAAATCACCAAAGCCTTGTTTCAATATTCTGACTTAGTGAGTTTATTGATCTGAAGATGTCTGAGGGAGGTTTGTTCTTGGCTAAGACAGCACACTTAGAATTTCCATTATAACAACGACATGATAATATGAGTGATAACAGTCAGACATCTAAAAATGTTAAGTGTAATATATTTTAAAAGCATATTTCAAAGGTCAGATCGCTCTGGAATTTTTAGGCCTTCATGCTACTGATACAGTGATGGATGGTTCTACAGCAGCTAGAGCTTTTGTCCCTTTTCTGTCAGGTAGAGGGCAGTAGAGCTCTTGCACTTGGAGTAAACCTGACCAGGTTGCTGCTCACTGTAAATTTAGATGTGTATCAGGGCTGTTTACATTGCGCACACACACACACACACACAAAAATCCATTCTGATTAAAAGAAATAGTGCACTCTGTCTCATTTATGCAATATGACATTTTATCAACCTCTGTATCAATATCTTTCAGCGTGCTTGCAGGCCTTGTCAGCAAACACACACACGCACGCACGCACACAGAGCTGCACCATTCATAACAGTAGACTGGAGCAGAGCTGAGCTCAGACCGAACGCTCCCTCCGCTCCTGCTTTGATTCTAAATGTCAGCAACAAAAATGACAGCTCGCCCGTGATTTACATTGGTGCCCTTTTAAAAAGCCTTGCTGGAGTGATGAAGCTGGCTGTCGGGACAGGCAATTCCAGACCCACAAAAAGGCAACGGTTGTGCTGGTGGGGGGGCCTGTGTGGGTTAAAGGCAGCCGCTGTGGAGTGTGCACTGAATAAAGTATTTCCATTCAGCGGCTGTGGATGGCGCAGCGGGGGTGATGTAGGCTCCTTTCAGTTAGCTAGGTGGGGTAAGAATGTTTATGGTGTGTGTATATATGTGTGTACACTCTCATATGTTTCACAGCCCCCCCTCCTCCACCCCTCCATGCTCTTTATCTTGTTACTGCCCCCAACAGGCGGGTGGGGCTGTGTTAAATGACCAGAAACCCATGGGAGCACTGGGAGTCAGCTGTTCAGGGATGCTGATAGCCAGAGCTGCACTAAGCTAAGGAGACGGGGTGTGATACGTTTGCTCTTCTGCGAGCGGTATAACAACCCGTCCATTAACTCTGACTGCTTTCCCACTAGATTGCTCTGTAATGGAGCGTCTTTTCTGCTCCTTTTATTAACCTGAGATTGTATGGTGCCATCGAAATGTGAACGGAGTCAGCAGGCTCTTACATGTGCAACGCTTTGGGTAGTGTAAAAAATGGGAGCGACTGTGCACAAAATCAATATTATTAACTGTTTTTGATCCCCACTTTGATCTGTTGTCTGTGTCATACACGAGGAGGTCGGCCCAAGCAGCTCTCTTGGCCCTTTCCCACTTCCCAGCATGGCTTTTTCAGCTGTGTTGTGGCACGCAGAGCTGCGGTTTTAGGCATTTCCATCACTGCTTCATAGCAGGGAAGGACCGGGCAGTCTCGCTTTATATGGCCCTGCTTGGAACAGGACGACCATCTCTACTCTCACCGTGCTGATGCAGTATTAAAACAAAACAAAACATGCATGTGTCAGTATGGTAGAAGCTCATGCGCAATATTTTTCACTCTTACTGTCCTGTACTCGCTTTCAAGCAACAGGATATGAGTCTTTTTTTTGATCCGCTTGATTACGACCGTACTGGTGCTGCGTTGGCTGTGTTAAGTTGCTCCTAATGCAAACCGATTATTTCCTGCTGCAGCTCGCTCCACATTAAGAGCTTTCCATTGGTGAACCACAAGAAGGCTTTTACTGTAAAGCAGGTAAGGGGAATGCAGCGGTATTGGCGCCCAAGTGCTATTTGATAAACAAAGATTTGGTCTACACAGCATTTGCGTCAGAGGATCAGGTTGAACTGCAAGGAATAGTCAAAGAAGAGGAAATAGCAGTAGTGAGATGGTAAGATAAAGAGCTGTTAGCTGGTCACATTAAGCACGAACCAGCTCAGCTCCACCACACCTTTAAGCTTTTTACTGTGCCAAAAAGGTTTCCAAATGTTTGGTAAGACCTTTGCATCCGAGGCATCTGCACATACCTGTTGAAAGCCATAAACTAGCGACATTAAAGAAGTCAAGTGGACAAAGACAAACAGATAATTACGACACTTTTCAACCGGTTTTACTCACGGTCTTTTGACTGCGGAAGAGGAAAAGAAAGATTTGTGGTGATGGAAAAACTTCACTAATTCTCTGACATCGGCTGATTTGGGCAGACATGCAGTTCTCTAAAAGCTTCAGCTGAGACTCCCACAACTGTCAGGTTAGTCTGTCAGCACCCCTTGACTTTATTTCCAGGTATGTTTGTGAAGCCTGAGTGACTTTTTATGTTTTTTTGTCTTGTGATCGACAATGGCCATTCTCTGAAGTGACAGTGTTGTTTTTTATCATATCATTGTATATCTGTGTGCTCTTTTCAGGACTTACAAGAGTGGCTCCGGGGTCAACAACAGAAGAACAGAGCTGTTTTTAAAGGAGCACGAACACCTGAGAAAGTAAGTTTCCATCACCTTTCTTTACCATTTCTGGAGAAAAGAAGACTCAACCTTTTAACTCACACAGAGAAGAGTGTTTAAAGATATTTATCGGTACATAAATTCCAGCAGTTCACAGTAGAATATAGCTGCCATTTTTCTAAAGCTGTGCGCAGCCTTTCCTGGCTAAAAATCAAAGCGGGTATAAGTCATCGTGACTGTGCAGGACAACTGTTTGGAATAACGCTGGTTACTGGTGTTTGCTTGTTAAAGTCTGGCACCTCTTTGCACTTCATCTCTTTATGCCTTTACTGTATTGCAGATGAAAGGGCACTTTTTATGATGTCACATTCATTAGTCTAGAGTTTGTCGTATAATTCAGGATAGAGACGAATGTAGATTGTATTTGAGTGCTTTCCTGGCTAGTTTAGATAAAAACCTTTCTACGCTTTACTTAGTGCCATACTGATGAAAACATTTTCTTAGACAGGTTTAGATTTAATTGTTGGGGTGATTTGCGCTTTATCGTCTTGGTACATGATACAGAGTGAGTTAATTCATAAAACATGTTTTCCTCTCTGTTACGTAACTTTACACCTTCATAGCTGTAAAAAGTTATGCAGACTTTTCATAGGTCAAACCGTGATCTGCCAGCAACCTCATTAGTGTCCTGCCATCATTTGGCTGACTCTCAAGCACTGCAGAGCAGCGTGAGGTAGTAAAGTTTGTGAAATCTGGATGTGTGCGCCTGTGTGCGAGAGGTGTTAGAGGCATCCTGTGTGGAAGGTAAAATTGGATGTCAGCAGGGCACACACACACTCAAACAAAACACAAACAAACCACAGAAGAGCTTTTAACATTGCCCAGACTCGAGGATCCCATCTGACAATTTGAAAATAGCCGACAAACACAAAGCCCTCTGATTGATCCTCACTTCGGCTAAATGTTTGTCTCCAGTTTCAACCTCTCAAAGGACTAATGCCTCAATTATTCCCCATCAAAGACCTCTTCATTCATTTCAAAACAGGCTTTACCTGCTCTGACGTGGTACGGCTAATGTTTATCTCTCCATTAAGGAAATGAAAAGGAGTTTATAGAGTGACTTATATGCAGGTAAACAGAACGTGCACATTTCTACTAACATAACCCTGCAATCCCATGGCAGTTTGAAAAATTCAAAGAGTATTTATGGACACTTACATGATTTTGCATTACTTTCAAGAGCTGCTTTTAATTTACTCCAGGATATACGATTTGTCTGGATCAGAAGATATCCTGATCAAAATGAGTAAAAGAAGCCACATAAACAAGTCAAACAAGTCAGCAATATAAAGGTTGAATGACCCCAGTAAATCCACTTCCCTAATAGGCCTTGAACATTTACACTACACACTGGCATGAGTGTGTTTCTTTGTTCTTTTTTTTTTAAAGAGTGACCAGTGAAAGTCACCCAAATCACAAAGTCTTTTCTATTTTGGGTTTTAGTGTTATGGCTGGAGCTGTGTTGTAAAATGACTGAACATTTCAACATAAACTCTTTTCAGCTGAATGCAGTGTGACTTATAGAAACAAGGCCACGACTGAAGTGGTACTTAACAGGGCTTTTCTAACAGCTGGCGAGCTGTGTGGCAGTAACATAACAAGGGATCTGTAGCATATAGTGATACAAGTCTGCATCACATCATCATCAGCACTTCGGCACATATGCCTTTTAAAAGATACTTCACATGATCCAATACGCCTGATTCCTCGTCATAATGAAATTTATTTGGACTGGCATTTTATCAGTGCAGCTCCTCAAAGGGTTTCAAGAGCCACATCGATACTCCAACATTGTGTCAAGTTTCATTGCGATATTCACTATGACACTACGAAAGACCCCAGTGAATGCTTTAATGGATTCGTGTACTAAAGGAGAGAGAGGCTTGTTCTTTGTGTCTTGTCTCTGAAGAAGTGGGCCTGAAAAAAAACAACCATACGGTTACTTGTATCTGCTGTCAACTTTTTAAAAATTCTAGATTGATTAAGAAAAGGAAAAATTCTTTCTTGATAATGATTTTTTTTTTAAGAAAGTCTTTCTCCCTTTCTTTATCCCTCACTTACTCAAACTGGGATGTGAAATGAGAAGATGATTGACACATTGAGCTGAACCTCCTCCGGCTTTGCTGCACCCACTTGCATTCCCAGCAGCCAAGCTCTGGTGCCAATCCTGCACCACCGATCAGGACATCGATAATGAAATAATCTTATTAAACCACAACCCATATTATAGGGCTTCCCCAGACCATTGTCAGAGATGGGAGGGGAAAGAGGAGATTGGAGATGAGGATCGAGTTACGCTTGATTGATCCTATTAGAGCCATAAAACAGGAAAGAGCGCCTTAAGAGAAAATGACTAAAATGTGTTAGCGGCCAGAGCAATGGTCTGAAGGCAGCACACGGATGCTAGATGAAGAGGAGAGATCTGAGTTAAAATGCTCTTTATCTTTTTCGTGCTTCCCGACACAGTCTGTGATATTCTCTTTTCAAAATACAGGTTTGTGATTAATGAGCTGTCCCTAATGTGAACTTATGTGAACTGCTTGGATCTAGAACAATTTTTGATGTTTTTTTTTTTAATTGAATGTTTTCCAGCTCCGCTTCTGATAAAACCCTATTTTTTACCTTTGTGCCACAAGCACATGAGTATTAACATTTTTCTTTATCTGCAGTGGTTTTAGGATAGATGATGTAATGTATGATCATTATAAAGTTATGCAAAAGCTTTAGGCAGCATTGTGTAGTGGCTGTGTTTGTTTGTCTGTGTGTGTGTGTGTGTGTGTGTGTGTGTGTGTGTGTGTGTTTGTTTCTTTGTTTCTTTGTTTGTTTGTTTGTTTGTCTGTGTGTGTGTGTGTGTGTGTGTGTGTTTGAGTCTATGATATACTGGCAAGCGATGGAACCAACACTGCCAAACTGATCAGCTAAGACTAATCACTTTCCATTTGAGGAAAAAAAAAGTCCCTTCCAGTTAATCTACAAATGACTGCAGTGGGTGGAGTGCGTGCCAGCCTGCATTCATTCCGCACAAAACATAATAAGCCAAATGCCAAGATTAATTTTTAAGATGGTCCCCTCTTTGATATTTGCTGTTAGCGATGAACCTTATATATTTCTACATCAGTCAGACCTGTCATGCTCATTACATCTGGTAAGCCGTCACTGCAGGAGACAGTGGTACAGAGATGGCACCAGCTTTCAGACACCGAATGGTTGCCACCGCCGCTCTCTTGAATGGCCACAGCCGTAAGAAGCTGCTTTGAAGTGATGATGGTTCAACTTTCTCAACTTCTTGAGAAAGTTAAGAAGCCATGTTTGAGCACAATCTGTTTCAAAGTTTCATTATCAGTTTTGGGACAATAATTCATGTTTATGATACTAATTCTTAATGAGGTAGGAGAAGGTGGAAAGCAGTCACGACATTGGTGCTGCTGCCACCAATTAAAAACACACATCGATTTTTGCAAGGTGGCAACCTGTCTGTGTACCTGTAATACTTCATCAAGTGTAATTTGTTCCAGTGACGTTTCTGTTGTCTTCTGTGAGTTCCCCTTATCGCCGTCTCTTTCTCCATCCTCGTCTATCTGTTTTTTTCCATCTCTCTCTGCCGTAAAGGTCAGTGTTCATGAATAAACTAGAGGGAGGGAGGGGCAGGCCCATTAAAAGTTCACATTGAAATGGTTCTAATGGCAGTGGTCACTCTGATAAGGACTTCCTGTCAAATAGGATTTCTTTTGACACAGCAGTGGTGTCTGTTTGAAGCGGGGCGCGTTTACGTCTCACATCAACACGTATTCGCTTGAATGTGATGGAGTGTGTTTGCTGACTGTGTTTATTTGCCACCAAAGCCAAATACCCAGTTCAAAATGTTTCCTCTTGGCTCTGTACATTTACAAAGTGAGAGAGTTTGCCTCAGTTCATGCTGCCTACAGCAAATCTTTATCTGCTCTCACAAATGTACATCTTTCCGTTGACACTGCATGTGATCAGACTTTGATCCTTTCACAGAAGATACAATTCTGACTTACATTCTCACTTTCAGAAACATTACAGCGAATATAACCATAACTATTTCTACAAACTGCCTCACTTTCTGCAAAATGTCATATACAGTGGAAACAGGGTGACGGTGATCAGCCGTTTATATGGATCGCAACACTTGGAACAGACTGACACTAATCAAGTGGTCTATTTGTAGGGTTCATTTTGGGAAGTCTTTCATACATCGATCAACATATGGCAGAAAAAAAATCTAAAACTGTGGTAATTCTGTTTTTTTTCTCCATTGTTTTTAAGATTTTACTCCAATGTTGCTTTGCATACCGGAAATCCACTGGTAAAGCAATGTTGGGGCTGATAAAGACACAACTGGCAAAAGTCAAAAATTTTAGGTATGTTTGTGGGAACAGTTTTGTTCCCCAGCATTTAAACAAACAAATCACCTGGCACAGTGGCCGACTGCTGCAGCTTCTTTCTTACGTTCTCTCTTATCGTCCCCGTGTTTGAGAACTCTGCTTTTAGTCTGCCTGGCTTGTTGCCCATCTTAAGAAGTGCGGTCTGAGCTGCCAGGTCCCTGATATGCTAATGCAATCAGCCGAAGAGAGCTCAGAGGATTCAAGGCGAAGTCCTGTCCTGCTCTCTCCGGCTCACCAGAGAAATCCAAACAGTTCAGGATCGGCCTGCGAAGTTTAGAGGTCCAGTCGGAGGTTCGCCTCAAACAAGAATGTGATCTCCGGTCTGTTCATTTCTGTGCTCCGCTCATAAGTCGAGTAGCTGCAGACGAGCTGGACCTAAGCACCTAAATGACAGAGCCTTTGTTGAGTGCTTCAACCATATTCACTGACGAGATTGTTCCATTATGATCTATTGCAAGTGCATTTTCCTGTAAAGACATTATCAGTATTAAGATTGTGCACCATTTATTGCCACTTTGTTGTAAGAAGATGTTGTGTTTTAAATTGAATTCAGTGGGTCTGAAGTGTTTTGCTGCTTACTGGTATGCGCTGATTGAGCTCTGTGTTCTATTTGTACAGTAATATTTATCGAAACAGCAAACACAGCTTCACATGACCAAAGCTTTTTTTAAAAATCTTCTCTAGACTCAAGGTTTTCTTTCAAATGCTTGGTTTTCTATACAAATTACTTAAAAAAAAGTCTTTGTGAAGTCCACAAAGCATAAGGTGCATAGCAGTGGATTTTCAATCAGCTCTGAGCTTTGATTTGCGACCACTTTTCCTCTTTGCTGATGTAGTTTGCTTTCTGTAAGCGTTGCCAAGATTTGCAAGACTGTTTCCTAAGCAAAGTAATTAATGTTTCAGTTTACCTGGCTGATCCTATTAGTTGCCTCCATATTGCTCTAAAAGCCCAACCTGACAGAGCATTACTCTGAGAGGGTAGCTGCAAAGTATTCAGAATACTACTTCAAGTAATCGATGAGTCAACAGAAAAGAAATCGCTTATCATTTTGATTATCTATTAATCTCTGTTGCTTGTAATGAAACCTGCATAACACTGCCAGTGCGGACATCATCTTTTTTTTTTTTTTTTTTAAAGTCATAGCAGTTCTTGATGCAGACCACGTGTATGAGCAGTAAGTGGTCTGTCCGTTTCTATGTTTATGTGTATGCGAATGGTACAGAGAGCGCAAGGAAGCATGTGGGCAGCGTCGGTTGATTCAACACACCGGGAAAGGCAATTTGCTTGGAGCTAATGAGCGATTTAATGACTGCAGCAAAACACCACTGACCGGGGGAAACGGAAGATACCCACTCAAAGCTGAAAGCACAGAGGGCCACGTATATGTGAACGTGATGGCACACTGAACCTCAGCACTGCAGCTGGGGCTTCATGATGGGGCGAAAGAAGCATAAATCTTTTGCCCCATCTCATCTCTGCATATAAAAACTCCATGAATCATGGCTGGCCACAGTGCGCAGCCATGCACTATTTTGCTCTCTGGCTGATAATTTATAAGCTGAACACCGTCGGCAGACAGACAGTTAAAGGTTTAGTTTTCTCTGTCAGTCGTTTGTCTGTCCACCTGGACATCATTTAAGACCAGTGGCTGTCTGGCCTTCGTCTAACCGCGTTCAACTTAAGTTGTCATTCCTGTTTCAGACATAAAGCCTTTGTTAGTGCTCTGCTGGATCTTATGTGCTACAACTAACTGAACCAAACGAGCATAATGGGTTTGAAAGCTATTTAAAAGAAAGAATAGACGGTGTTGCCTGTCGGGTTTAAGGAGTTCTCAGTCTTACTCCCACTGCAACACAGCTACCTTTAGTGCCGCTCCCACAATCCATTGTGCCAAACTTGTTCACCAATCTTCATTCTGAATTTTCTTCCAGTTACCATGCCCTCCTGCCAAACGATTGCATTCCTATAAATGATTCTGTTTCCATGTTATAAAGACAGGAGACATAATCCTGCAGACTGCTGCCAGATAGCAGTTTGGTGTTTGCATACAGAGTTACGATCCAAGAACAGAAGTCTGTCCAGCCCACACTGTCATTGGACGTGTCCCTTGTAGTGTCCATTTTAATTCACAGCCGTTTGTGATGGTGTACGTATAGCTCCTTTCAACTTTCACTGATATTTGTTAGCATTGCTTGCTTATGGTAATCTTTCTCATCTGCCATGTTAAAGGAAAACATTAAACCTTTAAGTGAAATTCTGAACAATTTTGGGTAATTCAAATGTGCTGTGAAAATTCAAATAAATTGAAGATGAAGATTGAGATTATAGCAGTTAAACCCATCCAGGTTAACTGGTTGCAGTCAGTCCTGTTTGGGCCTCCAGCTGGGAGAACAGCATTACTGGTCATTAGCAGGACCAGCATCACAGTGATAACATCAGTCACCCAGAAAATGGTCTGTCCTCTGAGAGATCAGTGGGTCAATGCCTGACCACATAAGTGACCTGGACTAAGGACATTTACATGGCCCACAATCAAATTTAGTTTGAACCTTTAGTTTGATGGTAAACCAAGTGGTTTTGTTGTTACCATAATTTTTGTACCTGAATCAAAGCCTGAGCTGCTTTTTGAGCCTCACAGCCTCCTCCTGTAATAATAACCCCCCTATTCTTTGAGATTATTAGGTCTTCTGTGAATTCATCATATTTGATGAACTGGATCTTTGAAACTCCTTTGAGGACTATCCAGCATCTGTTCAATGTAAAAAAACAAACAAACTGTTAGCTCAGCACTCATACTTGCCAACAGTGCATGTGCACATGCAGAGGCTCACAGTATGTTCTCTGCAGGGCAGAGAGAGGTTACCTCTCTGAATACAAGCAGACCTGCACACTCATCCATCTTTCTCTGTGAGATTACCATGTGTGTGAAATAAATGTAAGTAACACTACTTTCATATTTAATTACTGGATAAAAAGCAATAAGGCACTCTCAGTGTTAAAATAAAATCATCAGAATATATTAATCTAAGACAATAAACTAGGCTGTGATATTATTCACTATTTTAAGATGAGCCTTTTTCACCAAAGACATTTTTGGATGTCACAGTAGGAAAGTTGCCTTTGGCTCTCAAGTGGCCTTTCGGTTTTCTGAAAAATTAGCTATGAAGGCTGATGGTAAAATAACTCTCACATGGAGTAAGACCAAACCACAAGCTCGGGTTTAGGGATTAAAGATACTTTGGTAATGGCCATGAGATTGTCGCTAAAGAGATTTAAGTACAGGATGGAGATGGTTGTGGTGTGGGAGAGACCCTCCCTGGATACATAAGAACGAGTATGGCGATGGCTGAGTGGAGCTCTGATATACAATCCCTGTAGTTTGCCTTGTTTGGTTTCCTTTAGTTCTCAGGAACATTATCCAAATTGATTCCAATTAGGGAATAAACCACTAAGAGCATTGTTGTTTATGAGCAACATGAGACGCGAAACTTACGTGTGTGCGTGTGTGTGCGCCTTCTCTTATTCTCTATAGGACAAAAGCCTTTGACACCGCCTCTTTGATGCAGCTCCATAAAAGATTAAGCTGGAGGATCTCTGAGGTGAAATCCTCTGTGGATCTGCTTAGCCCAGAAGAAGAACCAAATAATAACTTAACAGTCACGCTAGACACAGTTATTTGTCAGCAATTCACATATATGTACTTACAATTACATTTACTACAGACAAGGGGAGTAAACGTTTGTCTTATAAGTGGTTTTGTGTGTGTGGCAGATTTACAGTACTCAGTCTGCTAAAAGCTAGGATGCTGCTCTAACCTAAAAAAAAAAAAAGCATTTTTAACATCAGGTACCGCTTTTTTAAAACTGCTCACACAACATTTTTACTAAC
>JBAJHX010000049.1:13614146-13629440 GCA_037176925.1 Amniataba percoides
TTTCCTGATGTTTCTGTTTTTTTACTGGTAAAAGTTCATTCATGTGGAGTTTTATCAGATTAGATTTTTATCAGATTTTATCAGATTAAATAATATGGAGTGCAACTAACTTCATTTGACGGGTTACTCGGCAACTTAAGACCACCATCATCGGCCGATCTCACACAGCACGTGCCGGCAATCTTTATCCTCCAGCTCTGATTCTCATGAGCTGGTTAACATTGAGATGGAGGCTCGTCGAGGCTGCCAGAGTCAGCAAAGTGTTTCTCCCTGACTGAGGAGAACATGATCCCCAAAACATCGCTGCCGGCCAAGACTGCGGACTGTGAGGAGTTGCCATGACCCTCAGCCACTCGCCCCACCTTTCACACAC
Organism: Amniataba percoides; assembly: GCA_037176925.1. NCBI lineage: Eukaryota > Metazoa > Chordata > Actinopteri > Centrarchiformes > Terapontidae > Amniataba > Amniataba percoides. The sequence goes on from JBAJHX010000049.1 coordinate 13,614,520, forward strand.
TTGTACTTACTCACTCTGAACTCACATTCAGGTGAACACGCACATATTCTCTCTCTCTAGACCTGCTGGGAAAAGTGTAAACAACTGTGGTGATTTCATTTAACTTGTTTTGACCTGCGTCTTATGGGGCTCTGTCACTCAGGGATGGGTGGAGTCTGTCCCCTGTGGCCACTGCTTACTGATTGTCAACCGGCTGCTCAAGAGTGACATAATGCCACTTGGGGCGAAGGAAAAAAAATTGTAGCATGTTTTGTGCATATTGACACGACACTGAAATCGCAGTATTTTTACTGTGTCGAGAGGTTTTCTGTCACTTAAACGCTCTCACTGTGAAAGGCTCAGGAGCTGCTATCGATTCTCGTGTGTAACAGATGCCACAGAGGGCAAACATAGAGCCTGAAACTTTTCCTGCCAACTGCCCAGCTGCACTTTTCTGCACTGAAAGTTGCTGAGGCCCAAGTTTGAGGGCAACAGCGGCACAATATCACAGCAATACTACACCTTCCTTCTACAAGCCAGGATGACACCCGCACAAGCTGCAGGGACCTACGATAGAAACACGATAGGATGAGTTAAGTTTCACCCCAGATTCAATTCCTTGTAGCAGGGGTGTGTTGATAGGAGTTTATAGTCTTTTCAATACCTGTATTTAATCTGAGCACAGGAGCATGGAAAGGTTAGCAAATGTGTGTCACAGTCCATATTGTCTTATATCCAGTAATGTTCAGTGTGCATGAAAATAACCAGCGACACGACACTCAACTTTAAAATGAATTTGGTTTCACTGGACTTTGTGTGGTGAGATGCCTAAAGCTGTTTTTAAATCAAATGTCAGCAGGTTTTTCTTCTCTCCATTTTCTGTTTTTGCCTTGAAATACATTGTTGTCGTTTTGCCACGATTACATTGCCTTTTCTTTGATCACACAAATCTTCCAATATGACTGAAACCTCAACCTCAAAACTCAAGCATGACTACTCATTTCTCGGAAAACAGTCTCCTTGTTTGTTTGAATTGAGTTTCTAATCATACCTGGACTCACTGGTCAAAGGTCATTCACAGCACTAATGAGTGCAAGTATATAATCACTTCTCAAGTTGTTTCTCTCTCTGTCTCTTTAGTATTGCCATGGCAACAAAGGAGAACATGACCTCCCAAAGGGGCATGCTGAAATCCATACAGAGCAGGGTCAACACGCTGGCCAGTATCCTTTGTGTTGCATTATGTGCACGGGTGTGTGTGGGGAACCAGAATGACCCTGGTATGAAACCACTGCTGGTCCTTCACAAAACAATGTTCTCATATTGCTTTTCCGTGGTGGAAAGCGGTTCTTTGTTACCAACATTGAGAGGGATGCACGTAGTAGTGGCTTAATCACCAAAATTAACCTTGGATTTTTATTTTCAAATAATGAAAGATTTAATTTAAATGAATACACCAAACACAAGTTACATCAACACTGGTAATGTCAGCACTTCTTTATAATGACAACGTTAAACTTATTCTCCAGAGCATATTCAGGTTATTATTACTGAACAACAGGTGCTGATCAGCTGCTAGTAAATGTAATTTAAATCATAAGTAGGTCATTCATTTTAAGTCCTGTTGTTTGTGAGTAGTCATGAGATCTACGATTTTTTTTTTGTAGGTGACATTGACAGGTACATGGTTTGATTCATGTCTGCTCTCTAATAGAAGATCTTTTCAGTAAGATTCATTATAATATATAAAAGAGCATAAATCATTTTACTTTGTAAAAGCAAAGGCAGATATTTTTTCTCTTTTTGTATCTAATCTGGCTAGAAATACTGGAAATAAAACTGAAACACTTCTTAACTTTTGACTTTCTCCGACCGTTTCCCAACCATCAACAACCTCATCCAGCGAATCAACCTGCGGAAGAGGCGGGACTCTCTCATCCTCGGCACAGTGATCGGTGTCTGCACCATCCTCCTGCTGCTCTACGCTTTCCACTGAGAAACCGGTCCGGTCAAATCATTAAAGGAGCAGAATTGATCTGCCATTTGTAGCACGGGAACCCCAGGAGACTGAGCTCAGTGGTTGGAGGACCCTGGAGGCTCCTGAGCAGAAGGACTTTCACTTGGTCCAGTTCTTGGACGGGACCAAATTTGGCCAACGTGAACTACTGAACTTGTATTCAACCGTGGGACAGATGGAGGGCAGGTGGTTGGGTGCTCTTCTGGAGTAGAGACCAAAAGTACAACTAAGATGAGATTTTAAAAAATTCTAATGATAACTCGCTTTCACAGAAACTGAGAAAAGTGGGAGGAGACTGTGAGAATGTGTGATGCATCTTTTTTGTTTTTCACAGGTGGAAGGATTTTTAGTTGAATGGTGCTTTTTAATTGATGGACCAGGGCGGATAGTTCGTTGTGGGCTGTAAAATGTGAATTAATAAATTATTCATATCAGTACATTTAGAGTATTTTATTTTATTTTTTTTTAACTCTGCTTAAACCGTATCAGGCTTTCTCATTTCCATGTTAAACCACCCAGCAGGTGTTGAAACATTATAACTTGCTCTACATTTTCATACCTCAAAAAATACTGTTGCATTTCTTCCTACACCACCAAGGAGCCCGCTCTTGACCTCCTTTTTGATAAGTGATCATCTATCACTTTAATTTTTCAAACAAAAATTCCAAACAACTTCTGAAATTGGTGACGTCTCTTATTTCTTTATACACAGTAAAATGTAGTGTGGACTGCTGATTAGATAAAACAAACTATTTCATATTTTGCAGAGAGAATGATTAGATATTCAACAGATTAGTCAACATGAATCAAAATGTATTAAATATAATTGAAAATTACCATTATTTGCTGTCCCATTTTACATCACATCTGCATTCACAATAGCTTTCTACCTCTGAAATCTTTAAGCACAGTCAGACAAGTGAGATTCACACTAGAAAATCAGCTATCTTACAGGAGTGACCAAGTTAAAGGACTTGTGAAAGTATTTTCACTTTAGGCACTTGTCTTCATCACTTCTGCGGACTGAGAGACTGTTGCTGTGGTCACATGATGGTGGGCATGACAGAGCGATCAGATCCATGTGAAATAATTATCTTGTGGTGAAACGTCATTAAAAGCAAACCATCCTTTAATGCACTTCTGCACTTCTATAAAGTGAAAATGGACGTAATTCTTTGATGATCAGCCACTGAAGGAGTTCTGCACCTTTCTGAGTGTAGTGCAGCTGGCAGAGCACATTAAACCTTTATTTGATTTTCATCTACAAAGTGACGTGTATTTGAAGTTGTGAACTAAGGCGTTCATCTGAGACGGGGGATGATTGCAGACTCATTAGTCTTTGTCGGTGGGGGTGTAGCAATGTGAAAGCAAGGTACCTGTGCGAGAAACATCAATGTGTGTTTGTCTCACAGCTTCTGGCTGTTTCTCGACTGAAATCCAAACAAAATGAGCTCACTTCAGTGGACTGAAGAGGATAAATTTGGTTTCTTGTCCTCATTCCATCTGTTTGATGAGTTCCTCACAAAGGGAGACAAAAAAGTACAGAAAACTTGGCAGACTGCAATTTTTACTAAATGTCTTCATGTTAATCCGGCATTTTTAAAGGCCTTTAACTGCCTTTTCTCTGTTTTACAGCAGCCAGACAGGGACTGCCATCTTTCCCTCAGTATCTCACATATGTGGAGGGGAAACCCTGTGCAGAAGTCTAAATTTGGTGCGGACATGTGTACACGCTGTCAGCAGACTGCAGAGGTGCTGAACTCCTGAATATTTCAGCCACTCAAACCGAACGCCACCCAAGCAGAACTAAGCGCCAGATCCTCTCACTTAGAGGGGTTGTGCTACAGCAACTTCTGACAAGCATGAAGTCTGTTTGTTCACAGCAGCCGAAATGTTAGACACAAGCTTGTCCTCTGTGTCTGGGAAGACATCAGATGGCTATTTTCAGCTCCAAAACAAACGTCAGGAATGCTTCACTCGTCTAATGACATAATGTCCTCTATCGCTTTTCCCTGGACATGTTTATTGATGAGTTAAAGAGGCTTTTTCAGTGCAAGTGTGTGAGCGAAGTTAAAATTAATCGTATTAACCCATCATTTTTGGTAAATTAAAGAAAAGGATGTGTGCATCTTAAATCTTGGCAAAAAGGTTTTTTGTTTCAGTATTGTGGTGTTACACGGGTTTGCATCAGGACACCACACTGCAGTGTATAGCTTGGCTTTAAACGAGCAAAATCTGTCATGAATTCTTAATTTTCCTTTTTTTTTTTTTACTGTTTTTTTTCTTCTTTTTCAGGGCCATCTGTATGGCAAAGTGGTGGCAGCCATGATAAATGGTGTTTGTGTGCACTGAGGCACAGTTGTGTATCAGGGGCTGCTGTACGTGCCGGGGTTCAGATATAATAAAAGCAACAGCTGTACAATATACTGCAATCCAATACATCAGCACTGCAGACTGCAGCCTTAAACTAGAGTAAAAATCAATCTCCAACTCAGTCTCAATAAAACCTGAACATTGCACATAAATACTACATTCACAAATGTGGTATTTTATTGTTTTATGTTGTTCAGGTGCAGCTCTTACCGTGACCATCCCTGCATATACCTGAGGTAAGTGCAATGTTTCTACCTTTTCTCTGCAGTTAACATTTTGCATCATTGATGACATTCGGTGATATTTAGTTGAAAACTATCAGGCTTTCCCTCTTAACAACCACTGGATGGCCATTTCATTTTCTGCACACATTCATGGTCCCCAGCAGCTGACTTTAGCACTTGATCTGTGCTTTGTATTTAGTGCGATCCGTATAATTGTTAGAATACTAACATGCTAAAGTAAGATGGCGAACATAACAAAACATTATGTGTTATTGTTGTGAGCGTGTTAGTGTTTTTCTCTGTACAGCTGGAGCGTGGCTGTAAACTCTTGTGTTTCATGTAACTTTCAGAAAATGCTTGTTATCAGTGACGTCTCAGTTACCATCCGTCTGCTCGCGCTCACACTGGAAACTCGTGAACAGGCATCCTGGGAGGTAGACAAAATGGTGGTGACACAATTTCGTGACTCTGTTTCGCAACACTTTTGTTTGGTTTCGAGATATATACCAACCCTGTGCTGGCTTTCTTCCTATTGTAAACTTTACTGGAAAGCATTTGAAATATCTTGTGATACTGTGATTTTAGCTGACTAATGCTAGCTAAAGTTAACTGGCTTGCTAACGTGGTTGAATTGCCAGTGAATTAACGTAGTAAAATGCTGTCTTGAGTGGATAACGTTAGCTAATTTACGCAGACTCTCAGGAAGTGGATGGTTGTTGTTTGTAAATTTCTCTTTCAGCCAACTTTACGATGCAGCCAACATAGCCAACTAATATATCCGCTCGGAAAGTACACGTGAAAGTCACATCTGCTGAATTTAACCGGACAAACCACCCAGTCCATTACCTAGAAAGCAGAAGAAGAAGAAGAAAATCTAAGTTTTAAAGCTATGTTACTGTAAAATACATGTACAGATGAAAAAATGTATGCAGCTCATTTCTTTGTCAACACACAACTCCTCACAAAACAGTATCATCAAAAGGCAAAACTTTGACCATGCATGGTAACATTTATTCCAGACATGCAAAATGTACACCACAGAGATGAAAACTGGCACATACAGTACAGTGGAAAAGAAACACAGCAATATAGAGCGATGAAATGAAGGTTTGAACTGTTTTACTGACAGAGCAGAGGTCACAGGCCAGACAGTCGGCTCCTAAACACCAATTTCAGAGATGAAGAATTTGTATGTTGGAGAGTAAAGCGATCGGAGTAGACTCATCTATAGAAATTGCACACATGCTGCCATCATGGCAACAATGTAATGTGACGTTTCGTTTTTCATTAGTTTTGTAGTAAACATGGGGACTCTTTGGATTCTGCTGCTTTCAGATGTATGGATAAAGACTGATTTTTTTTTTTTTTTATGTACAGCTATGAATTGAAAATTAATCGATAAAAACCCGTCTTGCACAAAGCATTGTGCATATGCAGTATTTATACAGTGTTAGTACAGTGATGACGTTCGGTTTAGGAAGATTTGCTTTAGCTGCATAGTCTGATAAATTTCATCCCTCATTAGTTGCAGTTAGCTGGTGTTTTTCCTGTTTCACTTGTTTGAGCCCTTAAACAAACAATTGGCATCACTTCTTATCACTTGAGAGGGATTTTGTTCAAGTGATTTCTGATTTAAACAGCAAACGATTTAAAAACAAACAAAAAAAACATTCACATCCCAAAAAAAACCTGTGTTTATAATTATGCTACATGGTCTTAAAGCGATGTTGCCTGTGCTTGTAGCATAAACCTGTAATGTGTCAATACAACAGTCCTGCACAGTCACAGGGGATTTAATACAGTGACTTCTCTTTTACAAAGTGACGAATACAGACAGTTTGTCATGCTTAGATTTGGAAAAGGAAGATCATTTAAATGCTGTTTGCTGTTACTCAGTCAAACTCATAGACCTTTTCATTTACAAAAAATAAATGTGTGTAAGCCTGTTTGAACCACAGCATGCGTACATATTGCATATATAGATATATTTTCCCATATAAATACAATTCATACCAATACAAGGAGCGGATTTAGTGAAACAATGGCATCTGACAATCAATGTATAACAATGTAAGAATGGTAAAGGGCAAACAGGGAGCTATGTTGTAGAAAGGTACTACAAGATATTATTTAAAATGTTTAAGGGTACTCGATGAAGAAACAGACAGAAATGAAGGACAGCAGCCACTGAATCAGGTTATGTGTTACAAATTTTAAAGGCGGTGAATGGAAAAGAGGGATTACAAAGGAAGTGGGAGGTTTGGCATGCGTTTCAGTCTCTGCCAGAGCAAGGCAAGAATCAAGAAGTTTTTGAGACAAAGGAGGGTTAGTGGGTGTTGAGGGTTGAATCACAGTCTTCACGCACTCCCCAGTGGCTGGACTCGCATAACGTACACAAATCACTCTTCCATGTGCAAACCTGTTAGCCTCTCTGACTCCTCAATAAGAAAAAGAGACAACTAACAGTCAAAAGAAGGCAGAAGTTTGGTTATCTACATTCAGGCATGCAGTTGGTCTCATTTTTTCTTTTAGTTAAAAAAAATCTGAACAAATAACAAAAATTAAAAATGTGTTTCCCTGCCCCTTTTTCACAAACCCTTGAATTTCCACTGAAAATCCAAGTGCTGACAAAGCAGCCATTGTGACAGTCTTAACAAAGCCAGCACCACTTGGCATACAAACATTTTATAAAATGTACATCTATATATATATTTATATATTCATATTTCAAATATATTTCTAGCTGTATATGCTTTGAATGCAAGAGGTTCAGTAAGGAGTATATGAGGATTATATGCAGCTGTCCAAAGTCTGAAATCCAAACCCAGAATCCGTGTTTCACAGGAGCCACATCCCAGACATAGAAAATGTCTATAGTTCCTCGCACGTAGATTATCCTCTTTATCAAAGAAGTCCATCATTTCAGAAAGTCCTCCTGACCACATACAAATCTGCATTTTCTTTCTCCTCTGTTTTAACCTGAACAATTCTACATCAGGCGTTTTGTTATTTTTGTCAAGCAAATGTTACTGGATTCTAATGCATGCATCTCTGAATGATTTTTTTCATCTGCTTACTTTCTGCAGTACCTACTCTCATGAGTTGCCTATTTTTTTTTTTTTTTGCATTCTGAGGGTGGTCATGATGTGATCATCATGGCATAGTTGGGAATTGCACCTCTTCATTTTTTTGGAATGGGCTTTTTGTTTTGTTTTTTTTTCCTTGTTGCGTCCGTGGTTTGGCTTTCACGGTTTGTTTTTCCCCTCAGGTCCTCCATGTCAGTGGCTTACTGTAAAACAAAGAGAGGGACAAGGATGACATTGGAAAAAAAAAGTCTGGTCAGACACAAAGACAACTTAAACTCACCATCAGATTCATTACTTTGACAAGTAAAGCTCAAGTGTCCAAGACTTTGGGCAGCGGGGTGGTCGCCCTTGCTGCACAGTCAGCCCACTACACCGACTGCAGTACTAAATCAATCTGCACACACACACACGGCTTGAAAATGTGCTGAGTTTGGACGTAGAAAAACACACGTCTCATGCTTGTGTGGTAGGGTCATATATCACAGCGTAATCGTAATGCAGTAAGTACTCTTTGTTGTTGAACACTTGTTGTTAAAGCCCTGTGTGTGTCTGTGAGTGCACACGTGTGCACAATGCATCATTCTCAAGTGATAGACCTTTGCATATTCATTAGTTATACTGTGAACATGAAATTTATTTTATGCGCACCGCACTGGATGTCATCGAGGCTGCACCAAATGCTGCGTGTAAATGTGAGTCATCATCACAAATGTTCCAACCAGCTGTAGTGAGTTCATTTTAGCATACTGAAAATAGGATAATAATAAGTACTGACTCGTTTTTGTTTCCGTACCTGTAACTGAGATGTAGACTACGATGATGACGATGCCCAGGATGATGGAGACGATGCTGAGCAGGCGAGCCAGACGACCCAGCCTCCTGGCTCCATCGACATCCCCAACCTGGAGACTGTTTCTGGACTGGAGACACACAAAAGCCCGAGGTGCAACATTTGAATGATACTATCAAGCAAAGCATAAATAAGCAAGACATAATGGATTGCAACTGTAATACAAACCCAACATAAGGGTAATTATTTATTTTTCAATGGGCCATCAGAGCTGATGGCTCATTGGGTAAATGCTCCACTCGGGATAAAATGCAATAACTATCTATATGAGTAGAGAGAAGAGTGGATTTAAAGGTTACATAATATCCTGAAAGAATTAAAGTTGCAGCTAAAATGAAACAGCAAAACATAAAAGAGACATAGATTGAATACATGCTATTTCTCTAAAAAAACAAAAAACAACAACATAATACAGGCTAATATGGGCCACCATATTACTCACTGGAATTGCATCTATTAATCAAACAATTTTAAAGTTTAAAGTTTTTAATTCCTTGAATCATCAGGAACATTAATCTGTGTTGAAGACTACAGGGTTGAAATACAACACAGACTTGACTCTAATAATTTAAAGAGGGAAAACTTAAGTTCATTGGTCAGGAAGGAACTAGTATGACGAAGACAAATGATGTATGGAGGAACCTTCAGTCCTTAGAAAAACAATTTACTATAAATACTGTACTTGCCATGCAGAACACTCACAGACACTTAGTCTAAATCTTCTGGTCTTGATATGCTGTTCAGACCATAGACTGAATATTTGCACACTGAGCACATAAAGATGAAGCAGCTGATGGCACTATAATTAGAGATAATTAGGAATAAAAGTCTTTTAAACACCTTTCAAACACATTTAAACTTGAAAAGACAGATGTCTACAGATATTTTCAGGTCAGGGTTGACTTTTGAAAAGTAAAATTAAACAAACTGAGGCACTTAAATTAGTCTATAATACATATCTAAGATGAAAGGTAAAAAAAAACCCTCTGTTATCACAAATCATAAATAATAAAACTCCAGAAATTCTACTATCTCAGTCAGAAAAGAGAGAAGAAACATGATTATAGGGAGATATTGTAACATTCTGGAAAGTCGTAACCCAATTTTTGTGACATCAAAATTTAAATGTATTTAGTGGAGTCATCAGGGACAGGAAGGCTGATCATTGTCAAAGTTTTTGGGCTTTTATTTAATTTGTAAGTATAATACTGTCCATGTCGACCACTTCCGCAAAAATGAAGCTGCATAAACGTCACAAACCAGTCACAGTTCTCCTCTAGCTAAAACATTTCAGGCTCACCATGTCTCCTTTTTGTCTTTTTATGTAGAGTCTGCAGACAGAGTTCATATTTCACACATCCACAGTGACTTTAAATAATCATTTACAGTACAACTCCCCGGCAAGTTTCAATTTAACAATACAAGCAACCCTCAACACAGAAAACTTTTATACTTCCATGACAGACAGTGAGAATATGACAGAGAAGCACTCAGCAGGCATAATCATACTGACTCCATCGGTACAAAATAAAAGGTAAATAAACAGATTTACAGTTTTGGTACTTAACGTTAGAGAAAGTTTCCTCCACAGCACAGGAGCTTGACTTTCTCCAGCAGTAATAGTTTCAAATATTTATCTGATGGTTTCCTGTTAACCGACAGCTGAGTTATTTTAAAGGGGAAATGACACACATACAGTACAGTAGTGTTGACTCGTCTACTGGGCGCTGCGGTGCATCGTAAGGTAAAATGCCAACAATAATTTATTCCCCGCTGTGAATGGTGAAATTGTCTATTTAGATTGGCAGTTTGGGATTGATGGAAAGAAGTGACTTGCAAAGCCAATTGGATGGAGTAGGTGAGCGCAGCAGTGTGAAGAGGTTGTAGATCAACTTAATGCCGTATGTATATTGCTTTATGTGTGCTGCGGATATGGAGACAGGATGATTTATGTGTGTGTGTGTGTGTGAGGTGTGATGGATGGATCCTCAATCACTGTGCACTGCTTTCTCGTGCGAGCGTCCCAAAACAACAAATCTCACACAGTCGGTGTCACCATCTTCTCATCAACCTTGGTTTGCATTTGACGTAGGCTGCTCTTAATCTGTGACCCATGCTGCTGCACGTGGCACACACAAGCAAACACATTTTTTTTGTTCTTGACATCTTGTCATTGATTTTACTACAAAACAATGGTTCAATTTATGACAAGTCTTAAAATGATTATTTATCACTTTACTCCTTTAATATATGGCACTGAAGGTATAAATACTTCATTAAATCATAAATAAAATAGTATCTACTTCATTCCAAAAATGGGCAGTCGGTTTTCTTTTCTTTTCCAACAAGCATAGCAAATAGTCAGAGCAAAATAGTCCCCACTTATTTACCCCTGTTTGAATTACACTGAGATTAGTTACCTGTTTCTTAAAATAAGTGCTACAGACGGAGTATAAAAATATGACGAAAACAGAGTTGAATTTGGTCATTAAATGGGATATTTTAATTATATAACAAAAACAATAAACAGAAGTGATAAATACTGATAAATATTAAACATGATGAATGTCAGGCTAGACATTTAATAGCTAAACTGCTGAAAGAATATGATAAGAAGAAAAAGAATAACACGAATATGGTATGACAGCTAATGACTGTTTCTGCACTGAACAAGAATTACTGAGCTCAGAAACAACAAACTGTACACTGGAGAATTGGGAAAATACTGCCTGGTCTGATGGATTCCTCTTCCTGCTGCTGTGTGACTCGTTGCATCCATCACGCAGGGTGAAAACGCTGCAGTTTGGCGCTTGTTTGATGGTGTTGACTGGATTTCCGAGGCACTCACTGAGGCCCTTTATTACCAATAATTGAATGCTACCGGACAGCTGAGCATCTCTTTACTGTATGCCAACATCTGTCAGGGATTTTTTAAAAATAGACGATGGCAGGTGCTCAAAACTGTCCAGGAATGCTTTCAAGAACAAAACAGTGAAATCAGGTTATGCAGTGGCCTGTCTTTTCACACGTCAGTCTGCTGATGCTTAGTACGCAACACCAGCTGCTGTGCTGTGAGTGTCGGGTCAGCATGACTGAGGGGTGGTTTTAACTACATTTTGGGCCCCGACAAACTGATGCTGGTCAGAGGTCAAAGTCAGGGGGAAGACTGTATTACAAAAGTGTCACTCACACTTTCTGTTAAACCAAGCGCAGCAGCAGGGAACAAAGAGAGAAGGTGAGCAGATCACATCCTAAACAACAAGGCCGTCTTTTACTTTTTAAAGGCAGATGGAAACTTTAGGAACTGTCCGTGGTGCTGAATGTGTCCTTTTAATCCAGAGGCTGTGCACAGCACATAACTACAATGTATTAAATGGAATAATAATAAGCCCAATCCTAAAGTTAAATTATATATATCAAACTTCTACCAAAGGTAGATAGGCGAGCTGTAATTAGATAGAAAGCCGTATGGAGGGGAGACAAGGTGAAACTTTATTTTAGTGGAAAAACATATCTGACATTTACTAGGTCACTAGTTTACTAGTTAGTTAAGTCAAGGATTAAAACGTTAAAGTGTGTTTTTGCTCCTTAATATGCGACACAGAAGTGAAACTAAGCACTTTAAATCCTGATATGTTGCGTGTGTCTTCTTGCCTCACTCGCTCAGGCAATACTGAGAGTGCAGAGTTGGGGTTGCCTCAGTATAAGATAAGATTACACTGCAGAGAGAGGGGGGGGAGCAAGAGCCCTCCCTTCACCCTCCCTGGTCTCCTACGCGTGACTTCATCCCCTCACTCCCATGAGCCTCTCTGTCTCCAGGCTGTCTCTGGTGCAGATCCCACAGTGCATCTGGTGCAGGTGGGTGGGGGACAGTGTAGTCACTCTGGGGCATTTTACTGAACCAGGTGCTGCTGGCTTAATTACTTTGAAATGAGCAACATGTAGGCTGATATTGCAATCTGTTTTTTTTTTCATGTTTTTGAAAATGGTATTTATAATTTAAAATGATAAGTAAACATTACGTTAGGCACTGGAGGTTTCATAAACTGTAAAACATACTGTATGTATCCTAATTTTTAAAATGTTCTAAAAATTAATACTTTGAATTTTTGATAAAGAAACATGCACAAAACATGATATCAACTACTAATTTTTCCTTCAAATGTATGTAACAGAATTTTTCATGAGTAATGGGAAGTAGTTACAATAATTCAATTTATTTAACATAATTTCTTAAGTAAGCTTAATCTTACTTTATTTTAAAAAAGACTTATACTTTGAAAGCCAATGATAAGACATTTAATTGACCACAATCAATTATAAAAAAAACAAAAACAACTCAGATTTTTTAACTTTCAAATAGGCTTTGGTACAAATTCAGCTAAATCAATGTACGTGTCATTCAGGTCTCCTGACAGTAAAATAAGAGATTTCTGTCTCTCACACAGTTCTGCTTCTCGTTTCCAGGACTGCAATGTGAAGCTATGGTACAAGCACAGTCCCAGCAGAGCCTGTATTGATCCAGACTCACATCACTGAGAAAAGCAGCATCAGCACCTTAAATCAATGGCAGCCTCTTTCAGAAAACACTGCCTATTTAGCCCGCGTAGAGAGAAAACAGTACTGATTTTAAAAAAACAAACAAAAAAAACAAAGGAAGGTTTAAAATTTTATTTTTGACACATCAGAAAAAAAACCTGACGAAATAGATAAGGGCTTCTGTGTCAGCATCCTTGATTCCTACATCCAGCCTTTTTTTATGTTAGCCTCGGGTCCTGCAAGAGATTTACTGTAAGTGTGTGTGTGTGTGTGTGTGGTTGGTAGGAGGCACCCTTTGCTTGGCTGATGAATGTCAATATTGATTCACAGCGAGAGTAAGCCTGGTCATATTTGTTTTCTGAATGGGAAATTCTACCCTCAAAGTGTCTTGTCCAGTGTTCATTGTGCTACCAGACCAGTGTACACACACAGACACACACACACACACTCTGTAGTTCAGGGGGAGGTGGAGGCTAGTAAGTCAGTAAGTGCTCCCTTTCTCTCTTGTCATTAATAATGGAGAGCTAGCAGCAGCCTGGCGGAGAGGGACAGTGCAGACCCAGGAGCTGGTGTGTAGTTATGCCTGTGAGACTGGCTTTTTTGATAAAATTCAGACTGTTTAATTGCATTTACACCCATTATTTCCTACAAAACATTGATTTCCTGCAAATTTTCCCTCATACTTTTTACATTTTACATGACCTTTCATTGGTATGGATTTCACTTTTCAGCTTTAACTTTTAAAAAAAAATTAAGGTTTGGGATTCTTTATAATTTAGAAATTGTAATCATTCTCAAGCCCTAAAAGAGAGAGAGAACAAGGTTTAAAGTATTTGATCTGGTTGGGTGTAAGGAGCATGGCGGCCTCCAGGGGCCGCTGACAGGGCTTTCAGGCTCAGTCTTGTTACGCTAGGATCTCCATTAAAATTGCAAACCACTCAACGCGGTCAGATGATCAAATCTGTCGGACCCATGATGGCACCGCTCTCATTCTTGGAGCTATAAAATGCATTCTGCTGCTGCAGCTCATACATTTTAATCGTATTTATGTCTTGGTTAGCTTGTGAACTGGAAACACAGTTAAAATAAGCTAAGTATGTGTTAGCGCCACAAAAACACGAGCCCATTATTGTGTATGCCTTCTTCCATTTAGCACATCAGTGGTGAATGAACCTCTGGGAGATAGGCCTATTTAGGTAATCCAGGGACGAGTTTCACGACTTAGTTCATAACACAGTAAACTGTTATGAAGATCAGTGGAGCATGCTGCTATTACTAATGTGTTTGTTTGAAATGATTAGATCCATTATACAGTACATCTGCACAGTGCTGTCTGTCATATCCAGAACGGAGAAAACACACCTGTAACTATACATATAAATATCAGATTGTCACAGGAAAAGGAGGCACTGATTACCAATCAGGCGAAAGTAATTGATAACTTTAAGCTCAGGCCGACTGAACTATAAAAGAATAAATACTGCAGTGAAGTGAAATTATTTCCATAAGCACTTTTGTTGACTTCTTGTACCCAACAACTTTTAATGTCATAAAAACAATTCATATTTCTTTACGTTTCGTAAATGACCATATTAACCCTTTAGGCGCCATGGTCGCAAAATTGCGACAAGCGTCATTGCTGAATTAAACGGCCCATAGCTGTAAATACGGTGCTAAAATTAGTTATCACTTTACACCAGGAGATGACAGACACATGTGGCTTCAATCTGAGCGGCATTTGTGGGCGTGTTTTTGCAGATTTTGGAGTTTAAACAGAGAGAAAGTCCGCCTCAGTCGCGGAGACGTGGATGTGGTTGTAGTGGGAGCGGAGAGAGAGAAAGACAGCGATAATT
>JBAJHX010000049.1:13653147-13663164 GCA_037176925.1 Amniataba percoides
TCTATCTATCTATCTATCTATCTATCTATCTATCTATCTATCTATCTATCTATCTATCTATCTATCTATCTAGATAGCTGTGTTTAATGTGAGGAAAGAAATGAAAGTACTGGTTACAGCTATGTTCTTGGTTGAGTTCTTGCTTCAGCCTTCCTGCTCACAGTAAAATGAACAAGAGCAGCCTCCGGTCGTGGGCATGCATCCAAAGGATGACACTGGAGGATCGATTCAGCTTCCACTTTTTCACTTGAGTTAAATTGGAGGAAGCTTGGAGGTGTCCTACATTCACAACTAAGGTTGCAATATCTTGACAGTGCTGGTTTAGACTGATCTCTGTGTTTTATTATATGTTGCTCATGATGCTTAGAAACTGGTGAAAAATCTGTTTTTTTTAAAAAATGTTTTATTATTTCAGCAATCTTCAGTTCACGTATTTAGATCTGACAGGTCTTTTCTGTTTAAGGAGTAGTTTGACATTCAAATACACTTAAAATACAGTAGTTGACTTTTTTGCATGACTCTCTTGTCTATAAAGTGCCTGCAGCCATTTTGCTTTGCTTAGCATCAAGACTGGAAACATGGGGAAACAGATAACATACCGGCACTTCTTCAGCTCACTAAACCACATTGTACCTTATTTATTTACAGTAATCTTCATTACAACCAAGTCAAAGATTTTTGGGGATTATGTGACTATTTCTTGGAGTCATATTCATGAGGTTTCCAGGCAACCAGCAGAGACTCAGTGTTGGCGAATGGCGGTAAAATGAGCATACCCAAAATGTCAACCTATTCCTTTAATCTCATAATGTGTTTTCACATACTCAAGATGTGGTAACCTATTAATGTGAGGCTGTGTGGAAAAGTATGGCAGAACAATGTGTGTCTGTTTATAAGTGAATTTGCCCGTGGTATGCACGCGTGTGTTACGAGCTGAACTGGGTCCAAAAAAAAAAAAAGGAGTCCATGTTGGTTCCTCTCAAAGTGCTAATAAGCAACAGTAGCTTGGAAATCCTAGACGGCCCCACGTTCACCAGTCTCCCTCTGCCTCTCTTTCTTACAAGGGATTAAGTTGTCAGGTTACATTGAACTCTGAGCGCCCTCCACCCAGACAAAACCGTCTTAAGGTGCAGGCCGTCCAGTTATTTATAACTCTGTTGGGTAAGCCTCCACTCTCCACAGCCCACTCCTGCGCATAGACATGTAAGGGCCTCTGTGCTTTATTATGTGAACTCCAGGGGAACGCGTCACGCCGGTTGAGTTTGCGGATTTGTTTCTCTCTTCGCTACAGCAGCGACGTTGAAAAATAGTGCGATGGTGTATCTGCATGTTTCAGTCTGCCCATCACAGTCATTTAACAAGACTGTCTGGCCAATACTGGTCAGACTTTCCAAAGAATTACATAATGGGCCTTCAGTGAAGAGCACCAGACTGACGAGAGCACCTTCACTGACGTCACCCCACACGCGCATGCACAGGGACACACACATGGTGAATTAGGAGTGCAGGGTGCAGGCAGGAGATTGCGGACACACAATGCCGGCCCTCTTTCCTTTTGTTACACTATCCTGCGTCCCACTCTCACCGCCTCTCCCACTTTCTCTCCCTCTCGCCTCACAGCCCACCTATCTGGAACTGCCATCTATTTTGGGAGCCCGGTGCCGGCCAAGTATCGGCTGCAATGTGTAGAACACATCACCGGTAGGGGCCCCTTTGAGACAGGATGGGTTCTGGCTTAAGCGCAGTGGTAAGTGGGTGTAGGCTACTGTATAATCTCTCAATCCCTAGCTGTGCGTTGGTTTAAAATCAGATTGTAAAGGTTTCTGTGACACATTTAATGGCATCTTCATCTTTAATTCAGCATTAGAGAAGTGTTACATTCAATACACAGGGGTTAAAAATATCTGATTTTTGGTGTAAGTCCAACTTCTGCTCAACTTCTTCTACTGACTCGACTGATTGGTTTCTCACTTGCGTGCTTCCAAACATTCATGAATAAATGAATGTGCCTTGACTTTATATGAATGCTGAGCATTTTATGCAGATGTGGGTGCAATATGCTTTTAAACTAGAGGTCCTCTTATGATTAACGGTCATGTACATTACACAGAGACAAGAAGCTCGGAGGACAGTTATCGACTCTTTTCAATGAAATGCTTTATTTATTGTTCATTTATCAAAGCTGGGCAGCCCCCCATAAACAGCTGTATGAGACAAAACAGGAGATCATGGTGATAAATTCCCTGAATTTCAAGTGCAACCCTCGAAGAAGGACAGCATGAGGAAAACCAGACCTCACCACATTTCAGCAGCTGACATTTCTGCAATTACTCTTCAGTCCTCGTGAGCGAGTTGCTGACATCTTTGTGCATTTCGCAAATTTTGCTACATCAAGAAAGGGAATTCAATTAAATCAATGTGTTTACTTCAGAAACAATTTCCATTTTGCTTTTTTTTCCCTTTCATTTTTGTGCTTTAACAGAAAACAGAGAAACCCTCTGGAGTCTCTGTTTGCACACTGCTGAATAAAGTGAGCATGATTTATTTATAGTAATATAACTTCATTTATATATTATATAGAAATGAGCTGAGAGAAGTGCTCATGTGGGGCTTTCACACAATCTCAATTGCTATGCTTGATTTACAAACACACAAGTAGTCACTTTACATCTTAATAGGATGTATTACATATATATACATCCACACACACATACCCATATACAGTATATATACACACATAATTGAATGTGTGTATTCATAGTGAAATTATATTATTTATAACCCTTTACTCTTCTATAATTATATTTTAAATATTTCTTTGAGGGGAACTGTGTCATTATTCTTGTATTTTGGCTTCGTGGCAGTGTTATAGTTTATCAGATTCATGCAGTTTTAAATCCAACTTGTAGCTGAGTTTGTGATGAAAAATGATCCCGTGTGTGGGGCAGCTTAACAGACCCTAAACAAAGACACAAATGACACAAATGAATGCATAGATGGTCTGAAACTCATCTTTGCATTTCTCTGTTTTTAATTAATGTGATTCACAGCAGAAAATGTGTTTTTTTTAGGTCTTCAAATCAAAGACTTTAGCTGTCGTCTAGACACTGCATTTAGTATATTTAGCTTTGCGGGATGTGTAATGGCCCCTGAAATTGTAGTTTTTCGAGAATGACAGTTATTCCAAAGGCACCAAGCACCATAGTTTACCTCTGCATCAGCTGAAAAAAAGAATCTCTCACTTCAGCAGACTATTGCTCTGCAAGTGATATTCCCTTCCTGGTTTCCACGTGGAAGCGTTAAAACTGAGGTCTCTTCATTTTTAATGCTGCAGTGCCAGTGTGTGACAGGACACAGATTTTATTAGAGCATTGTGTTTTCATGAGGTGACAGTGCACCTGGGACCTCATTAAAATACACTTGGAAGAAGACTCTTCTTCTACTTATCTCTGCACCTAATTTAGAAAAATGACACCATCTGAGGTGCCTGACAACTTTGAGCACACATGGACCAACTGCTCTTCCCCAGATTTGAAATGTCCGCAAGCAGCTGCCACAGATAAATCGAGACTTTTCACATCTTATAACAGACTAAACTGTGGACAAAGCGCAGCACAGCTGGCTAACCAAATATACTTATAATAATAAGCATATTTCTTACACCTGTCATCATCCAGCGTGTCAGAGAGCTGGAGACGATTTCATTCCACTTTTAATACGAACTCACGTAATTAGATTTTGGTCTGTCACATTAAAAATTATTTGAGTGAACGCAGAGAAAATACTTTTATGAATTTAGAGTGTCACAGTAGCATCTACTCTTTTGTAAACTCCATCATGACGCGCCGCTACAAATCCGTGGGATTAGTTAACATCAGGGGAAAGTGGATGGTGGCACTAAATGAGTCTATTTATCAGCGGAAGCAGCCCGAGTATCCAAATGTGGTTATGCTGTCATTCACTAGAGAGGGTATGTTTTCATTTCCTCCCAAATCAGAAAACAGAAGTGCCTACATGATAGTATCCCCTCATAGACTTTTCTTTCGCCTTCACCGTCGTTGAATTCTCTCACAGATGTTGTCTTTAATGATTTTCTTTCTGGGTGTCGCTGATACCAAAGATTTTAATGATTGTTTGTTTGTTTGTGTGATTTACTCTTCCAGTTCTTTGTCCGTGTTTTCTAATCTGGCTTATTGTCAGACACTGAATGTGTGTCCTTGTGCTGATAAAGGTTATTGCACTGTATAAGCACCATGCTGATGGAAATCCCAAGAAACTAAAAATGGTCCTGTCCCCAACACATAAATATATCAGAGCCAGAACCAGATACAAAATTCATAAATGAATACAATGATTGTTTTATTTAACAATACGTTTCAAATTTTATATGTTCTGTAAATAAAACTGCTAAACATCAAGTAGGCACTGCTCAGATTATTTTGACATTTATTCATAATTACAGAATCTAAATTGCTTAAAAGGCTCTCCTGAACAATCCAGCTGATTGATTATCATGCTTCATTAGTACCAGATTAAACCTTTCTAAATTTTGATGAGATCCCCAACACATTAGTGTGATGTGTGTGTGTGTATGTGTATATGATCCCCTGATTTAGTGCCTGCTTGCTTTAAACCACAAGATGCACTTTTCCCTCCGGGGCTAAAGGTCACAGAGGATTGTGGGAGCACGCTGCGCCACGGGCTGCGGTTGCGTCACCACCAGTATTGAGTCAGGTGCACTCCCAAGGATCTCACTGCCAGCTGCCGTCGAGGCAGGGATAATCTGCCTAAGCAGCTTTCACATGATTTTACCCACAGGGAAGAATTTAGGAGAGGTTTGTAAACCTCTTCAGACCTGGCCTTGGAGCTTCTTCCTGCTTTGCCTTAAGAGATGAACAAGGGCTGGACAGCAGACACCACACCAGAGTAATACTCTCTCTATGTCTAAAAAAAAAACCCTCTCAAGCAATTTACTCATTCCGACACACACACACTCACCATTGCGACTTATCTGAAAATCTAAGATCAGAGCATCTCGTCCATTAGCACTTTGTTCTCTGACTTTCTCTTTCAAAGTATGCTAAAACACGCTGCCTATCCATCCATTAGCCATTACATTGAAAGCAAGTGATAAGGACCTCAGATGAGATCTTGCATAGATGTCCCAAGGGGGAATATCTCTGCAGCAGATAGAGAGCAGAGTTCGATTTATCTTCATGAAAAGGCTGTAGGAAATTTCTGTGACCTTCTCTGTGTGGGTCAGAGGAACTTGAACGGATGAAGTTAATCTACTAACAGCTAGGGGTCAAAGTCAAAGGCCTGATGTCTATACATGCTGTGTAAATATGTGACTGGGATTACGTATTCCAAAGGGCACTGGAAAGACTATCCTTGGAGGAAAGACTTTCTCACTGAGTCCATGCAAAGCTCTTACTTTTGCCATTTGATATCCCTGCATATCAATCTTAAATGGTTTGTTTTGGGAAACAAAGACCAGACTGACTTCTGTAAGAGAGATAAAGCAGAAGTTAAATGCACGCTTAAATCCACATTTTGAACTGAAAATGAATCTATGAAAAGAAAAAACAAAATTTTAAGAGATATAACCATGAAACTATTAAAGCTAGAGATAGATTATCCTTCAGCTATCCTTCCTCTTATTCTTAAAATGATTTATTTTTTACTTTACAGATGTGGAAAAAAACACACATAGCATCTACTTTTACTTCAGCTTCTTCCTGGCTCTCTTATCTCTTGTTGAGTTCAAACAGCCCCTCAACAGCTAAGACAGATTATAGCCCGCTGAGCTGTTCGTGCGCTAACTAACCCTCAGCAGATGCCTGCCTGATGTTGATTAAAAGACTGCAACGGTGAAAGGTTTGCTATTAGTA
Organism: Amniataba percoides; assembly: GCA_037176925.1. Lineage (NCBI taxonomy): Eukaryota > Metazoa > Chordata > Actinopteri > Centrarchiformes > Terapontidae > Amniataba > Amniataba percoides. The sequence goes on from JBAJHX010000049.1 coordinate 13,659,039, forward strand.
AAAGTTATTGGCTAACCAACAGCGATCTTCAATCTAAGGGCAAAAGACTGTTTGCACTGCGGACACTATGAATTATGGCTGTACACTACAGTGCCGTCAATATCTGCTTAGCGATACTTCAGTGACGTACAGAAATCTATAACTATAAACACATTTCTACTACAATACAACATAATGGTACCGGCGTGTATCTAGCCTTCAGTAAGGGCTTGCTATTACTGCTCACAGAGCAGCTCATGCCTTAAGAAGATTATTGTTTATGTTCCCTGTGGCAGTATAATGTATGTTTCCGAACAGGAAGTGTACAAGCTAAGTAGATAAGCCTTGGAGCCTGGTTCACCAATGTGCCAGAGTTCAGTTCAGGTGAATGAAAGATGCCGAAGTTCTTATCCAGCATTCAAATGTAACGTTGCCAGAGTTGTCAAATGTTTTTCTAGTGTCTTCTCCTGCTTTAATAGCATTTTAGCACAGAGGGGTGGGATCCTGATGTCACCTGAACAGATCACAATTTGTTCTTTAATTGATCAAAAACTATTGCGAAGCTGAAAATGGATAAATACAAAACACGTTTCTTTTTCCTGCTATTTTAAGACATCACATGCGGCGTATGACTGCCTGACAAATCATATGCCCTGTATGCTATTTCTAAATGCTTTCAACTTAATCATAAGTTCTATGCTGTAAATTAGCTGTGGGCTGATAATGAATATATTATGATTGATGGCGTGTAGGTTGACTCTGTGCTCCTTTGATGCTCCTCCGTCTCTCCGTCTGCAGCAGCTGTCTGTCGGTCTCTTTCTGTGATGCCGCTCCGCTGGCTCACCCTGCACAGCTGGCGCAGCAGCTGGCACAAGCGCAGGTACGGGCGACCCATGTCTCGTGGCACGGGTGTGGCACATCTGGAAGGGAAAGAGGGAGGAAGAAACGGGTGGATACACACACACTCGCACACACACGTGAATTCAAATGCATGCAACCAGAAAGCAAAACGGTCCCGTCCTGTTGGGTCAGGTGGACTTGTCTTATTGCAGGTGCTTCCCCCTAGAAGCCTCAAACTGTACATCCCTCCTTCCTCAATCTCTTAATGCACTCACAGGCCGATTCCCTGGGAGCCGATCAGGCAGTCGAGTCTCTGACCTGGAGCTGACCTTCAGCACACACAAGGTCAAGGCGTGACCCTTACTCTGCATTAATGCAGGTACTGGCAGTGCTGCCTGAAGAGGATGTACAGGAGGGAGAGTGGAATAATCCCGTGTCTGTGTTTCCTGTGTGTGTGTGTGTGTGTGTGTGTGTGTGTGTGTGTGTGTGTGTGTGTGTCACGGGAGTGAGGGAGGATTGCGGGGGTGGAGGGAGATGAGGAAAAGGTCTGCCAACCATAAGGACAGAGAGGTAAAGAGGAGCAGACAAGACGATAAGGAGATTGGGACGCAGACGGCAGGTCGGAAGCCAGACCACGTTAAAGGTAGTCGGAAGAATAGAAGATGATGTACTTCAGGAAGGATGAGGAGGGAAGTTGCCCAGTTCTTGCCTCCATCTGCGGTGTTAAGTATGAGCTCGAGGAGTGAGAGAAGGCAGCAGAGAGCATGTGTGCAAGGCAGAGTAAGCCGGGGCATCTGGTTTTGTTAAGGCCTCAGAACATTCCTTCCCTCTGTTCGACTCTGGCTGGCAGCTTTTAAAGGGACACGTTCGCTCTCATATCCTGCTCTGGGCATCGGCCTCTCTCTTGAAGTGCGATTTATGACCAACTGAGGGTCACAGGCAAGATGTCTGTCTGCCTGTCTGAAGTTTGACACTCCAGCTTGTTACAGAAAAGACATGTAAATCTGTCTTTTATGACACAAATGGCCGTATGAGCACAAACCTGTCAATGACAGCAGATACGGTCTGTCTATTTATTTATTTCTTATAAGGTATAGTTTGATAAAAGAGCTTGACTACCATCCACTAGCATCACTAGCAGTTGTGATTGCTCTGGAAATGTATTAGTGTCAGCAATATAGAAACGTAAAGTGGAACCACTTTGTCATTGTTTTTATATGAAGATGCTTTTATTAGCTGGGACGCTGTGACTCCTTCAGAGGTAAAGATACATTTCACTGGGAACTTTGGAAGGGCTAAAAAAATGCATTTCAGATGTTTTTTTTCCCTTCAAATTTTAACGAGGAGTCATATTTCAAGCCTGAATATAGAAAAGAAAAAAAAAGTAGAACGTGACTGCTGATGCGACTAAAGTGTTTTTGGAGAATGATGCAAGACAGGTGAAACTTACAGTTGTGCCAACACTGTACAACAACATTATAATAACATATCATTAAAACACAAACACTAAACTGCACAGCTTACACGAAAACCAACCCAAAATGACAGATGAGTCTGCAGTCCCATGATGCAATGCTTTTGTTACATGATACAGCAGGTGTCATGGTATGAACCTCAACGCATGAACGTGCCGCATAAGTAACAGAGTTTCTGCGCAGCGACGGACTGTGCTTACGGTCTGAATCTGATTCGTTCGTTATCCTCGAGTCTCTCCTGGGGATGGACGGGGGCTTTAGTGCAGGAAAGGGCCGACCACAACAGTTCTTCAGCTGGCAGCTTTAGCTGGTACATGAGGACATAAAGCTTGCCAGTGAAGAACTGCTGTAGGTCAGCCAACGAGCACCCTCAACCCGACATGCACTTAGGCGCACCGGGAACCTGAAGGAAAATATGGACATGACATCAGTGAGTTTCTGCTGAAAGTGACATTTTGAAGCTTTGATTTTAATTTGCTGCATGCTTCCATCCATGACGAGTGAGGCTAATTCGACGCAACACACTCCTGTCAAAGTCCTAATAGTTCCTTAATAAAACAGCAATTCTCAAAAAAAAAAAAAATCACTGAAAAAGCCACAAAATAACAAGTTAAATAAATTGTTGAGGCCGTAATGTCTTCTGACAAAGAAAATGAATGACTTTGTACTTCCAAAGAAAATTTGGGACCTTGTGTGTGGATTTCTAAGCAGTTGGAGATTTTTTTGGAAGCGGCATCTAGCAACCATCACTTCTGCTCCATCTTAAGGCGCTTCCATATTGGCTTCAGTTTTTGGCCATGGTGGTTGCCACTTGGCGCACAAACACACACATACACACACACACACACACACTCCTTCTAGGCTGGCTTTAAAGGGAACTTGTTGTGGGAGCGAGGTGAGGAGGCAGAGAGAGAAAGAGAGAGAGAGAGAGAGAGAAAGATACCAGAGAAGAAAACTTCATAAACATTCCCTTGTCTTTACTTGTGAACGCTGCGGTTTACGTGTTTAAATGTGCGCGTGTGCACGAGCAAGCAAGCTGCGTGCTCGTACCGGTGCGGAGCTAGTCTGCATCAAGGCATGCCAGCCTACTGTTTTAGCGTTCTCTCTGCTTTTGCCATAATTGAATACAGAAGTCTTCACTAGTGAGATAGCTTGGCCTCTGGTTACAGCCTGGAACTCCTGATAGAAAACAGCTCATGTCCTGTGGGGCAGTTCGGTTTACAGCGGCACACACGGGGCTGAATGCAGGAATTTTTCCTCGCAGTTTAGACACTTCCACTCCCTTGGGTGTGTGTGACTGGCCTCACCAACATGTCAAGAATTTTGTTATTTTACCTTAAGAAATCCCCACACATTTCCATCCCAGTGTGTGTCAGTTTAAGAAATGCTGGTAGGAGGTTGAAGCCCTTAAGAGTAACTACACGGGGCCAATCTGGTCCATCATCCACTCTGCTATGAAATAGTTTTGAAAGTTTAACGTGGCCCGATCGAGTGTTAGAAATTAAAAGTGACAAGAAAACCCTTCATGTGATGTACCACTTTAACATTCCCTTTTCCGCTGGCCACTGTGTAATACTTACGAGTAGCCCAGGATTTGTCTTGCCTGGCGTCTGTTCAGCTGGCCTGACTTCAACTATTGCAGTCAGTCTGAAAAAGCCTTTCCCTAGCAGCATATTCTTTCACAGTTCAAGGACAGGACTTTGGGCAAACTAGCTCTCAGCAGCACCGCGAACCCAGCAACCCCTGGAAACTCAACGAACCCCACACTGCTCTGAGCAACAGTGGAAAGCTCTGGACTGCAGAGACACACACACACACACACACACACACAC
>JBAJHX010000049.1:13663264-13673264 GCA_037176925.1 Amniataba percoides
ACACACACACACACACACACACACACACACACACACACACACACACACACACACACACACACACACACACACGCACTCTCGCAATATGACCGAATGGTCCTCTTCCAGTGAGGCAAGAATTCTGAATGGGCTGCAGGCCTTGATCTCGCACTCAGTCCAAAGGGATCCATTGTGGCTGTGTAATATTGGAGATGAGATCCAGGGCAAAGGCTTCTTCTTTGTGAGGGCATTTGTAAAGAGGCACCTGATAGCTCCGCTTGTCTTTGTTAACAGTGTGGAGATACGTTTCTTCTGTTGTTTGACAGATTGTGTTTAAACTGGGAAAAAGAGAATCACATTTTTTTTTAACATGGAGATGGAGAGACAGAAGTGAAGAGATAAAGTGAATAAAGGAGTGACAGTGAAACAGCGACACTAACAAGGTCAGAGATTGGTGCTGCTACAATAAAACAAACTGGTGACCATGAAATAAATCCAATAGAACACAGGGCAGAACAACAAGCTCCCCCCTGGCTGAATAGCACAATCTGGCTTCTTGTCCCTTCAGCTCTAAACATGATGTGCAAAGAAAAAACTGCTTGATATTTAGACACAAACTGCCCACTAACCTAAGCTAGCAAAAACAAATGCTGCACACTGAAAAATCTGTGTGAAATTGAAGCATTAGCTGGAAATGACACCCTCGAGGGCAAGATGATGAGAAACACATGCACGCACGACAAAGTACATGACAGACATAATATGTTAATTATATTGCAATTATTTTAGCCTGATGGTATGTGCGATCATTTTCACACGACAGTGCTGTGGCTTCTTCTGGAACATCGGCATCAAATGCTTATGCATTACAATGAGTGTCAGAAAAACCTGTTTTCTATACTGCCTGGACATGCAAGGCTGAAGGGGAAATGGAAAGAAGCACAAGAATGAACACCAAAAGGTGCGACGCAAAAAAGAAGCACTACATGAAATTAATTTCCATTCTCATTATACACCAATTACATGCATTGGTTGCTTTTTCGCATAGGCATAAAAAGAATGAAATTTTGCCTCTGGCGGATTAAAAAGCCTGTTGTGACAGAGAACTGCGGCTTTTTTCACCCCACTAATGTAATTTTCAACCCCTTTTATTCCTTAGCTGTGTTCTTTTTCTGCTCACGATATGTTAAGCATGCATACTTTGCGCACACGGAGGCCATCCCAGAGTGGAGAACACAGTGTACCAGAGGAGTGATTTATTACACAGAGCTGACGATTCCCAGGACAATTACGGCCAGCCTAAGCAACAGGCTGAAAATGGCTCCTCGGAGTGTGCACGCAGAGATACGCACATGATGTATCTGTGTACGAGTGACTCAAGCACAGTTGGCAGTGCACGAACGATAACTTAAGTCATGGAGGACAAAGCTTACTGTCCCCAGATTGAGTCATTAGTCTTAGGTACGGAGGAACAGCCCACATATGTTTGTATTTCAGGTGTTGTCAGCTTCTCCTGAGGCAGCACAGTGGCTGTTTAGGATGCAGATGGGATAAATATCTGTATCAAAGACAAACAAAAAGCCAGGCAAAAAGGTGTGTTTACTGGCAATGGGCATGAGGTGGTGGTTAACTTGGAGTTAGGGTGAGGGCAAATATTAAAAGTGGGTTGTGTTTTAAGCATAAAACATTAATCCAAGTTTTGAAAATGCAAAGTCACTGTGAGACTTTCAAATATAAATGATGAGCTGCTGACACATTGCAAGACAGCCAAGTACTGTATCATCATGCCCTCGTACAAAAAGTGGTTTGACTTCACAAGGACGACGCTTCCCCCGGGGGATGGGAAACACCCTCATTTCTTTCCAGTGCAACCCAGCTTGTTTTGGGGGAGGGCAGCTGTGGGTTCACTTTGATCCGTAATAGTTTTGCTCAGTAAATTTGACCGATATCTAATTGCTGAACTAGAATAAAAAAAAACTAAACTAAACAAAACACACACATACCAAGGATGGAGAATGGATCAAATCTATGAACGCTTGCCAGTAACAGCATATCCCAGAGGGCCGTGCAGGGAATGACTTGGCTAACACGAAAGAATGGGAAGCCCCATGAATCATTCCAAGAATGCAATTTCTTATCCAAAATCGATTGCAAAAAAATGCATCCATTCTGTATTGTGACACTTGTACAGCTTCAGTGTCATGGGAATGAGCAGTAATACGCGTAAAATATTTCTCCTGCAACACAAGACAGTTAAAAGCTAGTGTGGACACGAGAAACCTCTGCACAAAGATTTATGCCAGATTGAGTATTGTATGTGAATGCAGGGCTATTAACACAGTCAAGGTTACTTACAGCAGTTTTCTATATAGCCCGTATAATCTTACATATGCTCTTGCTGTGCTTTGAGGATGAGACAAGTTTTGCAACAGATTTGGAAAAGCCTCTTATCTGTCCTCCAAAGGCATCAACAATATCCATCTCAGAAGCAACACCAACCTAGCTCTAGTCTTTTTTTTTTTTTTTGTATTGCTGTAATCTACAATATTTTCCCTTGAAAGCCGTAAGCTTGGCAGAACATCTCATGTTAGCTTTATTACAGCAACCTTACGGCACACCCAAGAGTAATTACTTCAGCGTAACACTCACATATATCCAAGTCCACTTTGTCCCATACCCAAATGATCCCTGTTTGAGAAGGAAAAAAAGAAACCAGGAAGTTCATTCTTTACATTTCTCTGGCACCTACAGCAAAAATGTTCACAGGAGGTGGTGGATACTGGGACAAGACCTCAAACACTGCTTGTTCCTTTGAAAGGAAAAGTTTGTGTTCACTGGCATTTGTGGAGGACTTTACCCCCCAATCACTGTCTCATTAATGCCAGTAATGTAGATTTTGAATGTAAGGACATTTGTCATTACTCAATCGAGATGCCTCTAGCTTGGCCTATAAAATGCTTCTGTTGCTTCCACGTTGTGTTTACTTTTAATATCGGAATATATAAAATTTTATATCAGAATGATTTTCTTCTGAATACACTAAGAACCAACTGATCAGTATATGTGTTGGGACTACCACATCTGCCAAACTGTGCCATCGTCCCAATTTTAGCTGCTCTGCGCTAGACTGTATGTGCACACCCAGCCCCCATAATCATTTACCCAAGCTATGACAAAATGCTTTCAAGTCAAGAGTGGATCAATATATTTGCCAGTGCTTTCCTCCTACTGCCTTGAATGGGATTAGTGAGAAGAAAGCGTATGAATTTCAAAAGACATACATACATACATACACATACACACACACACACACACACACACAAACAAACATAGCTGAGGAGTGATTCTGGTGAGGGGGCATGCTAACACTAGCACTCTAACAGGGGAGCTTCATCGTTCCTACTGCTTGCTTCACAAAATGGCCAAGATTTGAGGGACAAGCTGGGAATGACTGGAGCTGATTGTGAGTGTGCATATATGTGTGTGTGTGTGAGGAATAATGTGTATGCATGAGGTATGTGAGCGAGCAAATGTATGCATGCATGGGGAGATGGGGGAGAACGAAAAGAAAAACGTTCACGCCCTGTTTTATACGAGCGCAACCAGCTCGTTCTCTCACGACACACATGCCATGTAAATTATGAAATGCTGCTGCTGCCATAAATTGAGGGACTGCGTGCAGTGGAGTTCACATGCATGTGCATCTATATTGTATAATCTGTTTTTGCCTGCAGCTGCCGTTTATCCTGATATGAATTAACGATTCAAAATGAAGCCAGTTACAGTTGAAACTCGGAGAGCAACTTCTAGAGGTAGAAAACAGCAACGTGCATGAGTTGTTCTTTAAAATGAAGCCCTGTTAACGGCTAACGTGTTTCTCATAAGAGGTTCTGTTTGCTACAGCTGTTCCCCTGGTAGGAAGCATCTACTAATGTCCTCAAGTGCAGTAATAAGAGGTTTTCCTCTAAATTGGGGGCCGAAGCTGGAAGGTTGGGGGTGAAGGAGAGGGATTCAGAGAAAGACAGCATCAAGGGCGGGGCCCCTGAAACATGGCATAAACAAGTGACTCAGCCACACACACACACACACACACACACACACCATTGTGTCTCTTCAAGGCATTTTTGCTCCAAAAATACACAAACATTGCCACAGTCTTTGTCCACACACGTGTGAAATTTTGCAGCCCACTTTGATCCAGTGAGCAAAGCCTGCCAATGCGGTGATTTCCTTCAAGTACGTGATGGTGTTTGCTTAAGGAAGAGGTGATGTCAACTGGCAGGAAGTCAGCAGGTGGGAAAGTGGAAGGGGAAATGGCCCTTCCAGTAAAGTCCTGCAGAGCGTCTAAAAGGATTTTATACTGAGCATCTGGAACCAGGAATGCATGGGAATAGTGTAGTGTGTGTGTGTGTGTGTGTGTGTGTGTGTGTGTATAGAAAGAGGAAGGTGGGGCGGTATCTGCCTCGGTGATGTCATGAAGTGAGACGCAGACATCCTGGTACTGGCGTTCCCACCACGTACAGATGAGACAATGACGCAGCATAACTCTGAATCTGCGGGTGTGTGTGTTTCTGTGTGTGTCTGTGTGTGTCTGTGTGCATGCATGCGTGCCTGATGCAAGCTCCCTATGAAGGACACAGAAAGTGTCCTTTTTTTTTTTTTTTTTGCACATACAACTATGCACACACACACAGATCAAATCATCAAATCATCCTCTGGAAAATGTAACTGAACAGGAGGGAGAGAGAAAGCTCCGGAGACAGTGAGATACAGAGAGAGACGGGTGGAAGTAGGGGTGTGAACGCTGGGTAAAGGGGCCCAACATAAAGAAAAGATTTGTGTGCTTCCTCCGGCTGTCATCTCCCTTCCTACCACTGGGAAGAAATGTGTCAAAGAGTACATTGTTTCTCTCTATGTATCTGCTTGTGTTCATCCCTTGCTCTGGCTAAATGCCCCTGTAGTCCCCACCAATTCGTCCTCCCTCTCTCTCCCTCACTCTCTCACTTTCTGTATATATATTCTTTGTCACCCTCCCCCTCTAACTAGCAGTTTAGTTAGGGCGCTGAAAGACAGGAAATGCCTGTAGGGCAAATGAATAAGAAGTGGCAGCTGCCCATGCGTGGTACGAATCCTGAGGATCTCCTCAGTATCATCCCTTCACCCCACCAATCCTCCCTCCAGAGAAGGACAAAACCATGCTGCGGGCTGAAGCGTGCTTTAGATCATCTTTACTGACTTAAAATGTTATCTCCTTCAAAGATTTCCATTTCAAAATGCAAACCACCCGTTGACTACTTGCCAGACTCAGTGGTCAGATTTAGAGACATAAAATAATCTGTGAGGTGGCCAAATGGACATTTTACAACCATGCACTTGATTTTACGAGCTATTTAGGGCACATGACCTTGCAAAAAGATGAAAAGAAACAAATGAAAAAAAGATAATCGCACAGAAGGAGGTAATACAACACTGAATTAGAGGGGCCATCAACTGTTAAAAACAAATAAGAAAAAGAAGAAAAGAAAGTTTGATCCTCTGCTCCCCCTTGCAAAGGCTTTCCAGGGTTTTCCCCCAAGAAAGTTTTTTTTAGCAAAGGTGAAGTCATTTCTGGAACAATTTAGCTTGTAGCTGATAGCTGAAACAGTAATCACACTCATTAATGTATGGCATGTGTGGTATTTCACCTAAGGTCAAAGCTGCAATAAGCTGGATTTTTTTGCCCACTTGGCAAAATACTATCACTTTTTCAGTTTGTATGGCGGAGTTGTAAGCAAACCGTTGCCTGGTAACAGATCTGGCAGCTCACAGTAACACTATCATTAGCTTGCTGTCGTGTTTTTGGCCACCTGTTGAATGGAAGTCTTATGTTCACTCTCCTTTTAGCTCCTTCTTTGGTCTCCACCAACTCCCAGGGGAAGTATTCGTTTTTTTAGTTGCTAAATGATCCGTCATGTTCACCAACTAATCGCTAACTTTGTCTGCTGTTTGGTGCTCAGAAGATATTAAAACAGAGAGTGAAACTAAATGTAGGTGTGGGCCTGAAAATTTAACCTGTCTCACGGACGACCTTGTGAGACATTGGTGATATAAAAATACTGATTACAGTCATTCTAATGTTTTATATTGTAAAACTATGCAATCACTTGTATTAAGTTTTGATGATATGAGGTTGTCTTTGTTTGCATGATCAAACTTTGTAGATATTATCTTTTTTGAGGGACACTCCAAACTTCCCTTCACCGAAAAGGGGGAAGGGAAACGAGGAGGACGACTTAGCCATTAATGGCCCTGCACCAGTTTACCTTATCATCAACTGTACTAAGCTGATCTGACATTTGACCTCTGCCTTTCGCATTTGTGTTGGAGACTTTTACTTATCACATTCATTCACGCAATCCACACCCAACATTTCTTCGGCCTGTCGTCTCCAGCTGCAGATCTGTACCCATTAAGGGTTACCACGCCAATGTGGTTGGGTCCCTGCGCAATGTAGAGATCGTAGTTTATTGGTTCCTGGTTTTATGAGCTAAATTTCTTGCTAAATTGAAAGGTATTAAGGACCTCTCATCTGCTGCACTGGCAGCTGATGAAATGGTGACCTGATGACCGTTTGGTCACTGAAAAACAAGTAGAGGCCAACTGCAATTCAACCACAGACTCATAATACGTGTCCTGAACAGGGTGTATATGTGTGTGTATGGGGGGGTGGGGGTGGCAGGGGCATGGCTGGGGCATGTTAGACTAAAAAAAAAAAAGTGTTTGTACAAGTGTGTGTATCTGTGAGTGAGTGTGTTTCCTGCCGTTCTGGCCCCAGCTGTACCCAGATGGCCTGAGAGCACAGCGTGCTAAGCTAACAGAGACGAGACAGAGATATTCACCCTGAGTTAGTGAGCTGGAAGAACGCTATGGTCCGACACACATAATAATACGGATCCACATATCATCAACAAAAGTCACGGCCTATTAAATATCCTCTATTACATTGTACAGGTGTTCATGGAATACATTAGGTACGACATAATGCCTGTATCCCGCAGTTTTAATTATTGAATGAAGCCTGTGCTACCGCAGGACTAGACTGAGGTAATTATTGATGCCTTTCCTCAAGTGAAACCTACCATCTCGGGTTTAAAGGGTTTTTAAATGTCCTGACTTTTAAGGGCATTTCATTGACAAGTTTAAAGTTCTCTGGTCAATTTTTCCTATGTCTAAGTCATAGCAAGTGATAATGCATACAAAGAGTTTAAAAGTTAAGCCGATGCGTTGAACTAGGCCACTTCTCTGGGTTAAAGCACACCAGCTGGGTAATCTTTTCTTTAAATCCTCCTGTGTTTCTTTCAAGATGAGACATAATACACCTTGATTACTTAGATGTGGTCCAAGTGCAATGCAACACTTGCATCAGCTGTTTCCTCATATTGTCCTGTCAGTTTTTGAGATTCCAATCTTTTAGTCTGTAAAATGCTGAAAAAAAAATCAATCTGGCATAAAAAGGCGACTAATGATCAACAACTCTGAGACATTCTCTTCAAAATTATATTAAAAACAGAGAAAAGCTGAAAATCTCCTCATTTGTGAAGCTGAAGCCAGCAAATATTTGCAAGTTTTTTTTTTTTTTTTTTTTTGCTCGGTTAACTAACTTGTTGCGGCTTCATTTTCTGTCAATCAACCAAAACTCATTCTTTATCAGTATGCTGCATACAGGAAGACACCGTGACAAGTCTGACAGCAGCACAAGACGGCGCAGTCCACACCGAAGTAGTAATCTTATACTCACCACAAATCATTTTGTCTGCAGTATCTTGATGAAGACGACTTGGTCAAGTAAAGTCAACCCTATAAATTATTTACGCCAGTTTTTGGAGAATGCGTCAACTCGTCTTTACCACTTTGCTCTTATAACTTCACCCTCCTGCTTCTCCTCCACCCATCTCTCATACGCTTCGTTAAGCTGCCTTCTTCTGCCTTTTCCCCTCCGTGATCCATTTTGTCCTTTAATATCATCCTCCTCGCTCTACCTTCATTTTATCCCTTTCTCTCCTCCTTATCCTGCTCCGCTCTCTCTGTGTCTTTAGGTTGGTCAGTTCAGCAAGGCCAAGTTACATTCCTGGGATGCCTGCTACATATGGTCCACATTCCAGCCAGTCTGCCGAGAGGCCCACCGCTCCTCACCGCTGGCCCTGCAGAGACCAGCCCAAAAGCTGAGTGTGCTACAGCGCCGCTCCAGCCTAAAATAATCTCAACGCAGCTTTAGTTTTAGCTCGGCCTGTACCTGCATGAGGCTAAACCTCATATCGCCTCAGAAAGCACAAGTCAGAATAAAAAGGTCCAACCTGAGCCTACAGTGAGGTTCAGTTCAGCTAACTTTGCTTGCATGTGGTATTTCTATCTGGTCTCCGAGGCTACTAGCTCTGCCTGTATCTATGCATGTGTGTGCAAGTTCTACAAGGCACAATGGACCCTGTTTTTTAACTAGATCAGCGATAGGAAAGTGTGAAAATTCATTAGAATAATTCAGAGGATCACTTCCCGTAAACAGACAATATCAGTTCATGACTCGAATACTTTCTGTCCACGCAACTCCATGTCTGCATCCTGAGAAAAGGCACAAATCTGAGGCCGTAACTGCCCATGTTCAGGCTACCAAACTAGTGCATTTTGCAAATAAATGAATAATTTGTTGTTAGTTTTGCAAATTTGTTGCAGGGAGAGAATGTTTCCAGTGGGCCAGCACACATAGAGCAACATGTGTCATACATATGAGTACAGAGCTGGCCTGCAAACCACTCACAGCCCCACTGAGGAGCGGTGACAATCTCTCTCCGTACAAGGCAGCTACAATGTAGCCTGGGACGCAGTTGGAATACTGTTAGCGCCGCATCGCCAAGTACTATATCTTCGCCATGCTGCACACACCCACGCGTCCCTGTCCGGTGCATGTGTGCACATGCAAGCACAGACAGAGTACATCTGTCTCTCCATCAGACGATATCATACACACACCTCCGTACAGCATGACAACACCTGCTAAGGAGCTTTGCTTGTCTTAACCAGACGCAGACACAGCACCCTTTCCACCCACTTACAATTTTTGTACTCGTTATGCTCTTACATCCAAATACAGAAATACAGATATTAGGAGAGACATTTCAGTTCAACAAACAATGTCGCATTAATCCTAAAGAAAAAAAAAAAGATTTGCCCAGGCTAGTCAAAGTTAGCTCTCTTGAGGCTATCTGGGTGTGGCCGTAAAAATGTGCAACCTCACTGCAGCTACCGCATTTCCACCGCAGATCCTCCCCTCTTTGATTGGCCATCAATAACAGTCGATGTTCAGTCCTGCTCGGTTACACCAAGTCACTTGCTGGGTTGGTCGTTCAAGTCAGCAGAGGAGCGGTGACTCATCAAATGACACATTTGAATATTCTATGGTTCTGATCAATGTCAGCGACTCTGGCGGGGCAAAACGGTTCCAGATCTCTCTGTGGTTATTTTGGAAAGTTAAGTAAAAGGCCTGTTAGTCAGGCTGAACCCTTCCCAATTCGCTGACACACAAATACATGCACATTTGCATGGAATATGACTAACACATACACAGATAAATACACTCATACACTTTGAAAATAATGTCTTTCAGGATGACTTGACATTTGACTTTCAATTATAGGGCACAGGGACACAAAATTGCTGGCACAAACACCAAATTCCAATCTTTCTCCCCTCTTACGTGCCCTCTGTGTGAGTGTGTGTGTGTGTGTGTGTCTGGGGAGTGGCGCAACGGACGTCACCGCTGGACGGCTGTATTAATCACATCAAGCCACGCAGAGATAACGACTGTGCCAGCTAACCACTAACACACACACACATACGTACATAGGTCAATCCAATGTGGCTAAACAATCAGAGCCCAGACAAAGCAAACATTTCGACAACAAGGAAAAGGGGAGAAGGACAGAAGGAGGGCGGAAAAAAGCCCATAAGGGAGCAACTTCTTAACGGTACAGAGAGGTATATTACACTG
>JBAJHX010000049.1:13675764-13676970 GCA_037176925.1 Amniataba percoides
GTTCGCCTGTGGCATTCAGCAGGGCTCGCTGCTGTAAAGTTGCCACGTCCGTCGCATTTCACACACTTATGAAACCAAAAATCGTCGGAATGGCGAAGAGACAAATAAAGAAAGAAATAAAGAAATATTCGACTTACTTCTCAACTGCGTAACAGTCCGGTTAATCTAGGCTACTGCGAAAAGAGAGAGAGAGGGGGGGGGGGGGCTGGAGCCAAAAGGTGCGCGCATCAAGATGGCAATACATTTGTTATGTAATATCTTCCTTGATGAAAATGTCTTTGCTGAATGTGAGTCTCCAACAGACACTCGTCTTTTTTTTTTTCTCTCTCTCTCTGTGACATCTTGTGAGTGCAGGAGCCTCAAACAAACCCTCAGCCACACCTTAACTCTCAATCAATTTTTTTTTTCCTGACAGCTCCAGAGGTTTCGACGTGACGCGACAGTAGCAAGTTCAGGCTGACAGCACCGGGCGGCTCTGCTGCACGCCGGCGGGGCCGCTTCAAGCCTCTTAAAGAGAAAAAAAGAAAGAGAGAAATGACAAGAAGAAGAAAAAAAAACGGTCCAGGCTGAGTATCCGGTTGGCCGGTCCCACCCCGCGCCGCTCTCTCTCTCTCTCTCTCTCTCGCTGCTCCTCGGGGCTCCCTCCTCGGTCTCTCTCCGGTCCAACTCCTCTCTTCAAACCGGCTTCTCACTCCGATCAGCTGGCAGGGCCGTGACGTCAAAGCCCGCAGCCAGCCAATCGGACGCGGACCGGAAAAAAACCCCCGCTGACGCCCACCGCACATGCGCTGCGACGATCGGGCGCGTCGGCCAATGGCAGCGCGGCTCTCTGTGAGAAAGTGGGCGGGCTTTAGGGATGGCGACCAATAGGAGGACGTCCGCCCATGGGAGGCGTTTCATCCTCTGACCTGTTGGGTGCTGGGAAGTGTGATGTGTGAAGTGAACTTTTTTCACACCAGCAGGCCACAGCTGAATTTGAATATAATGAAATTATTATGGACAGTTGAAGTAATGAAACCTGTTACATCATTAATTCAGGTTAGGATAACTCTCAACTGGTAATTATTATTATAAACAGCTTGTGTATAACAGGTAATGTCAAATGTTTTCTTTAAACTGCTCTGTTGCGTTCAAGTCTATCTATCTATCTATCTATCTATCTATCTATCTATCTATCTATCTATCTATCTATCTATCTATCTATCT
>JBAJHX010000049.1:13677568-13700460 GCA_037176925.1 Amniataba percoides
ATCTATCTATCTATCTATCTATCTATCTATCTATCTATCTATCTATCTATCTATCTATCTATCTATCTATCTATGCCTTGTGATATACTAGTTAAATATATATGGACAAATTTGCCTTAGAGGGCCTCATAGTCAAAAGTACAAAGCATA
Organism: Amniataba percoides; assembly: GCA_037176925.1. Taxonomy (NCBI): domain Eukaryota; kingdom Metazoa; phylum Chordata; class Actinopteri; order Centrarchiformes; family Terapontidae; genus Amniataba; species Amniataba percoides. The sequence goes on from JBAJHX010000049.1 coordinate 13,677,719, forward strand.
GTACTATTTGTTGTTTCATAGAAAGACAGCTAATTCTGTTCTTTGCTATTAAAAGCCTGGTTTGGCTTGGCTTTCTTTCCTGGTTTGGAGTTGCAGTATGTACCTTACCTTTTAACCCTTTTTGGCCGTAGCGTCCCCTCAGATCTGTTAGTTTTGGCCTTTTAACTGACCTCAGGTTCAGGTTAAAAAACAAACTAAGGTTGACTGAGTTTTTACTGCAGTGGCTCTTCCTCTGAAACTGTCTTCGGTTTAGCATCAACTTAGCTAAAACTGTCTCTATTTTTAGATCTCATCTTCAAAACCAGTTTCCAACTCGTGCAGCTGTTGTAATACTACTTATGTCCTGTCATTGTTTTTTTTATCTCTATACCTCTGGAAAGTAAAGTAAACCATTTTATTACTATTTTAACTTCTTTAGGCATGTGTTACAGCTTCACTGTACAGCTGTACAGGTTTGTGCAATTTGAGGCAAATTCAGGCATTTACCATTATGGGAAAAAATGTCATCACATTTAGGGTGTTGTACAGTATGGTGCTTTGTTTATTCCCAAAAGGGACCACAAGCACCACTTGGCGTTATTGGTCTTTACTCTTGACAGCTAGTGCAGTGCTAATTCACTATCCCCAACCACTCGAGTGAATGAGGCACTAGAATGGTACTTTTTTTCCTGAAATAAATTCAATTTAAAGCTGAGGTGCAGATGCCTTCTCTGATCTTTAATAGTTCCCTACATCAGAGACACAGCAGGCTGAGTGTCGTATAAAACTCTTCCTCATTACAAAGATTTCCCATCTGCGGTTTCCAAAGAGGTCTCCACGTTGAACACAAAATGTGCAACACTGAAGCCCAAACAACCAAAACTACTTTGCATTTTAAACTGTGTTGAGTTTTGCATCTTTTTTTAAGCAAACACGGATTCCTGTGGTTTGGAGTGGAATAAGAATCGGGCTCTACTACCAAATAAGTGATTGCACTTCTCGTGGACGGAAACCTCAATTGGAGGCTTGCTTGTTGAAGTCACTACAATTCCACATTTGGAAAAGAGAATCAAGCGGGCTCCATTTTCCCTTCGAACCAGAGACACACAAAAAAAAGAAGAAACATTTGTGTACCAGCTGTGGAAAAGACGTTTGCTATTGAGCACTCAAGGTGAAATTAAAATACACACGAGGCCATTTACATGATAAGATCTTTGTTGAGAAGATTTGCCGTACTTCTGTCCAGATGCAGTAGTAATCAAGGGTGAGGATCGAATGTGATGTGGAGACACAAATTGCAGGTTTCTTCCTGATATGCAGTGCAGAGTCTTTGATACTGACAAGCAGTACCCAGTGCTGCATAATTGAAGGTACCTGAAGTCTCCTCGAGCCACTGCAGCGCATGCATGAGAAGAACCAAATCTTGGGTGGATTTCCTCCTGACTTATTAATGTGGTGGATTTAAGAGTGCATGTTGCACGCGCAGATTATTGCACGTTGGATTTGAGCACGTGAGGTGGCTCTACTCGCCTGTGTACATTCAGTATAAACACACAGATATTGCACATTTGCTTGTGTGAGCGATGCACATATCCGTTTACAAACTGTATGCGTTTTCGTCAGAGGAGACTTGAGCTATTGCATTTTACACAGCCCCCTTTCAGCCCATTTTGGCTGAGACACAGCAGAGAAGTTACGAAGATCAAAGGCGACAACCTGTCAACCCTTCAGTTGTAACATATTTTAACCAGGCAGTAACACAATGCTGTCTCAGCACAGTGACACAGCTTTTATTCCTTGCCTCAATTTATGTTGATGCATTCACAAAGCTGGGCAGGAATGCGCCACAGGCACACATCGTTCAAGAAACCAATCCATCCTCTCTTCAGCAGTCTCACATGCTTCTAACGCACACTGCAAGGTGGCTGCGACTGCCCCCCCCCCTTTCTTTGTCATAAACCCATTGGGGCAGGGTGAACCATTCAGTTCCTACCTCAGGTAGGGTGCGTTCTCACACACGCATAGATTCACAGCAGAACTAATAAAACTGCTCCTGGAGTCTTGAGTAAACACACATCAAGGGAACTGCAAGCTAGTTTAGATTGCTATGGGTGACTCCTATGTACAAATACTGTTTTTTTTTCTTTGGAGGCGTGACAATGTTCGTGCTTCGTTCCTCATTACTTGATATGGAGGACATCTTTGCTCACTTTTTTATGTTTAACATAATGAGGTTAGCTTACTTTTTCTTTGTCTTCTACCGGGGAAACCTGTTGTTTTGGCCAGTATAAGTAGAAGTGGTAATATAGATAATAAGATATAAAGCATTAAATCCAGCACAGTTCTATTAGAGCTGAGCTAAACTATTGTATGCTCAGTTCCACACTACATTCACTTGCTCAAACTAAGCTTATGGTTGATATATATCATAATTTTAGGGTGCCTTTACGTGATTTGAGAAATGAAAACTTAAAATAGCAATCTTCAGTTATGGGCAAAAAGCAGAAATCTTCAAATATTTTGTACTATTTGGCAGCGTCTCTTCTATTTTTGGACCCATTCTTGTTTGGTTGTGTATTTTTCTTCTCATACTGGCAGAAATTAGTTGGCTGGAAGTAGCTTCTCTACCAACCATAATGCTTCATTAAATGAATGCAAACGTACCTGAAGGCTGCATCTTTGTGGACTTTTTACAGCAGTGGCCCTTATTTTCTTGTAACCTTCACTTGCACAGTGCAGAGAACCACATCTCTGAATGGTGATATCCAAATGAAAGGATCATACATTTTGTCTGATACACCCTTAACCCTCAGTGATGATGGCAGTCACCTATAATGTCTACAATAGCAGAGGACATGATCAGATTATAATTTCTCTTATCTTTAAATTACAATTAAAGGGACACAGTTTAAATGTGAGATTATTGTGTAACCAGCAACAAATGGTCTCTCTTACCCCAGATGAGAAATGACTTAATGACATTACGCTAACTTACTATGGTAAATCAAAGAGGATCACTCTCAGCTCTCTGGTAATAAAGCAGACTTTAGCTTGCATTTCTATTGTACTGGACTGCATTGCACTGAAAGTTGGTTTAATGAAGCTGCAACCTGAACCCCCCGAATAACTAGAAACTGGAAATGTACCTGTCGCTCTGCTTTGCTTCAAGTACATGTGGGTGTTTTGGATCACAATTGGCCATAAATTAAGTCCCTTTCAGCATCTAAACTCAACTATGGTGTCTGCCTGTGGGGCAGTTTTTTGATTAAAGGAATCAGAGGGACAGTGCACAAAATTTACTTTTGCAACATGAGTCAAAACTTCATTGAGGACTAGATTGCCTTGTTTAGTAATCTGAATTGCTAATCAGCAGAATCTGAGCTGCACTGCATCTACATCACATTCAGTTGCTGCTTGTGCTCAGTGCAACTTACAGTTAGTTATAACTGTGCAACAATGAGTCTTTGTGTTTATGATTACAATAATTACAGCAAAATAATCTTATAATACTAATAATAATATAATAGGCTGCCAGGACTGTATGTATTACCTTTATGTTACTGATGGCACAGAAGTGTTTTTTAAGTACTCAGTGTGCCTCTTGCCTTCTCTGAATGACTAAAGTGTTCTTCAGAAATGTGTGGTCACATGATAAATTGCCAAACATTTGACTCATTTTACAAGACTTTCAAGAATTAGGGAAACATAGTCATCACCATAACAACTGTAAGTGGATTACAAAGTACAAGGAAGTGATGCATGGTGAATTTTAAAAAATAATCAATATTGTTGGTGAATGAAGTCTTCTGATACCCGTAAGCCAAATAGAATCATTTCTCAAGAGGCCGAGGTCGCACACCTCCGCTTTTATTTGACACATGTAGCCTGAGTTGGTCTGTGCTATGAAAAACAATGAAAGTAAGGGAGCCTCTGCGCTTTGCCTCTGACGTGACATGTGTAAGTGCATCAGTGGAAACATAATGCCGCTGCTTCCTGTGTCTCACGTAACCACACGGCACAGACTGAAGAACAATGCTGTGATTTAAGTGCAGCGACACAACCTGTTAGTTAGAGCCACGCCTTTCTCCATCTGTGTGTCTCACTTCAACATGCACTCTTTTCTGTCTCCCCAGTGCGCCCAGCCTCTCCTCTCCCTTTGTTTCTCCCCCTCTTATATTTGCGATCTTGCTAGTACATAAACCCCCCTCTTAAATAGATTCCAAGAAGCAATCGGCACCTCTGCCAGACGAGGAGAAATCTGGAAACTATTCAAGCCAGGTAATGGCTCTCCAGTGCCCAACAGAGAGAACAGTCACACACTACAACAGGTGGTGGACTTTCTGCTTCGAGTGAGCGAGACCGACTCTCACAGATGAAATTGAGAGCCTGAAGCCATGAGTCAGAGGGTTCAACACTGACAGACTGCAGAGGATATTACCAAACCACCCTGGCTATTCAGGATCAAGGTATTATGGTCTATGAAAGGGCAGCTCAATCATAAAGAGGTTTTTGTAATGAACTCAGGTAGCATCACTTTCCATCACATTTTGCTGGGAGGAGTAAACAAGTTGCAGGAGATAACTAAAGCATGGTAATATTCATTTCTATCTGGCTGACTGATTTGATATTTAGTTCAACTCTTAAATTTGTCTTACGTGTTAGAAAAAGACTAAAGCCTTTTTTTTGCGCGGGCCTCTGTAGACGCTGCGTCTGTGCTCAGTGCTCTGTACACAGAAATGTTCTCTGAAACTGCAGATATACAAAAGAAATGATTCTGCATAAGCAAGAAGTAAACCAGCGTTAACAGAAGACTGTAGCCAGACCTCACATTGTTCAACTCTTTCGGACAAAAGGCCTCATATTTTGCCAGTGTGATCGCTCTGCACACGTCGCATAATTACAAAAATTTGGAGGTGCAGGACCGAGAAGCACGACAACATGCGACGCTTCACTACTTTATGCAAGATATGCAGTGATGTATTTATCAGAGTCATGCAATGTGAGACTAAACTTTAACACTGTACGTAGGGCTCATGGGTATATGATTAGTTTTGCAGCATTTTCACCATAAACCAAAATATTGGACAAGTCTGACCTGATGATGGTGCCAGATGGAAAGTCAGAAGCTCACCAGAGTTATTAAGATCATCCTCTGGACACTATGACACATCCATCCAGTATTTGTCAAGACATATTAAAAAAACAAACGTTTCTACCTCATTGAAGTGCAACAGGAAATGTCCAGTTGGCGTCTTCCTCTGGGGGCCATGAGTGCTTGTACCAAACTGACTTCCTTTCCCTGTGTCTGTAGAGACGTCTCAGTCTGGACCAAAGTGGTTGACTGACTGATGGACTAACATTGCTGTTCCTGTAGCCATTTATACATGTCAGTGTCTGTGCAGCACATATACATGTACTTTTTTAGCTGCTGAAAATGAGACATAACTCCTGGATCAAGGGAACACTGGTTTTAAAATAACACGCTTCTCTTTAGTTCATTGAAAAAAGTGTCGAGACTTTTCTGTGAATCGCCATCCGCAGAGTTGGACAGTCTGGTACATCTTTGAACAGGCTATTACTTTCCTATTCCAGGTTTATATACTGACTCAGTGAAACAGCTCGAAAAATGCTGACATCCAGTGCCCTCTTTCTTGTCCTATTAGACATCAGAGGTCTCTCTTACAACTATTCCTGTGTCACTGCCTTCACTGCAGAACGCTGACTCTTCCCCAGTCTCTGATTTTTACCACCTCAAGTGTCCATCTGCCCCACCGCCCAGTCTAGTCTTCCTCTTTACGCACAGCCTCTCTCTTTCCAAAATGCCCACAACTAAACTTTCTTTGGCTCCCCGGGTCCGGCGCTCACAGACTGTCAGTTAGACATCAGTCACAGGGGAGTAAGGGGAGCACCTCTGTCACTTTAAGAAATGCCTCTGGCGAAAAGAAACTGATTAGTAGTGCTGGCAGCCAACCACGTGGAGTGCTGTGTGGAGACCGAAGCCAATGAGAAGCCCTGCTGGGTGGAGGTTACAAAAGCAGTCTGAACCCAATGACTCAGCAAAGTTGGGTGCGTGTGAGATGACACTTTGCAGCGATTTAAAGGGCCAGCGTGCCGGCTCGCAGCCCTCTGAAGGAAGCTGAAAAATGCACTTTCAAAATCAGGCCAAGTGTTGACTCCCTCCCTCTTGTGCAGATCACAAAAGTATGTTGCCCAGGTTGTTCTGCAGAGTTGTCGGTAAAGGACGTGCAGAATACATTAGAAGGCTACACCCATCTTTTTTCACTCAGGGGGCGTGAGTGCCAGTCATTGGAAAATAGGTATGTTTGTTGTATAGTTAACCAGTGCAACCTTGGGTAACATTTAAGGACATTAAACTATAATGACTTTGTTTTACATCTGATTTATTTTTACAACGCAGCCGTCTTCTAACAGGGTGTGTGGTGACCCTTTGAAGTTGGCTTAGTCTAACTTCTGGCTTCAAAAGAAGAAAAAGAAAAAAAATACTAATTGTATAATTTTCAGTGAGCAGCAAGTTCTTGACTGAGAGGTCACAGTACTTTAAAATAAGTGTAAGTATAAAATTATCTCAAGTACCATTGAGAATAGAAACTGAGTGGTAAGAAGAAGTTATTGCTTAGAGGTTTGTTGTAATATTTCATGGGTAATTTGATACAAAAGCCTCATAACTATTGCAAGCCATTGCCTTTGTCCTAAACAGGAAGTTCTGCAAGACTGACAAGTTACACTGAAATATCTTTTCAAGATCACTAACTGTGCCTCCACCAACCTTCAACACCAAACGGCACCTCCAGTCAGAAGTCAATGTTAGACAATCATCAACATAGGATCAAAGGTCAGTTTATCTTTAGAAACGGAGATCCAGGCTGAGGACAAAATCACTCTCCATTCCCTCTGCACACTGAATTTACCCACCACCATCTCAGTGTAAAATATATGCACTGTATAGTGACAAAAAAGTTGACTTGGAACAAAAAAAACATATGTTTCATAGCATGCAATTATACTCTCTACTCTTATTCTGTTCTGTAGATAAGAATGACACTATAATTTATATTAGCACATTTCATATAAAATTGTGCATACAATAAAATAGGAACATAAAAAAACCATATCAGATTGGATTATTATACATCCTATAGTGTATTGAGACACACAGGCTTTCAACACGAGTCATCCTCTACCATGCAACCTAACCAGGGTTCATCAGACCTGGCTACAATTTGCTCACAACCCCACAGTGCAATGATTCACCAAACTACCATTATGCGACACTATACCTGTCCATAATGGTGCAAAAGTAAAGATAATCCATACGTATCTGCAATCTCAGTTAACTCACACTGTCTTTCCGTATGCAGTGAATATCGAATGAGGCTTCAGCTCAGGGACTCTTCAGCCTTCATGAACTTAATTTTCATACACTTGCAGTAATGATTACTATGTCATGAAATTTGTTAATTTAGTTTTGACCTGATTTGTATTTTAAGTCACTCCCTGGGGAATATCACTCTAAAGACGGTTTTCATTTCTCACAATAAGAATCTATTTCATCCTCCCCTTCCTATAATCTGTTTCCTCAAATGTGACCAGCCAAGTCATCCTCACACTGGCACACAGATTTGCAGTTGATAATGAGCTGGCCCTTTCGGCTCTGTTATAGATTGAATGACCCACATTATGATCTGGTGAAGCACTGATCCTTCCTCCTCTCCATACTGTAACATAGAGCGGTATTGTGAAGAAGTCAGGTCTGCGAGCGGCAGTGGAAACTTCCATGAGGCCACAGGAGAAGTATACTCCCGAGTATTGTTCTGGTCAGGCCTGCAACAGTCAGCACAGCACAGCAGAGCACACCTCTGTGACAAGGCAGGGGCTATATATATATACATATACACACACATATATATACTGTAGCTAGCAGTAATTCAGCAATGGCAGCCATCTTCAGCATCCCAGTTACTATTGCAAGAGATATAGGTCTCAACTTCATGCCATTAAAAGAACAGAAGTTTAGGAAAATACTCTTTGGGTTTGACTAAAAATATCATTACAGCTGCTGTCTGTGACTTCAGTGATAAGCTCACTGTTTAACAGATTAAATCTTGTTTGTTTAGACTGACAAAATAAAATAAAACCGATCTTTTATGCTTTGAACACAGCCAAGCTTGCTGCATATTCCCCTTTTTCCTGTCTTTATGCTAAACTAACCAGCGTACACCAGGTACTGTATGAGGATGGGAGAGATTCTCTCATCGAACTTTCTGCAGCAAATAAGCACAAATCCTAAAATGCCATATTAATTCTTTTAAACATCCACCAGAGACAAAGGTCATTTTACATTAAAAAACATGAAAAAAAAATCTAAATGTTCAAAATTTTGATCATAAGTTTCTTGCGATTCCCTTTGTTTAACAGAAGCTGTAGGTAGCTCCTAACAATGAGATACTTTATCACACTGAAGGTTTGTTTAATTTCTCCACATTCCCCTAGTTTTTCTCATCCAGACGGCTGCCCGTGACACAATCCTGCTATCCTTCTCTAAACAACATGGTGTCGTTAAAACGCTGGTGTTACAGGCTCAGTGGCCTTTCTGGGATGTTCAAGTCAGAGACGTAAAAAAGATGTTCAAATCCAATGATGCTCACCCAGGGCAAGCAATCTGTAGCTATTTTGTGGATTCAGTACATTCAGGTCGTAATTATCAGCTGTGCATATTCACAAGCAAGATGAGAGAGAGAGAGAGAGAGAGAAAGAGAGTTGAGAGTTTTTTTTCCAGTAAGGGCAAAGGTGAGCTTAAAGAGGAAATTTTCTGAAAATGTCATATGAGTTGTGCAGGTGTACCAGTTTGTTATGAAACTACAGGAATGTTGGAAAATGAATAAAATGAATATTTACTTAGCACAAATTCTTCTCTATCCATGCTACAAGGTGACTGTGGGGTCTGTTTGCATAACAATCACGACTGCTGCAGATAAAGGAATAATTAAGCTCCCAGTAGATTAGACATTGGTCCAAAGTGCTGTCCTCCTCGTGCTCTCTTCTCTTTACTCTTGCAATCTTCTGCAGTCAGCGACCTGTAACTGCTGCCCCTCGGTCTCTGTCATCTCTCCACGTCGAGATTTTTGTTCCAGGAAATGTTCCCACTTGAACCCTGAACCCTTTAAGAGATCACCTACTTTCTTCACAGCTCAATAGAGAAGGGAATCAGCTGTTTCCTCATTGATTCATGTGATCCGCATCGAGCTGTTTCATAAGCTCGCTGCAGCTGTGATGTCAAACACGCTCATTCATGTAACTGTAGCCAGGATTAACAACAGAGGGAGGGTCCTTTTATGCATAGTCATAGTTGAGGCTAACCTCTGAACTGCAGGTGTAGCAGATTTTTTTTTCTTTTCTAAGTGTGAAGGGTTACGCTGGTATCTCTATTATATCATTCTCATACTCATTACCCACCATTCCCCACAGCAGAGAGGGAACTCTGATCCCTTCGCATGTGAGGACGAGGAGGCCAAGGCAATGCGCATTTCCAGAGAACAGCATTTCCATAAGGTTTATCTTGGTTGCCACATGGAGGGCCAAGGCCTACTTACTGATATGATTAGCCTTGCTCGTGGAAAAGGAACACATTATCCTCAGACAGTCTGATCCAACCTCCATTCTTTCCAAACACCCTTATTTGTCTAATGCTTGGAACTACTAATGATGATAGTGACTGAAATGCACCTCTCCTGCTAACAAGGAAAAAAACAAAAAACGATGTGGCAATGGGCTGTTGAAGCTAATAGTTGGAGACAGGCTGGCAGAACTGTGGCTGCTGAAAGTGATGACATCACCCCGATAGGAAGACGTTGAGGGACGGCGTGTTAGTGACAAGCGGTAGCTACTAGAGCTGACAGGGCACTCTCTGGCACTTTCTTTTTTTCCCCCTCAGTATCAAAGTGCCGGCGCTTGCCTTTTCACACCAGAAGGTTAAATATTGAAATCATCCAAATCTTGCGTTTCATTTGAGCCCAAAATCTCATACTCATTGGATCAGTTTGTGCCAGTCCTTTAGCACCTCCAGCAATCCTCTGACATGTCTGCTTTCCATGCTGTGACACCATGTGACAGCATTGCGGCAGACAGACCAGCGAGATGCCTCAGCCCCAACTGGCACTCCGTTTTCCGACATGCACTCTCACGGATCAATAACCTCTTACATAACATTCTGGTTTGGACTAGAGGCGAGATTCCAGCTGACTGGAACATGTGACAGGGCTTTGACTGTGTTGACCCACATTTTCCCTTCCTCCCGAGATCCCTCCCTCTCTCCTTCCCTCCCTCCCACCCCTCCTGCCGTCCGTCTCCTCTTCCCACCAAGTCCCTCCATTAGCCCAAACCCCTCTCTACCCCTTCACACCCTTCAGGAAAGCAGTCATGTAGGCAGTCAGATCCAGACTTGGGTGGGTCAGGTCTTTCTGCGACATGCCCAGACAAGCGTCCAGACAGAACGAATGACACAGAACGAATAGCTGGTGTCTGAGCAGGAGTTTTTACTCGGACAAATGACATAACGCGCGCAGGGGTGGTCATGGAAAATGTTTGACTTTGTATGGTATTCCAGACAGTTGCAGTGTTATGGCTTAATGCTTTGGAAGATTTTTTTTTTGTGTGTGTGTGTTTTGCCTCCAACTATGAGTTAATAGACAGCAGCAGTGTGTTATGGTAAAGTGTAACATGTGCTGTGGGCCCCTACTTGAGATTTTGAGTAATTACATCATAGCTAATACCAGTAATGCTCCATTGTTTCAACAACTTGTTGTTCTTTTACAGGGAGGTTTGATGGAGAGTCGACATCAGTTTCTTCTCTGTTCTGTCAAAAGTTAGACTGCTGCATTTATAACTGAAAGGCAGACAGACTCTTTCCATTGATAGTTAAGATACTATTGTTACGTTAAAGCAGCAATCGTTAAAATTAGGAGAAACAGTTCATATTCTGAAAATTGAGCAAGTATAACCTCCTGGTGTACTTGTGTGCTAGTTCATCTCCAAAGTCTCTGTCGCTTGATCTAATTCTTCCTTTTTAATTTTTGTTTTCTGTCATTGCTCTTCTGTTTACTTTTTGTGTGCATTTGCTTTCATATTGTTTGCTACTGTGTCTGCTCTGAGTTAACACGTGTTTGGTGCAACAGATATGTGCAGGAGCAGCAACTGAAGCTCTATCAAATACTGATCTCGTGGGTGGAGCGTGGTCTGATTTTTACTCACTCGTTATCTGTCTCATGCATTACTGTCAGCACATAGTGACAGTTTTAGCATGTATGACTAAAAGTCATTTTTAAATATGTTACCCACTTCTGCTTCTACCCTCTGTGTAGGGTTATCAAAATGTGATTGTGAAAACTCAAATTAGCTGATGCCTTGTTAGGTAAAACACAGTCACGGAAAATGGTAGAAGTAATGTTAAAATATTATTCAAAGTTTTTTACTCACTCCGGTTAATTCACCTCCTGTTAAATCAAAAGTTGTACTTACATATTATGTCCTCTTAGCTGCCATTGATCCTGCAGTGCCTGCATTCAGCTGAGGATGGGACTTCTGTGGAGTGCTGCATGCAGTCACCAGGGTTAAGCTACCGTTAGCTGTTAATGGTCAGTAAATAAAGGCTTTGTTCCAATTTAAAGGCTTCTTTGGCAGGGCTTTGCTGGGTAAGGAAAATAAATACAATGATACAGTTATCTTTTCAGTGAGTTGTATATAATGAGTTATTTATCATGTTTTCAAAATAACTTAAGTAACAACAAGTAACAATAATGAATGTATGTATGTATATATAAATGACTGTGATACCTTCTTTGGGTGGTGTTCAAATCTTCTGACATTGTGTTCAAGGTGACTACCTTGTGTTTCCACACACAACACTCCCTTGTTGTGCCGTCAGGAGTGGAGGAACATCACATTGCTGGTGTGTTTTTGGACAATGAACACACAAACATACAATAGATGCAGCAGGTTGCACACGTCATTGTCTCTGTGAACTTCTGTGACGTTCTCGAAGCGAACAATGACGGCATAGCAGAGATGGAGCTCAGGTGAGGTGAACCCCATCCTGCTTTCACGCCACATTAACCTGTCTGACTTCGCATTACAGTAAGCTGATTAAGTCTCCACAGGTGTCCTATTTAAGTGTTTGTTTCACTAAAACCTCTTCCACACAAGTGCCTCTGAATTTTGTGAATATTTCTGACAGTTTACCCTCTGCAGCTGACTGACGAGAGGTCTCTGTGTTGAGAAATGTCTTTAAAGCAGCCTTGATCATTCTGAACAGAGATTAAGTACACAAAAGAAACAGAGCTTTCCATTCCCTAATCATGGCTGAAGCTGGCCAAAAATGAACGCACTGTTCCTTTCTGCTGATAATTTTGCGAGTGCAGGTCTACACTGGTATGCATTGCCTCCAGGAAATAACTAAATGCCAGCCATACAAATGGAAGCATAATAACCTTAAACATTGTTACAAACTTAATCAGTAGTGTGACAAATGGTGGCTTGCTTTAACCAGTGCAGGTGGTGAATGAATAATTCATTCAATCAATAATTCATCCATTTGTTTTAGTACTACAAAGTCATATACTTGACTTGGGTGCAACAGGTACCAGCTCTTGTCCATAACCGCTGCCCTCAACACTTCTCATACAAGCTGAACAACTGCCTGTAGACCCGAGCTCACCAGATTCATACATGTACCAGAGTCAGACAGCCGACTCAGTAGAAACTATTCCTGTCTGCATGCAAACTTTGTCAAGACTCGCTGCTGCAGTTTTCTTGGTAGTTAGACGACTTGTATATTTATATTGTACTGCTAAAAAGCACTTCTGGATGGATGCAAACTGCATTTCGTTGCTCTGTACTGCAGGTGCAATGACAATAAAGTTGAATTCTATTCTATTCTATTCTATTCTATTCTTGTAGTGCCTGGTTAGTTGCTGCAGTTGTTTGCAGGTGTTGCAAGTGTCAGATGTTTTGCATTTTGATTTAAATACTTTTAATGTCGTGTCTTATTTCTGCTAATGTCACAATTCAACCTGCATAAGAAAAGGTAGAATTATATTTTAGATTTTTATTTACTGTGAAATAATACAAACATAGCACTGGCAGAGTTATCAGCTTAATGTAGCCTACAGCTTAATGTTTTGAGTAAATAATGGAGCGCTCTGCCTCATTTTCATATCAATACATGGCCTGGAATCTGTGGCCCGAAAGGTGGTAAACCCAGTGATCGAAAATTTGAAATACCTGAAATGCTCAATACGTACGTGTGGCAGTCCAGGCTGAGGTAAAATGAGACAACGTAACACTTGAACCACCTGCGCTCATCATGACTCATCTTAATGGAAAAATGAACTCCAGTGTTCTCCCTGACTTTAGGTACGGACAGATATCGTAACTTCAATTTCCAAACAGTTATTTTTAACTGTATATTTAATTTGTCTGTCAGTCGTCTGCTTGGGTACAGTGAATTGGTAATTTGAAGACTGTGAATTGCACTGGGCCTGCAGTTAGTTCTTTAGGAAGTAGCAGTGACTCATCAGAAGCTCGCTTCCTGCTTCTATAAATAGCCAGTTATTCACTAGCTTGAACATGAGGTACCAATCAGACTACAGGACCGTCTCTTGTATTCTTTTACTGTAAACCTAAATATCAGTGTGTGGCTCGTTCCTCTGCTATTAAACAGAAAAGAGAGCTTTGTACCTCTAAATCCAATATTTGAATGTAATTAAAAGGTTACATGGACATTTTCTGCAGTCTAAAGCTGGATCAAGGAAATTCACTGTTAAACCTCCAATAGGCCAAAATTTAGTTAGTTCTCGCTTGTCTCTCCAGCTCAAGTAGTCTTCTGTCAAAGTGTCACTGGTTTGTCTTTATAGACACAAAACCAGAATGTAAACTTTTAAACTTTCTGTAATTCTCGAGTACAGGCGGCTCAATTTCAAGTACACTAGTAGGTCACATTCAGGACCAAAATGCACATGAATGCAGACTAAGAACAGTGACATCTTCAGGCCATGTTACTTTCTTATACTTTCTTACACTCTAACGACTGTTGGGTGAAAGAAAAGAAATGAGGACCTGGAGGGAGAAGAAGAATGAGAGGAATGAAAGGCAGGGGGCAGAGGAAAGGGGCAGGGTGTCACCACCAGGGTGGGTGGGGCTGGTGGTTGTGGGTGGGTGTGCAGCAGGACAGCCAAATGGACCTTGATGAGACACATCAGAGAAGGAAGTGGGGAAGGAGGCTGGTATTTTTCCAGGGAGGCTCGCTCTGCACGTGCATGCACACACGAACCCTGCTAACACACACACACACACCGCTCTGACCTCTCATATCCGTCTCCACATCCACCATCTTGGTCTTACTTACTGTCTGTCCATTCACCCTCATATTCCTCATATTCCTGCTTCCTTGCCCGAGGTTCTCTCCACTCCCTGCTCCTCTCATTCCTCCCCTGTTCCTCCCTTTCTTGTTTTTCCCACCCTGCCTCGCCTCCTCACTCTTTCCACTTTCATTTCCCTTTGTCGTCTCCTACATTCCCATCTCCCTTTCTCCCTCGATCCTCCCCTCGCTGCCCGTCTCTGTCTCCCCACCCCCGCCTCCCCCCACCAGTCCCCATCTGCGGCCCTCGTCAGAGCCGAGCAGCCCAGACAGGCACCAAGGGCAAGGAAACATCCTCCGGTGACGCCTCGCCTCGCGCACCCTGATATGACAGCATTAGACTGTAAACGGAGGATGGAGGAAATTTCTGCTTTTGCGCGTACAGTGTATGAGCATCTTGAGACGAACGCGACATCTGTGTGCCAACGCGCACGTGTGTTCGCATGGGCTTGTGTGTGTGTTTGCGCGTGGAAGAGAATGCATCCTGGGGTCCATTTTGAAAGCAGCTGCTCATGGGCTGTTTGCTTATGTAAGCCTGTACTATGAAACACAGCAGAACAAGAACAAACTGGCTGCCCGGAACAAAGGCCCTGCACTCGCTGCTGCACTGTCAGACGTGTGTGTTTTCCTGTCTGTCTGCATCAAAGAGACACAGAACGAGGGGGACAGACAACGAGAAAGAAAACCCAGATAGAAGAGTCCTCTGGAGATGAAGGCACCGTGGGGTCACGCTGTGCAGGACTGGTGCGCCGCAGATGAGTGGAAAGATGATCCCTGCTGCGCCCCAGTAGCCCACCTGCTGCTCTCCGGCCCTCATCCACCGCTGCTCTGTCATACAGCACGCTGCCTTGCACAAGACTCCACGGGTTGCACAAGGAGAGAGGCACAGACAGAGAAAGAGCAAAAAAAAAAAAAAAAAAAAAAAAACAAGACAGTATTACAGGCAGAGGGACTGAGATCGGGAATACAAATTAGAGGAAATCAGGGAGAAGTTTGATGCAGATCCCCGAGCTGAGCCCTTTAAACTCTGGTCCGACTGCAGCTGCTGCCTGGAAAGCTTTTTTCTTTCTTGTTCTCTGCAAATATGCGCCTTACAATCCCAGTCTCTCTGCACCATTGGGCTGTTTTGCTGATCATGAACCGTTTCCTAATCCTACTGTATAACTGCAAAATGAGTAATCCCAATCATGATGTGGAAATTATTTAAACTGAAGCTAAATGAACCAGGACTGACCCGGCTTGCATTTGACCGGTGTCCTCTGCTCTCGTCTCGAGAGATGCTTTGGTTTTATAGTTGCCAGTGCAGTTTGGACCGTGCGCAGAGACAGTTGGGCAGACCAGGCTAACTGTCACGTTGCATTAGATCTTCCAGCGTTAGCTGACTCCAATTTAGCCCGAAGGAGAGGTGGTTACCTACCAGCAACCTCATCGTTCATAGCACAGAACATGCATAAACATGCACCGTGACGCGCACGCTCACACAGCCGCGCACGCTGACGAGTAATATGACTTTACCCTCTCCTCCCCCCTCGCCCTCATTTCCCTCCTTCTCTAATGCCTCTCAGTTGTCTCTTCTGTTGTCCCCTTCAAGCCCAGAGTGAAACTACATTAACTGGTGGATAGCTAAGCTCAACTGCTCCCTGGCTGCAGAGAGTAACCACACCCTGTATAACCCATGTAATGTGACAGTTGAGGAATTTGCTGCAGGCTAGCCACAAATACTTGCAGCCTGAGTTCGAGATACTTGTTCGTCACTCGTGGTGTAAATGGTAGGAAAATTGTGGAGTGGGAGTCAGGCTTGCTGAAAACAGTTTTGAGCATGTTGGCTCCTTCTTGGCTTTTGCAGGTGCTTAAATACATTTCTGGCATTTTTGAAATACTTGTATTTGTAAATGGAGGGAAAACAAGCAAACCCTCTGAGACTGTTTGCATAATTTTACCGAGATCTTACCCCAGAGACGTCTTAATTTACTTTGTGATGCAGATAGCGATTTCTGGGTTAGTTTTTATGTGGGTAAGTACAGAGCAAAAGTAAGTAGTTTCTTGTGTGCTGTCACTGGTCACAAGAAATATGAGAGTTTATATAAAGAGTTTCTGTTCCCTTTTTTTTTAATGGAGACAGAGTTTCTTCAAATAACTTGTATGTTTAGCAAATAGGACTACTTTTCTGACTGTAGTGTAAATAAATAATCTACAACATAAAAGTCATTTTTAATATACTGTATATAAGTCTTGCTCTCATTCTGTGCTGAAAAATAAGACACAACAGCCAGACACACATGACCATGACCAGCAAAGTCTATAGATATCACAGAACTGAAGGATGCTGTGCAGTTTTAAAAGTTAGGGATATGCATTTTCAGCTGTCCTCCGATTAGTGGTAATATTATATTATATTACACATTATGACTGCGCTTCGTTCTCAGTCTCCTTTTAGGCTCCGGTGTAGAAACCTGAGCTTTTCCGTCTAGTGCACTGACACACACACACACACTGTACCACAAGTCAAGAGAAAACAGCAACAGGAATTCTGATGAAATCGCATTTTTGAAAACACCCAGTGTCAAGATTTTTGCACAGATTTGAGAGTGCGGTCGCTTTTTCATTCAGTTTGATCATTTATTGCTCCAGCACCTGAGCTAAGTGTGACCTGCGTATTTTTTTTCTCTGCCTCTGAAAAACATTCATTATGAAACAGCACAATACAAATCCAGTTTAGTTTTTGTTCAGATTCCAAAGGTAACCTAAGTAAGTGGGACATTTGCTTTGTGTTATCCCCACACCGGTGGAGAACATGTTTCCTCATACTTTCTGATGACCTTGGAATTAACCAGTTGATCAGCTCAGATTTACACTAACATTTAATCTGCTAAAGCTGCAGCCTGGCACACACAGAACAGAAAAGACATTTTTGAATGTGCTTGTTATAAACCTACATTGTTTCAGTTTCAATTTCAGAGGAGGTTACATTACTTACTTGTTGTACATTACTTTTGCAGAGTTTACATTAATCCTTCTCATGGCTTGTACTGATATTTATATCAGAACTCAGCTTTTTTTATAGAGCTGTGTCGGTCGCTATCTTCTAATTTTGGTTTTGCATTGTCGCACTGCAGCGGGTCAGTCCTGCATGCACTGACCCGAGACAGCAGCTCAATGATCAGGCCAACAATTACCTATTGATGTGTGGACCAAAAGCCGACACAAAACAAGTAACCTATATTAATTTCTTTTATATATAGTTTATGCTTTTAAATTTGAGATTCTTTTTTAGGGTTATTTCATTGGATTTCATTGCTAATAAGTCATAAGCAGGATATAACGCCACTATCAGATGGGCCACCATCCAAGGTGAACACTCAAAGGCTCAGAGTCCAACCACATTGTACGCTAACATACCAATCGGCCACAAGGTGCACACTTCACATGAGCTGATGTGAAATGAAAGCTGACACATGGTGAGCACATGTTCTACTACCAGTCCAGCATGCAAAAAAAAAAATCTCTTATATTCTTTTACCAGCAGAGAAAAAAATATGAACACACGAACAAAAAAACCCACAGAAAGCCCAGAAATTTTATAAAGGATTAAGAAAGACTTCATTCATCACAATGTGTCATTGAAAGTCATTTTAGAGTTTGAGAATTCAGGCCGAAGAACTCCTTATTAACCACAGTAGTTCCTTTGTTCACCTTCTCGGGCACATTACTAAACACAGGAAATAAGTAGTGAAGCATACATGTCAGTAATTAATTGACTAAAGTAGCTTGTATCAATGCAAGTAGTTAGAAGTTTGTTCACAACTCTTAATTATGAGTTGTGTGACATAAGGTAATATTTGTCACACATTTCATGAAGGAAGAATTTTTATGGAAGATGATTCATCGTTTTCCTCAAAATGAATCAGGATCTATATTAAATATGCAGCAAACTTGAAAGCTTTCCTATTCAGATTCACAGAAAGTTTATCTCCTGCTTTACATCTGCACAGCATTTATAGACAAATGTGTGCTGTGTCCAATTTGTGTGACTCGGCAGATATCTATTCAAACTGCCAGCTTAATTTATCCCCCATGTGCTGAGCTCTAATTTTAAACGAGGTGCTAAATATACAGACAGTTTCCAAGCCAAAAGCAGAGATAGCTGCGTCATTGTGTCTGTCACAGCCGAGTCAACCCCTGGAGAAGTCGGAGCGTGGAACATTCCAAGCTGAAGCCTTGTTGATGCTACCATCTGCTGGTAGCCACGGCAGCAGGACAGGAGGTCTCCATGGCGACGTCAGACGACACGGTTGGATAATTTGGATGGGCAAGTAGGTCGAGTGATCTTGATAAAGGCATCATTGTAAATCCAGGTCACAGGGAGGTAGACAGACGTACAGTGTTATAATGGGTTATGGCTGTAAGGCTGCAGTGAATAATGATGCGATCAAAACGCTGCAGTGGTTTAATTAAATATTGTCTGTTTGATTGTCTTCGTGTGCTTTACTTTTCCCTCTAAAAGCCTCTTATAACTTTGCCACTTATAGTCTTTTCGACCCAAATGGTTTCCTGAGTTAACATTTTCTATTATTAACATTTGTTTGTTTCTCTTGGGCCCCTCTCATGCTACAATCTTAAACTTCTTGTAAAACTATACACACCCTCAAGTAAAATAACTACAAGAGAAATTACATTAATGTCAAATTTGGACAAAAACCATGAAGCTGATCAATTCATTTTGACACAATGAAGTATTGATCAGGCCAATGTTTTCTTTTTTTAGGATTTTTAGAATTAAGGATTACTATTAAATTTCAAATTGAACTGTAAACTCTTTAAAGTGCTGCTCAGGACCAAGGAAATTCATCTTTTTCTCCACAATGTCCACAAGATGGTGCCCCAGATCAACGTGCCAGACGTGTTTTTTTTTTTTTTTCATATGCGACACCTCTTCAACTGAACAAAACAGAAAATAGGAAAGAGTTAATTCCAGGACCCCAAAATTATTGTCTGACTAAACGTGAATCAATGCAGGAGGAAATTTCATATACAGAATATTACATTAAATGGAAATTACATACACTTTTACCCAAATAATAAGAGGCAATAAAGCTGACTGTCTTCTGATAAAACTGGATTGAGCAGTTTAGAGGACCGTGGTCAGTGTAATATGATGGGATGTGCTGACTTGATAAACCTGCTGAACTTGTATGTGCTGAACACTGTAGCAGAAATACTGCAGGTGTACTGTAAATATTTTAGATCCTCACATGTCATAAAAGATTCATCGTGCAAATGACTCGTTATGTAGTCAAAAAATAAATATCCTTTGAGTAAGAAGACAGCGAGCAGTGCTGTAGTAGTTTAAAGTAGTTTAAATACATTTGAGTAAAAAGTACGCACTAACCTTATTTGAGGTTATTTTATTCCTTATTATACTATGGTTATGTAAAGGTAGTCGTTGCCAACTCCCTCCTGAATGTCAAAGGTTATTATAAATTTTCGAGCAAACAGAATGAACAGCCAGCATATATATATATATGTGTGTGTGTGTGTGTGTGTGTGTGTATGTATATGTGTGTGTGTGTGTGTGTGTGTGTGTGTGTATACACCATAATAGATCTAACTTTTTTATTGCCTCTTGGCAGGCTAACATGGGAACCTGAGATATGATAAACAGAAGGCTGAGAGTTATATAACACACTTAAAAAAATCTAGCAGAAGTTTTAGTGACAAAGTGGAGGAAAGACTTCATGTTTGTCTCTCTCTGTTTTATCGGTCCACAGCACTATCTCTGGTGTTTTACTGAAGATGTACACACATGTAAACACTCAGGAGACAAGAAGGCCCCCTACTATAATCACAGCCAGTGTACAGTATTACTCTTCTGGACACTTACAGAGAGAGCAGAGCCAAAGAAGAAACACCACTTATTCCTCACTTGTTGGTTACCATCCAAACCAAAGTACAATTAGGGTGTCACTGACCCAAACCTAAACATCTGTTTTATATTTCTGACAGCCTGCTGGTTGCTAGGTTCTTCCTGATCACATTTAGTTGCCTTGGCTCTGCGGGGAATGTGATAACGTAATGTTTTTAGTTGAAATATCCCTAAAGCGACTGTACAAAAGCTCATCTCAAAATCTCAATCCTGCTACTCTCCTTTAAGCAGACAAGCGAAAGCTGTGACCGCATCTAGATCTTCTTCATTACCGGAGGAAATGTATTTAAAAAATGAGCCCAGAGGCTATTTGGGGCGATGTTTTTTCTTATGCTACGTGTATTATCTCGCGATTAACTGGTTCTACTCACCAGATGTCAACTTTCTGTTGCTCCTTCTTGATTCTGAGCTGATTTCGTGTTGATTTTGGTGCGAGTGCTTCGGTATATCAGAAGTATTCAGTATCATAGATGGTGCAGAAACATTCAGAGGAGACACTGGTCTTCAGAGAGGCTGTGTTCTGTTAATACTGTAAGTAAAGTCCAGCCAGAAGGTTTATAGAGAAAAATGCATCAAGGGAATAGTCTGTGTTATTTTGGAAAATATGTTGTTTTACTTTCTTGCTTAGATGACAAAATCGATATTTTGTATATGTATGCTGAATAGTAAGCTGCTGCCAAGTTAGCCTCAGTTGGCAAAACTTGGGAAAGTGCAAGCCTGGTTTTGTCCAAAGATAACTCAATTTACTTACCCAATTCCTCAAAAACCCTGATTAAAATGTCTCATATCTTTTCTTCAGTCTGTACAAAAAGCAAAGTGGAAAAGCAAGACAAGCAAAATTGTTTACAGGGGTTTATATATGAAACTATTTCTTGAACGGGAGCAGTGACTTCCAGCAGAGATTTAACGGAGTTGATACAGATTTTCATTTTTACAGTTTATGAAACTTTTGTCAAGAAATTGAATCCACATATTTCTATTTCTCTAAAACAACCTAACGTAATGTGTGACAGTAGCACAAGCAAAGAGCTTTAAGTCAGCAAACTGACTTATGGAAGCTTTATATGACTTTGTGTAAGCCAACAATGGCTAACACTGGTCACCAAAAGCTAGATTTATATATCTTGAATACAGCATTTCACTTATGAGATAAAGAATATGTTATTCTTTTTCAAATTGTATAGTCTTAATTAATAAACATACAGCATTTCATATAGTATTATCTCGGGCTCTGTAATATACAACATTGGCAAATAAACAAATACGTTTTCTGTAAAGTTTACTTCATATGTTGTCAACTCTCTTGTTTGTTGAACTCATATGTGAATAATTTCACATTGCATTGTATTCATGAGATGATACAATCATGTCTTCTTCTAGCTGTCACCCTTTAATAAATCCCTGACAGAGTGTGTGCCTCAATTAGAGAAGCTGTGACTTGGTATAATCAAAGTGATGGGAATGTCAGGTTCTTGGTTAATTAAATATCAATCATTTTAATTAAATCAGTCTCTGATCACCGAGGCAGACTATTGGGTCTGAATTGAATAAGCAAAGTGGGAAAGGGCAATTCAATCGTAACAGCTTGATTTGCAGAGGCCAATGAGAGCCAACATTTATTGCGGGGGAAACCGTGTCTACTTTTGGTTATAAATCATGAGGCTTAATGTCAACAATAAACTGGGACAGGTCGTATAAAGCCCCCTTTTTTTTCTCTTTCTTTTCATTTTTTGCATGGCACCCCTGCTGTCAGGCGTGCTCTTTTTCAACATGTGCTGGCCAGATTTATTTCCCATAATAAAGACACAGACTTGCCTTTCTTAGAGGTCCCAGCAGTTTACTGTTTAATCTGATCATTTGAAAGTAAGAATACAGTAAGAAATCAACATGCCATCATCTTGTCTCAGACATATTTTCTAGAAGTGTGCATGAAAACTGCTGAACAGAAACCACATGAATCGTGATGTAAGGTGCATCTGCAGTAACCGGGCTTCACTTACCAACAGCCCAGTTTGATAATGAAATGTTTTATAAAGCAGACTAAAGCACTGCTGAAGATACACATCCAGCCATCTAATGTAAATCTACCATTTATGCAGCTTTTGGCTTTTAACACATTCGCGACTCTGTTGCATGCTCACAGTCTATCTGTAGTATTTTGTATTGGAGTTGATGGCAACATTTTAAACCTTTTTTGCCTAGTCATTGTCTAGCCTCATTTCTACTCCATTAAACAGGGTCAAATTGGAGCCTCACATACCTTATACCAGACGGGAAAAGGCTCTAATTGTATTTTTTCTCCATTTCCAGAGTGTGTGATAATTAAATGGATTCATTTAACCAGTTAACTGTCAAAACCCGCCGGCGGGTTTGTAGTAACATTCCATAACTTATTAAATCATATTTTAT
>JBAJHX010000049.1:13700560-13723174 GCA_037176925.1 Amniataba percoides
TATTAAATCATATTTTATCAATTTTCATTAGCATAAATTTATCACATAAAATCGCCCCGAGGGTTAAGTGGTTAAGGCCAAAAAGATGTCGGCTTGACCTCGGGACTGAAAGTCTGGATTGGGAGGAGAATTTTTTTTTCTTCTTTCCTCCATAGCTGATCTACAGATCAGATTACTTGGCTGTTAAGTTACAAACACAGTCAATATCATGACTTGTTGGATCATACCTACAGCATCTGACAAGTCTAAAGCCTTTACTACATGCTAAGTTTTCCAACTTTTGGAAAATCTTATTTTCAAATTATTCAGTTTGTTTATTTCTCATCACAATGCACAACTTTGGGTAACTTTTATGTAAGAGTTATTTGTGCAATCAGCTCATTTACATGGGGTAGTCACTGTGTGTGTATGTGTGTGTGTGTGTCACAGGCAGTTTCTGTTATGTACGAGACTGTGAATCTTACTGCAGATAATGAGCGTATATAAGAATATCCTGCATGTGTGTGAATATTTTGTGTGCAATGGTGAGGATGCGTGTTGACAATGTGTCTGCCCGCACACATTTTGTGTGTGTCTGTGTGTACACTGCTGTGTTCCAGCTGTCTGAGTGGATAAGGCTCAGTGGGCGGACAAACACCGCAGTGAATGTCACACACAAACTCACACACACACACACACACACACAGCATGGAACGGCTGTGGGGACTGTGCTATAATAGGGAGTGTCTGTGAGCACTGGCGCAGCAGGGGTTGGACCACCACAGATCACAACTTCAGTGTGATGCGCGTTAAAAATAAAGACGACTGTGAGCAAAAATAATGAGAAACTGAGAACAAAATACAGATGAGTGACGAATTAAAGGAAAAACCAACATACCTTCTTCTGCAGTCAGAACATCTTCAGCGCTCCTTGTCACTGATTCTTCTCTGAAGTCTCTGAACTGAGGTGTTTTGATGGTGGCAGCAGGCTGTGCTGTCTGACAAGTGTTCAGCTGGTTTGAGTTGATTCACATCGTTTTCATACAAACATTCATTCAAACCATTCAGTGACCCCTCGTGTCCTGTGGATGGAGGCATCATCAGGATAGAAACATTTAATTATAGGACAAAGATGATCACTCACAACAACTCTGAATTGATTTGAAGTGACCCAAACCAAACCACAAATGTCCCCCATGGCAGAAATGAGCCACCGATCACTGTAACCAAGAATCCAGGTTTTATTTTTGTCCCCCGTCTGTAAATCATCTAACATACTGTTATGAAAAAGGAATTCATTTACCTGTTTAAAGGCTGTTTTGCTCATATAAATCATCTTGGTTCATTTATTGCTTCAAACATTTTTATTCCATCACAATATATATAAGACATTTAAGGGATGTATAGCATGTTTATAAAACAACACAACACAAAAATCAGTTGACTACAGCGCCTGAAAGTTTTGCGTCCTTCTATGAGCCTTAACTTTTTCCTGCTTATTAAACTGCTGAGCTGCCTTTAGAAGTGTTGCTTTTCTGACAATATTTATCACTTTATGTCATTTTAATAAGCATAATTTATTAGCTTGATGCACATGAGTTATGAACAAGTAACAAAACTTTTGAAAATGCTTCTAACAACATTATGCTGCCCAGCCTTGGATACTCCATCTCAATGTGAAACCAGCCATCAGATCCTTGCAGCACAGAGTTTAAATGACGAGACACCCAGATCATTAAACTATGACTGGGTGACAATCGCACATAAGTTCCTCTGTTCTTGGCATCACAGGACATTTCCCCATACAGAAGAGAACATTCATCAATATATACACGGTAAACTCTCTTTAATGTGCACGATAACAAGTCAGTTAATACGTTCATTAATCTCATTTGACATTTAGTTCCATTTTAAATTTTTACTTGATTTTTTTTCTGTTCCTAGTCTTCGCACAAGACTTTAGCTCCCCAATAAATATCCCCTCAGTCGTAAAAAAGAAGAACAGTGAGTTACAACAGTAAGAGCTGAGGATTCAAATATCCCAAATGACGATGCAGTTGTGAATGCAAACATAGCAAACTGTGTAAAATGTGAGGCAGATGTGTGTGTTTGTTAATAAAACTGTGACAGAAGCCTTCGTTTTTTTTAACAGCTGGCAGTGAAGAGATTTGTATCACTCTGTAGAAAAAAATATAGAGCCACCCTTCTTGAGAGTTTAGTGTCAACCGTTCAGCAGTTAAACATAACAACCGAATGCAAACTTGTGGCCTGTCATCAGCTTTTTCCCCCCCCCTATCCTTGTGTTTTATGGCTCACGTCGAGCGCATGAGAACAACACACACGTACCCTCTCTTAACAGTACTCTGTGACCTCAGCATTTTGCGCACTTTGCGCTTCGGGCTGTGTTAAAACTTTGTCGCCGAGTGTCACACGGACGGAGAACCAACCTCCCAATCTGCAATCCAAACAATATCAGAGCGCATCGGCGTAGTCCATTAGCTTCCATTAAGCTCCCTCACCGTGTATAGGACCTCTGCCAATTGTAAATGGCGTGGATATTATGGGAACATGCTGGCACTCGTTTGCATGTACTGACGCTGCGGTGGCGGAAACTCCTCCCTCCCGCGCCTCCCCCCAGACCCCTCCTCCTCGCGGCGAGCTGCTTTGCTCTTTCCTCAACAGCGAAGAAGTCTGTGGTAGCCCGGAAGAATTCCAGCATAGCTTTGTGGCTCCAGTTGGTCCCTCGGCTCTCCGTCCCGCTGTTTGCTGCAGCCGCAGAGCCGACTGCACCAGATGCACCGGCAGCGCTCCCCTCGGACTGGGTGGAGAAACCACAGTGACCTCCACGTTCGGTCAGGAGGAGAAAGAAATGTGGGTTCGTCTCAAAGAGTTCCAAGGGCACCGTGCTTTGAGTGTCGCCGCGGACGGGGTCATCCTGAGCGCACACACTCAGAACAGGGATCGCCACTTCGTCCACGTCTCTCAAAGGTTCGTTGCGTTCCCAGTAAGCATCCCAGGCACCTGAAGCGTTGCTGCTGCTGCTGCCGCTCACTGCCGGCCCTGCAGGCGCGGAGCCCGCATGCCCGGCCTGACAGAACAACGACTCCTCAAGGCCACGAAGGGAACAGCTAGAAAACAGGGTGTCCGTTTGTATGGTCTCGCCCAGCGCTGTCTTGTACCTGTGCATATAATGCGAGCACACACGCACAAAAAAGAGCATAAATACACAAACAAACAGAGAGAGAAAAAAGGGAAATCAATAGATCAATCTTGATGAGCTGCATGAGTCTCATATTCCCATCATGGAATTGATTTGAGAAACTTAACCTGGGTCACGATGTCTCTTCTGAATCAATGACTTGACACTGAGCAGCCATCTGTTGCTACAGTAACTTGATTGTTCCCTTTATTCTCTGTGCCTTTCCAGTAAAGGAGTGCTTGCATGTGTTTTTCTTACAGCCCCCTTTTAACTGTGCCTCCCTTTTGACAGTTTGAACATTCATAATTTTCCTTGCTTCATTGTGTTCTGTCTAAGATGTTCTTATGCCACAATTCACCAGAAGCATCATTGCATGCTTTGTGTTGAATCCTCATCGTCCCCACACAGTGTGGTGTATTCCCCACAGTAAACTGAAAGAAAAGAAAGAGCTATTTATCTATAACAACTCATGCACCACGTTCCAGGATAGGATTTTTAGGTACTGCTTATCTGGATCCAGAAATCTGATGCAGATGTTTAGAATTTTTTTTGCAGATTACCAATCGTCATTTAATGAAAATTCCAGTTTTGTGCAATAATTTTCGCAGCTCTGACCGCTGCCGTAGTTGTGCATGCATGGATGCTTTTTGTGCAAGGAGGGATTGTTGCTGACATTTGGTTTTGCTTCCAGTCTCGCTAAATCTGGCTTACGTGTTGACGTATTTACAACCTGTCTGATCCTGACAGCTTGTGGTTTTTGCCTCTGTCAGATTTTCTCCTGGTGATGAACGCTCCAACGTTTTGCAATTACTTTGAAGAGTACAATTTACAAAGTACAGTCATGACCAATAAAAATGAAGACCAGAAACATTCAAATAAGATGCAAGTTGTACCGAACCAGAGTCATATTTCTCATGACCATTTTGCCCATTCATCCCTCAGTGTCTAACCCCCCTCCATACCTGCTGAGACATATCTTCTGGTAGAGCACCAACACCCACTGCAGAGGCCAGCACAGCCCGCTTTCAAACCAACTCTGGCAGCGGAAAATGGGCGACAGGCACACGGCCGCTGTCACATAGCTGGATGATCCACACTCCCCCAGGTAAGACAGGAGCAGACCCGACCCGGTGCTCTCGCTCACCGCATACAGTCTTCCTGCAGGCTGTCGGTAGCGGATGTAGCGTACGGCCTCGCGCAGATCTGCGGGGTCACCGAACTGCTGCAGTTTGAGGGTGGTGAGCGGGGTGCCGTTGTGGCTGCGGCGATTGAAAACTGCTGGAAGGTAGCCATGGGACAGCGCTGTTTCGCACAACTGTGGAGAGAAAAAATATAGAAAAGTAATAAATAAGCGTTAGATTGAAAGAATTATTTAATACTGTATTTAGTGTGTTTGGTCTCTATTATTAAGACTTTTCACTCAAGACAAGAAGGGAAAGGTATAAATCCATATTTGTAGCATTACTGAAGAAATACATGAAATGGTACTTTACATAGTGACAAGGCCAAATGGTGAAATCAGTGCGATCTGAACTTTAAGTTATAATGCCACAGAATTACTTTGTGCCTCCTTGTAGAAAACACTCTTCATTTTGTTCCACTAAAAGTCTTTGCAGTTGCAACGCCTAAAATGTTGCTACTATTTACTGTACGGAAAATGAAATAAACTTTCACTGGAGGAAATGAGAACACAGTAGAACTACAGGATTAAGTGTCTGCTCCCTTTTACTGTGCGGCTGAAAGTGCACACTGCAATACTGCTGAATAGATTGACTGTAATCACTCCATTGAAAAAGAACATAGTAAACTACAGAGTCGTATGCAGCTGAAGAACCAACTCAGACAGGTAGTGTTAGGTTTTTCACAGATGAACCTCAGCAAACAGGAGTTTTACATCCTGAGATGCTGCTTTCTCATGTTGCCCAAGTAAAGTACCATCAGTGGCAAAGCTAAAAAAAAAAAGCCTTTTCTTTGTTGTTGACATCACATTGTCCACTTAAAAATGACTGCTAGCTCACATTTGATAGAAATATGAAATTACTTTCCATTGTAAATGAGCATAAATACAAAGTTTGGAAGTGCATTAAGGCTTTCCTCTTGGAATAAAATTTAATGTGGATGACTAATTATGAGTTTATTTCAACTTCACTCCATGTCAATTGTAACGCCTCTAACAGATGCCCTAAGAGTCCATATTTGGACATGGAAAAACAGATGATGACCACACAAACTGTTAAGATATGAGAGGCTCATCTCTGGTGCCACTTGGCCTCCAAGTGGAGAATGTCCAGGCATTTGAGGCAGTTGTCAGACACTGCAGAGAAGCTCGGTGAAGGCCGGCATTATGCACAATCTAATTAGCTGCAACGTTTTCCAGGCTGCCTACAGCAAGCTGCTCGGCTCAGACAGCCTCTAACGTGCACTGTGCAGCTCTCTTTGAACTGGGCGGGGAGCAAGGCTGGCACATGAGAGCAGAAAGGACTTGAGCACGGAAACCTGTGATCTCACAGGAAGTCTTCTCTTTCTGTCAGCCGCCCTGTGGACAGAAATATCACTGCCCATTGTTTTTTTTAAATTTAGTCTGACAATGTGACAATATGCATTATTAACGTAAAATGATGGGAAAAACAAATTACAGTAACAAGCCAATTTTGTGAAGCAGGTATCAGTGAATATGTGTCTTTCAGATGTGTAAAATGCTCTTATGATCAACCAAAAGTTCTTTTATCTTTCAGGCACAAATGTTTATCATCATTTTCTCTCACTCTTCAGCCTCTCATGAGTCAGTGTCTGCGTGTCTAATGGTCCTGCTGGTGCTTTTGTCTTTTTTTTTTTGCATGTTTACATCATACTGTTGTCTGCTGACCTTCACAGTATTGTAGTAACATAATCAGCACAGATTCTCATATGACGTAGTTATCTCTACGACAACCAAAACATAGCCTAGAAAAACAAAAATACCCATGACCTACCATCAGACCTTGGCAAGCCCGAGTTTATAACTACATAAAGTAAGAAAACCCTGGAAAGACAGAAAGTTTTGATCCAAAGGAGCGCAGAAATTACAATGAAATACATAAATTACATTGAAAAGCTCTCCATGCAGAGAAGGCATGAAAATGAGAGACCGTTCCAGTCATGGCTCTGAACATTAGAATAAATTATCTAATCCATTACACACTGGAAACATAAGGAGGGGATTCATCTCCCCTCTGAATTTGCAGTGTCACCCTGCTTCGTCTTGACTCAGTTCTTATGCAAAGTTTGTGGTCAGAAACGACGTTCAAAACTGCAGAGATGCCGGTTAGGAAGAGCTGCAGAATCACTGCATTAAATATTTACCAGCTGTGAAAGACTGCAGAAGCATTTTTGCCACTTTCTGGTCGTCTATATGAAAAGAGGATTTACTTGGCCCCGTGCACGAGCCAGGAAAAATCTGATACACTGGAACATCGTCCATTCACTCATTCATTAGCCTCTTCCCCTCAATCCACAGATAATGCTTTGAATCGCTGTGATTCAAGAGGAGCGCACGAGGGAGGGAAGAGGGCAATTTCAAATGAATATGAATCACTTGAGTTCGGTTTAATTCCCAGAGATATTGAGAGACACAATTAGTTTTTCCACCATTTAAACTGCATCTCGGAGCCGGAGCCGAGGGAGTGATGAATGTCGCGGCTGAGATTAAATGAAGTTACCGAGTGTGAAATGATGTGGTCCTGCTTACGCTCACCTGCTCAGGTGTTAATTCAACAGCGCGGTGTCAACTAACGTCAAACGCTGTGGTGATGCACTGTTTGAATCACCCACCAAGACAGCCACTATGAGTGATGAGCAACAACTGCTTCATTTGGGCTGCAGAGATATTACAAATCTGTTATGTCATCACCAAAATGTACAAACCTACGCCTTGTGTGGAAATGAAGCAACTCATGAGCATAACTCATGAACAAGGAAGAATATTTTTGGGACAATTTGATGTGAAAATGTTAAACTGATGTCACGTCTCATGACATTTTTGTTAACCTTTTGCTGTTAACTACTTTTTCAAGAACACCCTCTGCTGCTAATTTACTGGACAGCTGTGAGGAAATTTCGGGATGCAGCCTTGTTAATCATGTGCCAAAGCTATGCAACATACAACTTACAGATAAGCAGGAAAGCTTGTTTGCTTAATATTTTAAAAAGAAAGCCAAAAACTTTTCTCTGTACTTCAACTAGCTATACCTTGAAACTGCTTTTTGCACTTTGAGATGCATTTATGTGCTGTCAAACTTCTTTTAATATGTTGCGTTTTGCTTGATTTTATGCACTCTATGTATATTATCCATTGTATTTTATTACAATAACTTAATTTCTATTTTATCATTAAGTGGTTTTATTTTCCATATTATATCATTCTATGTATTGTGGCATGTTATTCAATTTTCATCCTATGTGTATAGAGCTCAGTTCATTTTTTCTTTTTTTTAGTGTAAAGCATTTTGAGCTGCATTTCTAGTACAGAAGGTTTTATACAAATCAAGTTAATTCTTCTTTTTATAATCATTATATAATTGTATGTTGTCAGTGTAAATTGTTTTTTTTTTTTTTAGATCTCAGCGTCATTACAGAAGCTGTGAAAGAGCAGCTGCTCCAACATTTTTCTGCCAGAGCTGATAAACTGTCAGCTCTGTGACAAATTCCTCCAGCAAGGACTCCAGACACTGGACATCATGCCAGCTCTCATACTTACTCACAGGAGACGGTATTTATTCTCCTCACCCTCAGTGTCGAAACAATGACAAAGACATAAATACAAGAGGGCTCCTAAAATGCAAACAGTATAATGCTTCTGAATATAATGAATAATGCTCCTGTGACACCAACTCGTGTCCAACTTCAGCGGCGACATCGCGACATGTGGCCACAAATCAAGTTAAATTAAGGATGTTATTCGATTAAAAGCCTTTTAGAGGCAACAAAGCATCTGTCTACAACGCTCCGTACCTCTATTCAGGTCAATACTTTGCCTAAATGC
This sequence comes from Amniataba percoides, assembly GCA_037176925.1. NCBI lineage: Eukaryota > Metazoa > Chordata > Actinopteri > Centrarchiformes > Terapontidae > Amniataba > Amniataba percoides. The sequence goes on from JBAJHX010000049.1 coordinate 13,708,759, forward strand.
TCTCCAGCAGGCCTGTGGTACGTGTCCAGGGAATAGATTTGCACTTGTGAGTTTGTACATGCAGGAAAACAGTATTAAGAAAAAAAGTCTATCTGTGACAATTTTGTGGAATAATGTAATGTTCCTCCTGCACCATGATACTCCTGCATTCAACTGTATAAGATCACACAGCAGTATATGTAGTTCTCTAATGATAACTGATAATTGATGACAGTTCAGACAAATGATAACTTGTACAAATGATTATAATGTGTACTGTACTGAACTGTATCTGTTATTTAATTAATGCAATGGGTGCCATGTTTATAGCTGACTTGTTGGAAGCTAGCTAAACAAAGCAGAGACTTCATCTCTTCCATTACAGCAGCAGAGATTCGACATAGAAGCACTGCTGGAGAAGAGTGGACAGTTAAAAAATCCTGATACCCTAGAAGATCATGCAAAACCTTACAAAGGCTGTTAAAATGATGGACTTTGAAAATGAGCCAGAGGCAACTTTAACTGCAAGATATATTTAATATAAGTGTTAAGTCATAGGCATGCGCTCAACGGGGAGAGTAGCCATCAATTATTGAGGATAACGCCACAGAAGAAAATATCAAAAACTACTGGGCAAAAATGGGGCAACAAATTATTAGCATTTTGCAGAAATTTCCTCTGTAACCCTGCTTGTCCACCACTCACATCCACCAGTTTCTACACTGTTCACCCAATATGTGCGTAAAAACCTTCCGACTGAAGCTGACAATCAGACTCAAACCAAGAGCCGACGCCGAAAAAATTCAGTCAGATTTCATACTACACACTGAACTTTGTGTGACGAGTATTGCCATAGTGCGTCGACACCAAACTTTACACCATCAACAGTATCTTCTTAGTAGCTAGAGTCAGATATCAGCACATTTATTCCCCATCTCTGTTATTTGTTTTGTGCTTTGTACTGCTCGTAATATTTCTGTGATTAAAGTTTTTCCAACACTAGGACTGATTAAGCGTTCCTGCTACTATTACACCTCTAACTGATCCAATCATGACCGTTACTGGTAAAACATTTCCACTTTTACTGCAAGAGCACTGCGATTATCCCATCCCACAAAGAAGATGGAAAATTCCGACGCTGCTCTCTCAGCAATCGGAAAGCGAAAGGAGGGGTCTGAAAAACAATTATTTAAGCATTGAAAGGTAAATTACACATAATTATCAAACATATTATATCATAACTCTATAAGAATGAAAAGTGCTTTATGTGAGAAACGAGTGCCAAACGCAGACTGAATAAAATGCCTGTGAGCGTTACAGTAACTGGGTCAGAAAGTTACGGCGAAGCTGCTTACAAATCTATCTGCCGCGGCAGGAAAGAGTGACGCATGTAAATCATATGAGGCGTGGTGGCGGCAACAGCTGGATGTCTGCTTCCAGGAATATTTACGGCCCGTTGACACACCGAACTAAACAGTGATCACAAGCCTCTGAACGCAGGGCTCATTCCTAAACATCTTTACACACCTTCGGTATATTAGACGGCCTCTTTGCGTGACCTCTTTTTAAAGTCGAGAAGGAAAATGTGTTTACTGACGGCGGCGAACGGGAGATTTAATTCGTTTGTTGAAGGGTAGCTGTCTCCGCATGGACTTGCGTGGACTTGAGATAAACGCGGCGCAGGTTCATAAGGAGCAATTCGGCATTTTGAGGAGCGTGCTTCTCCGCGTTTTTGCCAAAAGTTGTGAGAAGATGGATGTTGCTGTCACTGTGAATACAAAGTTACCAAAGCAGAAGCTTAGCTTAGCTTAACACAAAAGCCAGCGTGGTGATTTTACCTGAGGGTTATGTGCCAGGCTATTTTTTGGCAGGGGTGAAGATCATTACATGAGTAAGACCTGTACAAAACTTTAGGAGGTCAAAAAAACATAATGCAGTCAATGATCCCCAGTGTGAATCCACATTAATTCTTACACTTTGTTTGTCATATCAATTAAACAAACAAGATATAATATAATTTACTTGATGAGCTTTATTGCTGCTAGTGGGTGGGTTTTTTTAACCTTTGGAGCAAACTATCTGTATGCCTCTGTTTCGAGTGTTTATGCTCAGCTAAACTAATGAGCTGCTTCATCATTTAATGCTCAGCAAGAATAAGTGCATTTCTTCTTACTGCTTTAAGAAATCTAAAACAAATAAAATGGTGAATGAGAAACAGAAAGATCAAGACAGATAGATCCCTGTGAAAGAATCTCTGCTAAATGTGTAGGAGTAATGTAATTCAGTGCACACAGATTTACCTGTCTGACCGAAAGAATGAACCTACAAACACATTTCAAACTGTGACCCGGACATGAAGCCACTGAACAGACTGCGTATGGCTGTTATCTACGACTAGCTACCACGTCGACGTTTACCCAAAAGTGAGAGGGAAAAAAAATCTGGAGCATTTCAGAGGAGACGGCTCATTCATAAATGCATGAGCTGGTGAAATGCGCTGTGTTAAAAGAGAAGGAGGACTCAAGCCCACATACTTCTATAAGAGTCTCCATTTCCCTCTCTGCTCCTCGTCTGTGTCACAGATATAGACTCTCGTGTGTGTATGCACATGAAAACATGAGCTTCTCTTTATCTGTGTTTCTGGCGCACACACACACACACTGGGTAATACACTGTGAATCTCGCCAGTGACAGGAGCTATCTTAATTGGTGTGCATCCCTTGTGGTGCCTCAGCTTTCTGCCCTCCCAAGCGTAGCCGCTTGACAGCATCACAAATACTGTGACGGCGGTCTCCACGAACAAGCACGAGACGCATATCTGTCTGAATGTGACGATTACTTTTCATCTTGACGGTATTTTTTAAAAATAATATTCTATTTTTGTCTCTTCTTTGTTTCTTCCCACCTCCTACTCTCCTCTCTGTCATCCTCAGTGCTGCTTTTTGTTACATCAACATTAGAAGTTCTTCACTCTGGATTAATGTCAAACACATTTTGGTTTGGTTGGTGTTCCTCTCTCGCACAGTTGTCATTTCTTGACGTGGGGCTGACAGTAAGCCCTGTGATGGATTTTGCACACAGAGCTAATGGTATGAAATGAAATGAGCCAGCGAGATGCCAGGTGCACAAAGCGGTGCAAGAGCCAACAGGCATTCATGTGAGGCGGTGCTGCTCTTCCCAAGGCCTCTCAAGTCAAGCGATGCTTTGTAATCCCTCACTCAATTACCTCAGTCAGTGTAATGAAAGAGCAGCTGAAAGACTGGTGCCGCATCCACATCTGCTCTTTTCTTCAAATGGAGCTTGCCATGGCTTGAGCTTGTGATTGCCCAACTGGGCACTGTTTGATTTGCACTGGCATCTTCCCACGTCTCTTTTTAAATTATTAAATGTCTGACTTCTCTTGGTTGAAACGCTTTGCCCAAATAGCATTTGTCCTGCGTGCATTAGCTTTATGTGTGTTTTGCATCTTTCTGGTTTCCACCCTCTGAATTTGCACAGGCTTTGTATCTCGCTGTTCTCTATTTCAGCTATGAAAATGCTCACTTCCTTCTGCTTCCTTTTAGTGCAGAAAATGTCTGTGCTGTTGCTGTAGAGGATGATTAATAGGACACAGTGCCTTGTCATGCAGCTGCTGTCATGGTGTTGACTCATGCTGTGACACAGATCAGAGCCAAGGAGCAAGTTCAGGACAAAAGTTCATGATGCATCTGCAAAACAGCTCTTTCTAACTTTAATCAGTTTTCTTGATTTCTTTGGCTTTGTTGAGGATGAGATGCATGCTCTGTTCAGCAGTCATCTGTATGAAATGCTCACTCTCATCTGTATGAAAGGTTTTAATCACATGTGACTTTTTTTTGGCCATAAACTTGACCTTTTGCTTGACCTGCGGTTTTATCTTCCACACTATTCTTACAAGTTTCACTCCGCTTAAAACACTCAGCTTAAAAGGATTTACCTTTAACACATTTCTCGTGATCTTCCCGAAGGAGTTGGGGACGATGAGCAGCACCGGGCTGGTGGAGTGGCTGGACGTCCTGCGTCGCCTCTGGTAGGACGGCACTGCCCAGTCCAGAGACACCAGCCCGTCGTCGCTCAGCTGCAGGTTGTCCCGCACGAACTGCACCGGGCTGTCGTGGGGCCAGCACGCCTCGTTCGCGCTCTGCAGCAGGGCGCCGGCCCGCCACGTCCACCGGGCGCAGGGCGAGTAGTCTGTGAAGGTCCCGCAGTGCTTCAGGAGGTAGTTGGCGAGCGCGGACGGTTTGCAGAGCAGCGCCGCGGGGCGCGCTCGCTCCGGGACGCAGCTCCCGCCCTGCGCCCCCCGCCGAGAAACCCCCAGCCCCCGAAGCAAAGCATCCGGAAGGGTCCCGGTGCCGAAGTGTTTGGAGCGCGGCCAGATCAGGACCGCCAGGATCACGACGCACAGAGCCGCGAGCCACTCGAGCATCGGCACGGTTGGGCGCTTTCTTTCTTTCTTTCTTTTTTCTTTCTTTCTTTCTTACTTTCTTCCACTGCTTCACTGTGGATCCTAATTGTAGCTTCACGCGAAATCACACAGTCTGCTTCTTTTTTTTTTTTCTTGGTCCCGGACTGATGCTCAGCTCCTCGGTGAACTTTGGCGCTTCCCTGTGCCAAAGCGCACCTCCTCGCGTGTGCCTGCTCTCTCTGTTACGCAGCGTTTCTAATCGCTGCTGCTGTTTTTTTCTTTCTTTTAAAACAAATGATCCGCGCACTCACTCGCAGCTGACACCGTAACCCACCTCGGACAAACAGCTGGGAGCGCGACAACCGTCTGAGAGCAGCAGGAAACGCCTCCCACCACGTCCAACCCCCCCATACACACACACACACACAAACACACACACAACCACCACCTCCCAACCACCACCTCCTCTCCACAGCCAGCAGGTACTACACGTGATAAAAGCCGCTGATGTTCGCCCTCCTCCACCTCCAGCACTCCCCCTTCACCCAGAGCAATGATACACATCTCCACACGCAGACAAGCTCTCTGCATCCCAGTCTGCCTCTCCATCACTGTCTCTCCCTCACTTTCTTTCTATTTCTGTCACAAGCGCGCACCAGAGACAGACAGACAGACAAAGAGAGAGAGAGAGAGAGAGAGAGAGAGAGAGAGAGAGAGAGAGACTGCTGCCTCTAGTACAGTGCAGTGCGCATGGTCATTATCAGAGCTGAATGAATTCCTTCTGAATGAATTTGGCAACATTTGTAATCAGGGGGAGAGAGAGAGAGAGAGAGAGAGAGAATGAATAAAGCATGAGATCTGAATACAGTGACCCACCACGAGGGGCTTTAAATGTAAAGTAACCTGTTAAGCAGGTTCCTGTTATGCAAGGAAACAACTTGAGGCTTTTTTTTCTTCCTCCAGTGTCTCAGTTTAGTAACTGTCAGTTGACGGAAAGGATGAAAGTAGGCCACAGTTCTCTGGACGTGCAGATTGTGATGCACAGCTGCAAGCTCTGGAGACATCCACTGTGATTCAGGCTCACACTGTAACAGTTCAGTAATGTGATAACCTTCCTCGTCCACCTCCTCTGCATACTATCCATAGAGCTCAAACTGATAAAAGTAGCCCCGTAAACAGAATATTCATTTATGAAGCGAGGAAGCAGAGAGCACAGGCGTTTCATACGCTAAATAGAGATCATCACCTGCAGTATCAAGGCGCCACTGTTTTACCTTTGTTTGGCATGGCTGCCATGAGCTGAGGTCATAGTTGTTATTGTGCCTGAATCAGGGATATTGCACTCACATGTTAATCAGTCAGACCCACACTTAAGTGCTTGTGGAAGGTTGATAGATTTCTTGGAAAGCTGTGGCTTAGCCGTCTGTTTTTGAGGAACATGTTGTTTTGGACACCCATTGAACCGCTGGCAGCATAACAAGGCGTTGCAGCCTGCTGCACACGAATTAGCGGCGGTGTGGACCGGCGGTGTGCGCAGGCGAGAGGGAGCAGGCCCAAATCGGGGGAAGTGACAAGATGGTAGATCATTGTGCAGCGGCTCCAGTGTTCGATGCCGCACCATTCCTGCGGATTGGTGTGCCGATGGAAAATGAAAACAAATGGTGAGAGGGGAGAAGCCAAGCCAGCCGGAGGAGGATAAAGACAAATGAGTGGCTGGAAGCGTCTCTGTATCACCTCAGAGACACTTTGGATGCCAGAGCAGAACCGCTTCCAGCTGGTGCACGAGAGAGAGCCGGGTGGGGGAGGCTGTGTTACGTTAATTTGCTCAGTATGTAGTTCCAGACGCTGATCATGAGACACTTCCCTTTCGTGCGTGATAACCATCAGTGTTGTTGCAGCCCAGCAGAAAGCTAATCCCTCACCATGTAATGCTAAAAGCTCCGAGGTGGTCTATAAAACAGTTTGATCATTAACTTTAATAAGATCGCTGTGCACTAAATTCCTAGAAATGCTATTTGCATTTTGATTAACTGATTCATTGCCCTTCAAGTCTGGAAAACTTCATTCCCAAGAAGATGTTGGGGTTTTTTTTTATTTTAGTTTGTGTGTCCTGAAATGTCCTGAAAATAATACTTAAATCTTAACCCACTTGGCTGACACAAATAGTTACAATATCATCAGCTGATGGGAGCGAACAAATAGCAAAAACAGCCTCCGGTTGAAGAGATTTCATGAAAATACCTGTTATTCTTGTATGATTAATGTTCTCAGAGGCTGTCTGAGCTCCTGCTGGATCTGATGATTTAGTGATTGTCATATTGGCCTTGACTTGATCAAGTTTTAGCCAAAGCTCGGGATAAATTAATGAAAGTCAGTGAGGGGAGTACGATCTGTTGGAAAGATGAAAACATGAACTCATATTTTGGTGTAAAACAGCTACACTGTTTGGTCTCCAATTGTTTTGTAGGAAAACCATGATAAATTAACAGGCACCCTTTAAATAAAAACACATCATGAATGATTGTGTTTTGACTATGGTAACCTGTCTGATGTACTTACAGTGTGTTACGGGCTGAATGAAGCTGATTTGCAGTCATCTGTCAAACAAATCAATAATCACTTGGCACGCGGGTTTGTGAATGCAAGCTCACCGTGTTACCTTTCTTTCAAGCAGTTTGTTTATTTCTATTAAACTTCAAGAAAAGTGTGTGGCTCATCAATAGTTACTGCAGTTTAATAACTTGCAGTCTGTATTAAAAAGTAGATGTCAAAGCTCGGAGTGTTTTGGCAAATTTCTGCATTCTCCTGAGAGTAAAGAAAATTGTTGAAGTCATCCAGATGCAGCTCATGTTCAAACACGGTCAGTTGTTCCAAAAAGGTCACAGGAGATAAAGAAACACGTGGAATACAATAATACATTTTGCATCGACGAAAGGAGATGAGGAGGAAAAAGGTCAACAAATCAACTTGAACTTTAAACACGAGATCAGAAAGAGTAGATTAGAAAAGGGACTGGATAGACTGAGTAATGTTGGTCAGGTGGACGTTACATATCAGGACAACCTGGTCAAAGACCCTTGTCAACACAAAAGCCCCCTGAAAAATATTACAAAGCTTGTCTCAAAACAAACACCCACCTTTTCGCTGTTCTGTTTGAAGACCCTTATCTGTAGTTTGTTGATAACAAAAAAGCACAAAAACAATAGGCTGATAGGAGAACTAAATAATGAAGAAAATAGATGCTAATCATGTTGGTCACTCTATCAAGGTTAAGATCAAAAGTAAAGTCTGTCAAGATTAGGCTTTGTGGAATATGTGGTCTTCAGCACTGTCAGTATTTGAAGTAATGAGAACTTCACCACATGAGAAAGATTTTTATCATCGAGTGAGAGCAGACAGTCTTCTACAGAAGACTTTGCATTTATTTCATTTGAACGCATACATAGATTAATGCAAAACTAAGGAAGGAAGAGCCAAACCCAGTAACTTCTTCACCCCACATGACAAATGCACACACACTAAAGCTTGCCACAGTATTTGCTGGAATATGAGATGACCCTGATTGATAAGATTAATTCTGTTGGGAATGTTTCACCGTGATGCATCCAAGGAGAAGATCCTTGAAGTCTTTTCTCTCATAGAGGTAAATCTTTGAAGAATTATTTCTGTTGAAATGAGTAACATAAATCTCACATTATTGCAGCTTGTCAGTCTGTCAGTCAGACCCTGTCAGGCTCTTGGAAGCGGTGAGAGTCATTTTCTTTGGCTGTAAAAATGACGAGAAACTTTTCCGTGTAGCGACACGAAGGCTGCAAACCTCTCATAACATGGCAATGCGACTTTAAGGGCACTGGAAGGTGTATTCTATTACATTTGGACAGAGCAAAGCTAGCTGTTTTCCATTGTCTCCAGTCTTTCTGCCGAGCCGTTAACAGCAACTTATTTCACTTCAGTTACATATTTAAGTTACAGACGTTAGACTGGTATTGATCCTCTCACTTGAATGCATTTGTTTTTTAGCCCAGCTGGCCGCAGAGGGAACTCGGCCTCTAACATGGTAACCTCTAACACACTGCGCTCAACTGGATAACATCAGCAAACAGCACTTTAATGTGTCCATTATTGCAATTTACAGTGACACACTGAGACAAAACGCTTGACTCAAGTTACTAAAAGTGAACAGGAGGAAAGGGGAGTAAAGACAAGATGACACTGAATCCGAGGAAGGAGAAGACAGAGAGCACTCTGTGCGGCCTCATGACTCATGGTTTATGTGTTTAGATCTAATTTGCGGGCCCAACCAAATATCCCTCCCCCGCGATTGAAATCGTATTCTCGCTGCCTCCTGGTGGGGATGCAAACCAGCTGTGGTCATTTGGGAGGATTGTCGGTCGATTTCATATTGGCATTCAGCAGTCTGACCCCGTAACGTCTCCGCCACTCTGCCAGTCTCACTGTGTCCTTGTGCCTCCTCCTCTCTCTCCTCTCCAGGCTCAGCCCCTCATGCCCTGTCACCACGGCACCGCCACAACCTTTAACATCAAAACAAACAGCGGCTGTGTGAGGGCTGCGAGCAAATTACTGTAATTCAGGGGAAGTGGAGCAAAATCTTAGGTCGAACGCGGTTTCGCTTTATTTTAACTGTTTCAGGGGGCGAAGTAAACCAGAAGTCCAACATCCCACCTAAGCAATTACACATGGAGAAATGTTGCCGTACAGCAGGTCACCGCTCACTGTAACTGCAACCATGTGCAGGGCTCATGTTTAGGTTGGCTTTAACTTTTCCCAACACCAACATCTATTTAATTGGTGTTGCAGCACGTGTCCTTCCCTTGAACCCCGACTATGACGTGGGTCTTCTGTTGACTGACTCACATGCCTGATCAAACACGGATCCACTTCTTCTCTGGGTGAATATTTGACGGGCTGCTGAAACGCATCCAAACAAGGGCCTCCATTTTCACACCCTGGCTTTGGTAACATCAATAAATCGCATATGAATTTAGAGCGTAAACAGTGTCCTCCACGAGTATCATAAAGATAACAAGGGAATCAGGTAAACTGTAGGTATTTTCTAAAGTCACAAACAGCCCATCCAGCCACAAGTCACCACCCCTCTTGCACATGTATGCGACCACATCCTCAGTGGCGGCCTTCATGCTCCAGTTAGACTTCCTGTGACATCAAAATTAACGTTTCAGCTGAGGCATAAACTCCACAAGTGAAACTTCTTACAAGCTAATGGTTCGTGAGGGGATGTAGGGTTAGCGAGTCGAGATAAAGATTTCACAGTAAGGCAGATCCTGTGAAAGACAACCAATGGGTCAGTGCTGATAAAGTCCTTAAAACGCAACTGAAAGTACTTTGCGGCATAATGCGATTCACAGTCCCATCTGAAATACTGGCAGCGCGAGAGCAGCAGAAGAAAATAGCCAGCCGACTGAAATATGCCAAACCCTTAAGCCCTGTTCTAATTTTAAAACTCGTCAACCAGAAAGTTAATCTCATCAGACTAACACACACTCATTCTCTGAGAGTGGGATGACAAGACATCAAACAAAGGAAGACAGAAACTGAAAATGAAGAGGAAAAAACAGACGCAAAGAGGTAAAATAAGACAGAGGTTGTGGACAGAAAGAAATACCACAGAATGCTGAGGTGGTACAAATGCAAGGGACAGAAAAATATGCAGAATTATGCAGATGTGCCCTAACTTTTTTTTTTTTTTACCTCTTGACCTTCTACTCAGCAGAGACGACTGACTTGCCGCCTGGAAAACAGATTAGGCAGAGATTAGCAAGTCTTGGATGTCAGTACGACAGCCTTTTCTCCCGCTCTCCCGGCGAGCTCTTCCTCTTCAGTAAACCATCGAGAGGGTGGATCGGGCCACATGTGATTGTGACGAAGTGCAGCAGTGTTACGGAGCATTAAATGTTCTTAAATTCACAAACGGATGCTGCCGTCTTTTTGAATGAATTGCAACTGTTCACTTTAAATAACCTTCCCATGAAAACGCACCCCCACAAACACAGCCCCCACCACCAAAACGAAACTTGGATTTTCAAATTACATGTAATCATTAATATATGTATAATAAAGAGAACTGTAATTGCAGTGAGAGTAAGGAAACAAAACCTTATTTTGAGTTCTACAGTGTTGTTTTTAGAAGGTTTCCAGGTTTTTAATAAGATCTTAATATCCTGGTTGAGATTATGAGTCAAGGCACAGCTAGAGAGATGCAGTGGGAAGGTGCTGCACGGGGCCATATGATCTCATAAAATATCAGATGTCTGCTAACGCAGGTTCTTCGGCTCAGCTGTGTTTTAGTAAAAGAAGAACATGTCAAAATAGGTTGAGCTCAAACTTGGCAGCAGAACTGGGAGCTTTGTCAAACACTTCAGAGAATGAGAGCGAGCTGACGAGGATTTACAGTATCGTTTCACACGATTAGTGCCTCGGAGGAAGTTACTGATTTTATATTGAAAAATACTTGAGCCAGCTCCCTACATTAATTAGATGAATCTAAATTGCAAACGTGGCAGGTCAGTGGTAACAATAACTTATGTTTAAGAGGTTCTTTAGTTCAGCTGATAACCAAAGCGGTAATCAAAACAAGCTGATAACAAATCACATTAATTAAGTCTACCTAGGATAAGGCACTGAACTGTGCACTATAATTCTTGTCTCCACTGTTATCTCTGGTGACTTTGGTGCAGAGTACTTTTATAGAAAAACAAATATTCTGAACATGTATAAAAAAGTTGTCTGTCAAGTGGATGTTTATATGTCCCACGTCGGGGTTGGTACGATGTTACAAGGCAGCCGGCCAAATGATTGCTAAGGCCTACACTGTGCCTGCCAATGTCTATTTGAAGTACCTATTATACATCAAATCTTTACTGCAATAAAACATGCCTCGGATTAATTCCACTATTTTTGTTATCATTCATTACTTTGTCTGATACTGCATATCTTATAGGAGCCTCTTTATGCTTAGTTCAGTTTGAGTTTCACTTACTGTCTCAGGGATGTTTTACATGAAAAAGGCCTCGTCAGTTCACGATGCCTCAGCTGCCCAAAGTGGAAGCAAACACCAGACACCAGGTTTCCACAGAAGAAAGCTTTTCTCAAGAGATGTGTGTGAATGGTGAAAGTGAACCTAGACTACTGAACATACTCACCAAATCTGTAATTATTAAGTTTCTTTTTTAATTTCCATCAGTTATGAAGCAACATTATAAATGATTTTCATCCACCTGATGAACGTGAGTCCAGTATTTGCTCTCATTTTATTTTTGTTTGCTGCTGAGCAGGAAGTGTATGCTATATTGTGTTTGGTAAACAATGAGCTGAAACTCAAAACCTCCATAAAGCTGATGGAAGCTCAGAATCAGACAACAGTATAAATGTAAAAATGTAAAAACAACATTTATAAGGACACTGTTTCTTTCAGCTACTAAGCTTGGGAAGAATTGCAGGAAGAAACTCTATAATGTGTCAGTTAATGGGCTCCAGCATACGGCAGGGTGAGTAGCTGTTTATTGACATTCGTGCTGTTTATAGATGTTTTATTGATACAATAACGTCATGACACCGTATAAACTGAAAAGGATGTTTTATACACAGAACCAACTTCATGTTTCCCAGGCCTGCAGCATTTTGTCTAAACAGTCCACTGACCATCTGTTTCTTCCCCTCTGCAGTTCTTCTTATTGCTTGTCTCATTCCCGTTAGCACATTTCTGTCTGGTTCCTTAATCATGACGCTTCCACAGAAGATTATTTTAATCGAGCCCACGTGATCATCTGGGAATGGCGATGATGTCTTTCCAATGAGCTGACTGGCAATGGGTTGTTTGGATCTGACATCTTGAACTCAACCTGCAGGTTAGCATGTCGTTCTTCCTTTTTTTTTAAAAGGGAACCGACCAGGTGCACCTGTCAGGTGTAACACAGGTTGCTTTGATAATAACTCATCTTTTGAGGACTATATACAATGTGAAGGTCAACATCAAAGCCCGTCTTTACTCTGGTTACGGGTAGCTGTGGATGACATTTTCAATAATAAACACAGGGAGCACGATGCTCATTGAACACTACAGCATCTGCAATTAACGAGATGAAAGCCAATCCCATATGTTTATGCTGGAGCTCAGCCAATTACAGCTGAGGCGCTGCGGTAAATCCAAGCGGCTGTGTTGATATGTCTTCATGGATGGTCACTCTCTGAGCTACATTGCTGAGCAGTTTCCCTTTGAGGGGACAGCTCACTGTTTACATGTGTTTTGTATATGTTGCATGTGTGTGTGTGTGTGTGTTCAGTGTGCCAGCACTGAATGTACAGTAAACAGAACATGACCCCTCAGCTACAGCGCGCTGGCTGAAGAAGCCTGATAATGAAACAGGCCACACAGAATGAGCGACTTGGTCAAAGGTTTGCCCGAATCTGCTTGTAGATTCTGCAAACAATATAAATCGTGGCAGTGGAGGATTTGTAGATAATATTCTGGGAGAAGAGGGAGTTGAGTTTCAGTTTGAGGGGTTATTAAAAGGCACTCCATAGCTGAAAACCAGCGATCTCAGAGCAGCAGTATCGGGGCTTTTGGCCTTTTGGAAAACAATTAAGTACAATAAAAGACTGCAGCGGATAATTTATGTATGTTTATGGTGCAAATGAGTATCCTCAAATCCACACTGGATCTCAACTGGGACTGAGAGGTAGTCCAAGTGTCCACATGCCTGAAGGGTTGGAAAAACAAGTAAAGGTCCCATTTAGCTGTTTTTTGAACAGGCAGACTCCCATGAGAAAGATTTATCGACGTATAGAGAATTTTCCAATATTATTTCATCTTCTACTTCTAATGTTTCTAAACTGAATACTTTGCAAGTGAAGATTTCCTCATTTCCTGTAATATCTCTACTGCCACTTATCTAAGAAGAAAAGCATAAAATGCACCAAATCTGCTTAAGACCAAGGCAAGCTGAAGCTTTTTGTAAGTAAGAGTATATTCTTTACACTGTATCAAATATTCTGTTCTCAGACCACGTCGGTTGGATTTGGCACTAAATGCACACATTTATTTTACATTCCAGGGCAGAAATGTTTAAACTACCGCAGTTACGGCATTAGCTTTTGAGTAAACTCTGATTTCCTCGCAGCAGATTTCATGCCACTCACACACACACACACTCACATGTCACATCACTCTCCACTTAATTAAAGAGCCTTTACCTTGCTGCCTCTGTAGTGAGACATATGAACCCGTGAGATCTTTAAGGATCTGTCAGTCACTGGGTGGTCAGTCTTTCTGTCTCCAGTGAGGGGGAAGTCAGTGCACATTATCATTAATTGCACAGTGTCAGGCAGATGAGGAGTAGATCAAATGCACAAAAAAGCAGCAGGATTTTCCTTTAGATTTGTCCAACAGACGGCTTTATATTTATATTATTGTTACATACATATAACATCAGTTATGTAGTCATTGTGGGAAGAAAATAACCTCTGTAATCATGAATCATGAAATCATGTTTTAAACATGATACATTACTGTGAGAGTTTTTTGCAGTCGTTCTGTGACTCCGCACATGGCTCCACGTTTCTGTATTTGAATCTGTATCATGCATCTCCATGCCTCTGTGTTTTAGAGGAATCAGCAAGTGAAAGTGACATTCTTTGAGACACAGATTTACACACATCATTATTTCTCTTCCCGAGGGTAGAAAGTTTTGCTGCTTTCCGCTGAAGATTTATTTCAGTCCCTCCTGTCTGTCACCGCGACACAATGAAACAACAAAATGCTCTTTGAGCTTATCTTTCTGTGAGTTAGGACGTTTGCTCCTCTTTCCATATTCATTATTATTTTGTAGAGGTGCTCTGATCAGGGTTTTTGGAGCCGATCACCGATCACCGATTTTTTAAATCAGTATCGCCAATACCAATACCGATACCAAAGCCTCCAGTTTGCTTTTTATAGTGTGGGATTAATTATTGATTTATTTACTTAAGTTACTTGTT
>JBAJHX010000049.1:13723274-13734118 GCA_037176925.1 Amniataba percoides
TATTTTGATCGGCGGAAATGGCACGTCCGATCAATGCCGATACCGATCGGGTCACCGATCAATCGGAGCACCTCTATTATTTTGAATTTTTGTTCTGAATATTTGCATATTATTTTCAGTCTATGGTTAGTGTTTTACTTTCAGCTTCTTTTTCATGCTGATGGCACTCCCACCCTCTTAAAAATCTTTCTCCAAGTGCCACCCCTGCACGAAAAAACACAACCGGTTTGCCGTCATTTCAGGACTTGATCGTAGTCAGCTACCTGTGCAAACACGGTGCCCAGATAACAGCATGTTGGCAGACACTGAAGGTGAATAAAGGGCATGATAAGAGTGTGCGTAGCTTTCCGGCAGCCTCGCACACAACACAACATTTGTCCATTATCTAGAACGCTGAGCTGCGAACAAAGAGGAGCAGAGATTTTATTTGCGCTCAGATATCTTTCAGATCACTCTTCAGTCATTCAAAATTTTTCAAAAGCTGTAGGAAAAAATGGGTCATGTTTTTATTTCACAGTGTTTTGACTACTGTATCCACGGTGCTGTAGTTTTCCTTCTCTATCTCTCACGTTTCAGCGTTTTAGATCTTCTCACACCGCCCAGATCAGATAAATCACTGGAGTTTTAACCTCTCCAACGTTCAGTCACCAAACATTTGTTTCAGTTTGTCCACCGCGGTTGAACGCTGATGACAGTCTGTGATGTGCCCTCGAAATAGCACCAGTGACATCAAGAGTGAATGGCAGGAAGGAAGTTCTAACACGAAAGGGACAAATGCACATAGAAAGTGGCCTTTAACAGAGTCTCAGACAACAATGGAGCCTCACCAGCCCATCCCATCCGTCAATGATGTGATAAAAAAAAAACAATAAAAACCCCACAGCCACTTTGCAGCCTTTGGAAGAGCAAACAAAAACCTCCAGCGTTAACCTGATTCACGGCAGAGATTTGAAGAATGAGGAAAAACTGCTTTTCACTGTTATAGAAAACTTCTGGAAGGATTTGACTGTTTACTCGGTGGTCTCAGTTTATCTCTGGTGAAAGGCCTCGCTGCGCAGAGCTGCATTAACGCCAAAGGAAAACAAGACTTTGAGATGTTACTTAATACCCCTGATGGATAAATGGTGTATGCCCTTTTAGAGTGTGAGAACACATGAACGATGAAATAACAGCCTGATTTAAGGTCACTGACTTTTCCCTTTATTTATTTATTTTACAAAAAAAAAAAAAAAAGATGAAATAAAACCTCTAAGCCTTTGGACATTACTTTATAACTCACAAGGGAATTCTTTCTTTTTTCTTTTTCTTTTTTTTTGCAGCTTACCTCTGATATTCAGCAAGATAAAACATTTTTCCACTTGCTTTTCAGCATCATATTCTCAGCACTAGAAAAAGTATGTCGACCTTTTACTGGAGGAAAATACCTAAAATGAATAAAATAAAACACTAGAAGTCAAAGCCAACATTCATAATTGAAGTAGTACAAAAACAGAAGTATTATCAACTGAATGTACAAAAAGTAAACAGCAGAATGTCAGAGCGTCATAATATATGATTAGATTTGTATTATTGATACCTTAATGTGGAAACAGTGCATGATATTGGTCTTTAACGTAGAGCACAACATTGTAGAAAATGAAATAAAATTATTACAGAACAATCCCCAAAAACCGTAAGGACACTGCATATTCTATATTCTTTATTTTCTATGTACAAACCATATTTAGAGTATCTGATATACATGATCAGTTTATTTAGAAATATCTGGACATTGACAGGAATTTATAATAAAAAGCAACACATTTTGTCAAATTCACTATAGAGGACTTATTGAGAGGGTTCATTGAACTAATGCGGCTTAGTACTGTAACAGCATGCAACTTCAAACTTTAGAAAGGAACCCTTTCACAACTGAATCCATTCACAAATATTCAAATTATGAGTAAGGCAGCTTGTTTTCTTGTTTCCTGCGTTTCATGTTTATGCCAGCAAATTTTAGCATCCCACAAAGGTCTATTCGTTTCTCCCCACATGGATTCACATGCAACTGGTCTAAAAATGATTGTGTGGTTGTGGGTACAAACACACGAGCACAAACACACAGTCATGGGGGTTGACGCTGGCCTTTTTTGGCATCCTGCCTTAGTAAACAATATTTCCCGGGATATCTACAATGCAAATTCGGTCTCTGCCTTTTACACACACACTTCCTGCCCCTGAATGTACTGTTTACATCACTTAGCACCCACTAAAACTTTAGCCTGTTGTAAGCTGTGCACAAACACACACAGATCACATAAATCTGTGTGTGGGTCAGAGTGGGAATTAAGTGCTTGTTGTGATAATGAGATGGTTTATTTTACTCCAGAGGGATAAATACTGCAGGATTTCTGAGAAAGAGCGATATGAGTATCATACACTGCAGCTCTGAAATGTAAACAGACCACATAAACAGTCATGCCCAAATACAGAAGATAATCCCACCATTTTGTGGCTGGTTATAGACTCATAGTCACTCAGAATACTGTAAATGATGCTTGATTCAGCCTTCATGCACATACTAACCTCGCATCGTGGATGTTCCCACTGTCTGCTTTGATGCACTTTGGAAGTGCTGGCATGGAAAAATGACACATCGAGTTTTTGTAAAAAATTGGGTCAGCTATTGTGGGTGACAGACAGATGGATGGACACAATGTGTGTGTTTGTGTTTGACACAGATGACTGAAAATGAAAAAAAAAAGTAAGTATGTTTAGCATACAAAGCCAGGTCAGTGTTGTTTTACGGGGTTAACTCCTCAGATGAACCAGGAAGACAGAATGACAGTGCAGCCTTATTTGGACTTTAAAATCCACTGCTTGACTCAAGGACACAACACAAATATTCCAACTAAGTCTGATCTTTCTTGCTCACAGGGATGCTAGTCAAGACTAAAGCTATGAGATATGAACTGCTTCAGTATTTGTTGTCACCTTCTTATTGTTTCTGGGGAAAGTAAACACATTGCCACCCACATGCAGACTGAGTTTGTGTAGCAACTTTCTATTCAAAGAAGCACTGGATAGGAATCATGTAGAAACAGTTGCAAGAGGACCAGAGAAAATCCCCTGAGGAACGAGGCTTTTTGTGTTTGGATTACAGCTCCCTCTTTCGGGAATGTCAGTGCAAGCACGCGACATGCAAATGTAATCAAATTTGAAAGAGCTGGTTCTTTGTTAGTTGCCAATTTTTTATCATCTTGAGAAGAATACAGCATTGTGGAGACAAACAGTGCCTGGTCACCTATTTCTTGTACTGTACTTTGAGTATGAAAATTTGCTTTCCTTTGCAAAGCATTCAAAGGGTAATCGTGATTAGACAACTACATTAAAAAAATCTCACCAAAGCTTTAAAGGGAGCCTCTGCCACTCTAATATCAGGCCCAGAACAGTATGCATATTAACTTTGGTAGCACTGGCTAACATGAGCCACTATTGCAAAGATGTTTTTTTATTAATCTTTTTATTAGTAAGATGATGTAAGAATGAATGTCATCTCTCAAAAGTTACAGAGCCTTGCTTTAACGCTGAAGATTTTTTTCCTGTAAGGTCCTCTTTTGAGATACCTCTACCCTCCTTGATGCATGACGTTACATCAAATTGATACACTTTTTAATGTCTTAGAGAGAGTGAGTGCTGGCTGATGAGATCAAGCTTCCCAAAATAGAAAATGAAGTCAGCTGCAGTCCCTGTGTGTGTGCGAGAGAGAGAGAGAGAGGGAGAGAAAGAAAGTGCAGAAGAGGAACACCGAGCTCATAAGAGACAGAGAGAATATTTATCCAAATTAAAAGACATGGGTCGTGGAAACATCATGCATAGTACCACCGCTATGACACCTGCTAAAAAACCTCATATTCATGGACGTTATGTTCCTAACAGCTAGATGCAATGCAGAAACAGCTGTTCATTAATATGCTGTAGCTTACTTTGTACAGAGATCCAAGCAAGTATACACAAATTCAGTAGGATGTAAATTAGTTTTTTTCTGCAGAGCTAAAATGTCAGATTTAAAGGTCATCTTTATGCCACCAATAACAATGTGCGACCTTAATATTGAATGTGTTTGTGTAATGGACAAGTACATACATAAATATATATATATGTGTGTGTCTTTAGCACATTTCCTCTCGCTTGAACACAGTGCAGACAAACATTTTTATGGATGAAAACACACACACACACACACACACACACACACACACACTATCACATAAATACACTAACTCACAGGGCTTTCTTGCGTACTTACCTTCTTACTGACTCTTACTCTAAGCTCCTATTTAACCACAGTGGCTTGTGGCATTTACATCTTATGGAAAATCCACACACTCCAAATACACAGTCCATGTATAATTAATTTCAACTGTTATATCTTTATCTGTCGGATGTCATATTGGTTTTATATCAAGTTATCCTGAGAGCCTGCATACATAGCATAACATTATTAATGCTGTGCTCTGTGAGACATTCAGTGGGGGACACACAGATCTAATCGAGAGTGAAATGCAACACGGGATGAGTGTGATCTACGTGCAAAGATGAGAAAATACCTGGCTTTCCTTACAGAGGCTGCACAGTGATACAGGCTTATTATTCAGCCCCCTGTTTATTTCCACCTTATACATTCGATATTATATAGCGGAGCACGCGAGCAGGCCTTTCCTCACTTTTTGCAACAGCTCTGTCACAAAAGGCAATGCTTCCTCTCGGGGCGGATGCTAAATCAAGCCCCTGGTTAGTTAGTGCCACAGAGGTCAAGGTAATGAACTGGAAAGCGGCTATAGTTCACTAAGAGCTCTATTCGCCCGGGGGCAATGGTCCAGACATCCTCTCTCCTGCAGCGTCTCTGAACAGCATGATAAGGGTTCAGTAATTAGGAGGGTAGATAGGTATAGTATGAGCTACAGACTGTAAAAACTAATGGGCTCACTAAAGTGACATCCATTAACAGGCTTTTTCTGAGGGTTTCTGGCAGTGATGCAGTATGGCAAAGATATACTCTCCCTCCTATCATTTACATCGTTTAGTATGAAAAGCAAAATGGATCCTGAATCTACAAAGCGTCATTTTTGTACCGATAAAGACAAAGTTTCAAATTTCACGCTCCTATATACAATATGTGATTATAGAGTATTATTCCTGTAAAGAAGTGACATGTAGTTTCAGCATTTTGACGGTTTAATCGATGGACTAAAGCCGGAGCCGGAGCCACGTTCTGCACGCTTGTATAATGTAATAAAATGTATGCATGCTCTTGTGCATGTGTTCATATGGCAGAATTTGCATGTAGGGGACAAACGCTTGAAACCTTCAGGGATATAGGAGATAAATAACTTTTTTCCCAACTGTAATTAATCCTCTTGAGGTGTTTTTACAATGAAAAATGAATCATGCAAATGCTGAAGAAACACAGTAAAGGAAAAAAAAAGAACTAAACCTGCATGAAATTGCCAAACACGCACACACGTAAGTCTACCGTGTATGATTGTGAACTGGGGAATAGACATTTTCATCCTGTCCAAAGAATAAATATCCATCAGAAATCACAGGAAGGTAATGCTGTAAAAATGAATGTTTTATCTTGTTCCTTGTAATAATTCATCCCACTGCTTTTTCGGAGCCTCATTTCCATGTTAAATATATTCAAGGCTGGTGTGCCTGAAGTGCATGTACAACATCTCGAGACTATCAGTGTGTATGGCAGCTTTCCTGCAGGTCCATGCTGCTGAATAATTCCTGAAAGTACTCTCTTGCATTAAGATATAGTTTAAAGCCTTATGTTAGGGCAGAATTTGAAACTTTTTTTGGCATTTTCAAGGAGTAAATTGTGTGTTATATAGTTGTCAAAAAAAAGAAAAAGACTACTGAAGACTTGAAATGATGATACTAAGTCAGCCTTGAATAAGAACACAGATTACCTTTTTCACATCCGTGCTGCTGCTGGAGCGACACAGTCCTCCTCCAGTGTAACACAAATAAACCAGTCAGTGTTGACAAAGCTGCAGCTACTCAGATCTACCAGCAAGGAGAGAGACATTCAGCTAAACCCTGAAACTCACCGCAGTAGAGGATAATATAATTGTGTTAAAACAGGAAGAGAGGCACAGTGGGAAGAAGCAGCGATAGATCTGAGAAACTAAATAAAGAGATAAGAATGGGACAGACAGAGATGTAAGTCAACAAGCAGCAGACACAAATGAGGAACGGTAGCAGTGGGCCCGCTGGCTGATGTGAAATGAGAGGCTGTTTGCTGAGGGACAAGAGGGCAAAGGCAAAGCAGCGAGGAGCACTTTGGCCTGCCATCAGGGCGGCCGCTGGAGCTTTTAAGAGCTCGAATGAGGGGTGGCGTAACTTCATTAGTGTTCCTGGGCAGCGGCGAGAGCAGGTGGGGAGCACTGAGGGACCTGGGGGAGGGGAGGAGGGACGATCCCATCTGCAGCCAAACAAGCAATTAGACACACGACGTCTCCACCACCTGTCTCAGCCGTGACAGATAAAAGGAGGACGAAGATTGCTGTGTAATTATGATGGGTATCTATCCGGGCGTGTGTGTTGTAAATGTGCACTTTTCGTGACTGCCTGTGCGTTTGTGTTTCAGTGGGGTTTTAATATTCCCACGTGTGTGTTAGAGCAGCACATCAAATTACCGTCTCAATGAGGGCACTCATTGATCTGGACACTGTGACACATGCGCACACACACACACACACACACACACACACACACACACACACACACACACACACACAGTGGAAGTTAACGGTGTGAAATGGAAAGATGGACAGATTGCCCATTTGTTGCTATAACAACAGTTTGATTAAGGGCTTGCTAAAAATAAAGATTTCCATTAGTACATGCAACACGGCAAAAACTCAACATTCATTTTAGTTTCCACAGTGATGATTATGTTTAAATTACTTTTTATTTTAAGACTATTAACTTTATAATTTGCAGGAGCATCATAAATTAAAACATAAAATCCAGGGCTAAAGATAAGCACCGAAGAAAGTTAAGATCATGTAGATCTCTCTCATACCAGATCATCAGTCAAGCTTCATAAATTGAAAATGAAAGGAGATGAAAGGTTGTGCAGGAGAGCTGTTGATAGAGAGCACTAGAGGGCTGTTTTGAAACTGTTGACTGGAACCAAAAAATTGAGGTCAAAGGCCTGTTTGTGTTGAGGGCCCTTGTGAAGGAAATTCACACAAACAATCTCGAAATCGTTGACATTATACAATACAATTTCATTAACTTTCATTTCAGTTCAGTTCTGTTGCACAAAACAACAACAACAATAATTTTCATGACCACAACTACAAGCAAGTGCTACATGCTTTGTTTTCTGGTGATGGTGTTATGATGACTCACTGATACTGTGAGTGCGTTTTGTCCCATAGCGTCATCTAGTGGGCAAGTCTCATCACAGCAGCTCAATGCCTCTGTTTGCTCCTGAAGTAAACTGTAATGTAATGAACGATGTTAACTGACGCGGTTGCACATCAAATTTGTGTTTTGCATAATTACCCATTTTGTGCCAAATTAGCTGTGGTTCTTGAAAACAATTGCGTTCAGGATTCTTGGTGCTACTCCACCAATTTTAAGCGGAACCACTGCAATCAAGGATGCGTCATCAGCAAAAGGTGTTGCAAAGGCACAATAAAAGTAAAACAGCAGGAGCAAGGTGGCAGATTGCGTTTGATTACCTGCAAGATTTTGCTTTGTTTCCATTCAGAAAACAAGAATGAACCCACCATTACCGAATGACATTGTTTAACACGCCCACTGATGTTGTCATAGTTTAATTTTAAGGTCAGAAAGAACCTGCTGTTTCTTGGTTCCAGCAAGTAATCATTTTTTTGAGCTGTGAATAAAACTATTTTTGGTTGAATGTGTCCGAGGGGCTCAAAATTAGGTGTGCAAATCAATACAGAACCGGTTACATTTTGATGGAAAAGGAAAGCAGCATATTCAGGTAGGTGTTTCACAGTTTGTGATTAACTGTGGAAATAACTTTTTCATGCCAAGCAACATTTGGGGATTAAGTAGCCAGAGAAAAAAACACAAAGAAAAACATGTAAGAGTAATTTAAGGTGATATTTAGACAATTCTGTTCGAGAATAATAACTTGTACTGCCAGTTCATTTTTTAAGATTTAGATTTAAATCATATCCAGATCATTTAGAAAAGACAAACCATCAAGGCTGAAAAAACAGTGTAAGATGTGTTTAGGTGCATTTATCCAGTGCTATGTACTATATGGGTGCTTGAGAATGGTGAAAGATTAATGCAATGACATTTTCTCAGGTTAGATGTGCCCTGACCTAAGTAAATGTCACCGCACGCTTGGGTTACTCTCTGAGTGTAAGCAGCACAGAGATAAGAGTGTGGAAACGAAAAGAGAGATTTTAAAGAAAATGGGCCCTAATTGTCCGTGAAACACATCCAGTGACTTACTCTGAATTACATTTTTGAGTAGCTAATGCTTTAGAAAATCGGCTACTTAAGCACTGAGTTTTGTAGGATTATGTGCAAGACGGTGCGTTGCTCTAATACTGTAAATGACTGATACACTGGTCGTGCTGTCCATATTGGATTGAAAGTATTTGATTTTAATTCAGTTTTCCAGTAGGGGGAGGCATCATCCTTTCATTTTCCAAGAGTGTGTTGCCCTGGGGCAGCTCATTTTTATAGCTACTGGATGCTGGATGGAAAACAAACAAATGAAAATAACAAAGAACAAATACATGGAAGAGAAGTACTGTAGCACGCTGTCTTCTTCTTGCCCTTTGTGTTCTCTTTATTTTCCTTATTACTACTTGCAAACACTTTCAGCTAGTAACTTTATTTATATTTCACCATGTTCAGCTTCTCATACGTGAGATATAAATTCTAAAATATTTAGCTTTTAATCAAACATTTAAAAGAAAATGTAAGAAAGGATTCATGGCACACAGATAATTGACAACGACACTGGTAGTGCCATCATGTGGCCAGTGACGGGGCACTCGAGACGCCGCGAGTGCAGTCCGCCGGGATCATTCTGCACGACCTCATGCAGTCACACAGATCTCTCTCACTCGGTCTTAGTGGTTTATTAAGTCTGTAGTCTGTACAGCTTCAGAAGAAAAAAGCCCAGAAAACACTAAAGGATGGAGAACATATGACATACAAGCAGAGGATACTGACGTAAATCACTGATTTTATGATAAATTCTTACCACTCTTAATTTACATGCAGGCCACAGTTTGCAGGCTGGTGCTCCCTCATGCATGTCCTCATCATGTGCCATGCAAACATTTACTCACATATGCATGAATGCTAAAATAGTCCCACATGCAATGCACCTCTCGTGTAACTTCCAACATTCACACACGCAATTGCCCCCCCCCCCCAGTGCAAATGCACCAGCACCCCCATGGTTTATCTGTGGCAAACCATGTGAAAATCTGCTGAAGCAAAATAATGCGATCTTCCTCATCACCATTTGAAAAAATAGGACACTGAGTCAGGCCATATGATATGAATGTGCGCCACATGATAGTATGGAGCACTGACATCAGAATCTTGGTATAAACCCATTGCCTGTTTTTTTTTTTTAATCAGCCAGGCATTTACAGATGAACACTCAACAATAACGCAACGCACTTGATTGGCAATAATGTTAAGATAATGTATAATAATAAAAATAATAATGTGGCATTCGAGCGTGACTTCCCTTTTATCAAGGGGCCCGGTGTTTCTTGAAAACAGAGCTCACACTGTCACACAGCCTGAATGACACGATCAATATGCTTTTGCCAGCAGACCAGCTGTTTTGTTTTTTTTTGTTGTCAGCTGGATGATTGGCCATTTTTGAGACACAAGGGGAAACTGAACTGCTGCTCCTGAGGTCAAACTGAAACCATCTGCATCCCATTCAGAGCCAATAAAGTCTTTTGCATTGTCCATTTTAAATGTACATGAGTAGAGGCGATGTAGTTAAAATCTGCTCTGTAGATGAGCCTTTATAATCTCTCTTCTCTCTTCTGCACTGTCTGAAGTAGACTAAACATGTACAATTGGTAATCTATACTTACTATACAAAATCTATACTTTATAAAAGGTGTATTAAATTTCATTTTATACAAATGTTGTTTAATATAAACTTATGAGTTCAATGCTGTGATTCCCCCAGAAATGTTTTAATAATTTTTTCCAGCTGTATGGTGTCTTTATTTATCTTTAAATCCTACAATACAAAACGATATATTGTATTTGTCTTTGTATATATTCTCTATCATGAATGAGTTTATGATGATTATGATTTAAGGTGCTGTTGTCCCATGTATGTAACCACAATCTGTATTCTTGTGTATTATATAATTGTAAACTCTTGCACATATTACATTTGGAAGATAAAGTAATGCTAACCCCAACCATAAAGGCTGAATAGATTTATTATTTGTTTTATGTATCAGAAATGACTCCATTTAATCCTTTTAAAGAATATCCCTGGTGATATTATCCAGGAAATGAAAATGTAGTTGGTCATGTCAGTTTATTGCAGAAATAAATACAATGTTGTACATCCCGTTCTAGATTTGGGCCAGGTGGAGAATGACAGATTTGATAATCTCCCAAATCTCTGCCTTTTTACAATGAAGTTTGTGAAGCTTTAATCTGGTACATTGATACTCTCCACCTTTTACCATTTAATCCCATCACTGGGTCATGTCTCATCCATTCATGTTTTAAGTACTTTTTATGAGATAAGATAATAATGATGTACATAAAATAATAATGTACATAAAGTAATATAATATTAA
>JBAJHX010000049.1:13734218-13762873 GCA_037176925.1 Amniataba percoides
ATTGTAAACCCAGCTGTGTTATTTTATTGACTTGACTGAATTTACTGCAGTTTTAATGAAGCTCCATCTGGACTCTCACAGTATAAACAATACAAACAATGAACTGCAGACTACGATAATGCTCCACTTGACCTTTAAAGCAGTAAACCAAAGATTAAACCACACATTGATCAGGTGGATGCAGAATCAGAGATGCAACAATGATGAATCCAGAACACAATCTTCCAAGAGGGCACACAACTACATACACCCACTCAGACTGAGAGGAATAATATCTTAAATTATCACCACCCATGCTCATGGTTGGGTCTCTTTTATGATGAGAACTGTGATATAAACAAAAGGCCTACACACGCACGCACACACACGCACACGCACACACACACACACACACACACACACACTCACACATGAGGTCCGGCGGTATTGAGGTCTATTCCTGTTTCTGACAGCTACACGCATCACTGGCTGGTTTTGTCTGAGCCAATCAGCAAATGGCTCACTGGGTGTTTCCTTTTACTGCAGCAGGAGTTAAGAAGAGCAGGGCAGAAGCAAATGACTGAAGAGGAAAAAGAAATGCTGAAAGGTGTGCAAGAGAGAGAGCGAGGGAGAGAAAAAGGGAGGGAGAGAGATCAGACCACTTACTACAGTGACGTGAATTTGTTAACTGTACGTCAAAGAGGAGAGCGGTGTCACACTGAATGGACCAATAGGAGGCAGAGAAATGGGGCCACTTATGACATCAATGCTGGCATGGGATGAGAGTTGCCTGCATGAGGGAGCTTTCCAATGAGTAGACAGACGGAGCAGGCATACAATGATACAACACAAAAACACAACCCACACGCCCTCTGCTTTGCGGTACACGTTTGGCTCATTTTGCCAGAGCCAAAAAAAAATAATTCCGTCTTTCATTCACACTCGTGCGTATGCAGAGTGAAAAACATCCACAGATGGTGATTCCTGCAAAACATAAGACGCTGTGGATATAACACTCCTGTTCTAATTGTGCTGGTGCTTCCTGAAAATTTTATTTCACCACGTGGACAAAGAATAGCTAACTGTTCTTGGTAAAATCCCTCATGTACAAACTGCTATGAGATGCCCCCTTTTTTTTCCAACATAAAAGGCATAATAATCATATTTGGACGAAATGTTTTTCCATTGGTTGGAATCATACAATGCCCAAATAAAAGGAAGTAATGGTTGAACAAAGGCCAAGCAATTAAAAACTCTCATATTACGTTGTAAAAAGGTCATGGTTAAATAATGAATTAAAATATCATATACATTATTAATAACTTATATTATTATACGTGAGACATTTAAGTTAGATTATTAATAATACTTAAGAATTTTAATGAAACATCTCTTTCACTTAGTTTATCATCAGATCTTTTCTGCACTAGTCCTTAAATATATGTATTATGTATGTAATGTCTCTATGTAGTTTTGATTGTGCCACTACAATGAATTTAATTTAAACTGTGTGATAATTATTTTCATTTATATTTATTTATTCATGGATAATTAAATGACTATTATTTTTGGTGGAAATTACCAATGAATAAAACTATGTTTTGCCTATTCCATTATTGTAACATTCATGTGAGAGCTGCTAAAGTGAATGCTCAAAATTAAGTGATAAACTTTACTGAAAGGTGAATCCAAAATGCAAACCAAAGGTCTAACCTTGTCAGCAGTTTTAAATCACACTGTGGTTTCTTTACATGTGTACACATGCACACACTTACATCAATGCACCTGTCTATGTGCAAACATAAACTTTGTTATGCACAAATAAACATGTGAATGACAAGTACTATTATTCATTTCAAGTCCAAATATAAACGTATACCGTATTTTCTGCACTATAGGGTGCACTGGATCATAAGGCACACTGTCAATGAATTGTCTATTTTCGATCTTTTTTCATATATAAGACTGGACACTGGACTATAAGGCGCATTAAACACAGTACGTATCACTCCGCGAGGCTCCTGACTACGGTGGCCGTAATGCTCCAACAATCCATCAAGCAGCACGGCTTCGTAGTAAAACATTTTGACAGATTTTTGTGCGTGGTGTAACACATAAAACCAGTATCAGGTCAGTAAGCACAACCTGAATTCATACATAAGGCGCACCAGATTATAAAGCGCACTGTCGTTTTTTGAGAAAATTTAAGGATTTTAAGTGTATAGTCAGTTAGCATTTCTAAATCTGCTTGTATATTATCAAAAACAAACTAAGATCCACTCTTCTTGGCCCAGCGGACCAAAGCCACAGATGTTATACAGATCTACCTTGGAAGCCTTCAGTGGTACTTGATGGTTTGCTGGGCACAACATAAAGGCCAAATTCTCTGCTCCAACTCTGAGATGCTTTTGTGCACGAGAAAATACAGACACACACATCTCATGCATGTTTGTGAAATAAACACACTTACACACAGATGCACAAGAAGGACCAAGGAGGAATCAACGTAACCAGATCGTGTTTCTTTCCTTAACAAAGAGCTCTCTTTCTGTGTGTGTCTCTTTCTATCTCACACACACACTGAGTGGCAGCTGCTGAAGCTCATGTCGACCATATTCCATTCATGTTACTCGTCAAGAACAGAGCAGAACAGAGTGTTAATTATTGCTCGTGGTTCAGCTGTGCAGCAAAAATACAACACACTGAATGATCATTGTTTGTAGAGTCTAATATAGTTACATTTTACAGTAATTACATTTTGGTAATTTACAAATAGTAGTAACTATAGTAATAGTAGTAGAAACTCCATTTGAACTTCAGGATTCAGTCGAACAACATTTAACATGACGTTTTTGTGGAGAGGGGAGATTGTTTTTCTTGGAAGGGTTCAGCCCCCCCTTAATGACCTCTGGGCCCCAGGTATGTATGCAAGCCTATATGCAATGCAAATCTGCACGCATGGACGTTTGCACATACATCATTCATGAATATTGATGGATGTGCATACACACAGCGTGTGACACAGTGTGTGTATAGTATGCACTCTGTTTCAACAGTTCCAACGCTGGTGATGGTAAAACTTTATTGATCCTGACAGGGAGGATATAGTGGTCCATTTTCCTATTCAAACACACAAACACACACACACACACACACCTTGTGAGTAAGCTCTGATTGATCTGAAACCTTCATTTCTGACGAGATGGAAATCACTGATAACTAATGACTTTTAAATCCCACCTATTATGTAGGGATTAGTCATGTGTTACTCCCTGGAGTACTGACCGTGGCTCTCAAACATTAAAGCTGTACTGTACATCTTTGTGCACAGACATAAAATATGCATACCGACATAAACACACTCACCGACACACTGTTCTGACCCGACTGACCCCAACAGGATCAACCACGTGCATAACAAGGAGAGTCAGATGACCTTCCAATACCATCTCAACATTACTGCTGACTGATTTAAAATCACATGTTTTGTTGTTCGTTCGGTCAATCCAGCCACATTCGTTCTTTAAAACACCAAAGACATATCTTTATATTGTCTACTTCTCAGAATCAAACGTCACCAAAGGTCATCAGAAAAACAGCAGAAGGCCATTTGGCAAATGTGGCGTAAATCTGCTGTATTAAAAGGCCTGCATATGCTCATGTCAAATATCCACATCAATAATAAGTCACAGTGTTATGCGTCATCATTATTATATTTTCATAACGACCTTATCAGCTATAGCTAAGAGTGAGGCCCAGCCAAGGACTCGTAGGAAGGGATCAAGATACCGCCACAGGCTCGGGGTGACTCAGGAAACTGCAATGAGAGAAATTCTCAAACTTAGTATAGAAACACCTCTGGGAATTGTGGGAAGGGACTGACGTCATGGGGGACTGCTGTGAACCAGTACGTTGCTCTCAAGAGTAGACTCGCAGAGTGAGAGTGCGGCTGGGATGTGGCTAATGTGGCAGATGTGACCTGCCAAGCTGTCCAGTTCTGTTCCCACATTGTTGAAGCGAAACACAAATGAGTGGGCTTTTTTTTTTTTTTTTGTTCACACATCTGTATGCAAACATATGAGGCAAGCGAAAGCCCTGTTTTCATTTACACGTTGTTTACGAAACGATTCAGTTGAAACCACTCACGTCAGCCGTCACTATGCGCGCACACTGTGAATCGCAAAAACTCTAGATGCCTTTTCTTATCAATAATGTATCACGCATTGTTTTCTAATACACAACATGAATTTTAAGTGTTGGGAACAAATGGCACACTGATCATCTGGCTACACTCACGCTGCTAAAAACAATGTACATTAAGCGCAGATCAACTTCAATATGATGTGAATTTTCCACGGGCACTTATCTGCACAAGCTGATGTGATTGTTACAATCCCCTGGGCATTTACTGTACATTAATCTGCATTTCCATGTACTTTCTTTCCTGCTTTCTCACCCTCCCTCCCGCTCTCTGTTGCTGTAAACCCACAGCTCCTATGGGAAGGTGTTGGGACGATAAGAAACAGACAGTCTGGAAAGCAGGGAGAGGCAGGAAGGGAGTTGGGGAGCGGGGCCTTTACAGCTGCGTCTAGTGCTTCATTCTCTTTCTATTTATGACTCCCAGATGTTTGTTAGGCAAATCCTGGTTTAGCCGAGGCACACATGCACACAGACACATGACGCGCATACCAGCGTAAATTGTTAAATATGCTGCAAGTGTATTTAACATTTAGCAAATTGTTTTTCAAGAGCCAGATCACCAGGTGGTGCATTATGTTGCATAACTTTGACGTGGTGCTTTGTTCGGGGACTGCTTTACTAAGAAAAGCTGCAGAGGGAATGAAAGAGAGAGACATTAAAGGGAAACGGGAACAGGAATACGAGGTAATGACACCACCAGTAGAATTGTATAACATCTTTATTTATCCAGGTTAAAAAGCATACAGCTACCTGGAAGCTGCCCAGCACAGCCACATTCTTTTAGCATTTAGTCAGTACCATTGTGACGGTAGCTGTGAGGCAGTGGGGAGCGCTGCTCCTCTGGAGCTTTTTGCTGCTGTTCTGAGAAGTCAAACTAATGACCTTTTGGGCACAGACCCAGTGTTGTAACCTTGCGTCCACCTCCACCTCCTACTTTCCAAATTGTAGAGCATTATATCTTTTGTGTGTCTGTGTCTCTGCCTGTGTTGAGGAGGTGTTGCAATATTCTTGCTTATCATTTTCAGATTCCTTCTTTTTTATTTAAAAAAAAAGAGACATGTAACAGGAACAGTTCAGTTGCAGACTGTTGCACAGATTGCAGACAGTAGATAGAATAAGAATGAAGGCCAAAGAAGCACAAAAACAAGACATGCTGGGTAACACAAACTTTAGCAACTGTGGGGTATTTTTTTCTGGTCTCTAACATTCTCCTTGACTCATTTATTCAAACACTGTACTAATCAATAATTTCAGATTAATAATAAAACAAATTACAATGTGCAATGTGAAAGAGGTCACTTATGATGACAAACCCACAGTTACTGCCTGACTCAATTCCCCTCAGGTCTATGGTCTTTTTTTTAAAACATCTTATTTTTTTCCTGCAATTTCACAGTTGGATTTTGTCTCAGTATTTTCAGCTGTCATGTTCACAGCCTTAGCAGGTAGCTGGTTTCAGTGAAGAAGCTCTGATTAACCATCTCTACATCATCTACCCAACATCAAACAGCAGGAAAACAAAGTTAGTGACTAGCTGGTGAAGATAACAGACCACACAATAGAACATTGAATTGAGTACTGAGTTGTCTTGAAACTCTAATCTGAATCAGAATCAGAGTGGCTCCTTGTCTGCTGGATGTATGAAATGATACTGTTTAGAAAATACATACACATAATGTTCACAGTTTGTTATGATTTTGCAGTGTTTTTGTTTTGCCTCTAAATGAACTGAGAGGGAGAGAGAGAGTCCTGCTAACCTGAAAGGTTGGCTTGTTTGCTTTTGTCAATATATATTATCTACAGCAAAGACAATTCAGTGATGATCTCACCTTTGTGTATTATTGTACCATGTACATATCTTCTCTTTTCATTACATCTTATGTAACAACTCTGTTCAAAATGACTTTCAAGGGTCTTTCTCCTCACGTCTATGGATGCCCACTGCTGGGTTTATGGCTTTACAAATAAGGCCAATTACATGTGCTTCCGGGTATGCCTGCTCACTGAGAGCCAGTGTGACACCAGCACAATGGGACAATAATGGCTCTCTTGCTGGGCAATAAGCCCATAAGGGTGATGACTAAATGGACCAGGCTTTTCCTTATGCCTCCCATCTACTTGCTTATTTTCTTCCGTCCCCTATTAAGTGTTTTTGTTCATATAGTCCAGGGTGTGTATACATGTTCACGTGGCACATTAATGTACAAAATGTAATTGTACAAATGTATGTGTGAGTTCTTACTGTGTTTGGAAAAAAAGATTAGTCTGCATTACAGACAGGATGAGCAGCCCAGTTAACCTTTTTACCGGAGACCTGCAAATTCTTCTAAGGCAATTGCCAGGCCAGCTGGGAAATGCAGTTCATCCATTTTGTCCTGCATTTCCTCCTGATTGGTTGTCCCCTATGTATCTGAGGAGCCCCACGGGGAGCCTCTTTGTCAATTACCTGAAGAACATAAACAGACCAGCAACTCTGCAGGGAAATCTCTGTTGGACAGTTCGTATCCACGCGCTCATTCTTTTGGTCGCCACCTAGTTACGCCGTGTCTTTAATGTATGATCTCATCACTTCTCACAGTCGCTTGAATAAGGGTCTCCTTGGTAATTCATGTGTTGTCCCACACGTCAGATGGCAGATGCTTCCAAAACTGTACGTTCCACACTGGAACCCATATGCCTCTGAAATCCTGAAGTCCTCCACTTGTGTCAGGTGTCCATGCTTCAGACTACCCAAAGCTTTATCTTGACTATATCTTAGAGATCTTAGTCCAATAATACAAGAAGCATGACGGTACTGGGGATATTATGAACGACCGTCATGAATAAGAGAGAGTATCCGGTCCTTCTAACAGTCTGATAATCAGTGTTGTAGGAGGCTACTTTGAACGCACAGGACATCTTATCCAAAGCTACTTAGAAACACTAGTTAAAAAAACTTTGTAAAACAATGGTAATGTACCATGTGTTACCAAATGAACAAATTAACAAAACTACACTATTCATACACTATTCATTGGAAAGTGTAGTTTAATTACATGTAACTCATGACTCTCCAACACTGCTGATTGCCTCCTTGACAGAGTGGAGAGCAGTCGATGTAAAGGTTGTGCACCTTTCAAGCACAGGGCAGAGTCAGCAGCATCCATTTGAATAAGAGGTTCAGCACTTGACCAGAGTTTTGTTCTGTATGTATTCTGTAGACAGTAGTTGTATTATGACTGATAAAAGATAAATGTGGTGTGTTATATATATATAGCAGAATTATGCTCCTTCCTTTGTGTTAGTGGAGGTTGTCAGGGTATAACAAATGGCTGCAATAAAGGACTGGCTGTGTAAAGGAATTTGGTTCTCCACACATATGCCTTTCAAAGTTCTAATGAGGCAAAATGTGGGGCAATGTGACAAATAAATTCAATAAAGCAAAGAAGATGAATACACACGGAAGAAGAAAAACAGAGTAGCGTTTCCTGCAGTAACAGTTCTGCCAGAGTGCACCTCAAAGTCGCCCATTAGAAGTACACTTGCTCTACAGATGTGGCCAAAGTTGACCATCCAAGCCTTGTTTTCTTCCAAAAAAAACAGGCTTTTTTTTTTACTGCTCATCTATGATACACAATTCCATACTCGCATTGCTAAAAACCTGACCCACTGTGGCATCATTTCACGCTTTTGTCTGGAAATCAACCAACTTAAAACATCCTGGGGCACACGAGCACAGCAGAGTTACTGGTAGCTGTCCAGAAAAGAAAGTGCTGCAGATGCTTAACCACTATACTGTCCCTCAGGAATGGTTTCTATTTCAATGTAAGTACACCGTCTGCCAATGGATATGGATGAGGTGATTGGAGGGGAGTTGAGAGGAGAGAGAGAGGAATAGTTTATCCCAGAATGAACCTGCTTGGCAAGTCCTTCTGGCTGCTAAGCTTTAATCATCTCATGTATCCTTGATTGGAATACTTAGAACTGAACAGAATATGTGTATTATTTGGTACACTACAGTAAGGGAGACATGAAACATTAAAAGCCCCAGCAACAAAACTACTTTATTCTTTTTTATGTGGAGGTGGAAGGCAACACCCAGTAAATTCCTGCTTCGCTGGCTTTAAAAACAATACGTTAATCAACTTACCATCTCTGTCCTTCACCACCTCACGTCCAACATGTATGCTACTGTTGTCTTTTTCAGAGCAATATTGGCAACTCTAGGGAAAACGAAAATCCTACTATGCCTGACCTTTTCACAGATCAGCCTTGCAGCTGTAAAACAGTAGAAATAAAAAAGGAAGTTTCACTACGACCTCTGTGTACTGGAATCGATACATAGAAAACACCAGTTGATGTAGTGGCAAATACATTTCCCTAGGAGGCTTGTAGCATCCCCCAACCTCTGTATTTACAGAGGGATTGAGGCAGCCTGGTATACAGCCATGATTACATACTTGTATTGCGTCTGTCATTCAGGATTTCGGCCCCTCATTTCATTTTAGCAGTTGTAATGCTTGCAGTGGGACGGGTTATGGGAATTAGTAATAATAGCTGTTTCCTGGAGCCATTTTCTGCTGTCACTGGTTTGCATTGCAGCATTTTGTGTGTCATGTTTGCAAAGTGGCAAGCGCAAGGATGAGTGTGTTAGCCGTGTCAGTGAAATTAGACCATTGTGTGACAGTGTGCCACATTGGGGAGAGGGAGGGTGCTCAAGTGAGCGAGGTAAAGCGGATGGGAGCGGGGGAGGGCCAGTATCGTACGGATGGACGTGAAGGTTTGGACTGATGACCAGAGTTCAACCAGGGACGGCGAGGCGGGAGGGTGGGATGAAGTGAGGATCGCGCTAAATAGACTGGCTCTGTCACTTACAGTAAGATCAGCAGGGATGCGAGGTCTCTGAGGATGAATGCTGCATGAAAACACCCACCAGCTCATGGACACACGTGTAACATAACAGCACATACAAACAAAGACTATCTGAGAGAAACATGCCACTTCTCTCTGTAAGGATAATCGTTACAGAAAGACAGACATTTAGCATCCCGGCCCTCGGCTGTTTCTGACCTTAGAGCAGGAGCTTTTTGTAGTGATGCTGCATCTCCATTGTTTTTTCATGCTGTGCATCCGCATCTGTGGGTTGTGTATTTGTGTGTGCTAGTGTTACTGTTCAAGCATGGGCAACCTTGCATGCACATGTACAAGTGTTTTTCCCTGTCTGTCTGAATACATCTTTATTTTAGCATTTGGTCTTTGTCAGGAAATGCGCCAGATCACGTTATGATTTCATCATGTTACGGTGATTAAAATTGTTTGGAAGAGATTTTTGCACCATGTTGGAACACTATTAAAGGCACCTCTTTTTTTAATGTTAAATTTTAAGGAAAACAAGTTATGTGGATAATATGTTGATTTTCATAACTGGACAAATCACCCATTGGTAATTAGAATGTATTACCATCCACTTGCCCCAGTTCTGCAGTGTGAAATAGGGAGTGTAATGAAGATAATGAAAGCGTCTTCTGAGTAGGGATACCAAACAAGCTGATCAATGACAAGCAAAAGTGGTTGTAATCATGTTTATCCAGTATGTGTTTATACTTCCGTTGTATGTAGAGGAGGTGTTTGGGCAAACTGAGCTGGTTTAATGTTCAGTCAAACCTGCAAACAGCTGCATTGACCTCACTGGCCCTGCAGGCTCTCTCTCATCCTTTTGAAACCTTTCGCACCTTTTCCCCTTTGCCATCTCCATCAGTCCTCTTTGTAGTGATGGTATAAAGGTATATATGCAAAAGTCTCACTTTCAAATATTACTGGTTTGCACAGATTAGACAGATTAGCAATAATCCAGTCAGGACCCACATTTAACTGACCTGTTTTTCATGTTTTACTTTGTCCTTTGAAGGGATTGTTACATGTTTCAGTGGGATCACTACTGGGAACTGCTATTGTGTTAGATTATACAATCATTATAATGTGATTCTCTGAGTATTGTGAAACCACAATATTAGGTAAATAAAGACAATTACTCAATTGGCTGCACACATACAACTACGTATGCTGTGTTGGGACAAAAACAAGCAACACATTATTGTGAATAGCAAACAGGTATAAATAGATTATTAGCATAAGGTTCAAAAGGAAAGAACAACTCAGACTAGATGGGATACTTGTCTGGAGGACAACAAAAGAGGTTCTTGGAGTTGCACATGAACACACACACACCCAAAACACACACACGCGCGCGCACGCAACATGGCCTGTGATTCACTCCTCTGTCTCTCCTCTTCTTGCTTCATCTTTTTTTTGAGCCCAAATGAACCGAATTTGAGATTTTTTTTGGCCACTTTGACACATGTTCCACACAAATGCAAAACTGTTAATTTACATATCGTAATAGGAGAGTAGGTGCAGCAAAGTCCTCATGTTTGGTTTTGTTTTATTAATGAACGTATGGTACAAGCAGCTGCTTGCTAAGCTGTGCTTCGTTATGATGATTGGTGACATAGTGAACTGTGTGTCAGTCCCTCAACCTGGATTCACCTTTGTGAAAAAAAAAGAGACGTGTGCGTGTGCAGGATGTGTGACTTACATGCATGTGTGGCTATGTGTTTGTTTGATTTAGGTGTTTTGTGGGTTTAGAAGTTTGGAATAAACAAGTGTGCTCTCTGACGCGACACTGCTCTATCTAATCAGATGAAAGAATAGGAAACCGTCTGTTTCTCTTCTATCATTTTGTTCACTCTGAGGCGCTTGCACGCACAAACACCCAATGCACGCACATACTGACCTCTTACAGATTTGTGCACCAGCAGCTCTGTTCTGTCATGATGACAAGCTTCAGTGTAAGAACGCAACATAAAATCAGGGCATCGCAATAATGAATTTGATGGTAATGCAATTAAATCAAACAAAAATTTGAAGCTATGCTTAAAAGAGAAGAGAAGAATGGATCATGTAATAACCTATATGGTAAAGCTTTGACTTCCATGTTGCCAACTTTGCTGACTTGGTTCACTCTCTCAGTTCTCAGCAATGAAGACAAGACCAGAGCTTCAAAGCAAGTGAATTTAGAAAATTAATGTCATGGCCACAAACATGAATGGTAAAGCTGCTCCTGTATCAACTGGATATAACAACTGTTTTCTGACAAGTTGGCTATAATAACTTAAACAGCGAGAATATGTCTGTGCACTGTTAACAGCTGGTTTTTGACTGATCCAAGTGGCTGAAAGTATCACTGCAGGTTTAAGTAACATTACTCTTCAAACCCTTTTTTTTCTTTTTGTAAATATGCTTAAAATCTCAACGCATTTGAATGGGAAAAAAACGTTTGTGTTTATAGGGGCTTCATACCACATAAAGCTGTTCAGGAGCCCTATCGCAAAGCATCAGTAGTCTGACCCTGTAGCTAACATATAAGGTGACAGTCCTTCCTGTAAAATTCATTGGTATTTTCTGTAGGCAGCCACAGCAGTGTATTTGTTCTGTTTAAGTAGGATTTTTAAAGCAGAGGAGGATGAGTAGCCCTTCTTCTGTATGCATGCGTGTGTTTGTGTGTGTGTGTGTGTGTGTGTGTGTGTTATCCCAGCGGATCACAGTGCTTTGTAGATAGCTGGACAAACACACACTGACAGAGGGTCAGTCAGAGGTGGCAGATGTGAGAGGGAGACACACAAGAATGGATGGAGGGACTGTGTGCAAATAAATTGGACCGAGACTAGCGGTGAAGCACAGGTACGACTCCCGATAACGCATCTGTCCTCTCTCTTTGCACGGCGAGGTCGCACAGAACCATGCATACAAATAAAGAAGCAGATGAATACTCACGCTCTAACCGCAAACTCCTTTTCACCCATAATGCCATAGATACAGCACACACACGTAAAGCACACACCGCCACATACATACCTACAGACATGCAAACATGCACGTACAATGGCAGACATGGAGGTGCTCTAAATGCCTGCAGTCTGGCCCTTTCCTGTTCCCAGGCCTTTGACTACCTGAGCTAAAGTAACACACATACACACACACACACACACTGAGGCTGCTATCAGAGCTCTGATAAGCAGGTTTTTATCCGTGGATTCCTGAAGGGTTAGCAGACACAGCTTATCAGGATGCTGACGCAATGCCATCCTGCTGCAAAGACACTCTTTCTAGTTTGACCAACAGGGACTGACTGGTTTGGTTGCGTTTCCTGCTCTGGCCTGACAACATCAAGCAGCAGCAGGAGCCTGTCATAGGCCGGGTGCCTGTCTCCGTTCGAAAGAAAAGATCGAGCAAAGTATGCTGTGGCTTTTTCCTCCAGAGCCACAGATTTATAGCCAGCTCTCTCGTCCTTGTAAAACGTAGATATGACTTGTAAATAAGACCCAAGAACATTAAAATGCATATTTCATAACCACAAAATAAATTTCTCCTCTCTGCTACCACACACACACACACTCACAAACCTATAAAGACGAGGGTCTGAGCTAAATGTTCCAAGTCATTACTGGTGTGAACAGGCCACTGTTGGAGATTTATCCCTGGTGGAGAGTAACAAACAGGATATGGTGCATTTTCTGCTGCGCTAACTCATAAACAAGTCCTAATCCATCGTATGGTAACAATTAAGCAGCGACAGAGCTGGACTGAAAAAGGTGTGTGTGTATGTGTGGGGTGCGGGTTGGGGGATTGCATGGGTGTACATCTTCCTGTTTAGCACGGCAGTTCCATCTAATTAAATAGAATAAAATACATTCCACAGTTTGGTAGTGATCCCAGTGAGCAATTTTGCATAATTGGAGATGTCTCAGCTAAATTTAGCAGATGTCTAAATCTTAGATCACTGTGCATGACTTCAGGAGAACATAACATGAGTAAACCTTCATTTTAAGAACACAAAAAAAGCTCTCTATGCATACCTCGTTTTTTTATCTTAAAGGTACTAGTGTATTCGATACCCCACTAGCTAAATAGTGAAAATGACATTCATCCTGCTCATACTGCTTCATCTCCTGTGGAGAATCTGCAATGCCATGTCGTCTTCTTGTAGTTCATTTATGCCCTTTGCTTTTCTGTGACAAATCTCAGGCAGTATTGATTTGCTAACTCTCAGGCGTTCCATAGCTTCCGATGTCATTTACAATTCAGTCAGTGTTTCTCGTCTAATGCATAAAACACCACTTGTTTCATGTATCATAAATCAAAGCCTTTCTGAAGATCTTCTATCTAAGTTCTCAGGGCAGATCAGGTTTTTTGGGCCGGCTTTATTATCAAGCTAGACTTCTCACTTCACAAGGTTCGTGTTAGTTGTGGTACAATATTTAATGAGAATCCACTGCTCCCTTTTTTTTTTTTTTCAAATGTGTACATCATCATCTATTAAAAAATTAGCAAAGCAAGGACAGAGTGTTTATGAGTCTGGCTATCGAAACCATATTCATCATATTATATCATCATCGTAGCTGACCGTGGGTTACAATTCATCTGACATGTGTTTACTCTCTACAGGAAAGAAAACCGTTTTCACGATCAACACATTTCTGGCTCTCCAGACTTTCTCCATGCTGTCACTTTTGCATCCCGCGCATTTTCAGCTGCTGCGAGATGGCAGATGGTGCTACGAGCAAGTGACCAGCATCACAACAAAATCTGGTGTTGAGCCAAAATGAAGATGACATGGTACATTGCTGCACTTCTTGCCAGGATGGATCAGTTAGTGGCTCTGCGCTAAATCCAGCACTTTTCTGTTAAAAGCTGCTAAACAAAGAACTCAGATTTTATTTTCCTTGGTTAATGATGAAGCATGAAAGCAATAAATTAGTCATGTTGCCTTTAAAAAAAATGACTTTGGGAGCCAAAGAAAACACTGTCTTCACATGAAATGTCTTTGCTGTTTTTGTAATGTCCACAAACACACCACACAACTCATGTTATGGCTGTGTATATTTAAGTAATGCAACCTTTTGCAGGGCTTTTTTTTTTCAAATTCCCTTTGAGCATGTTTGAATGGGCATCAAAACATGTTTGCCTTGAACAGAAGTTGCCCAAAATGATACACCTTTAAAATGTCATGGCTGCACGAACAGAGACATACAGCATAGTAATCCACATTTATGTGTTTTTCCTTCACTTCCATGCATCTCCATTGCCCCCAACTCACATGCAAAAACATACACAGTAAATCATTATAACCACGCCGTGTTTTTTCCCCCTCTGTGTGTATTACAAGCCTCGTGTGAGAGTTGCCTCTCTCTCAACCTCTCGTATGATCAAACTCTTTTTCTGTGACATCCGCAGGGCATCACTAATTTGGTGCGCTTTGTTTAGAGCAGTGAGTCCTGTGTCCTTGGAAAAGAGGCTCTCCTCCGTCACTGCTGGAGTGTGCCGCTGCACCCGAAACAGTAGAGTGCCACGAGCCTGCGTAAAGAGTCCCCCCCCACCCCCCACCCCCTCGGAGCAGGAAAGGGTCGGAGCTGCACCTTCAAATAACATTTCTGGCGTTTAGCAAAGCACGGAGAGGCAGGGGGAAGAAGTGAGAGAGAGCAGTCATCTCACTGCTGCACAGCCCCCAGAGACACATTTAAACACACTTGTGGAGCTGGTGGTATATGTACACACACACACACTCACACACACGTATACACATACAGGGGCCGCGGCATAGCCTGCGTTCTCCTTTAACAGGCACAAGCACAGCCAGTCTGTTGTCTCTGGCAGCCAAACAACTGGCCAATGACGTCTCTCCGGCCCAGAGTGTCAGAACATGACGAATAGTTTTATGTGCCTTATCCAAAAAGGTTATGACAACAGGAACACGGTCCATAATGTCTAAAAAGCAGAAGTTCATTCGAGAACACACACACACACAACAGGATGAGGCTATAAACCGCATCTGTGTGTATAACTTGGAGACAAACCAAAAAGCAGTGACATGCTTGGGGTGCGTACGTTTGAATGCTCGCGTGGGTGTATGTGTGAGAGACGTTTGGAAATTCTGGGCTCATTAGCCGCAGTTAGACGATTGCTTGAACTGACGCGTTTCGTGCCTTTTTGCACTTTTTTTTATTCCTCAGTCATTCTAATGTAAAAGCCTGTTTTACATTAATGAAAGAAGGGATCGGAGGGGAAGAGGAATCAATCCCCGCTCTTGATTAGAATTGGCCCACGACCCTGAAACATTCCTCCTGGTGTCCCTCTGTGTGGTGCCGCGGGTATTTTTAGTTTCCTAAAATGTCTAACACTGCGTCTCTCTCTCTCTCTGTGCGCGGCCAAATCTTCAGAGCCCAGAGCTCTAAGTTAACCATGACAAAGCTAATTAGTCAACCATAACAAAATTAAAAAACTGTTATCGTTATGAGTCACCCCCTAATTTGGAAACTTGCAGTGTTTACAAAATTATGGCTGTTTTATAGTACTGTTCGTGCTCACTTTTTTATGGACTTTCACTGTGTTACAATAAACGAGAGCCATGTGTCTAGAAAATATTTGGAGTTCTATTTTTTTGGGGTGGAGGGGGTCTTATTTTTTAACATTATTTCTGGATTAATAAGGTGAAAATGTTTACTTTTTGGATAATACCTGAACTAATTTTGGTTCTCCATCGCTCTCAAATTAAAGTCACAAACTATCATACAGTGTTGATGCACAAAAGCAAAACACATTGTGTTCTCATCTTAGTGCCTTCTTCTGGGTCGGGCAACATATCTGTTTTATGTATTGCACAGACACATGAGGTATTACACAGTGAAGCTGAATGTGTTGGAGGGTTTAGTTACAAGAGGGATTTCTATCCAATCCTTTAGGTGTGATTGGATTTTTTCAAAAGTAGGCGTGACTTAGCGACTACAGCATCACACAGAGCTGTAAAGGACTGTTTGCCACCACCCCCCTTCACTCACATTGTTAGATCATGGGGAGAGGGATTCTTTGGAAACTTACAACAAGCTTTTCTTATGTTGACGTGCAAAGTTCCCACCAGCTAGGGCAAAGGTCAGAGAATGTTTTTGTCATGACTAACTTTGCCAAAATGTGATTTACAGTGTGTTAATCCCGATGTACGGCAACAACTGACTGCTGAGCCCTGCTGGATTTGAGACCGCTCCTTCAGTGCACCTGCGGGCCACTATCGAGGATCCAATCATAATTATTTTTGGAGGGAGTCTGAAAATTTGAAATGTAAAGTTGTAAAGTTGTTTTGCCACTTTAAAAAGTTGTCAGCCGATATGAGAATAAAATAAAACACAGCTAAAGTGTAGCTTTTTGGCCTCTTGTGCATTACACTTTCCTCTCTGAAGCTCTCTGACATCCAAACCAGGTTTCTGTGGAAATTGAATAAGAATGAGCAGTTCGTACTGGCAAATGTCCATCGTGATAGGATGACTAAAAAATGAGATTTATGCCCTGATTGCACTCGTCTGATTATACTGACCCATGTTCTATAACACCGCTGTAATAAAACACGGCTCCTATGTTACATCATATCTCAAACTAGCGATGGGGGGGGAAGGAGAGACCTGATGCATTTTAACACAAAACAAACTGCACCTGATCTATCGGGCAGATGTTTTGACTCGTTTTTCACATCAAGTCATTATAACTCATACCAGTATCATGAATCACAAGTTTGCCTTCAGGGGCGTCACAGTCTGTCAGTCTTTTAAGCCTCAATTTGAATAAGTAAAAACTCTGTGAAAACCTCAAGAGCAGCATCAGATGAGGAATCCCTCTCCCACAACGGACAGATGTGCAATAGATAATTTTTACCAACACTGTGAAATCACAGTTTGGGCAAATCAGGATGACATCATCATAGACAGACAGACGGATGTAAACCCACGTGAAGAATTTAAATCAGAGAGCAACTTCAGGTGTCGCCAAACAGGCCTGAGTCACATGACCTCCTCTTCACCATGGAGACCTGGAGAGAGGACAGGCTACACAAACACACGAGAGG
Organism: Amniataba percoides; assembly: GCA_037176925.1. Lineage (NCBI taxonomy): Eukaryota > Metazoa > Chordata > Actinopteri > Centrarchiformes > Terapontidae > Amniataba > Amniataba percoides. The sequence continues at coordinate 13,751,326 of JBAJHX010000049.1, forward strand.
TAAAGCTCGAGCGCGCCGTTCACGCAGACGGGAGAAGAGAACAAACAGAGAGGGAGAGAAAGAGACAGACAAGGACAACATGCTCAAAACCTACATAAAAGAGAGAGAGAGAGAGAGAAAGACGAGGCTGAATCACCAGAAACCCACATCTGGAACCAAACACCATCAGCCGGGGAAGAATGGGGGGGAGAGAGAGAGAAAGATAGATACATACAAAGGTACATAGGTACGTGTGTGCTTGAGGAACAACAAAGAAAGATGTGTTTTATTTATCAGAAAGTTGATAGCAGTCTAGTTGGCAGGACAAATGTGGATTGTAAGCACTCGAGAGAGACTGACGGAGGGATGCAGGTAACGTTTACAAGCCCTGGAGAAATCAGAGAGTGGGCATCTCACTGGAATATAAAACATGGACATGGAGCTACAGGAAACTGAAACAGGTGTAATACAGTGCAGTTTTACTTTAATGCAGCGATCCGAGCCATCCGAAGGCCCGAGAGCGCAACCACTTTATATGATCAACTTGAATCGAATAACGCAACAGAACGAGACGACAGACTTGAAATAGTTTTATGTGATTGCTGCGCATCCTTTTAAATCCTCTCGCGAAATGTAGGGCAAACAGGTGAACGCTTCTAACTTGCGCTCGGGCCAGCCAGAGGATGATGTGATTTAGGTTTTTTTTTTTTAATCCAGGAAAAAAAAAAAAAATCATGGGTAGCAAGATGATTATCACTGGAGTTAAATTTGTTGCTTTGTTGATTGTTTTTTTTTCTTTTTTTCATTTTTAGAGTACATCCATGAAAATGAGCGCTAAGCTGGAGTAAAAGCGGGATGAGTGGCTTCCTCGGGCAAATAATAAATCCACCACACAGGTTTCTATAGAGCAAAGCGGCTTTGACATACATGTTCTGGGTGACCTTAGACTGATAAATGAGGTGGTTTAAAGTTGTGTGGTACCACCGTGGTGTCCCTTTATGGTCTCGTGTCATAAGCATACAGCGGAGCAGCTCTGAAATATATTACAGGATTACTGCAGTTAATTCACGTAATGGGCCGCTCCATCTTCCAGAACAAGCCAGGAAATCTTCATGTAAACATGGCGCCCGTCCACCGTGGACTGAGTCACATCCAGACTGCAGCCTGAGAGGGTGAACAGAGACAGAGCTGAAAAAAAAAAAACGTGACAGAGGAATCACAAAAAAGACACACAAAAACAGGGATAGTGTGGAGTGGGAGGGGAGAGGAGGAGAGAGAGGGCGAGAGAGAGAGAGAGAGAGAGAGAGAGAGAGAGAGAGAGAGAGAGAGAGAGAGACTATTTGATTTGGAGGCAGTGGCCTACATGTGTGAAGCACCAGGGGTTGCCTTTTTGGTACACTGGTTGACAAATGGTGGGGTGAGGGGCACCCAATAGTGGACCAAATGTGAGATGATGGTGATGATAATGATGGTGGTGGTGGTGGGGGGAGTTCAGAACCACAAAACTACAAGAAAAGTTGTGAACTCCATCATTTCGCAGCTTGTACAACACACTCACAGAACTTGTGTGTGTGTTTTTTTGGTATGTGTGTGTGTGTGTGTGTGTGTGTGTGTGTGAGGGGGGGGGGGCATCACTGACCAGTAACACGGTGCGTACATGTGTTATCATGGGAATCACAGGTGGAGCATGTAGACTCTCACACGGAGCTCAGATCGATCATTAGTCTAATCATTAGTAGTTTTTTTTCTTTCTTTCTTTCTTTCTTTCTGTGCCGGACGGTCAGCGCAGCTCCCCTCCTGCCTGACAGGCGATGGCCCTGGAGGCGGACGGCGGCGGAGGCTCGTCGAGGAGCGCTCATGAGAAATATCCCCGGGCTGCGTTGGAGCGCGGCGGCTACGTGCAGACGCGTGTCACCCCGCTGCGCCGGGACGCAGGAGGCAGGTCGTGGCTGAGACTCGCCGTGACACGGACTCGCAGAGGAGCGTCGTCTGCGGTCTGCGTCGCCTCCGTCTCCGTTATTCTCGCTCTGCTGCTCAGATTGGTCGACTGGGATGCAGCAGGCGGCAGCAGCAGCAGCAGCAGCAGAGGAAACAGCAGCAGCAGCAGCGGCGGCGGCTCCGCTCTTCATTTCGCGACGGGCTGCGCTGCGGAGCTGCTCTTCTCCGCGTGTCACTGCGCCCTCCCGCTCCTCGCTCTCGTATGTGCCTTCTTCTGGGTCGGACTGTATCTGATCCGCCGCGGGCTGCTCGTCCGTACCGCCGCGCTGCTCGTCGCGCTGTGCCAGCTGGGCGACGACGCCGCGGCGCGCACGCTGCTCCCGCTCCCCGCGACCCTGCTCGTCCTCGGCTGCCTGGGCGGAGGAGCTCTGCTGGGCGTCCGGCTGCGTCAGGGAGTGTCCGTCCTCGTCTCCGCGAGCGTCATCGGGGCCGTCTCCCTCGCCTCTCTGAGCCGAGTCCGGGCCAGCTGGAGACCCTACCTGGCCTACCCGCTGGGGCTGCTGGGGGTTTTGCTTGCGCGGTATGCTGACCGGCTCCTGCCGGCCTCAGGGACCAGCGGGACGGGGTGCTGTGGCTCTGTGACCGGGGCGAAGGAGGAGGACATCCCTGTCTTCAAACGGAGACGGAGGTCCAGCTCCACAGCGGCCTCGGAGATGATGGCTCACAGTCAGAGCAACAGCAAGTCCCACCGCAGGACTTCGCTGCCCTGCATACCGCGGGACCAGGTGAGTCCAACTTTGGACGTCCGAGCCAGATCACGCTCACTGATCTGTTATTGCTTTTTTTGTTGTGCATTTTAAACTATTTACACCCTCGAAGCTCTTTGCCTCTCTCTCTCTCTCTCTCTCTCTCTGGGTGATGGCATGTGTGGCAGCTTTACGCGCGTCTCCTTCATGACTATGGGCCGGCCGGGATGACACAGGCTGGGATAAAATAATTTTTAAAAAAAGGGCTTTTTTATTGCGATAGAGATGATTTGTTTGCTCCTACAGCCAGTCTCTGGGATGCGTTAGTGCGGAGTGATTTACGTCTGCAGCGGCGTTTCCAATTGCAACATCCTCCAAACAGCGCTGTTTACCTTCCGTCTGCCTCTGCTGTTAATTCGGTCATCAGCATCATCTGTTTGTGCTGCTGATAAGCAAACGGACGGTGCGTGTAGCGCGCCAAGTTAGTGTGCTTCTTTGTGTGTGTGTGTGTGCGTGCATAGGTGTGAGGTCACATCTAAATATTTTGAAAGCCTGTGTTTATCCTGGGCGCTGACCAGCAGTGTGGTGCACGTGTTCCCAAAACTTTACACATGATGGAGCCAAATTTGATACAACCGTGTCCTCACAAGAACCTCCTTATGATTATTGCAGCAGTGCCAGTGGGAATAACAGCAGAGAGGATTGTGGGTAGTTATGGTTGCATTGCATATCACTCTGCTTTTATTCTGATGTATTAATTATTTAATTTTTTTTTTTTTGGGAAGAAGAGTAGAGGATGGGGCAGATGAGGCTGTGCATGGGTGATACAGGGAGGTGTTTACCCACGATTGAGCCATGATAACTGGCCGGATGTGACCAGAAAATGTGTGCTGCCCTGAATACTGGTTCAATGAGCTAACTTGGAGCTTGGAGCATATCCCTGTTTGTTATCCAGCTTGAGCTGCTCACGTCCCAAAAATAGCGCTGATTTCAGCCTCTAAACATGCTTTCTAAAATTGTGTTGTTGTTTTTTTTCCTTCCCCCGTCATTGATAAATGCTGATATGCAAATGTGACACAGTTCAGCATCGTTTTCCATGAAGCAGCATGTCAACATCTGGATGGTGTTGTGATGTTTATGTTATCGGGTAATGCCTCACCCTCTGACTGTGACTGGTATTAGCATATAACATACTATGACTATGAAGGTGTTTTTGTTCAGTTTGTATATTGCATTTTTCCCATTTAGAAAATATTACTTTGATACAATTTACAAATAACATCCCACATCTCACTGTCTGCTGAATCTACCATCTTTAGCTTAACCTCAATGCTGAAAATCTAGACAGCCTCATTTACAATTACATGTATTAACTGAACACCATGACTTGACAGAAAGGTGATTGGTTAAAAAAAATGACACCTGCATGTCACTTTTGAACATTTTGAAAATATTTCAGATATTTAGATATGTTATTTACGCTGAAATAAGTGTTGCTGAAGGTCATTCTCTCACAGTATTAGTCAAACTGAGACGAACACCAAGACATTTGTGGGGATAAATGAGGCGTTGTTGTTGCCCTGCGGGAGACGGGGATGGTGATCCACACGCGGGCATGTATGGTGGGGATTCATTCGCAGTGATCATCCTGAGTGGGTGAGCTTGTGTCACACTCACCCATGTATGGCTTAGCTGAAGATACGGCGTAATCCTAACTGATTACGCTGGTCTTTTTCCTCAATTGGCAACTTTGCCCTGATCTCATTTGTAGATTTTGAGCCTAGAGAGGAACAGGAAAAAGTGGCTGAGAAAGACAAGCCTAATAGCAGTCATTAAATGGCTCATCACTTCTTTGCTTTTGATTTGTGGTGTAATCGCAGTTGACGGGGGGAAATGCCCGGGGATATAAACACCTCACAGTGGGATGATGGGTTATTCTGTTTACTAAATGTTAGGAGTCAATATCGTGTGTGTGTGTGTGTCTACATTCTGGCCTTTGCGCTTTATAGCTATGCTAAATCTGCCTTGTCATTTTCTTGGATATTTAAAAAGAAGAAAATCTGATTTTTAATCAGATGAGATTTACTCCACTTAGAATTTTTATTTGTTTTTTTTTTTATAATCAAAGTATACAATGCCAAATGTCCTGCTTTTTTACATTAAATAAAACATTTCTTATGTTTCTTTCTTAGCAAGACAACTCTTTAGTTAGTCACTGTGATACTCTCTTTTAGGTTTTTATGAAGAAGTGTAAAAGTTGGTGTTTCTGTTTTAAGTGCACCACAGATCGTACATGCCTGTTCGCAGTTAGGTGTGTGAGTGAGATGGCACATCACCAATGGCCTGATCACAGACGCAGCTTTCAGAGAGCGCCAAACTTGAATCAAACATATTGTTCCACTACCCAAATTTCATTCTTTCAATTTGAAACTGGGGCTGATCCCACATCAGCTGTCCGGCTCTTGATGCCTGATGGTTCATTGTTAATTGGTATCCAGGGAACGCTGACTTAGTGGACTGTCTGTACTATTAGAACGGCTCCATTACCTGTTCTACTCTGTGATGTCTGGAACAGAAGTGATGAAAAATTGAAGTTTGAGACCCGAAAAAAAAACCAAAAAAAAAAACACTCTCTCACAACTGACCAGATGCTGAGGAGAGCGTGTCTCCCTGTAGTGTGTCCTTGCTGTGTAGGACCAGTGAGGGGAACATGGAGATTAATATCAGGCACAGAGAGAGAAACACAAACAATTGGATTACAATGTGAATCACGAAATTACCAGAACAGCACCATTTTCTATATTATTCACTCATTGTGTATGATTTTATGGACGTATAGGTGTAAATAAAAAAAAAGATAAATTGATTTTTACTGTGTATGTTATACAATTAGACATAATGGGGTGTGCTAATACTTAAAAATAATGGATGAGCCCAGTTTCTGGTCACTTGATCACTCTCTTTTATGGTCTTTACCTTCCCATAGCTTTGACTTTCTTTAACTTTAATATTTAAACTGTGTCCATCTGCTGTTTGGTGCTTGATATACAGTGCTGTGTCAGACCTCATGTGCATTTTACACATTAAACATTATTGGAACAAGAGTATATTTAATATATATCATCTTTAAAAGTTTCCATAATGGAGAGAACATTGCTTTTTGCTAAAAATGTCATAATGCAATGCTTGGCCTTTTTTAGGTGTCTAAATTATGGTTATGGATCACTACGCCTGTGAGTGCCAGTGCAACGATGATGCATGATGATGACTGAACTGATGAACTATGTATTGAGTGCTTATTGTGAAGGGAACTGTGATCGAGGTAGGCATTTCGGACACACACGGGATCACGACCCCAAGCGTGAGGTGAGGTAATAAGCGCTACGGTTATTGAATATTTGATTCACAACGGTACTATTTCACTCTCGATGCCTCCTTCTATGACTGTATGTTGTCAAACGTGACAGATTGCACTTCTGCGTGAACACACATCATTTGCGCAGTGTAACCAGTTGTTTTCGGAGCCTGCCGTTATGTCCATTCGCTTGAGCTATTGCAGAACAGACATTTAAAGACAAATGAGTTTATCTTACGCTCTCCTTCCTTCTCTCTTAAAGTCTCTCTCTGACGCAAACACACACACACAGTTTGTAGGTACAGTTTATCCATACTGTAGATAATGAAGCTCTCCAGAGTGCAGTTGTACCTGAGAGAAGCGGGGGTTTTCATCAAGCGTTGGTTGTGCAGTATTTATGAAGCAGGCTGGTGCAGCCTGCCAAGCCAGAGGCAAGACAGGCACTCTGCTGAACTGGAAGCTGGAAAATAGCATCGGCTCGGCTCCGTGGCTTTAGTTCTGTGTTTTTTTCCCCCCCTTTTGAAGGTGAATAGGATTTATTGTTTTGCTGTTGCACTGCCACAAAGAGCTTCTATTAATGTAATGAGATGTTTTGACACTATCGGCATGATGCAATGTTGGATTTTGACGTGAATTTCACTCCATTATGATTTTTCTGGACTGGCTCCACACAGAGGCCTTGTGTTTTGACAGAAGTTGTTTGTGTTTTAGCCAGGGTCTCGGTGGGATGGGGATTTCGGCGGGGGGAAAGGCCTCCGCTAGCTGTTTTTGGGTCACATGCAATTGCAAAGCACTCGCTCTGTACAAGATAACGACAGCCATAAATAGAATGCCTAAAAAAAGCAACAATATTTCAAAGTGTTTTGTTTTTTTTAATGTTCACTGTTTTAATGTTTTTTTTTAATGTCCCCCCCAAAGTTATGACTCGCACGACACCACAGGCGCGACACGTCAGCAGGGTGAAACCAATTCTTCTAGTCATTTCATGTAAAAATGGTGATCAGACCTTCAATAAGACTCTACTGCATCGCATAACATATTCATCATCTCATCATCGTGTACAGTATCTGCGTCAGAGAGGAGGGAGGGAGACACATTTTAAGGGAGAGACATGTGCTTGGAGATCTATTTGAGGGGAGGCCCACATTCTCTCATTGACGCAAATACATTTCCACAGAGACACACAACCTGTTCCCATTGCCGTAGCTGTCTGACTTTGCATGGCATTGTGGCACATTATACCTTTATTGAGTTAAGAATATTGTTTTCATTTTAACGAAGACAGTGAGGTTTTAAAAGGACTTTTCATTGGAGAGAACGTTCATACAAGACGATTGTGCAAAACCTGGGACTGTCTTCACCGACATCCACGCCATGTGTGCATTGCATGATGGGGTTATGGTTCGATAAACACTGTGAGATGAGAGCAAAGAAGCTCTAGTTAATGTCAGGCATGATTATGCTAAGTGCAGGTTTGTGATGTGCTTCAGTCTCTAGCTTATTTTGTTGTGTGGTGAAATTTTATTTCCAATGAATACGAATAGATTAAATATCATTATGTTAATATTTTTTAACGAGGCAATTTGGGTTGATGTAGTTACATTCACATCTTGTTTTTAAATTATCTCTTACAAATGTTAACCTCTAAACCACCCATAAGGCACATTTAAATGTCCAATCATAGAACAGTGGTACTGAGAATGATTTGTCAGTGCATTGTGACTCATGTTTATTTATTTATTTTCTATTTGCTAAGTATGAGAGGGTAGTGGAAAAAAAACAGAGTCAAATTCCTTGTATGTGTTCACATACTTGGCATTAAAGGTGATTCTGATTCTGATTGTTGGCACCTCCATAAGCGGGGAAATATTTTGCTGTCTGCAAAAAGAAACGCTAAGACACCAATACTAAACAGACCTTAATAGTTTTATTGTGCCTCTAGAATTTACATAGAACTTACACTATACGATGTATGGAGTAATATCTTTGCTATTCACCAGTAACAGCAAAATCTAGCGTGAGCTGCACTGTTGCTGTCATAATCTCCTGTTGCGAGACCAAATAATTTGTTTCTCGAAACAAAATATCAGAACCGCGCCAAGCACCATTTCATCTGCTCGACTTGACCATCTTTAAGCTGTTCAGTGTGAGATTGTTCCTTACTGCTGTCGTGGGAACAGCGGGAGTGAACGTAGATCTGAAGCTGAGCACGTTTGTTATTCTGAAACTGAAATTAAGCGTGAATGCAAGCACATGTCATTTGAACAATACAAGACATTTCTCTGCTGCATGTTGTACCCATCACACAACTCAGATGTGAAAGGGCCATGTGCTGCTGTTTGCGACACGAGTGATTCACGTGTCGCAAACAGAGGGAGACGCAGGGAAGGAGATGCTTTTACATATAAATCAATAGAAATCGTAGTCACATATTTTGTGTGCAGTTCAACTAGACGACTAATTTTTATATTCTGTATTTATCATGTACACCTCGCTTGGAACTTATAACGGTCTCTCACTTTATGAAAGAGAAAAAAAGGATGATACACTCAACCAAAATATGATAATGAAAATAATATAATAAAACAGTCACAGATATACAGAAGATAGATGAATGCAAATTCAATCAGGGGAGAGCCCTCAGTGCATAATTGGATGAAATATCAAATGTCCTACTCTTCGGGACTCTTGATTGTTCATCGCTAGAGGAGGAGGATAAAAAAAACCAGAGATAAATAAAGTAAGAGGTACCCTGAGTTAGAGCGCAATGTGGAAAGAACTGGAGCGAGGTGTGCAGAAATTAGGCAAAAAATGGCAAGAGAGAGAGATTTTTAGCAAGCAGCCAGGTCTGAGGTGTCGGAGGTGCAGCTGTAACCTTCCTGAATGGATCATTTCATTCAGAAGAAACACTGAGGGAAGCAGGAAACACAGACAAGAACGATAGATAGTGGTACAGTGGAGAAGTGATTGAAAGAAAAGAACACACTTGGCATTAGCACAGGCTGCATCCAGCCCCGAGCTGCCGTCAAAAAGCCAAACGTGTGTGAGTGAGTGTGTGTGTGAGAGAGAGAGGGAGAGAGAGAGAGAGAGGAGGTGGGAGGTGTGGGGGGGAACTAGCTTGAGGGGACCTAATGCAGGAGCTGCTGCGTGAGAGAGGAGAGAGAGGAGGGGAGTGTTGAAAGATTTGCTGGGGAGGGTGAGGAAAAGAGGAGGCGAGGGGGGGGGGGAGCTGAGAGGAGGTTTGCTGCCAAGCACAGCAGAAGTGTTGATGGTAAAAGGACAACTATCTGGTCCCTGTGTTCAACCTCTCTGCTGCTGCTCCAAACACACCATCACTCTGAGCTCTCACAGACACGCTGTCGGGGCAAGTTTGCGTCGATCGCATATGGTTTGTGCGACAGATATTGCGTGAGTGTGTGTGTATGTGTGTGTGTGTGTGTGTTTGTGGCCACGTAATGTGAATATGGCTCTATGCCATATGCTCCCACAGAGGAGAGGAGAGGGGTGGGGAAAGAGAGCAAGAGCAAAAAAAAAAAAAAAAAAAAAAAACTTCCACAGCTTGCTTCTGAAAGGCAGCAGCAAATAATTTTAACCTGGCCCGGCCGCTACTGTATACATGTGCTCACACATTCACAGACACACACACACACATTCACAGACACACACACACAGACACATACAGTGGCTTCCCTGCTGGCTGTCCAAATGAGGTTTGGTGGCCTTGGACAAGGATTGCCTTGTTGCTTGATTCAATGGTGTGTTTTAGTTCCAAAATATGCTTGGTGAGAGGTGAGGGGGGGGTTGGTCTGGTCATTAGGCAGCATCGACAAGAAGAGCCTGGATCTGTCCATACGTCTGTCTGTACGTCTGTTTTCTGGCGCTACAGTAAACACCCTCATCCATGAAGCAGACAGTTAGCAGGTGGGAGTTTGAAACAGTTCTGCTCTGACTGTTTTGTGTTTTACTTTTGTGACATTTGACCGTTTGAGCTTTTTGGGGAGTTTGCATCAGTTAAAGGTTAAGAGGCAAGATTTTTAAGATTGTATTTATGCAGGAATGGCATGCATGTACTCCTCTGTGTGTTCTTTCACAGCTAGGCCTGTGGTTTGCAAACTTAGTCAGCACCTACCGACCCACCTGGGAACGTCCGAGTGGCACTGAGCAACGTAGGTTAAATGATAATACTGGTTTTACTGTATCCTTTTAGAATTAACAGCAAATCCCAAGAAAAAAAAAGCAGAAAACCAACAAGGAATGTATCCAGTTAACAAGCAGCACCAGCCATTTACATCCCCCATCATTACCATCCAAAAGCTATTAAAAACACATAAAAGTGACACATATCTGCTTTATGACGAACAATAACAGTACATTTTGCTCTCAGCTCATCTGTGTTGTGTATATTTGCACAACTAACAGACTGGAGTTCACGTGCCATGATACAGTAGGAATATGCCATATTCAGACAGAAGGCAGCGGAGGTCTATGGAAGAAGCTATATAAGGCCGTGGCTACACATACTTAGGATAGGATAAATTCAGAGTTTGTTGTTCGTATTTTTGTGAGATTTTCTGAAAGTGATACAAAGAGGAGGGAGAAGATAGTGTATTACTTATTCAGTACCCTAACACAGTGACACCATTTCAGGGGAGATTGTGAGAATCCTCATTTAAATGTAGAACCAATTAAAAATTTTGCCTTTAGCCTCCAATTATCCTTCATTTCTTGACCACAATTTCCTTAAAAATGTCTGCACCTCTACATAGATGAGTAAGTAATTTATTCACAACACGTCAAAAGATTTAGCAGCATTATTTACGTGAAGTGTTTCAGTAAACATAAAATCTGGTGATTTCAAATAGTGACTTTTTTAGCCAAAATACCTACAGTGCAGTGTATGAATGGACTGGTGTGCTACTGTTCTGGCATTTTGTAATGTTATAATGTGTCAGTGGTGTATTTACAGCTTGTTGTGAAACAAATCAACAATTGCAGGTTTAATGATAATAACTGTTCACCACACATCTCTAAGAGATCAAATGTGATCATAGACATGACTGCATGTTTGAACTCTCTCTCTCCATCTCTATTAAAGACATAACAGTTCCCCCTGTGTAAGTCATAAATAGGGAATTTGTATAATTCAAATTAATTTTATGCACACTGCACTTCAAACGCCCTCTACAGGCAAATTTGAGTGTATCCTCTCTGCTTTACTAGACCCTATTTGGTGTGTATTCTGCACAGCTAATGATGTGTGAATAACAAACATTGCATAAAGACACGTGTGTGGACACAAATTGTGCCCACTCCCACGCACACACACACACACAGAGCCTGGCCTTGGTGATGCTCCCAGATGTGCTGTGTCTTCGTAAAGTAGGACCTCTATCCAGATTGAGTTGAAGTGTCATTGTGGGTTAGATCACTGACCCAGTCAAGCGACGTCTATTTCTCTCTCTCTCTCTCTCTCTCTCGCCCACAAACACACGCACACACAAAATACATGCTGTCATCTGCCAGCCTCATG
>JBAJHX010000049.1:13768531-13782544 GCA_037176925.1 Amniataba percoides
TTCAGATGCGGAAGTAAAATTCTGTCACAAAAACGACTCTAAAAGTCATTGTAGGGTGTATTGAAACATATTTTTAGTAAAATATAGTTCCTACATCATTTTTACACGCAATGATTTAGAGTGGTCTTTAACCTGCAAGTTGCTCTTTAATGCAGAACAGTGGGTAAGATACACTGCATAATTGAAGAAAGTTTAAGAATGCATTGTCATACACATATATTATGTAACATATATAATGTTGTTGATCCCACAATGTAGTTAGTAGTAGGTTAAAGTCAGTCCTTCCCTTTCTTGCATTGAACTCCTGAATTTTATGCAACTTGACTTGCAGACTCTGAGAACTGCAGCCACCATCACACTAAAATGTTTTTTCCGGAGCACATTACACACAGTCATGCACTCTTATGGATTCTGACAACAAACATGCTTTTCTGGGTCCATATGGCAGCTCTGTGCGTATGGCTCGTGATTCTTAGCTTTATATTTTATTTAGCATCATAAATCAGAGAGAAATGGCAAAATAATAACACACTGTTGAGAGGCTGCTGTCGATTGAGAGGTCTAAAAGACCCTTTGGTAGGTTTGGTGAGACCACTGCTTGGGAAATTATCAGTGGCTTTTGAGACAAAAACGACTTTTTATAGAATGGTAACTGTAGGGAAATGTTTTTGGAGGGTTTTGGAGTGGTTTTGGTTTTTCCATTTATCAATGCACCCATGCAACTGTGCTATGATAGTTCCCACACACTTTTTTTCCACTCGCTTTTTTTTTTTATCACGGTCATTACCTTTTCTTGCTTTTGCATACTTTTCTTTGGCCCTTTGATTATGTCTGAATATGTGTCTTTAACAGAAAACCCATCAAAATACTTGCCCTTTTATCTTAATGCTGAAATGTTTGCAGCACAAATCTGAAGTCTGGCAGAAAGTGTTGCTTCAGCAGAAATGCCTGTTATCAGTTATCTTCCTTAAAAACTATCATCTGGAAGGATTTGGGTGGGGAAACATGAAAGAGCAAAAAACTTCAAGAAGTGCAGACACAAAATGGGATGTAAGTCATTATGCATGCAGCTCCAAATGGAAGACCAGTGTCTGGACGCTCACGTTGTTCCCATGGGACTCAGCCTGAGATGCTAACGCTCGACAACGTCAGTGTCAATCAGTGAGAGCAGAAAGCTGACAGAGAGAAGTGGGTTGTGGGAGCTGTGACGCACTCCCCTCTCACAGTAATAGGAGTAGAGAATGACAAGCTGGCGTCAGTAGCCTAACATGGGTACAACAACGCGAGGGAAAAACACTCCACTTAGCCATGGAGCCTTGGAGGGTGGAAGGGAGAGAAGGAGGAGGAGGACAGGGTGAAATGGTGTGTGTGTGTGTGTGTGTGTGTGTGTGTGTGTGTGTGTGTGTGTGTGTGTGTGTGTGTGCTTGTTTCAAATGAGTTTTGTGCATGCATGAGGGCTCTTTTGCGTGTGTGATGCAGCTTACTCAGTGAAGTAAAGATGACAAGTAGATAGTGCAAGAATATGAATGCACAATGTTATCATTCTACCTTTTTTTTTTTAAACCTATACATTTGAATGTGAATGTTTTATTATTATTAGGACTTAAACATTGTCAAAAGGTCATCACTCGTTACACAAATGTCGAACAAATTCTATTTTTAATCTAAGGCTTGAGTTGGGTGATATGGATAAATTCTCTTGCTGTAGTATTTGTAATTTTATTTTGCCATCATGATATATTGTAATATAGAACATGTGGAAATACATTTGAGAAAAAAAATGCCTTACCACTGATTATAAAAATATAATTAACCCCCCAAAAATTAATATATTACATGTCTATTGGGGAAAATGGTGGAGCAAAATGCATTCTACATATTGTATGGTCCAATATTTACTACCGTTTCTTTCCCCTGCTTGTTCTGGCAAATATCAGCTTCTTTTTGTTTCACTTTTTGTTCCACCATTCCCTTTGATTCTATTGTGTGTTGTGTTTTTTGGGTCCAAATGTCAAAAACATTGAGCTGGTACTGACTGAACGCTGTGCAGACCTGAAGATTTAGGTGCTGATTCTTCAGTTGTATATATAATGGCAATGCTGTCAGTTCTGTGTCATATAAATGAGCACTATTTTAAAAAAAATTCCACTTCATGTATTAATAAATGCAGTGCTAAGTGCATTTAAAGAAAACAGCAAAAACAAAAACAGGGTCTTAAAAAATTATTAAGGATAGTTTTAATGCTGCATTTTCATTCAGATCAAGATTATTAGCCTAAAATTAACATTAAAGACTATGGAGATGTGACATTTTCTGTGCAATAGGAACTATATTATTGCTGCTGTGGATCACTTATTGATTGCTGGTTTTGCCTTATGAAGAACACTCAGTGAAAGTCAACACACACAACTCAGGTCACATTTCCTCACATCCTTTCTAATCCCGACGTGGTTTCATTAATTGACAGTATTGAACTTGTTGTACTGCATGCTGTCACATAACTCGGGAGTGCAGTTATATTTAGCATTCAACACATCAACAGACACAGGACACTTGATCACATGCAACTGTAGAACCGCTCCTGAGTCACACAGGAGAAGAAGGACATTATAAAGATGAGATGTACAGATCTCAATTTGCTGACTGAGGCATGCATGCATTTGCTTGACAGTACATGCAAAGGCTTAGTCATGCAACTCCGCTGTGAAACACACACACATACACGCGCTCACTCGCCTGGGGCCATGTTGGCGGCTGCCATCAGCACGATCCATTTACAAGGGATGAAAAAATGCTAGATGCAAATCAAGTGATGAAAACAATGTAGCTAATATTCTATATATTCTCTAACAGCATACATGTGCTAAATCATGAGTTTCCTCCACCTCTGTAGCCTACTTTTGACTTTTACAAAACTCTTTTTTTGTTTTGTTTTCAGATGCAATATTTAACCATTAGTGGTGTCAACACAGTTGTAACCAGAAGTGTAGACATGTATAGATGTTAACCACCTGGCCTGTGTAGTATCTACAGAGATAAAAAAGCAAAAACAAAAGACAAGTGGAGGTAGAGATGTGAAGCTGTGGTTATGGTCATTGTGAGTCTTGGTAATTCTATTCTAACAGGGTTGGCATCAATGCAAATGGATATTTCACTAATATTTTCAAATGTATGATACAAAATGAAATGTGTTGAGCATTAAGACACTAATTCAGTTTTGTGGTTTATACTGGGGAAACAAACCAATATTTATTCCTGACCTATAAACTAAACAAAATATAATCCTTGAAATATTTCTAAATCTTTTTTTTTTTTTAGCAACATGACTATCATATGGATTGTAATGATGTTTTATACATACATTCATGGTGCCCAGACCACGAAGAAACTTTTATAATCGGTTTACTTTGCCTATAGTTCCACCATGAAATTGACATTTTCGTTTTTTAGTTCAGGAACGAGACCGTGCCTCCACCAACTGCATCACTTTCACCTAACCAGTCCGACTGCCCGTGCCACACCACACGCCCAACCTATATAGGCACACCCCTTCCCTTCCTAACCCTATCCTCTCTCATTTCTCTCAGGTTCTTGTGACATCGTTCTTTTCCTCTCTTCCCCCACAGAAGCCAATTGATCCACCAGTTCCTCCCTCCGTTCAAAACACGAGTGTTATTCTTAATACTTCCATCTAAGTCTCGACCCCTCGGTTCCTAGACGCTCCAGCCTCGCCACAACTTAGTCTGGCTCCCCCTTTCATCGCTCTCATCAATGCCCCCTCACCTGTCACCTCGTCCCCTTTTTATTCCTTTCCTCGATCCCCCTTCACCCCTCACATCACCCCCTTCAGCCCTCAACCCCCTTTACCCATTACCTCTTTCCCTCTTCACCCCTCTTCTAGGACCCCTTTCATCCCTCTCTGCAACCCCCTTTTCATCCCTCTGCTTGACCCCTCTTTCATCACTCTCTTTAACCCATACATGGCTCTACATAACCCCCCTGCCTCCCTCTCTTCCACCCCCTTTCATCTCGATCCACAACCCCCTTTTCCTCCCTCTGCACAACTCCTCTACATCCCTCTCTTCAAATCCCTCATCACTCCACTCAACAGCACCCCTTCCTCTCACTATTCCAAAAAAGAAAAACTCTTGCATAACTTGTGAGTGGCATGGTCTCGTTAATGAACTACTGAATAGTTTGCCATTGAATTTTATAAAGACATTCATTCCCCCCCCAGATTATCAATAACATTTATGATCCCCTCAACTTCTCTATCTCATGCAGTCTGAAATGTCACAAGTATCAATTCAAATAACGTTCAAATCAAATGACGTTCCTTTCAGACACACACCAGGCATGAGAACATATATAAATTAGTACGTTATCAACTGTGTAGCTGCGAAACATGCTCATATTTCCATTGTGAGCATGTTAGCAATTAGCTCAATAGCAGGGCTTTTGTTTGCATTGATAAAATGTTTCATATTGACGAGGTGCCTCGATCGTGCGTAGTTTTGAATAGCGGAGGCGCTGGGCTTCCTTGTTGAGCTCTGATGGATGTGTCAGTCGACCCCTCACACATGTGCACACAGACACAGAAATACCTGCTCGGCAGAGTGACGTTAGCGCATAATGAGATCAATAAGCAATCGCTGGTGTGGTCTGGTTTCACGGTGCATTGACAGGACCCCTGATCCTCTGATTGGGAACAATTAGCATCAGTGAGCAGCACTAACGTGGTTTTGAGTGATGACGAGGATGAGAGCATGTCTTAATTCACGTGTGTGTGTGTGTGTGTGTGTGTGTGTGGGTGGGTGGGTGAGTCATCATCATCCAGTCCAGGAGTCCAATCTCTCTCTCGTTCTTTTGCACATGCACACAAACATACACATACACACACACACCCACCCACACACACACACACACACACACACACTCATAAACACACACAGATGCACCATGCATACGCAGGCTGCTTTGCCAAATCCATTTGGCAAGCTAGCCGTGTTGAGTGGGTAAACTGTGATTCGTGGGGTCACTATGAACCAGACTGTATAAAAAAAAAATCATGTGCTGTAACATCAATGAAGCTATCTGTTTTACTGAGCTATGAGGACTGCAATAAAACGAGGGTAGTGAACAACAACACAACAATAAAAGCAAACTGACTTCAGTGATGAGCCTTTGTCAAAAGAAGTGATGCTTCAGAGGTGATGTGCTATAGCAGGAAGCTGATAGGATGAAAAAAGATATTCCTTATCTTATCACGGTAGAGATAGACAAAACATTATTATTATTATTATTATTATTATTATTATTATTATTATTATTATTATTATTATTGTTCAGTCCTTAGATAGTAAACTGAATATCTTTGGGTTGCGGACAAGACATTTGAGCATGTCAGTTCGTGTTTTTGGAAATAAACATCAGCATTTTTCATAATTTTCTGACATTTTACAGACAACCAATCAAGAAAATGACAGACAGATTAATCATTGTTTGCAGCCCTTCTACATATCTTTCTCTACCATTATATGTTCTTATAAGATGATATAGAGATATTTATGCATTCATCTACTCTATATTTTTCTCTTAATTTTGATATGAGTCACTCTCTCCCTCCTGGTTCTCTCTCTGCCTCAGCTGGGATCTAGTAAGAACAGTTGCTGGTCAGTAGGGGTTTTGGTCCGGCTTGCTGGGTTCTTCATGACTGGAGTGTCTGAGTCGTGACAAACAGAGAGAGCGTGCGTTAATGTGTGCGTGTCGACCCGAGTGTGCGCACTATGTGTGTGCGCACTATGTGTGTGCGTATGATTCTGTGTGCGTGTGCAAGTGTGTGGGTGTGTATGTGGAAAGACGTGGACAGTCGTGCAGGCAGATATTTCGTCCCTTTAGACCTTACATGGCTTTGTCAAAGTCCATCATAAGTCAGACACACACACACACACACACACACACACACACACACACTGGTGTATTATTTTAAATAAGAAGACGGGGTTACGGACAGTCATGCAGTGTGTTGCAGAAAAGATCTAGAACTCCTGTAAACAATCCCAAATGGTTTCACAGAGACAGAGAGGATTTCATGTAAAGTACTTAAAGAGCAGTTTGAGAGAAGAACACAAAGATTCATCACATTTTCATGTTGTAACTGTGGCGGATTAAAGTAGTAATACAATGGAAAAAAAAGGATGTTGTCTTTAAGCCTGGAGGGAAAGAAAGAAATTTGTCTTCTTATTTTTAGCTTTCAGGCAGATGTTTTTTGTTATTTTTTTCATAAGGAAGTGGGTCACAACTATTGAAAAGTTGTGTGACTGTGGTTTTTAATGGTATTTCTCTTCTCATAATAATGACTGATAAAGGAGAACTAGGTGATAATGTGAGATAAACAGTTAATACAAGTCATTTATAATACACATAATAAACAGCTGCATCATGTATTATTTCTTACATTCTTCTTTAATTGGGGGAGCCTGAACAATCGATTCTGTGATTTATAATGGGGCCAAGTTTGTACTCTCTGGATTAATTTGTATCGTTTTTGTCTGTTTTAAAATCCCAAATACATGCAAGCTAGGTGAAATCTAATCTGAAAAGATTTTATTCAGATTCTCCTGTCATTAAATGGGTTTGTCATTAAATCTGGGTGCATCTTAACATTCTTAACTAAATTGTTGTTTTCTTAATGCATTATGATGGCATTGGTGGCTCTGTTTTTGTTAAAGGTATGGATAGCTAGTCTCTGAGAACAGAAGTGTTCATGTAAACAAAAAGAGCTCCCCCTACAGTGTGTAGTGTGTTCATGCATATGTGGGCCATCCTGGCAATATAACCCTCAGGTGTGTGTGTGTGAAGATGGGCCATCCTTACTTGCACATGATGCTGTCTTTTTATTCTTTTTTTTTTTTTTTTTTTTTTTTTTGCAGCACAAATGCCTAATGAAATGAAGCTATGTTTATATTTACATGGGTTAAATTAGTGGCAGTCTGCTTAAGACTGAATGATAGAGCTGTCAAAGATTATGTGGCTCAAAAGTGCATTAGGCCTCTGTGATTTCCCAGCGTCTTATAGACTTGACATGAGAAGTGTATTTGAGCGTAATGGAGGCCGTCAAGGGACAGCAGAGCACAGAGGAGGATTTAAGTGCCTGCGTAAAAGACAGAAACTGAAATGTGTGTGAGGATTGAAATGGAGAGGCTTGTTTGGTTTCTTACGTCTGATTCCTGCCATGGTGCAGCACTGTAACTTCATTATAACTTTAATATGGCACTTCATTAGCATACCATCTATGTCTTCAAGAAAGACACAGGATTTCAAGATATTCATATTTTACAGGAGCTCAGTGTGATTCAGCATTACAGTGCTTTTATTCTTGCAAACAACCCCCCTCCCATCCTGAGGGGCTCACATAAAACATGAATCCGCTGTATTAGGCAGATTATCTCATCTGCCATTCAAAATGCAAAGTCATCTCCAGTGGATGACAGTTGCACTGTCAGGTCAACTCATTTTATGCCATTTTATACATCAGCCTACCAACTCTGACAGCTAGGGCAGCCCACAGACGCGACACAGTCACAGACACACACAGGCATGCACACTAGGACTGATGAGATAATAATAATTGTTATCCAGAATGAAGTATAATAATATTGTATCATTGTTAAAATTACCCATTTGTTGTTTTTGCACATTTTGCAGTTAACTGGGTGGTAAAGTAAAGTTAAAGCTACATTTAATTATTAAAATGCCTTTGTTCACTGTTTGTTTGAATAAAAGTTCACAGAGCTTTTGCCAAGCACATCCAATATAACTGAAGAGGGAACTCTTTATTCTATGTCCATCTAAAGCGAGCTGGCAAATGAGTTGAATTAACAGCTTAAGTGAAATAACACATTTCTTTAAGTTTGGACCTTTTACCTTTTGTGTGTAGTTATCATTCTGATATTTAAATAAATACATGTGTCTTTTCACTGTTTTATACCAACCAAGTAGTCAAACTTATAGAGGGACTTCTGATCTGAGGTGTGCAGCAACATAATAAAAATATGTATATTTACTGACTGAAGGTTTAATACAGTCAAAGTATCAGCAGTTTAGCTGGAAATTCATCATGTTGCAGTCATTATTTTTAGGAATAATAATTCATGTATCAAAGTATTTTACTAATGCATTGTCCCACAAAATGAGTCTGAGAGTACATTATCATTTTGTGAATATGAACAGATATGAGAACAGATGTTTTCAGTGTAAAGAATAAAGACAGCATATGGATATGCATGATTAAATTTTTCCAGTGTCAGTGATTTTTTTTTTTTAAACTTACTGCATAAATAATTTTTGTAGCTCAAATGCACACACACACCTGCAGACTCGTTTTGGTATGCTGTTGTGCTCTGTGTTCAGTCTCACCTCAATCTTCTGCTCACCCACTGAAAAATACAACACCCGAACTGGCTTTGTTATTTAGTTGCAGTTTCATATCAAGGGACGGAGCCTCAACAAGGTCACATGCCGGTGATTATTGTGTCAACATTTGTTCTCAGTTGTGCTGACAAGGCCCTGTGAGGCAGGGATTAAAAATAATTGAATGCAGTGTTTTTTAAAGCTGTACTGCAATGACAGGTTTTTTAATGCCAAAATAATCTCACTTTATGTGTCCGAATCACGCGGCGGGGATGCACCAGAGAACGGCATCCTGTCGAGATGCCATAGCTTCCAAATTAACCTCTGCTGTCAGGTGTGATTACGAGTGTGAAGCCCTCACTGTGAACATAAAATAATGAATCAAGTGTAAAATGCACATTCAGCCTGAGCTGGGCTTCCCATTTTTGGCTTTTCTTCATTGTCACTAGTTGTCTACTGCAGCTGTAAATGACCCCTAATACATTTGAAATTTAACTATTTTACATGAACCCCTCTTGTATTTCAGGATATACCTTTCCCATCTTATCACATAACAATTTCATCTCTTTCCAGTGCAGAAATAAGTGTTTAATGTGTTAAATTCAGCTCAGCACAGCTACTGGCAGCAGGAGGCAATGGTCAGCCGAGGTCTGTTAAAGGTGCCTTCCAAAAACTTCAAAGCTGTCGTATGTAAGGAAAACCACTCAGAAACTCATCATCTGACTGTGAAATTGAATTACAGTTTCCTCTTACTGAACAAGAATGGAAAATCATTGCAGCAGAGGGACAGATAGAGGGTGGTGGTGGAGGTGGAGAGGAGCCATATGTAGATCAGCCCTCCAGCATTAAGGGTGATGTGTTCTTTTCTTCTTCTTCATCAGCAGCGCCTGCTCCTCTTTTATTTTTAGAAGAAGGAGAGAGGGATGAAGGGAGGAGGAAGGAAAGGGGCAGAGGGTGGCAGAGGAGTAGAAAAGAACTTGTGCGCTCAGATAGGACTGCGCAGTGTGCGCAGTGAGTGTGCGGGTCTCTGACAGTAGCTTCTGTTTGTGTGCTTCTATCTGCAGATGATGTGCCAGCCAGAGTGGGACTACAAGAGAGCGCTGAGCAGATCCCAGGTCAGTGCAGGAAAAAGGGAGGACGGATGCGTGTGTGGTCGACATGATTTTCATCTCATCAGAGTTGTAAAGTAGACTTGTTACCGTGGGACATTTTTAAGTTTCAATTAGTTTGTGTGAATTAATAGTTGTAATAGCTATAAAGTAGATTTCTGCTGTGGTAAAAAAATTTTAACAGTTGTATAGTCAGTGTGGATGCGATGTCAGTCTTGAATGTTACTTATAAGAAAATATGTTATATATTTCACTTTTTAGCTGGAAGATCACCTTTTTAATTTAGCCCATTTCTAACATATTGGCAGCTATTTCTGTCCAATCTTGTTTTATTTTAAATTGAATAATATTTCTGGTCATAAATATGACAGACAGGGATAGTTTAAAGCTGCTTTAAGTAGTTTTTTGCCACTAGGGGCCAGAAAAACATCACAAGAAAGTCGCTAATGGCGTGCATTTATATGTAGGTCATTTAACTTGTCATGGCTAATGTCTTAACAAACGACTACTAACTTACACATGAATAAAAAATCCTGAACACTGCTGGAACCATCTTTACACCTTCCAGTTAAATTTCATCCATTGCAAGCTTTTTTTTTTTTTAAATCATGGTTTGGCTTCTGAGGTAATGAGGAATATAAATTGCTCTTTTTGGCTCACATTATGTTTGACTTTCTTCAAAAGTCACATTATTTAGTCCCTAAACTATTGTGTGCTGGGCAGGTTGCAAACAGTATTATTTTATGTGTTACTAACAGCTTGCCAGGGTTGTAGAGGAAGCAGCCAACTTTTGGTTTTATTTTTATCTGGTCCAGATGACTAAAATAATGAACTAAAGTCTGCTGAAACTTGCACTGAGTGACAGAGTGAAGAGTGAAGATGGTTGCTGATTTTCAGTTGTATCAGTTTGCAACACATTCACATGCTTTAAGTCAACTGATCCAATGTTAATACAAACATATAACCTCATGCATCGCCTTAGCTTTGGATTTCCAAGACAGGGTTGGAACTCTCATTGATATCAGAACATTTCTAAAAACTGTTGTTGTTTTGGACATATATTACACATATTTCATAAACTGATACTGATTTTGGCTGGTTAATGGTGGTAATGGTTTCTGCATCCAGAGGGGGTTTATGGCAGAAGTTTGGGATTGACTGCTTCAGCTTTTTATTAACTTTCAGTGGGTGGGCCTGTCACCTCATGGCTTTTATTACCTTATTTATTACCAGATGGTTTGCATTGTGTCTTACTTTGAGCGTGATTGTAAATCAAGTTCACCCCATTTCTAAAATCCTAATAACCGGTCTTACTATTAACATGCAAACACAAGATGCTGCTTGAACAGGTCACACAGCCCCATCACTGCTCATTTGGGCAGAACAAATTATTGTCATTGTCATAAGCATGCAACGGAAAATAAACAAGGCCATTGCTTAAGAAAGAAAAACATCTTTCTTATCCAAGTTCCTACATATTGATTTGGAGAAATCAAGAAAAATTTTTCAGCACTGATGTCTCCTGTTTCACCCAAACTTAGATGTAAGTGTGATATTTTATATGACATATTATACACACCACTTATTTATTACATTAATAGATTTATAATTGAAATCATAATAATTTTCTCCATACTGGACATGCAGCTCCAGCCTTAGCCAACAACAAACCATCTTAATAGACTTTTGATGAATCAATATGTACCTCAGTTTCCTGATGTAGAAAGCCATCTTCTGATAATACACGTTACTCGCTGCTCGGTTGTCATGCATCACCTGCTATCACAGGAAACACTCGACAAGTAGTGGGCGTAGAGCAGCCGTGGCCAACTGAGCACCGAACAACTATTTTATGGTTCACGGACGAGTCACTTTGATCTTTGTCCTGATGTATCCTAGCAACCAGGTATTTTCAATACAACCGATTTCTGCGGACCGCAGGTCTTCTCATCCCCGAGTCACTGCTGAACATTTGCAATTGGCAGATGCAGAGACAGGGGCGGGTGAGAGGACAGAGGGAGGTTCATGAAGCAGCAGAGACGAGGAGAGCGGTGGAGAGGAGAGGGCGAGGAAGTGGTGGTGGGATGCATTATTGAAATGTCAGTTGCTTTGGATTGAGACTCGTGACGGCCGTGACATTTGAACTTAGGTTAAAGGAAGGAGCGGGAGCGCACAGCTGTTCTTTAGGTATCTAGGTTGCAAGATTGAGATTGAGAGAGTGGCTGCATTCAAACTGAACACGAAGGATGCAGAGAAGGCACTCGGCAAGCATCATGGGGCGCCATCAGGACAATGCACATCCTCCTAAACAGGTTCAGTATTGGTGTAACTGGAGTCTCCCATCCTTCAGTGTTGGTGTGTGTATGTGTATGTGTGTGTGTGTGTGTGTGTGTGTGAGCATGTGCTTCCTCTGTGTGTGCAAGTGCGCAGAGAACGGAAAGCCATTTAATCAGTAATGATGAGATGGTTTAAATAGGACAACTTGAAGCAATGTCTAAATTAAGCTCCTTGATACAGCCTAGTTTTTAGGTCGATTACGCATGTGAGAGACTGGTGTTCGTAAGCGGGAGAGCGAAGTGTCACTTTTTGTTCTTAGACGGGTCTCTGTTGAGCAGCATGTCCTACAAGGGTGGATGTGTTACCGATGCGTAATATATGCTGCATGCACACCAACACAATGGCTTTCATAGTTTCATTATCTTCAACTCAAACTTAAGAACATTTGCGTTGATACGCATTGATCTTGCATTAGGGTCAGCTTTGCAACGTGAGATGTGAACATGAGAGAGATTTATTGCTAAATGAAAACAAATGGTAGTCTCGGGTGTTCGAATCGTCCTGACCTGTTTAGAAAAACACGTCGTCTACCATTTAGTGCTCCTTCCAAAACACACACTTTGCCAGGCATTATTGCCAAATCAATAGATACATTTGTTAAGAATTAATAGCCGCGCAACTGTTAGGTGTTCCTGCCTTGTAAACCTGCAAGTGTTTGCAATTCTGCAGTCATCCTCCTGTATCCAGAACATGAACTTGGCCTCTGGCGTTGCTTTGTTGGCGACTACTACTTCAGCATTAATTCCTAAAAGCTGACAGAGGTGTAGAGGCTTTCTACATATTTTACACTTCTCTGTATTATTGGTGTAGGAGCGCACAAACAATGGTTCTGTATTTACAGTTGTTGTGGATTTGGCTGTGGAGGAGCTCAGCTGGCCTGCCAGAGTGAGCCGCTCTTGTTTTTCACTTCACTGGCCATGGCCTGCCTGTGGACTCTTCCTCCGTGTCTATCACCCTCTTTCTCTCGCTCCATCCCTCTGTCACTTTTTTTTCTCTTTATCTCTCTCTCTGCTCTCACCATCTGCCTTTATGCCTGATCTGCCTACATATCCTCTAACTGTCTCTCAAGAGAGGAGGCTGGGGGATGGGGATAGAGAGGGGAACAGTGGGAAAACAGCAGATAGGAGGAGAAGGGAGAAGAGGAGAAATAGCAAATTGGAGGAAAAATCATTCTGAGCGGGGGGAGAGAGAAAGGGGATGTGTCTGCATCGTTACTTTTCAGAGCCAGAGTCAGTGGTGAAAATTTGGTTTGGTATCTGTGTCATCTCCATTTATGTGGAGCTTCAAACTTGGGTTTGGTGATAGCAACCAACCCCATGATAACAGAACAGCCTTTGCTCGAAGGGAATAGTCCCATGGTGTACGCGATTCAGGCATGATATCCTAAATGTCACATTTTAAATGCATCGGCTTTCGTGCTCGTGTTACCTGTTTTTTGTGCGTGTGTGGATTTCCTTATTCAAGTTTCTTGAATACTAGGCTGCCTTATAAATGATCAAAGATTCATTCAAAACATCATTGTGTGTATATCCATATACATAGATACATACATACACATATACACACACACTTTACGTGTTGAAGGATTTTGTTCACTGTTACTTTCTTACTAGCCTAAAAATATTTAATGCAGAAAAACTCAACAAAGTACTTATGCCATAACTCTTTTGTTGACACTCTAGTGAGATATTGAGTTTATATGGTATTTTATATATCCGTTTTGTACGCATCTATCTAAAGGCCAAACCCTACTCTGAGTGGATTTTGGTTTACCTACCTAACACTGATGATGTTATGTGGCTTCACTAGCGATCCATGCAATCAGTCGTTCTATTCTTAGGAGCTTGATGTACACAGATCTTATTTTGCTTATCTGTGTACATCATCACAGACCTGTGTTTAATATTGTCTTCTGTTACAGTGCACTGCATTTGTTGAGGGATTATGAGCCATCCTTCTGCACACAGCATGTACGGTATAACCCTGAAAGCCCGATAGACTGATCCCGAGGGGCAATTCTGGTACATGCATGCGTACGTGTGTGTGTGTATGCGTGTGTCTGCCGTTGATTTACTCATTGACCATCGCTCCCCCTGCTGTCTCCTGTGGGCCTTTATGCTGGGAGGAATCGATAACCTTCTCCCTCGCCTTGCCT
>JBAJHX010000049.1:13782644-13806027 GCA_037176925.1 Amniataba percoides
TGACCATCGCTCCCCCTGCTGTCTCCTGTGGGCCTTTATGCTGGGAGGAATCGATAACCTTCTCCCTCGCCTTGCCTGTCTCTACCAGAAGAGCGCTCTGTAGCACTCCATCAGCTCACATGCTTATGCATGCTTCACCGAATGGACTTGCAAATGCACACAAATGCTGCAGGTTGTCTTTAAAAAAAAAAAAAAGTTCAAATATCAGAATTCTAACAGAAGAAAGTGAAATACAAACAGCTGCAACACACGCACGCACACGCACACTCAAGCTCCCTTTATCTCACTCTCTCCCTGACATTAGCTGAACAGAGTCCATTACTGCCAGGTAATGGGTGAATGTCACAATAGCAGGATGTCATAAAGCTCTGGAGTGGTCTAATGGGTTTTGTTCAGGTTGAAGTGACACATGCACACTCGTGCACACGCAGACACGCGCTCTTCCAGGAAACTGTCTTCCTATGTGCTCGATGCGTTTACTCATCACATCACAGCCCTGAGCTCTGACATGTTTGAAGAGCTAATACAATCTGTTTAAGGAAGCAAATCACAAGAATCGTCGGTCACTTTGTTTGAATTCGGACCGGTCGCTCTGCAGTTGATAGCTTTTATGTTTGCCCCTCGACTCCCACCCACACCTTTATCTCCTTTGACCTAAGATTAAGTTCCGAGCGGACAAACATATGCATGTGAGACAGAAAAACTGTTATAGCTGCGTTTCAATGTGGACCTGAAATGAGCAGTAAACAAACAACCAGGTTAATATATAAGAAAAATGACTGAATTACAACCAGAACTGGAAAAGTTCGGCACAGATGCAGGCAGAGTGGCAAAAGCAGAGGTTGCTGCCCATCGCCAAGGTCGGGTGGCTTGGGGGGTCGCAGCAGATGGGAGGGTGAGGGCTTACGGATGGAGTGATCACGTGATTTGCTTCATGTGTTGGCACAGTTGGGGGGAGATGATGCAGGAGGAGAGCGGGAATGGAAGATGAGAAAACATACTAGCCAGTTTGCTTGCCTTGATACACGTACTCCAAAAACCTGCCATGAGCTCTCCTGTTTCTTTTTCCCGCTGCAGAACGTTTTTATTTTAGATGTACAGCATTATACTTTTGGTCTGTTTCGAGCTGTCAAGTGTTAAGACAAATGTACTGTAGATTCTTGTGTTATCAGTGTTATCACAAATAGTAAACAAACAGAAAAGATTTATACAAAAAAAAATAATCAGCAATGCCTGCATAGTTTTATTCTTTAGCATGCCTTTCCTCTGCTACATGGCTCTGTCATATTTCAAAGATAACCAAATGTCTGCAAATCCTTTCTATCAAAGTGCTTTAGAAAATTATATCAGTAACAGCACTGGTCCAAAAGATGCTAAAAATGTGGTTTAGTTTGCCTAAAACACAACGAATAATAAAAAAAAAACTACTTACTAACTCACAAGTCCTAAAGGTGGTTGGAGTAAAAAATTGCAGATCTTAAATCTGAAATTTCTTGTTTGACCACATAGTTCTGGGTTAGATTTAAATTTAAGTTTCGTTACCTAAGTTTTCCAAGGCAAAGTTTTCCAATGGCTGCTTGTGTTGAGACAACATTTAAGAAGAGTTCATGAAAAAAAATTCTCAAAGCATGTTATCAAAAATAGCATTGTTTCCATTTTGATACTGAGGATATTGATGTGCAGCATGCAGTGTTTAAGAACTCAATGTGTCACACTTTTGCTGCATTAACAGCCACTCATTGTTTATTTAGGTTATTTTAAGCATGTCATGCTTTTACAATTCAAACGAATAGTGAGACTAATAGTGTCAGCGTCACTCGAGTGGGAGAGTTTGACAGTCTAACTTTATAACACAGTTCATCCAGGGTTCAGCCGAGAACCACCGCTCAGCTGACTCCAACAAAGTTCACCCACGTCAAGCACTCTCTGCAGTGCACCATCCTCATTGCCTCTGTCTCTCCGTTTAACCATGTGTAGGTTTTTTTTCATTATGTTTTTCACATTTCCACAGGAACAAAAGTGTTTCAGTGCAGTTAAACAGATGTCTGTGTTCCTGTGAGGTCTTGGGGATTTGCCTATAGTCACACCAGTCGTTTAGTGTGCAGTCTGCTGTGTCCAACCTTACTCAGTTGTCCCAGTAAGGCTTCTTTGTGGCTTTGCAAAATTTGTGTAAATTGATGAACATAAAGTTTAATCGGTTGGATGTGTGACCTTACAATACAATAATAGTACAATAGTACAATAATATTCAGCTCTGTTTCCACCTTTACTGCATTACTGATAACCAACTGAAACACAGTACATCCTTAAAATTTACACAACACACATACAAACACGTGTCATTTAGAGATATTGTCTGTTAACTATTTCTGGTTGGACTTTTAAAAAAAAAAAAATCATAACTTTATGCTTTTAAGGACATTAAAGTTTGCATTGTTGCATTGTAATATTTGTGATGTACACTTGAAGTGAAAAGTATCACCTCCTTTTTCATGTCCAAGTTGTGTCTATAGCTTTCTCCCCATTCATACGAACTGACTTTGCTAATTACAAATCCAACATTTTGCATGCGTACGCTTATGTATAAAGTACACGTATAGATGTTTGTGTGTGTGTGTGTGTATGTTTTCGATAGTGATTAAATTGATTATAAGCTTAAGAGAAGCTGGTTAGAACATGTTGACATTAACGGTGGGATCCATTAGTGAAACTACACTTGGTTGACCTTTGACATAGATTAGTCTTTGGGCTTATCAGTCGATACACTGAATCAATCGACAGCTAGATTCAGACAGGAGGAGGGGCCGTGGGAGTTGGGTGTGTTATTTATTATAAAAATATTGTAGAATGTCTCTTAATGACTTTCATGGCTCTGATACGTCACTGTCATTGCTCCCTAATAACCTTTACATGTTGTGGATACACCTGTCCTCTCTCTCTCTCTCTCTCTCTAATACACAGATAGGGTGGCTGCATGCATCAGAGTGGTGTGAAATCTGTTCTCTGAATCATGATTGCATCACAAAACAAACGTTAAGCAAAGACTGATTATCTCATTCTCTTTTTCCCTCTTCTCCTTTCGCCTCTTTTGTTCTCCAGTCTTCGGGGACCAGCGTGATAGTGGACATCTCGGTGATGGGTGAGGCCCACGGTCTGATATCAGACCTGCTGGCAGACCCATCGCTGCCCCCTAACACCTGCAGCTCTCTGAAGGCCGTCAGCAACCTCCTCAGCACCCAGATCAGCCTGCAGCCGCTCCACCGGCCTCGAATCCCCGCAGACACACACACCTGCTCGGACTCAGAGGACGGGCCAGAGAAAGCAGAGAGACTGGCCATTCCAAAGGTAAAAGCTTGCCCTTCTTAAAAAAACATGTTTTTGTTCTTTTCTGTCTCTTTAGTTAGGTCTTTGACTGCAATTTCAAATTCTAAAGACTACGGATGTAAACTTTAAATTAACTCAGCACTGACTGCTGAAGTTGCTTCACGCAGTGGGGGAGAAGCCTAAAAATCTGAGGGGTCAGAAAATGAAGAAGAGATAAGAAAAAGTATACCAATTTCAAAAGCTGGTCAGTGTGCTGCTAAAGTAGCCTCAAGCAGAGAGGAGCAGTGTGCTGTAGAGGTCTGGTGAGCTCACTGCTCGCTGACTCCACACCCCCAGATTCTTTTCATTTTCAAACTTGTATTCTTCAGACACAACTGACGCAATTTGTCAGAGTTCACGCAGCTCCCTCTGGAGCCATAAAAGGCTTTATACAGCTTCTTTTTCACACGGGCAGTAGCACTCCCCGAGACCTGTAAACAGACTTTGATGTGTAAAATCAGCAGCGTTCCCCTTTAAACCCAAGGAATGTTTCCCATGAGGAAGCAAATATCAGAATCAATAGGGGAAGTATCTCTTAAATGTACTGGGTGTGTTCGCAGACAACGAGCCAGCTGTATCAAAGTTTTGTGCTTTGTCATACACTGCACTACATGTCAACACACACATATATATACACAGGTCTGGCATAAATCACCCCCATTTCCTCTCTCACTGCTGCAGTAGTACGGGGCTCTAATGTAGCTAATAATGACGCACAGACTTCCACGGGGCTTTTTAATGTTTTACAAGGCCAGTGCTTCAAAATGTATGTGGGCACTTAAGGCGGCGGGGAAACTAAATAAGCGTGTGATGCAATGCAGGATAGCCTACCAGGAAAGTGACAAGCAGCTTTAACGCTGCCTGAGTGCACCCGAATGCCCGACGCATGTGCTGAAACTCAATGAGGTGCTGCCTTATTTTAGCTCATTGAGGATTTGTGAGTCTGCGGGTTCGGGTTCAAGTTGGTGATTCAGCTCGAAACGCGCTGCCCCGTTGTATGAAGTGAGGACAGAAATAGCAGTTACATAAAAGCTAATGAGATGCTTTGGTAACTGAGGTGAATTTGTTACTCAGCGGTACAGGACAGCAAAACACTTTGTTTCAATCCTTGCTGAATGCTTGCAAAAAATTTGGCCCTGTCTTGTATTTTTCCATGATTTAACCTCAGCTGTTCTACCTTTTTTTTTTTGTTGCAGCTTCCAAACATCAAACTCTCTGGCACGCAGATTTGCCTTTCTAATTCTTCATATCACAGCTACACATTGATTGATGCTCATTCCTCTTGTACGGGAAGGACTCTGAATGTAAAACTTTGTCCAAGATAACATGCTGCAGTTCATCACAGCCGGCATCATGTCCACTTATATTTCTGTCAGCTACATGATTGTTAGGTAATAATGGTGTGCAGATGTTTCACATCAGCACTTAAAACTACATTACAGCGCAATAATAAAATCCACAATAGCAAAAACAGACTTGACATACTCAGTGATTGATTACTGCCAAATGCCCTTTCTCTCTCCCTCCTTCCTCTCTATTTTACTTCCTCTCCTCCTCTTTCACACACTGTTAGATGCCTTTGATTAGCTTTCCTTCACTGTAGGAGAGCGATATACCACAGAGCACAGTGAGATCATGTGAGTGTTTGCGTGGCTTCCGTGTATCTGCGAGCGGTTATCTGCCCGAAGAGGTGAACAAACAAAGAGGAATGGAAATGATTTGTTGTCAGTAGTACGTGAAATCTGATCCTCTGCTGCCCTCTATATTCCACTATCTGCGTGTGTGTGTGTGTGAGAGACCCTTTTAGAAAAATATATAAACTATACAAAAATACAAACTGACAAATAACTGAGTTTGGCTCATGGCTTTACAACAACATTTACAACAGTGGATAGACTGACACCTTGGGGGAAACAAGCATGACTCCTTTCTACTCGCGATTCTGTCTCCCATATGCTTTAAAAATAACAGTAATGGGCTGGAAGAACAAATATGGCATCCTTCTAGTTTGATGTCTTCACTTTTTTGATGGAGGAGAAAGGGAGGCAGAGCGGCAGTCGCTCTAGAGGAAAATCTACCTCTTTTCTCGATGTTAAAAAGTGTGCCCAAGGCTAAGCGTGGCACTGTACCTGCCTTTCTTTTGCTGATGGGGCAAACTGTGTGTGGCTCTTTGGAGCTTTTTACCTTTTTTTTTTTTTTTTTTTCTTAAACACTCATAGATTCAATGTGACGCAAGCATTTTTGTAAACCTTCCGTCATTTTGTATTATGAACATCCAACCAGTTATTCTTACATCATATATTTAAAAGATGAGACAGCAGGTAAATACGCAGGTCATATAAAGACAAATGTTGTCACATTAACATTAATATTCACTTTATATGGACAAATACTACGAAGCTTTTGGGATAAAAAACTGAAAACATCCTATTGCGACATAAGTAGAGGACTATCAAGAGTTGTAAAGATTAGATGTATATGTAAAGGAGTTGGAGCAAATGTGACAAGACACAGATATTAAAGTGTTTAGATATATAAACATGCAAAGAGTATTTTTATTATTAGTTGGAGGTCTTAAAAATAACTTATAACATATTTTTTATGTGAACACACAGGTAGGGACACATTGTTGTAAGATGCAACTATGAGTAATTCTCCTTTAAACCTTCAATTTTGAGATTATATGGAGTGCCTAATTTGAGTCCCCCACCCCTGTGAAGCCTCTGTAAACATGTGTTTGTTTATCTGCATCACAGCGTCTAAGACGGAGTCTGCCCCCAGGATTACTTCGAAGAATCTCGTCAACTTGGACCACCACCACCTCAGCGACGGGGCTGCCCACCATCGAGCCCGGCCCCGTACGCCGAGACCGCTCAGCCAGCATCAAACACACCACAGACAGGTAATGAATTCACCGCAATCAGGAGCAGGAACGCAGTCGTTTTGAACAGAAGCAGATCAGTAAGGCATTTTAGGCTCCTTTGTCTGACGGTTTTCTCGTGTGAAAGCAGTGAGACATGGAACAACTCGGTGATGATGACCATCTCAAAGAGCCGCTCCATGTCTGCCTCCTGTGCTGCCTCTGTCACTTCCAACCACCTCTACAGCAAACCACTGGGAAGACCAGGTGTGTGTGTGTTCAGATGTACTCACAGTAAAACACTGTTTAAAAGCAGAGAGCATCTTGAGTCAATTATTTGGGAAAGAGACGATTTTGCATATTCTGTATTTTTGAAATTGTAAAGAAAAGTCCTCCTCTCCATTGACTAGTTACTGCATAGTCCCACATTTGATGAGGGTAGCATTTTGAGGTTAGCGCTGTAATTGATGTATTTTTCTTTCAGGTTTCCCCCCCTCCAACACGTCACCTCTGGGCTCTCCGTGCCCGTCTCCTCCCGTCCAGGGCACTCCCGTCTCCAGCCCCACCACAAAGACATGTTCAGTGCAGCTTCCCGAGCTGGCTGGGCCCCTGACAGAGCGGACCCCTGGCACTGTGGCCCCCAAGAGCCACCACAGAGCCTTAACCCACAGCCAGAGCGCCCCGAGCTCCACCACCCCTCACTGGCGGCCTCCGTCGCTCTGCGGCAGGTAACACGATCGCGCTCTACGTTCGGCCGTCTGTTTCGGACTGAGGCCTCACTAAGCTTCAGTGTCCGTCTGTGTGAAAATGAGGGAAATGAGCCGCTTCGTTGCGATTGATCAGCATGGACTAGCGTGATTTTTCTGAACACGCCGCTGTATATCCTCTCTCTTTCTATCAGCTGTGGCAGGCCGTTCAACAATCGACTAAACCACGGGGGAGAATCTGTGGATAAAGGAGACCGAATACCCCATCCAGGTAAACAGCTTCAGACTTTAGACATAATTATGAGCCGGTAAGCATAATGACTTTTAACGAAGGACATACAGAAAAGGAAATAGATCCTGAATTTAACCTGATTGATATATCCAGCTTATATTCTGCGTAGATCATTTGATCACTCTTACTGACTTTCTCCATGTCTGCCCTCTTTGCACCTTTGGATGATGGTTGCATTAACATTAACGTGAGCGATGCCTCCCCAGATGAGCGCGTCGTAGCCTCTTCAGACTATGACAGCACCTACGACAGCACCTACGAGACCAACCACAGTGACAGCAGCGACTTTGCACAGAACGAAGAAGAGGGAGAGGGAGGCAAGAAGCCGCCCGAAGCGAGGGAAGGTTGCAGGGAGTATCTGGCAGAGGGCATCGTTCTTCACCCGCTCCTGCCATCACCAGAGGTGGGCGATCAGACAGGATCAATTGGGTAGTGCAAAAAAAAAGAAAGGCCAGAAAAGTTTATTCTGCGAATATTTGTCTGTGTTTCTGACTTCTCATCTGTGGCCTTCACTTTACCTGGCAGGACAAGCCCGTTCTGGCGCCGGAGCCCCTGGTGATGCCGGGCCTGGAGCCGCTGATGAGTCAACTCAACAACTGGAACTTTCCCATTTTCAGTCTAGTGGAGAAGACTCACAGCAAGACAGGCTGCATCCTCAGTCAGGTAAACACCAATTAGTGAGGAAGCGTTGAAAGCCATATGACATTTATTCAATGACAACATATCAGTGCCAATTCCATTGAAAGGAAGTGATAATGACAGAAATGTTCGTATGTATCTAATTAGCAGCCTAATGGGGAAGTGTCATTAGCAGTTAATGCGAGCAGTGAGAGGAGTTCATTTGCATCTTAACTTTGAGAAAATGTATTTTGTATTAGCGGATTCTATACTCAGACTGCGATTGTGGAGTTTAGAAATCCTCCTTTGTTTTATGCCCCAGGTTTCCTATCGGCTCTTTGAGGACACGGGTCTATTTGAGACCTTCCGAATTCCCGTGCAGGAATTCATGAACTACTTCCACGCGCTGGAGAACGGATACAGGGTCATCCCTTGTGAGTAGATCTCCATGTTTGTCAAATTGTTAAAGTGAATAATTGATGTCCAGCATTACCTCTATCCGCCACAAGGTGGATGTAAAGCTTTGTCAGTGAAATGAAGCACCAGCTAAGGGACCTACTTTCCTTTCTGCATTGGTTATCTGCGGCTCATACTGATCACAGCTAGCAGTTAAGTGCTTGGTTAAATGTAGGTCTTTGATATCAGAAGATGATCATATCTAACCACAGTGTTAATGTAAATTAATTTCAAGACTGAAGATGTAGCTGATTGGCAGCATGAGCTCTTGAAATATTATTAAAATACCTAAAATCCTTCTTACAGGAATAGAAATGACAAGTTAGTATTAAGATTTTCATTAATTTCGATTTTGAAATGAAATGCTGATAACTTTATGCTATATCAATTTCTATATCTTGAGTTTTAGAGGGACTATATTTAATATTTTATTATATTTAAGCACTATGCAACTATTCTTTGGTGTATGTTACTAGTAAAAACAAAATAGTCTGTGTTCAGTGTCATTTTTTGTATCATATATCATGTAGATTTAAGTGTCAGCCTTGGATACATCCTAATACAATGTCAGTATCATCATTTTAAGATAATAACAGCTGAATGTCAGCCAATCAATATCAAGCGCTGTCAAAAGTCCATAAATGCTCTGCCAGTTTTACATGCAGGCATTATGTTTGATAAGCAACCAAAGTGATTGCATTGCAGCACCTTCGGGAGACCTGAGTCGAAAAAGCTCCACAAGCCACATGACTTTTATAAAATCGTTTGGTGATAGACACTGATCAACAGTGAACATGGCACTTTTCCACAAAACAGACTCACTGTACGTTTAAAAAGAGAAAAACGTTGCTTCAGCAATCTTACAGAGTCCTTTTCCAAAAAAAAGACTTGAGTATGTTGCGTTTCTTTCACTTTTATCTGCGTTTCTTTCACTTCTATTCTATCTTCATCAAAGTTATCCTACTGCCCTCCGCTGGTGTGAATTAGCATTTTATCTCACTCTCCCCAGATCACAACCGGATCCATGCCACTGATGTGCTGCATGCTGTTTGGTACCTCACCACTCAGCCTGTGCCAGGCCTGCCCACAATACTGACTGAGAATGGGACACACACTGGTGAGGACATTCAGTACATACAGTAGTAATTGTTGTTGTTTCTAACCCATAGTATGGGCAACTTAAATTTGTTTTGTTGTTGTTTCCACTGTGGCAGCAGGGTTTTGATTGGCTTCAGTGGTGTAAATAATGGATGTATTAGTTTTTAATCGCTGTTTTCTGCCTCTGTCAAACAACTCTTTCCCTGGGGTTATCCCACTCTATCACTATCTCATAAAGGCAAACGATCACAAAAAAACAAGAAACAAAGAAACAAAAAACAACAAAGAAATGAAGAACAAATACAGCCTCATGTTTGATGTCTTAATTCAAACATTCAAGTGTGTACATTGTGTATAATTGAATGTGGAAGCTCTGTGCTGTGATAAGCCTCATCTCCAGATAATATAGCAGTCATTTTAATGTCACGCACTAACACAGAGGTAAGTTATAAACCATACCCACATTGCAGCATGATAGACAATGCATGGTTAAAAAACTGAGTAATACAGATAATTATGGGAAAAAAACTTTAATTTGCTTAATTGAGTATCACAAGAATTCCTTTCTAATCTTTTAACAGATGCTCTTTTTAATTTTCAGCAATTTTGTTAAACAAAGTAAAAACAACATGACACAGTCTGGTTTTAGTGTGACAGCAAACTGCATCCTGGTAATTTGACTCCCACGTTCACATTTCTAGTCTGTATTTATTGCATTTTCTCTCCTGTTGTTGCTTGATATCGTTTTGTTACTTGTGACTCATTTTACAGTCACCAACATCCTGCAGATATTGTGAGTGAGTAAAATGAGTCAAAGTGATGCAAGTGATAATAATAATAATTACAGCATGTAATGAGGAGGCAGCACTTGAACTAATAGCGCCATCAGTGATTGGGGCATGAGCTGTGCTCTCGTTTTGTCCACAGACTCAGAGAATGGCATCACGCCCGGTGCCACAGGCTTCTTGGAGTCCAAGATGAATTCGGTGATGGGGGAGGGCTACGGCTCCCTGGCTGGCCTTATCCCCGCCCTGGAGCTCATGGCCCTGTATGTAGCTGCCGCCATGCACGACTATGACCACCCTGGAAGAACCAACGCCTTTCTAGTAGCCACCAGTGCACCGCAGGTAACCTATTACCCCAACTCCTGTTTCAGTCAGAAACCTGTGGATTTATGTGAATACAGTGGGCGCGTGCTGCGGTGCGAAATCTGCCGCTTGCTGCGTGGCACCAGCTGTTGTGTGGACATTTCCTCACCAGTCACCTCCGGAAACCGCAGAGGGTGAATTATATGGAGTGAATGACCAATCTGAACTCATAGATATGCATTAAAGGATCCAGACAGAAAAGCTCAGCGAGTGCAGCAGACGTCTATCAGCTCGTTCATGTTAAGCTCAGAACATGAACTTACAGAAAACAGTTTTCTGTTTGTGAAATGTTATGTAGCGTTGATAAGAAGCAGCTCAGCTTTAGTCCACTGATGTACAACTGTGTGAATCAGCGGCATTAACCTCTGAGGAGCTCAGCAGTTTAGATGGAATTATGATATGAGGAGGTGTAAAGCAAGGAGTCACTTTAATCAGTTGCTTTGAGCTAAAATGAGTTTTGTAATGCTGAATGCGTCTACAACTACCTCTGCTATGTCTGGGAAAAAATACATATCTTTCGAGAAGGCATTACAGTAAGATGAATATGTGAATGTGTGGTCGTGTGCAACTAGTCCAGTAAGATCCCTTAATTCAATAGATACTGTGATTACTTGAACACCAAAAATCAATATAACAATTGAGGGGGAAATGTACCATGTATTAACTTTCCCCAGTAATCAAAACACCTTTAAATGATCATTTTGCACACACCAACTTACAGCCATCACAATCTAAATCAAGCTGTGAAGTGACAAATGAGGCCAATGATGAATGTTAATTTCCCTTTCTCCCTCTGCCTTCCCTCTGCAGGCCCTTTTATACAATGATCGTTCAGTCTTGGAGAACCACCACGCAGCTTCAGCGTGGAACCTCTTCATGTCTCGACCCGAGTATAACTTCCTGGTTAACCTTGAACATGTGGAGTTCAAGCGCTTCCGCTTCCTAGTCATTGAAGCCATCCTCGCCACCGACCTCAAAAAGCACTTTGACTTCTTAGCAGAGTTTAATGCAAAGGTAACCATTCAAGTCTAGAAAGAAACAAAAAGGGATTATCCATAATCCATCCTTATATATTGTTGTCATTAGTGTCTCTTCTCAGGGCTCTAATCTTAATTACTTTCCTCTGTTCCTCCAACGGCCTAAAAACTAAAGCTGATAAACAATCTGTAATGAATTCTTTGCAGTCCATAACTGGTTTCTCTGTTTCACACAAACCTTCCTGTGCACATCTTCCCAGGTGGGTGATGAGGGAGTGTCTGGTATCGATTGGACCAATGAAAACGACCGGTTGCTGGTGTGTCAGATGTGCATCAAGCTGGCTGATGTCAATGGACCGCTGAAGTGTAAAGAGCTGCACCTGCAGTGGACTGAGGGCATCGTCAACGAGTTCTACGAACAAGTATGCTTGATAACAGATAAGCTTTGTGTGGTCTTCACAGAAAAATGATTTCTTTCAAAGTTACAGCATCTAGACAGATAGCAGCTCGCACGTACACAGATCGAAATGTACCAAGTGCAGTAAGTACTAAGTAGTGCTGATAAAAAAAAATGTGCAAGTGCAAAAATGATTAAAATGAAAACTTTAAGTCAACCTAAACAAACTTAAAGGCTCAGAAAAAGAGAGATCATAAAATCACTTATATTACATTGTTTCCACTTTTACGCCTTTATAATTTCGCAGCAAATCTATGTAACTTTTATTCAACACATGTAATCTCAAGTGACCACGTTTGATTAGAGGATGACAGTAACTGCATAGGTTCAAATCAGAACAATATCACTCCTAAATGTGCTTGTATAAGTTAACTTTAGCCACCATAAGCTATTGGTCATACCAGATCAAGTAAAGCTGCGAAACCCTCCAAAGTGGTCTAAATTGAACAAGGGTATGTTTTACTGCTTTTGAATAGAAATGTCTGTTACACATAACTTACACAGTCCTCTAATAACTTTAAATTGCATAAAATTAACAAAAAAATAATAAATAATATTATTAATATTTAATATATAATAAAAAAATAACACAAGCTATTATTTATTGAGGGCTAACGGTTAAAAACTGCTTCATCACGACAGTAGAGGGGTGATTTGATCAGATTCAGCAGTGACCAAACAACCCACAAACTGTCCACAGAGGTAATTTATTTTTTTGCTCTCCTCTCTCCACAGAGAGGTCAGGGCTAGCTGCATACTGCACTGCTTTTGTTGCTCAAGGACTGAGGACTTAATATGTGCAACTGGATCTTCACCCTAATCAGAAACATTTACCTACTCACTCATAAATTTGTAAGAGACTACTGCGGACGGATGCTTGGCAACAAATCCTGTTCTTAACTAAGAATGTCTCTTATTGGTCAGTTCGGTTAGTGCCAGACAGGGCGATAAAGATCCAATCTGATTAGCCGGAGAGTAATGATTACTCGCCTAGCAACGGCATGCTGCAAGTAGAATAGCTCTAATTTGAGACTTTTCAGCCATAATTGAAGCTATTTGATGCACTGCAGTCAGCGGTATCCATAATATTCATTCTTCTCTAAATGAAAACGCTTTTTATTTACACACACTTCGTACAGTCTGTAATAAAGGTTTGATATCATAAGGTTCCTTTTGACAATCAGCAAAACTGACTATGAGCATTTATTTAGTTTGTCCTGTCGACTGTAGATGAGGGGAACGTGTGTAACAGGAGCATCAGGACACGGAGTAGCTGGGAAGCGCTGATCAGTGATGGCTGATTATTGAGGGAAAACGTCATCCCTCTGATTAGTTTCTGAGGCTTAGCATTCTGCTCCTCTGTTCAATTCACATAATAGCTTTGAGAATTATGTATGTCTTTTGAGCGGGAGCGTGGGGCAGAGGTTTGGAGGGGGTTGGGAGGGTGAAGTGAGAGAGAGCGGGAGAGAGACAGAGGGTGTGCATATGTATATTTCTCTGCCGAGGGGAGACGGATGACCTAAATGAGTCATCTTTGACAGCGCTCATTCACAATCAAACATGGGAAGATCACAGGGATGGAAGCAATGCTCTCAGAGTGTGTGTACACACACACACATACACACAATACACACACACGTGCATTTGCATTATGCTCTACAAGATGCCACTTACTTTAGTGATTTCTGGTTATGGGGAATAATTTCCTTCCAGCTCACGTTCTTACTATACAAACGCACACAAATACACCTCTCAGATGAACCACTAGTGCAGTGCACTGACGCCATTCAGGTTTCAGGTTGCCATAGCAATTGTAGCTCGTGCCCTTCTGTCCTCCTACTGAATCACTTTTAAAGCACTGACATAAAAAAACAAACACAAAAGCGCAATACATGACTGTCACCATACATGAAAGTACAGCACAAGCTATTTCACTTCAGACACAATGCAACATGGAGCCACATTTACGATCAAAAAATTGTGAAATGAATGGAAAATGTCACAAAATATGAACCTTTCTCTGTTGAGACAAAGATTTGTTTATTTAAACCGTGTTAAGAAAATCAATTTAGACAATTCTGTTTTTCATTTATTTTCCTATAGTGAACAATGTATTTTCCTGGAACAGACTCTATGATGAGTTAGAAGGTTACTGGAGATGTGGCCTTAATTTGTGTGGAGATGAACAGTGATCAAAAAATGCAAACAGCAGAACAAATTCAAAAATGAGATTCCACAGAGGAATGACAAATAACAAGGTAGGAATAGTATGGCCTCACTTTGGCTTGTCTTTATCCACCCGCCATGTAAAGGAGACAGCTATCATACAAATTCCCCCTTTGGACAAGCACAAAGGGCTTATATATTGTTGGGAGTCAGACTTGGTTGTCTCTATCAAAGACTATTTATATTTCTTTATGGCAACCTTGTGGGTAACACATACACAGATAATAGGCACCATTACTGAAGCAAATCTCTGCTGACGCTCTCATTTATATGATTTTTTGATGAGCAGTACTTTGAAATTATGTTTTCTATCTTTCTGTCTTGGTGACCTACTTTGAGGAGGTTGTACCCAGAGGTACTCATTGTGGGACTCTTTGTACTCGTCAGCCGGAGAGAGGACAATGTATACATCTGAATTCAAGAGTGTATCTACATGTGTATGTCTGAGAAGAAATATAGTATATATTCATAGGTTTGATATGTAAATTCATTCATGTAATGTACTTTTTCTACAAATAAATAAATGTAAGAAGAACTGCATGCAAAATGATTAAAACAGAAAATACAAAGAGAAATACTGATGCACAAAACTGAAAAAAAACCCAAAAATGACCAACAACACAGTCAAAAGACATATGGCATATGAAATATAAAAAAAAAATTATGTCTTCATACATTTAAAAAGGGTTAAAGATGTTGTCTGGCTGAGCTCAACAGGAAAAGAGGTCTGCAGGTTAAAGCTGCCAGTGAGCTTTTAAATGAATCCAGTCGGCAGTTTATTTCTTTTAGATGGGTAATTGTGACATATTTGATTGTGACATAAACTCTGAATATGCAGCCCAGTCACAAAGCAAATGCTGTATTTCAGTGCATTTATGAGGTCTGCAGAGGGTAAATCACCAATCATCATCTATCACTTGCTGTGTATGGATGTAGAATCTTTGAACATCAGAGAAGAAGTTAACATATAATTATATTAAAACTAAAAGTTTTATTTGTGTATGAACAGATCAGATTTTGTTTGTTAATGCTGACTTTCATCAATTTAAAGTTTTAAGAAGCAGTAAATCCAAGTATCTCACAATAACTTGCATCTCTGATGCTCCATTGACTTAATAACTTTTCAGCCTGGGAGCTATAAATATATGGGCCAGTGGAGAAAAATGTTCTCTCTCTTGAAACCTCATCATTTCCTAGAAATGTCCCACTTTCCAGTATGTTTATGTGTTCTCATTTCTGCATCAGACATTATTCGCTGTGTCTGTACCCTTCTAGGGTGACGAAGAAGCCAGCCTGGGCCTCCCCATCAGCCCGTTCATGGACCGGTCCGCACCGCAGCTCGCTAAGCTTCAGGAGTCGTTCATTACTCACATAGTGGGACCGTTGTGCTCTTCCTATGACTCTGCTGCTCTTATGCCGGGGCACTGGGTCGACTCTCCAGAGGAGGAGACGGAACCAGAGGAGGCGAAAGAAGGACAAGATACAGAAGAGGAGGAGGAGGATATGGCAGATGAGGATGCGTCAACAAATTCTGACACCTCCCGTATGTCCACCTTCTGATCATTTATTTTACAGAACATTTTTCACTCATTATATCGAGCCGCGTGTGCCACATCACTTCGTTGGCTGGTGGCAGATTTGACGGGCTGGCGCTATTGGTGAGGTTTTTTTCAAGATTTTCAAGATTCAAAGAGGAAAAGGAAATCAATCACCAGGCTTAGTCTGGAGTTGATTGACGACTTGAGACTTGATTGGTTTGGAAAAGAACAGGATTTAAGCCCATGTTAAGCCATATCTGTTTCGTCTCTGCTTTTTCCGCAGAGATAAAACACCTTTTAAGGGGTGTGTAATGGTGGACTTAATTAACGTGAGAAGGTGTTTTCAACATATCAGCATGTTGTGTGTCGGTATAACTGGTCCATTCAGTTTAAAAGTGAGCTTTGGCAGTCACATAGCATTTTATTTTAAAATGGATATTTGTATTTACATTTATTGGCATTGGCTAAACACTCCTACAATGTAGTGTAATTGTCTTCTCTGGACTTAGATATCTCATAGATTTCTTCTACTTTGTATTATTTACTGCTTTCGTCTCACTATTTTCATCAGTCTAGTACCACTCTTATTACATGCAATAAGCCACTCTTTTTTATGTATTTTTCTTTATCACTTGTCATGTTGTCATATGAAAGCAGCCTTAAACACCTTATCAGGGCTTAATATTTGCTGACTTTAGTGTTACATTGCATTTTATATAGTCTTGATTTGGGACTTTACAGTGGTCATTTACATTTAAAAGTGTTGCAAAAAAGTCTTTAAGTGAACTGTAGCACACCACAGTCAGTTTATAAGTAATTAGATGTGATTTCCCAACATCAAAATTGTGGCTAGTGAAAATGCTGAGTTGCTAGTAACTTTGGCTAGTTAGCAGAGAAGTTTGCCTCTAATAGCTGGTTCAGAGCTTCATATTAAATGTACAGACATTTGGGTGCTGTCCATCCTTTCATCAGACTTTCTGCAAAAATCAAAGTCATACAGGTTCTTTATCAGGGCCTTGTCTTACTTTTCGCTTTATGTCTGACAGAGCGGCAAGAAACCAAAGAGGTGAGCAGAAGAAAAGTGTTTTGCCAGATCACACAGCATCTCCTGGAAAACCACGAAATGTGGAAAAGAGTCATTGCTGCAGAAGCCCAGGAGGAGGCCCAGACAGAGGACCCCAACGGCATCAGCAGCCCCGCCGATCCAATCTCAGCCATTCACGAGGAAGAGGAGGAGCAAGCAAGCAAAGAGGAGGAGTCGACCGACGGCCTCGATGAAAGGGAAGAGGTGCCGGCTATAGAGGAGGACGAAATCCTTCCACAATCAGAGGCTTCAGGGGAAAAAGAGGAGGAGCCAGAGTGATATTATGAACTTTGACCCCCCCCCCCTCTTAAACCAGGAATCTGAACGTTGTCTAAAAATGTTTGTTTCTTTCCTAAGTAAACTCTTGATATGGTAGCCAGCACATCACTTCGACACAACACTGTAGAAGATGTTTTTGGGTAATATGTGCCTAACAAAAAACTGGGTTTGAGGACAGGGATGATGCATGCCCAGTTCATGTGACAAAGGGAGAGAGGTGAGACGAGAGACAAGATGAAGTGACTGAGGAGTAGATCAAGAAGATAAAAAGAAAAAAAAGAAAGAGAATGATTGGGACTGTATTTGTTTTTGTTGTAGTGTTTGTTTTAGTCTGGATCTGGTACCCCTGCCCTCACCCAGGCTGCCCATCCTGCACTGTGGGCCAACCACGCTGATTCACAGATTCACTCCACCAGTGAGTAATACACTGTCACGAGTGTATTACCCCCCCGCACACACACACCCTGCTGGTTGAGGATGTGCAACAAGCCCCTTCTCCTTGAAGACAATGGGATGAAAGCCAGGGGAAAAAGCTGTGTCCACTCTTAGCTCTGTGGATTTCAGAGGGAGACAGAATAAAGCGCCAGTTGTAGCACATTGTGTATCCAGAAATACACCCACACAAGCTTCACACACACACACGTGCACACACACACACTCACACACACACAGTGCTACAGTAGAAACACATTCCACACTCGGGACGGATGGGAAGTTTAACAAAGAACCCTGTTGCTATAAAAGCTTTATTCTCGCTCAAGGAAAAACATACAAAACAAGGTTTTTGTTCATGTCAGACAATGTTTGTCTTCAGTCGCATGTTTTCCCCTTGTCCCTTGTTAGTCAAAGTCAGCCCCAGCACACATACGCGTTTCCAGGCCACGCAACTCAGGAAGGCAGAAATTCGTAGAAAAAAAACAAACAAAAAGGATTTGCAGAGTCCTGATCCTTTGACATGCAACTGTGTTGAGTTTTGTTTATGTGTTGATTGAGAGGTTAGTTATTTACTGACATCCCCAAAGACATGTAGTTCACTAATGTGAATCTCACTGGTCCTTATGCTATAACACAGCAGCTCGCCCTGTAAATCGCGTTAAAAGTAACTTATAATACACATACTAAGTAATAAGATAATGTTTTTTGTCACATCCACATATTTATGTCACCTCCTAGCTTGTTAGCTTAATCTAGAATTTGGCAAGGATTTTTCTTCTTTGCAATATCATTTGTAGCCTGGTACGTAGACCAAATGTTTCAGAAAGTAAAGTAATCCAGTAAGTCTTAGTGTCCCAGGCCAAAGCTGACTCACAGCTCCAAATCACCCAAAAGTATACTCTGTTTGTCATTAGGACAGACATAAAACTTCCATGAGGGGCCTACTGCCATCCAGGGGGTGCTGTGTACCCACAAGAAACTGTCTGCAAGTCTGATCCAGACAAAGGTGTATAAATGTATAATAATTGTTTTATGCCAAAGTCAAATTTAGGATAAAAGAAAGGGCAGAATGAGAGATAAAGAATTTTACAAAACACAGTTAAGGAGAAAAATTTGCGTATAATGATACGTAAAAATACGTATACGAATATGAACAACTTTGTTAATCCCGAAGGAAATTGTTTTGCCAGAGTATAATACAGTAACAGTAAATAATAATAATAATAATAATAATAATAATAATAATAATAATAATAATGAAGTCTGATCATAGGCCAGCAGACTTGCCACACCTGAGTCTGGATCTTTTCTTTTTTCTCCATTTGTGGTCCTTACTGATGACATCGTGCACGGCTTAGTGGGTTGTGTCAGTGCTTGCCTTTGATGTCTTCAGAGATTCAAATTGGTGGTGATGGAGGGAAGTGTGAACCAGGAGAACAGCCTTGGTAATGAGGCTTAGTAATGAAAGATGAGGGAGGAGGAGAGAGAAGCCTTTTAGCGCGACTTATAGCTACTTATCAAAGGTCAGAGGATAATTTTCACTTTTCTGCAGATTCCTCTAGATGTGACTCTTTGAAGATGAGCCAGTTCGGTCAGATTCAAAATCATGTGACGCTCTATGTATCCAGGTCTGCTAAACGTATCACATGGACATGCAGTACAGTGCATATGATGTGACATGAGAAAAGCAACAGGGTCACTCTGCAATCTAGAGATTAACTGATGCTTTGCA
Organism: Amniataba percoides; assembly: GCA_037176925.1. Lineage (NCBI taxonomy): Eukaryota > Metazoa > Chordata > Actinopteri > Centrarchiformes > Terapontidae > Amniataba > Amniataba percoides. Next base: position 13,801,915 of record JBAJHX010000049.1, read on the forward strand.
TCTTCACATACCGATCTGTAGCAGGCATTATGTGTCAAAGTGACCAAAGGTACATTTTAATTCAGTTCTTGGATTTTGACAGCACTTTCTCAAAACGCCGTCTGTGATTTAAGGCTTTCCCAAAAGAAAAGGGGATACTTCACGTTATGTCTGCAGTGGCGTTAAAGCAGCAATGATCTGTAACTTTTCAATTAGCTGATGTGCACTATGTAACGACACTACATGCCCTGGAGAGTTGAGATTTGTTATGTCACCATAAACAGCTGAATAGCAACATTGTCATGAAAATGGTGAAGAGAAAGTGCACAATATAAAAATGCAAACATCTGCTACAGACTCAAAGCGCATTATGCAATCAGTTCACTAGACGTTATTTGCATACGCTAGATGAAAACAGACTATTAAATGGGCTTGTTTGCCGACACTGTTTAAGTTTTTACTGGCTGAACTTGCCCGACTGTGTCCCAATTTCTTAACTCAATTAGAGTTTTGCGAGCGTTAATACAGTCTAAATCCTCGGCTGTATCCATTGCAGTGTTATCAAAATGCCCATTGTGCAAAGAAGGGCTAAACTGTGCAACCTAATGCCCTTGACTGATTATTCCTTGTACTTACAAAAGGGTGCAGCGACTGAGCTTGTTTTTACTGCTATGAAAAAGAAAGCCTGTGCTAACCAAAGCCTGAGCTTATTGTTTGTGTTTCACTTCAAATTGAGAGCTCTTAATAGGTGTTCAAAGTCTGATTTTCTTTTGAAAAAAAAAATTGGTAGCAATTGGAGACATTCTACAGGGTAACCTTTATTTTGGAACAACTGAAATGGGTTTCGCTTTACAAACTGTTATCCGGCTAAATTAACTGATTAAAAGTGAAATTTCCTCCAGCATTGATGTGAACCTGGACAGGAAGCCCTGGATGAAAAAAATTAAGAGCCAATGTTGCCTAGCAACAGAAAAAAAGGAAAATGCAAAGAGATATCAGACCCCTGAAACAACGTGTGTCTCACCGGCCAGCACAAATGGCAGCAGTGTGTTTGTAGCGTATGCAGCAAGACGCAGTCCCCTCCTGGACCAAATGTCTTCCAACAGCCTCTCCTCGCATTGGCTCGTCATGATAAGTCTACCTGTAGCAGTGAAAATGATTTGTCAACACCAGCTGATACACGACTGATCTACACATCTGTGGGTCATGTAAGTTATCGCCTGGGGTCTTTTAGTTGAGCATTTTTGACGCTCTGTACAGCAACTTAGATTTCAAAGTTCACTTTGAATATAATAATCAAGACTGTAAAAAGCTTTTGATGAAACATGAATGAGCTTGAGCTCCATGCACTGTAAATACCCGACGCACCATACAGTATATCGATGCCTCACCTGCGATCTAATGTGCACACTATTGCAATGGATTTTCTTTTGTCTCATGTCTCGCACTTGTACCATCCCATGCTCTGTTCTTTGGGAGCCTGTGAACTCTCTGACACTCCGCTCACTCATTCGCTTGAATTCTGTGTGATCAGAGGATTCAAACTCACAAGGGATTGAGCTAGTCAAAATAGACGCTTGCCTCCTCTGATCTCCCCTCCCAGCCCTGCCTCGCTAACTGTGTACACGACAGTGCAGCAATCAAAGAGACTTAATCAAAGCTGTGATAGAATTTGGGGTCGCTATTTTTGTCGTAAACATTGTCCAAAACATTAGATCTTGTGTGCGCGCAGCCATTTAGGGGGGCTTGAGTGAAACATGTGGGAGTGGTCGACTGGTAAGATTTCCTTTAATCTTCTAAGAACAGGTTTCAGTTCATTTTACGGTGACATTAGAGGACCATACCATTTTTGCAGCGTTTTTCCTTTTAACTACATGTACATATCATGTACATGTTCATGAATACTTAAAGTATTTTCTGACCATTTTCAAACGCTGGTTTTACAGTTTTTGATTTTCTTTTCGATGTTATTTTCCTTTGCCAAGCTATTCAGTTTTTAACACAATGAAAATCTTTTGGCATAGTCCACCAAAGTGAACATTCGTCTGCATGAATTTGCATTGTAAGTACGTAGTTATGAATGAGAAAAAAATGGATACAGTTGATAAAGTACATCCAAGTTTGTGAAACACAGCAGCACTGTTTGTTAAAATCTAAGTGATTTAGTTAAAAGAGAATAAATAAGCCGCACTACTGGTATGATCCCATTGTAACTTAACACCAGTCTGAAGAAAAGTGTTTCACCATCCTCTATGACTGAAAGCTGCATGTTTCTCATACCTCTGACAGGAGGTGTGAGGGTCAGACGTTTGGTTCGTGGCACCTGTAACCACATGCTGCAGTGGTGTCACCGTGTACTGCCACACCCTGGAGTACAGTCATACATCACTGCAGCAAGGTGAGATGTTAAACCGCTGCAATAACGAGGCTGTCAGGGGTTGTTAAGTTGCTCTATTTAGTATCTGCCGTCTCTCAGTTACAGACAGAAACAAATTTATTTTCATATGAAAGCTATAAGCAAAGGTTGTTGGCTACCCCCGCATAAAAACTCAAGTCATCTTTTGTGTTTGGGTCTGAGTCATCGTGGCAACATGGGCCAGTGGTTTGTATCGGGCAATCGCATGATGTTCATAAATCCCATTTTGCAATATCTTTATGTAACAACCAGGCCAATAAACACAGGGTCTACAACTAAATTATATCAGCTTGTCAAAGCCAGTAGCTATCAGTGGTTTCTTTGAAGTGGCGAGAAGAAGGGGATTGCTGCACACTGGATTAACTTGTGCAAACCAAAGAAACTTTTTGAACTCTGTGTTTTTTTGTGATTTGCACAAAACGAGCCCTGAAAAAGAGCATGTTTATCGCATCTTCTTATTTCTCAGTGTTATCCAGAACTCGGTGAGAACGTCTGGATATGCATAACAGTTCTCATGTGAAGATAGGACAGATTAAAGCGTCACATGGACCGAATCTTTCATCTAACAGACCGGAGCTCACGGTGTTGTCCACAAATCTTTACTGTCTGTTGTCATTACACTGCCGTGTCAAAAGGCAGCAGTGGCACCACAATGGAACTGACCGAGCGTTCTGTTCTCGGACTGAAGCCTGTGTACTTTCTTTTGATGGTTTGAACCAAAAACATTCCTTTTTTTGTATTGTTTGTTGTTTCAGCCATTTTGAAAAGGGGGCTATGCTCCTGTGCCATACCATTTTCACATGTATGTATGTATACACTGTTTGAATGCTATATCCATCAGCTTTCCTTGTTTGTCACAAAGGAAACCAAAACAAACTTCTTTTTTTTTCACCATATTTAAAGCAAGGCAAACAAGACTGGTATGTTTTATCTACTACAGCAAGCGCTTCACAGACTCAATTCTTTTCTTCTCTCCAGTATCTTGCACTTAACACATGTAGCAATACCTACAGGATGGGGAAATTGTGTGATTCACCAGTATTTGTTTAAGTGGAATATGACATTTTATTTCTAGATATTGTTTGACTTTGTATAAAAAAATATATACTGTACAGATTCAAAAGTATATTATAACAAAAAACTTTTAGAAAAATATTTATTTTTACTGTTTTGTAATTTAGACACAATACTGTAGCTCCTCGATTGCCAGACTTACTGGAAGTGCCTCTCGATAATGTATTACAAAGTAACTATACAATATATTGGGATTATTAGAACATGTCACTAGCAGAGCAGTGTTGATGTTGTAATGTGAATATTGTTGAATAATAACATTTATAAATGCTGCACACGTGTCTGTCTTGTCCTTAAGCTATTTCTCCAACAGTTAGACCTCAATTCCTGAACAAACGATCACAATTAGGTTTTAATATCACTGCAAAATACAAAAAAACAAGTAATATTTAATGAAAAGTTGATTTAAATGCTTGAAGGGATGCAATTGTTATTTGAACTTCTATAGTATATTAAATGCATTATCACTGAATTGTTTAATTAGACATCTGGGCAAACAGTGAAGCCTCTGTAACATAAAACTCAGCTCTAAACCTGTTTAACTGTGACTCCTATTGAACTGTATCTTCTCTACCTTCTGTGTGACTGATTATATTTTCTGCTTGGCTGAATCTTGTCATCATAATTAACTTTCGTTGAAATAC
>JBAJHX010000049.1:13831607-13863987 GCA_037176925.1 Amniataba percoides
AAGATCCTCCTGAGTTTTTCTGACACTCCAGACACATATGGGATTACTATATTATTGCATCTGCTTTCCTTCTCCTCCCGTCCCTCTGGGTTGTCCTCCTTCCTGGATCCCTTAGATGTTTTTAATAAGGTCCACTTAGGATACCCACAAATTGATAATCACTCACTGTTTTGATTTAAAAATGAAAATCAGTTCATTTTCTTTTCATTCAAGCTAATTTCAGCATAAAAGATAACATATCTTTTACTGTTAAAATGGAATTATACTACTGGTGGTCTGATATCACATAGAATACAGTTTGGATTTCAATTATTTGAGCAAACTACTGTGCATCTGTCTTGCAGTACTAATCTATACGCACACCGCACCACAACTACATGTGTTCCCAGATTTACCCCTGACCGATTTCTAGGCCAGTTACATAAGGCTGGTCCATTCAGTTGAAATGTCTCTTGTAGGCTATAAATCATACATAGCTTGCAGAGCGAGATGAAACCCAAAGAGACATGATTCGTACAAGATAAAAGTCGTTCTTCGCTATCAGCCCCTGTACATCTGTTCTTTTGCTGCCAGCGAGGAAGTTTGAGCTCACAGTGACATGATGGTAATGAGGAAAAATTAACATTTTAACCTTTTCCTTCTGTAACATCATGTGCCACCTGCTGATGCTGTGATGGAGGCATGGTGTATTTGCTGGAGGGAAAGGTGAGGATATAACCTCCGGCACAGTCAGGGATGAATACCCCCAGATCTTGCTCCCTCCATTTCTCCATCTCTCTGTCTCCCATGAAAGCTGCTTCTCTCGTGTGGCCTAGGCAACAAGCTTTTTCTATAGGAGCGTTGCCAGGGTAACATAGAGGCAGAGCAGGGCAGCGTGAAGAGGAAAGAAAAAAGAAAGGAAAGTGCAAGAAACAAGAGAGGAGAGGGGAAGACAGGAGAGAAAGGAAGGAGTGTGGGGGGGCACAAGAAGAAGGAGAGTAGACAATGCTATTGATGGATGCCAATCTGAATAGTTATCACGGCAGTCAGCCAGCTGAGCTCAGCATATAAGCATATGCAGCATATGTTCTCGCACATATGCAGAGTGACTTATTCGCAGCATGTACTTGGCACATACTGTACATTAAAAAGTCGTCACAGATAGGACATAATATAGGAAGTTTTAAAGGAAACAGAGAGTTCCTGTTTTACCCAGGAAGAGTACACACAGTCACTGTACTCACATGGTGTCACTAATACGGTTATACCATGTACACCACTATGTAAGATACAAGCGTATAAAAATTTCTCATAGTCACGCTCAAAGGTTACACACATGCATTTATTCATAATTACTTGACATTTCTCAGTGCTGCACTCATATACACAGACACATATATACACACACAACACACAACAGCAGCAGCTGAGGGGTTGTTGGGGGGGGTTTGATGTCAAATGAACTTTCACAATAGAAAAAGGTCAGACATCATGGCATAAGCTTATCTTTCCAAACCAGTTTTCCACTTTGTTTACAGTATCACTGTAGCTGATCATAGACACGAAGCACTAAAAGGTAACAGACAAAATGACCATGCACCCTCCCACCCAGCACTGTTTAATTATTACACGATCTCGCACCTTTGCTGCTTATGCTGTAGATAATGAAAATCTTTTGGAGCGTGAAGATAATGCATCACGTGTGTGTCAAATTATGCAAAGTAGCTGTAAGTCATATGTAGGTTATATGTATGTATATGTACATACACACACATATAGAAAACACATGAGGATGTATAGATGCACTATAAATATTTCAGATTTCTGGCTGATTCCTCCCTCCCAGGTAACCTGTTGGTGATAGCTTTCGTCAGCTACTTTGGGGCCAAGCTCCATCGGCCAAAGATCATCGCAGTGGGTTGTGTGCTGATGTCCATTGGCACCTTTATCATTGCTCTGCCTCATTTCATCATTGGGCGGTGAGTGGAAAAAAAAAAGCCAATAGGCCTGGCTGGTATTTGACTTCAACTACATTCTCAGATACTCATTTATTTTTTAAAGCATTTAAAATAAACATTTGCATTGCTGTCAGCACAAGCAATGCTGGTAAAGTTTTCCAACGCCTCAACGGCTGCACCAAAGCAACATCTACAGCATCTGGGGCAGTTTCTCCTTGTTGTTGATGTGATATATTTTTAATGTTTGTTGATGGAACTGAAGATGAAACAGGTTTAAATGAAAGAATGAAATAAAAAAAATGATCTGAGATTAGACAGGAAATATGTAGTAGGGCTGTTGTTTCTGTGCACATCTCATTTATTCATAAACTGTGCCAAATATGCATGTACCAAGAGAAAGACTCATCATTCACTGTGTCACTAATCAATTCAAGTTCTGTTCACACAACATCCAGTATGTATGATGCACACTGATGAATGATTCAGGAAATTTGCATCAAATGGGAAAATAGTGCCTTAAGATAAGATGCCGCCATTTCTTCTCATGCTATATTATAATATTTGACTTGGTATATGCTGCCCCAACAGCCAACATATTGCTATGCCCGTCAGTCTCAACTGTCGATGCCACAGGATTTACCAGAAAGACCTTTCTCGCTGCCATTTAATTTTGAAATCTACTTCCAGTAAAAACACTACATTCCATCCTATAACCAAGTAAAATGATTATTTTATCCCGGTTCTCTGCTTTTTAATAGATCTGCTTGTGTTTTCCTTACAGCTATGAATATGAAACATCTGTGCGGTGGGTAGTGAACTCAACACTTAACCCCTCTCCCTGTCCAGTGGGCTCACCACCACAACTGACCCATGATGGTAAACTGCCTGAAGTGCCAGCAACAAGTGAGCTTTTACACACACACACACACACACACACACGCACACACACACACAATGTGTAGACAATTGTCTGACTGCTCTCATTTTGTCCTGCAGGTTGTGAAGGCGAGTCCAACCTGTCGATGTGGATCTATGTGCTCCTGGGAAATGTCTTGCGGGGGATTGGAGAGACGCCTGTTCAGCCACTAGGGATCTCATATATTGATGATTTTGCTACCGAGGAGAACGCTGCTCTGTATGTTGGTAAGAAAAAACATTGCCTGTTTAAAGTAAATACACTTTATCGTTAATGACATTCCACATGCAACAGCTGCAAAATGTACATTTTAAAATGTGCAACTAGACTCATCTGCATCAGCTTTACTCTCCCAGTATCATCCAATATGTATGAATGTTTAAGAATAAGGTTTCTTATCACTGACCTGACATGGGGAGCATATTTTGGCTGATACATACATGACTAATAATGCACACAACATCCTCAGGCTACTGTCTCTGCATCCTGAGCGGTCTATACCCATAGCATAAATAAGCAGAAATAAATTGCACTTGGCTTCATGGAATGTATCAGATATATTTATACATACAATGTTTTTACTATGTAAGTTTACAGCTGTTCAGTAGATATTGTACAGTACTGCAACAAGTAGTGTGATAGGTCTGTCTCTATGTTAACCAGGAGACTTTGGTCTGGTTTAGAATAAGCTTCACTTGTTCTTTGAGCTGTTGATCAGGCAGCCAGCAGGCAGCCCAGCCAGTCTCCAGCTCTTTTGTCAGACCATTGGCTCCACGGCGCATTGCTCAAACACCCTCGTCTAAATGTAGACCAAGACTAATAAGTCAGGTCTGAAATGCAGCCAAAACGTTTTAAAAAGATGGTCATTTCAGGGTAAGAGCTCATTAAGAAAATAGACATGTGACATGTCTTGCATGAAACAATAATTAAAATTTGGCTGCAGCACTCACATGAAGCAGCAAACACAGACCTCTTCAGAGCACATTACAGTATCTCCCAATAATAAACATGCTCACAGAAAGCTGTGCCACAGGCTACGGCAGTGTTTTGCTCAAATATGAGGAAGGCAATGAATCCCTTTAAGTGTTCTACAACAGCAGATTACAAGCCTTAATGAAACAGAACATGCTTACTGAGCAAGCCTTTCCCACCCAAATGTAGCTAAAACCAATATGTATGTAAAAATCTGTGGTGAAATGTGCCTGCAGTGTTAGTCAGCTGTTAACACAGATTGCAGAGTCCTAACCACCTTGTATGCTGTGCATCTGTGTTTTTCATATCTTAGGTTGTGTGCAGACCATTTCGGTGGTTGGCCCCGTGTTTGGATATTTGTTGGGCTCACTTTGTGCCAAAATCTATGTGGACATTGGCTTTGTAAAAATGGGTAAGTTTAAACATGAGTACAGCCAGACAGTTGTGTAAAGTGAGCAATTTAATGTCTTTAACCCCTCATCATATCAAATGATCATACATGATATTAAAGCCTTCCTATCTGCTTGCATTACTCTCTCAGTTTATATTACATATACATTGAACTCTAAGCTGGGAAAACTTCGCACATTTGGAGTTTTCGGCACTTATTCCATTCAGATTCATTCTTCAGTTTCATAAGTTGTTCTTAACGTCATCAGTTATTATACCACACTACTCTGATGTCGCAGTAAAGCAACCAATGGAATGACAGCAGAGTCCCGGCAGTCTCTCAAGGCCAAGAATGACACATGTCACTGAGGAGAAAACACAGTTATAAATAACAAAATGATTGATGGCTGTAAATGCTTTGTGCTTTTGTGATGGATCACTGTCGCTCTGTCGCGACTTGTTGATGCTCGGTATTGTTATTAGTAAAACCTGATCTTTTCCAGCCATTGCAGATCAAAAGCTGTTTTTCATTCATAAAACTGAGGCACGATAGAATCAGACATAACGGCGGCAGCATATGTACGACTCACAGACTCAGAACAGGTGTCTAGGATTAGCATCAATTAGGTAATGAACAAGGCACCATGAGCAGGGAGAGGAAGGACAAAGGCTTTGTGACAGGCTACAATGAAATGGAGAGCAGGAGAGGGAGAAAGAGAACAAAAGAAATACAAAATTAGCAGAAGAAAGAACTGAAGAGAGGAAAATGTGAAAATAGAGAGAGAAAGAGAGAAAAAAGGAGGTAAAAGTGAAAAAAACAGGCTAGTGAAGGGAAAACTAGAGCAGGGGGAAACAATTGAAGCATAAAGGAAATATAGGTGTGAGGATTGAACGGTGTGTCTACTTCCCTGAATTTTAGTTGGAAAAGGCATCATCAATTGGTTTGTTTTCCACACAATATATAATTCTCTTTATAGTTTCTTCGCGATCATTCAGTAAGCTTGAAAAAAACCTGTTTACAGGTGTTCACTTCAAATCACATTATAAATCTAAACCACTGTGGTGTCTGTTCATTAAAATGTTGCATACAGTTTTAATCATTACAGGAGCACTGACTCATTTCATTGTCTTTACCCCCCAACACAGAAACTATCACCATCACCCCAGCTGATGCCCGCTGGGTGGGGGCCTGGTGGCTGGGCTACCTCATAGCTGGGGTCATCACCCTGCTCTCTGCCATCCCCTTCTGGTTTCTGCCCCGCTCCCTGCCCATATCAGGGCCGCGGAGCCCAGAAAAGTGCCCACCAGAGCAGAAAAGTTTCATTAAAGACTCTCCACTTCTGAAGCACAAATATCCCGCAGATGACAATACTACCTTCGTAGAGATGGCCAAAGGTAAGGATGGACTGACAGGTTTGCTCTGTTTTTCATTCTCCTCAGAGCTGGAAAATAGCCCTTCTCTGGAGGGCTCTCTGAGGTGCTGAATATTTATTCTATTACGTGATTCAGATGGTTTTTAAGATTCTATCAATGGCCCCTGTAGCGGTGTAGCTCGTCTTCGTAAATATTGATGGATTCAATATTTTATAGATGTGAGATCCCTATAGGAATAAACGGGTTGTAGAATGAAGCTGAAAACAGAACAGAGACAGCACTGCTTTTCACCTGGATTGTTTTTTCTACTAATAAAATTGTACGCAATCACAATCAGTCCCAATATTGCAATTATCACATTAAAATTAAACACATAGGTTGCTATAGAATTTAGATTTAGATTTGACAGGTGAGACTGTGGGAATCGCAGTCTCACACTGGACACATTTTACTAACTTAAAGGTCCTCTGTGGAGTTTTCTCAATCAATGCGTATTTCTTTATTTACCAAAGCGTATGCTTTAAGTTTTAACAAACATGTTTCAGGAAAAAAGAAAAAAAGAGAAAAAAGTTTTGAAGGTATTTTACACCATGCATGGTTTATGCCAATGTGCACTTACATATATTAATATGAAACCAACAGCAGGATTTGAACTGTGTTGCACATGGACTTGCTCGTGAGTGTCTTGTATGTGTCGAATACATACAAAATCGGGGCCCGTGAGTAAAAACATTGCTCCATACCGTTCCTAGTGACCAAACACTCCACAGGCTGCGTTTAAATTTAAAGCCACTACATACTGCAGATGGGATATTACTAACGCATTTACTCATACCAGTCGCTATGCATATGACTACGTATTTTGTCACAAGTCGATATTCCGTCACTTCCTGCTATTTGATAGAGAGAGACTGCATCTTTAACATTTTCAGACAGGTGTGTTTCATCTCAGATTCTTGTCCCTCTGCAGACTTTATTCCAACCCTGCGAACTCTGCTGGGACACCCTGTGTATTTGATCTACCTGTGTGTGACAATCATCCAGCTGAACTCTCTCATCGGCATGGTCACCTACAAGCCCAAGTACATCGAGCAGCACTTCAGGCAGTCTGCCTCGAAGGCCAACTTTCTGATGGGTACGAGACCATAGATATTTCTCTGAAATACCTGTGTATAACAACCTGGAAAATCAGCACATGACAGTTCCAGAGAAGGCGTTTTCTGCTTAGTTCACACTGAATAGGAGAAAGAGCTCTCAGATGTGCATCATTTACTCAGATTCATTTGAGTGTTGAGTGTATTCAGAACATACAATGTAAAGATTACAACATATAATTACATTTTTATAAACCATCTCACTGTATCTACAGGTCAGCATTATTTCCCAGTTAATTTATGGTACTTTGCATTTGCTGAATGAAGCAGAGAAAGCTCTTTGGAGAAGGATGTCTTTAAAGGAAGCAGAACTGAGTTGGTTACGTTCTAATTCAGCCTACTAACCGCCACAGCTGCAGAGACGGGAGCTTTGTGAATATGAAAAGTGCTTTGCATATGAAATGGAATATATAATGAAGTTGATCAAATAAGATGAAAGTATCTACGTACATGTGGTCTCATCAAGGGAGATGCCTGCACTGACCAGACTGGCTGCATATGAAAGGGAATGCGATATGAGTGACCAGAGCTAATGACATGGATATAGATAAAAGACTGTGTCTTTGCAGTAATGTTAAGTGAAGGTATAAGAGAGAGGGACAGAAAAAGAAAAGAAAATCAGGCTCTTTTTTTATCAAGGCGACTCTGAAAGTATCTCAGTGGTATCTCCTGACACATTTTTTCCATTAAAATCTAAAAAATTCTGAAGTTCAAAATCTGCCTGTCTTCATTCAAATCTAGGCAAAATGTTGTTGCAGTTCATATTTATGTTGAGTTTTGCTGTTTCTCTTGATCTTAGGTGTGATCAATATCCCGGCTGTAGCACTGGGGATGTTTTCTGGAGGTCTGCTCATGAAGAGGCTGAAACTGAACATAATGGGAGCAGCCAGGTTTGCCTTTGGCACGTCTCTGATCGGTTACATCCTTTCTCTGTTCTTCTTCGCAATGAGCTGTGAGAATGCCAAGATAGCGGGAGTGACACTGTCGTACAACAAGTGAGTCACAGATAATCACATGGTGTGTTGGAGTTGCTACTATCAGATTATAGTATCAAATTCAGCACAACACATTACAGTTAATGATCAAACAGATGTGACATATGCCTCATGAGTTTATTTTTGTGGGATCTGTAGATTTAAATTCCTCTGGTTGGAGGAAACAATGAAATGCAACTCATCCTTTTGATTTTTGATATTTCATATATATAAGGAATGACTCTAATGCATTACTTGATTTCTGATGTTCAATAGAGACAAAACCAAGGTCCAAGCAAGTACCTGAAAAATGTGAAAGAAATGTTAAACTAAGAGTGAGAATCTGGACTGGTATCTAGGCAGAAGTGACCCCAAATGGGCATAGGTTTCCATGGAGGATGAATAAAAGCACCACCAGAGAACTGCTAACAGAACAAGCAGGAACATGCAGGCTGCTGTTCAACACTGAGGCAACCAGCAGGTGATCACAAGCTTCAACCCAGCCAGGAATAACATAACAGGCTGACAAGAAAAGTTTCCTCTGTGTGTGTGCCCAGCACGCCGCTGAGTCTTAATGCTGAGGTTCAACACAGACAGAAGTGAAGTGACACTGCTGACAAAACAGATTAAAGGAACCAGATGGGTGCAATGTGCTACTGAACCTATGGTCAATGTGCTAAAGCTGGCACACACACAATTAAAACCCAGCAAGCAACAAGCAAAAGAATACCAAATTTTCCTCTAAAGGTCCATTGTCCTTTTAGTCCTGCCACATGCATTAAAACAGTTTCTTCTAATTTTGCTTTGACCTACAGCATACTAAGTATTCTAAAGTATAATGATGTGAAAAGTACTGTAGATTATTAGATTATGATTGACAGATGTTAGTATACACCAGTAGATAATGGCTTGATAAGTAATTGCTATTGTCATTTTTGCTCTCTCATCCTTCCAGCATAGACACAATATCTTACGATAAACACTCGGTGTTCACACCCTGCAACTCAGACTGTTTTTGTTCAGCGAGTGAGTGGGACCCAGTTTGTGGAGAGAACGGCATCACATATGTTTCTCCCTGCCTTGCTGGCTGCTCTGGCTCTGCTGGCTCAGGAAAAAACACCGTGAGTTTACAAGCTTTTCACACTATAAAAAATATTACACATGGAACATTGACTTATGGTACTAAAAACCATAGAAGCGTGCAGGTTGCAGTTTCCCCGGCCTGCATGGCACAGCTTCGGCACTGATACATGCCTAAAACTGAACGTTGTGTGCAGTCAAATACATGTTAGATGTTGTTGCCATCCAGTTTTGTTAATCAGATTTATTCATTTCTATATGTGACCGTTTTAGTGCGGTTTTAAATGGTTTTAGTCTCGTAAGTATTAACTAAGTATTAGAAATTGGAATCAAGGTTGACAGGTTGTATCAAGTGTTGCAATTCATAAAAAAAAACAGCTGACCAGAACACTTTTGTATCATAACTAGATTGATAGCTCTATCTTAGATTTTCTAGAGATGCAGTGCTGCAGTGCTGTACTTCATTGCTGTTGGGCAAAAACCTTTTATCTCCATATTTAGTAGTTTGTGGTCACATTCTGTTTTTCTTTCTATTAGACTGTATTGAAAGGATGTCCATAGATCATCCCGTTGTTTCCGACCACCAAGCCCCAGTCCACCAGACCACAAAACAATGTGTCTGTACAGTTCAACAGACCAACAATGACAACATGAACATGTCTGCAAGACAACACACATCATGCAGGGCAGTGTGTGACTCTTAACTAGTTAGCAATTTCTACAGCCCACCTGACCCGGAACATTTTCACAGTATAACACAGCACATCTGAATACAGGTTATTAAATAAGGCTCACCAAGTACACTAGAAAGCTTCACACAGAAGTGCAGAAACCAGCACAAAATGAACCCAAACACACACAACAGCATTCTCCAACAGTGATGCAACACACGGTTTGCAAACATCGTATCAAACAAACTCATCCATAAATATGCAGCAACACACAATCACATCAGTAAACAAACACTGCTCAGTTCAGACACATTATTAAATTATTCTTACCTTAAGAAGTGCTGTTCAACCTTTCCTTCTCCCTCTGTGTTGTCATTTTCCTCATTTTGTTCACTGAGCTGAGGCAGCTAGCTTGATGTTTCCAAACTGGTGTTGTCTTGACTAGCTAGCTGAGACTGTGCTAACACTAGCTAACATCCTCCGTCCGTTTTTTCTTTTCTTCGGTGCGTTTTTAATGTGGCTGCTTCTTTCTCTTCCTTTTCCTTTTTCTTTCTTTCTTTCTTTTGGCAACCCCGCTGAGCTTTTGTCCATTTTCCGCTGCATTTTCGCGCTTTTTTTCACTCGCTTTTTCCCTATATTTCTCTTACTGACCGCAGGTCAGGTACAAATTAATCCCTCGGTTTTTAACTTTGACCTTACTGAAGACAAACTCATTCAGGATCGGCGCCATGGAAACCACCTGTTCTGTGGACCCGCCCACTTTAACCATTAGCCAATCAGCACGGAGCATTGCCGCGTACTTGTCAATCACTGCAATTTCATTCATTTGATTGGATAAATACTTTTTTTCTCGTGGCTGAGGGCGCATGCCCGCATTGCCCATATGATCGATCCGGGTGTACCACAAATATTTTCGTCCAGTCTCGTCTCGTCAACGAAAACTCGCACAAGTCTCGTCATGTTTATGTTTAGCTCGAAAGAATTTCGTCATCGTCATTGTTGACGAAAACAACACTGCTCTGTATTATTGCACTGTTATTGATCTCACAGTGGCGAAATTTAAATTTAGTTTGAGGAGAGTTTGCCAGAGTTCGGGGGATGCATCATGATTGTGCCCTGAGCAGGTTCGGTGCATTGCTCAAGGGCATCTCAGCAATGCTCAGGAGATGAACTGGCACCTCTCCTGGTCTGTGGGGAACTTGACCTGGTGACGCTCTGGTTCCCAAGCCAAGTCCCCACATGCTGAGCTACCACCACCACCTGTTAAATACACACTCTGTCACTGTTATCATTGTCACCTGGTGAATTTATTTATTATCCAGTAAAAGTCTGTCTTGTAATCACACCAAAATCAACAGAGGAAAGTATCACACACACACACCTTTTTGAGTTAAGGGAATTTGGTGATCTTCAGCAGTATTTTGCAACAACAACACTATGATGTCATGGTAGCAGCTAAAACCACAGAGGGTGTTGCTTTCACTTAAAGCTTCACATAAATTATGAACAGTGAAAATTTACCACCGTTGGTAGTTTTTGTTCTTCTCGTAAATGTGATGTACACTAAGACTTTGACTATCTCTAGGCTCTTATTTTACTTCAGCCTGTACTCATGTCCCCTGTAGGCATTGCTGTGTTCATATGTATATTGATCCCATTATACATGGTCACGTGTGTGCATGTCTCCCCAGGTCTTCTCAAACTGTAGCTGTGTCGGTGCGGCTGGCAACTTCACAGCCAGCACAGGTCAGTGCCTTCACAAGGACGACTGTGACAGGATGTTCCCGTACTTCCTGGCTCTCTCTGTCATCACTTCCTTTATCATCTCCCTCGGGGGCACACCGGGCTACATGCTTCTCATCAGGTGAGATTAAAAAATAGTATTTATGATGAGCACTTTGAAGGAACTAAATAGCCATTTCTCACACTGTTACAAAAAAGTCATGTTAGCTTTAAGGCCATCGTGTTCATCATTTCACCTTTTGAGGGGAAGCTGTGGCTCTTTGGATAAAAACATATATATATATCTATATATATCTATATATATATATCTATATATATCTATATATCTATATATATATAGATATATATATAATATAAATATATATAAATGCAGCCATTTACCACTTGTACTTTTTTTTTTTGCATTTGCTGGAATGATTTTCACAAATATTTCCCATCGATTAATGAAATAATTTGATATACTGGTGCAACTTAATGCAAGGAGAAGTAGGTAACTAGACATATTTGCAAAAACTGTCACTATTTGCTGATGGATGATCAATGGGAAAAAATCTAACTCCTCTGGCTCTACCTGCTGCCTTTAAGGCCATTTGACAACAATCCACTGCACTGAAGTGATAAACCAATCGCAATGGTGTGTCTGACTGATTGATTGCTGCTCCTGCACAGGCTGCAGACAGCATCGCTGCTCTAACTTTGAGTCTACACGGAAGATAACTTAACAGCAGAGGAGCAATGACGAAAAGGAAGCTAAAAACTGAATTTACTGTGCTTCACCACGGGTTGGGGCTTTGGAGGCAAAGTGGTACACACCGTAGAGAGCGGGGGAGGGAACCGGACCCTCTCTGATTTCCAAGCTAAATCCAATCTCTCCTAATCTTACCGACTGTCACATTAATTTCAGAAGCTTTTAGAGTTACAGTCCTTTAGTTTTTTTTGCTTGATCTGCTATCCGGGAATTTTATTTTGGCTTTTCAGGGATCAAAGCATTCATAAACAATGCTTTGGGCCATTTATAGCTGACTTACTGTTGCTGGCAATGGCTACGTCTGTGTGTGTGTGTCTTCATGTGTGCGTGCTGCTCATATAAACAGCGGCTTCATCAAACAGTTTAAAAATAGTTTGTTCCCAATCATATGATTCCTTGTGGTTTAAAACCCTTCAGATGAGAGCGCTGGGTAGGAGGACATGGTCAATTGAGAGTCACTTTGCTCGCAATTGAGGTCAGTAAGGACTGTCGAGTTACCAACTGTGCGGGAAAAAGCCAGTGTTATCTTCTTGACCTGCCGATTGTCTACTGAGGGCACAATGACAACTGTGATATGCGGAGCAGCTGTAAATATAAACTGCGATAAAAGGCCATTAATTGACACAATCAAAATTGAGTAAAAGAGAAAGTTAGAATTTGTTGTGGGTAGCACCAGGCGTTTTAAAAATGCCCTGATGATTTTTAGAGTTATAAAATCATGAGGATAAAATCAAAATTAGCGATGCTGCGAGTGACAAGAAAGGATGGTCGGGGTTGAAGCAGCGAACAGCGAATCCACCCCTCATTAATGTTCTATAATGACTGATTCAGAAGAAATGGGTCGTGACAATCAGGTCTTTATTTCATTGTTCTCGAAGGGGACTGCGACACCATTGGTTGATCTCCTGCAATTGCACTGGCAAAGGGTCAAGAGAAAGAAACTGCCATGTCATCATGACGTGGAAGCAGCTATTTTCATGCAATGCGTGCGCCTCGCTGTATGCTGCTCAGCGCTCGTGCTTTGAAAGCTGATGTTGCAGAAATACATTTCAAGTCCTCCTGGATTCAGCATTTCCAGACAGATGAGTAAGGACAGAAAGCGATTCATGGACTTGAGCCTGAAAGGTGGTGTGTGTGGGGGCGGGGGGGCTGTTCACTCCCAGGCCAGACTTGATAATACAGGGGGGGTTCCCTGTGGAACGTGCACAATGTGTTTCTCCTGCCAGCAGCTGCATACTACATTTGATGAGCAGGCAAACCCAGACGCAGGCTGTCTGACTCATGCACACACAGCGGCGATGTTTTAAAGAAGACAACTGCAAAAAAAAGGCTTGACCTTTTTATTAACAGACCAGCATTTAAGGATTTTACCAAAGATACTGCATTATAAATGCCCTCACTCACAATCCTGCATTGTGACCTTGACACAGATTCTCCTGCAGCACAGCACCATCTGCTGGCGTGAACTTCCATAGAAACGAGACAGCGCACACTCCACTCTGCATTCTGCATCTGTATTTTCTCAGATGAGAAGTTATTTTGTTTTTTTTTTTTTAGAAAAATTTACACCTCCTCCACATGACACGTGCACACGCACAAAGCTACATACACACATACAAGATCTCCTAAAGCCGCATCAGCTGATCCCACTGGAATGCACCAGCCTCACTGGAAAGAATTAGTTTACGTCCCACGTATCCACACGCTTAGTTAATGTCTCTGTCGTCTCTGTCATGTGGAGCATCATTTTTATTCACTGTTGCGTTAAATATTTACTACTGTTGACTGCTGCTTGAAAGCCAAATAGCTCCTCGGGGAAATTATAGGTTTCATCTGCTCTGCTCTACTGTTAATACCTATGAATAAATTTCTTCTTTTTCTGTTGATTTTTTTTTTAAGGTCTTAGGATCTTTAACTTATAATGTGGTTTAGGAAATGAGAACATGCACTTTTGAGGCAGGAAGTTATCCCAAGATCTCTAAAAGTATTGTTCAAATTCACCAACAAATCTGCATACATTGGTTTCCTTGCAGTTAAGAGCCCGCTTCTTTTTATTGAGTAAGAAAGGAACTTTAGTCAACTGACCTTCAGTGTTTTGTGCTTTAAACATGGCTGATACTTTCTAACTATTTTCAATTAGTATTTTTATTTCAGTTCCAGTTTCTATTTCCAAGAAAATGTCTGCAATTCTGTCTCCTTGCAGGTGCATCAAACCGCAGCTGAAATCTCTGGCGTTGGGTTTCCACGCTCTGGCAACACGTACTCTTGGTAAAGCTCCTCTAAAACACATCTTCCGTTGAGTATGCTGGAGTGGCTCAGGGCTCTGATGCAAACTTTGCTGTCGCCTGAACCGACAGATATGCTCCAAAAATGCAGAATGTTTGCAGAATCATGCTGTGGGGGGATTTGGTTATGAAAATATGCTTCTTGCCCTGCAGCGGGGATCCCAGCGCCCATCTACTTTGGAGCAATCATTGACACCACATGCCTAAAATGGGGTCAGAAGAGGTGTGGAGGCATCGGAGCCTGTAGAATCTACAACACCACAGCATACAGGTAACATTCACACTCAGGCACATTACGGTGTCAGTATTCGTACGATACATTTAATATTAGAGGGGATTCATACACTTTAAAACTTTTTCTATTTTATATGGCAGTTTTGTATTTTAGATGGCAAATTTGAAACAGATTTTAATAAAAAAACAAACAATTAGCACTTTGAGGTTGTTGCATATTTGACATTTCTGTTAAGTCTTAACTGATCTATTTGGAGCACTTGGTGGAGTAGCAGCAACTGTAACACACAGCTTATATCATTGTTAAGGTCTAATGAGTAAGATATGCTGGTTGCGTTTTGTAAACACAGTAGTCAATAATGGCTGGTCTATGCAGATAAACACACCACCACACAAATCTTGTTTCATAACCTGAATTTGAATCATCACTTTTTAAAAGTTTTCTTCAATATCAAATTAATCAGTTGGTAGTTTTCTCTACATGCCTGAGTACAGTGCAAACAGGAACTGCTAATAGCTCATTTGACCTGCTTTAATGGTGCAGAAAAAACAAACAAAACATAAAGCTTAACTTGGATCACAGAGCTAAGTAACTGACCACATGGCACCATTATACTTCCTCTTTACATCCTCAAAGCCCACAAATTATGTGAGCTGTACTTCCTAGTTGTAACCTGTGTGTTCGTTTTAAGTTGGGGGCCACAGTGTCCGATTACTGTATTTCCACGTGCATGTTCTCTGCAGTTCATGTGCAGCTTAACAAGTTCTGATGACATTTTAACCTTATAAAGTCATGTTTCTCTTCCTAGAGACTCATGAATGAACATATATAGATATATATAGATATATATGAATGAGTGCTGAACAAAAAAAATAAAAAATACCAATCATTATCCAGTTTGTGCTTTTTTAAAACAGCCCCCACGTATTTTGCTATATCTATTTAAAAATGTTTTTTTAACATCTTAATTTCTCAGGATAGCATACCTGGGTCTGACCCTGAGCCTGCGGACTATCTCGTTCATTATTTGCATCCCGGGTTTCGTACTGCTCAGTCGACAGCTGAAGAAGGAGGAGAGAAACGCCCTCCATGGAGCTCTGGCAAATGGCGGCACAGAGCTGGAGGCACTCAGGAAGGAGGAGTTTGTAATTTCCAATTCTGACCAATCACAACACGCCTCAGACAACAGCACAGACAGGGAGACGCGGCTGTGACTGAACTGACCACCCCGCTTGTCTCCTTCACACACGCACACGGACACATACACACACCACAGATGAACAAATACAACCACACACATACAGCACATACACACAGAAGCATGTGCAGAGTGATGCTGTACACGTGCAGACACAGACACACACACACACACATGCTCACACAAATGAGATTTGCAGGGAATCACACGTTGTATCTGATCATCTCATATAAAAGCATAAATTCTATATTTGTACTACTGGACCTGTGAAGGCTTTGTGAATTTGACAGAAATTTGATATAACTGAAATATTTCTTGAATGTACAGTACAAGCTGTTATTATTTTTTTTCCTTATAAAGAAAAGTATAACATTGTTTTTCTGTTTTAATGGTGGCACAAAAGATTAGATGGGAAATGTGACTTGTACACTGACTTGACTACTGCAAAAACCGTATCATTCTGAAAACCAGCACTTGTTAAGCTGCCTCTTCGGGTGTTTTTCTTTCGAGCGAAGTTTTTCTTCCTGACATCACTGTTCCCGAGCAGATGAGGAGAAGTGGCCTTCTTTAACGAAAAACATAAATGATGACGACAAGGAAAATTAGGCCGTCAACGAGACAGGAAGTGAGGCTTTTTTAATTTTTTTTTTTTAAGAATTTGTAATAGAAAGGACTATGTATAGATATGCGTTTAAACACATATCTCAGTAAGTGTCAGAGGGCTTGGCGGTTGTCAATGTGCCTCATTGACTCAACGGTTACCTCTAAATGATGTGTTGTCTGTGTTGCTGATAGAAGAGAGCATCTTTTTTTTAACATTTTGAACAGATCTCATTTCACTTTGACATTTCAGACCGAATGTACATCTTTGCACTCACTATGTCTTTTAATTCAAGTCTAGAGTCAGGTCTGATTGTATTGCAGTTTGTGTTGTGTGTTTTCTGGATGTGAACTTGTTCCTTTGGTATCCATGCTCATTAAAAAAATGGACAATGGTATTTATTTTTTTTGTGAGATGTGCTTACCTGTTTGTCTACTCTGAATACAATCTGGATTATGTCCACAAGGGGGCAGTACCAACCAGCACCAGCCCCAATTTCTTTGTATCTAAATTTGGATTTAAGGAGGAGAAAGATGTTTTATCAAGAATATTACACAGCACACTAAACTTTTGACACTAATAATTGGGATTAAACTGAATTTGCCCCAGATATTTCGATGTGCATTTGCAATGAACAGCCATTTCTGTTGAAAACACACAAATGGGGTGTCTGGTTTCTATCTGCATGCTTCTTTGGAGGCAGAATTTGCATCGCTGATAAAAGGCATACTGTGTGTTGTCCCAGTCTTCATGCAGACAACGCCACTGTGTGTGAGGTATCACAGCAGGAAATGTGTATTGATGTTACCGATGTGTATAACCTCTGCCCCCACGTCTCCTACCACTGAGTCACTGGCCATTCTGATTGTTTGTGTTTTTGCACATGTATGAACTCTTGTGCCAAAACCCACAAACTGAAAAAGCATAGTCTATTCTCAGGTGTTTCCTATCAATTTTATTCTTATCCAGCAACTTTTTCTTTAAATTAATTCCTCACAGTAAAATAAATCGACTAGCTGCTGTATCTCAAGACTTCTGTTTTCAAAAACAATACTTTCGTCCTTGTAAATGTATAACATTATAATTTTGTAAGACTTTTATTTCCCAAATGGATATGTTCCATGTTGGCAACTTTGAGTATGTGGTGACTATGGTCTTTTGAATTCAGGTTCGGATTCGGGCACAGAACAGACTCAGACAGAAGCAGCGAGAGGTAGAGGGAGGAAGTCATTATCTCAATAATGCAAGACATTTGCTTGCATTGAAGAAATCAGAATGTATATCATTTTCTTGGATTATTTTTGTAAAAATTTCAAAGGATATCTTAAATGTTATACTAGAATAAAACTTTTAATATCCAATCAAATTACGTGTTGGTGTTGTGTATTCAAAACCACGTAGCACGTACGTAAATGTATCTTTATTAAACAAAATGTACAACTAAATAAAAAGGCACTTCAATCTGACTTCTGTCTTAAAATATTAATGTCAGAACACAACGTGAAGAGGCATTTTTATATCTTTTTTCAACGACCTAAAACTTAACAGATTAATTTATCATAAAAAACTTTGGGAACGTTTAAGCATCTCGGGATCTTTTCACAGTGACAAGGTTCTGTCTGGATAACGGAAAATATAACAATCCATACAACCGCTGTTCATGACACATAGTTCATCTCCAAGTGCAACTCTCGCACTAATCCACAAATGAAAGCTTTACACAATGCAGAAAATATACATGAATCTGGACCTTCTGTGGCTCGGCAACATCCACAAGACTTATTTTAATTTCTACATTTGATCCAGAAAATATCGATTATGTTGTAAACGTCAAGTAAGTTCGTAAGTGGTTGAATTTTCTATCTAAAAAGATATTCATTACATTACATCGGATTTGAAAGGAATTAACAGGGAAACTAAAAGTAAAAAAAAAAAAACACAAAAACTTATGGACTAGATGATGAAAATCTCCATCCCTAACCATCTCAATCCCCTAACCACCACTACTTTGGTTAAAAAACAAAACAAAAAAACAAGAAACAAAGAAAAAGTATCCAAAACGTGAAGGTGATTTGGCCGAATGCAACTGTACATGCAAATATTTGCACAGCCATGCAAGCGCAGACTGAATTTACATACTGTTGTTAAGCTCCAAGTGGGTACGGCAGGATAAAAAAACCCAAACCCTTATATTATCAAAATACATTTGTGACCATTCACAGCAATAGAGCGCTCCACTTAAAGACAAATCTCACACCCCAACTGTGCACCTGTCTAAAACAAATGACACAAGCCATAAACAACACCCATCCTTGTTCCATAGTTCTTTAACATACGAAGTGCTCTGTGAGCAGACCTGCGTCGATTACTGGCAGAATTCACTCCTCTTACCTTGTGCAATTAATCTGCCTGATAGAGTGTGCGCTTGAAAAAAAGAAATCCTCTTAGTCACACTGTGCCAGGCAGAAACAGGAAACCATCAAATATTACTAATTTCTATTTAAGCCAGCCTGACAAATTCTCCTCAGTGCTTTAAACCCATTAACCAAAGTCTATAACTCAGAGGAGCAAATTCTGGTTTTGTGATGCGTGCCGTGTTCTATGAAGGTAAAGCATGCGTTGCAGTGGCTCTCTCGTGATTTCAAGTTGCTGTGCATAAACTTAAGCCTTCAGAGACATTTTCAATTACTAGTCATCCTTTTTGTTTCCACTATCTTGAAGATTCTGAAAAGATAAATAGAAAAGAAAAGGAAATGTCAGTTAACATGTCATATTGTGTAACCTATGTTTGAGTTAACCTATGTTTCTTTAACCGAGATCTAGTAAATTAATTATATAAATTCATGGTATTACCACAAGATTTGGTATTTCCACAAGAAGTAACAAGCCTTCCTTTTCAATGTCTCAACAGCAGAAACACTTACATGCTCTGTCACTTTTTCAACAGATTTTGAAATGATAATGAAATGAGCAGGCTTCTTCCAAGATGAATTACGGATTTAGCCAAACATCCAACCTGCCTGATGCTGATTAGTTTGAACGTCGCTCTGAAATGGTTATATCTAGGTAGTGAGTGAACCAACAAGTCGTTATCCTGCTGTGTTTAGCACTTGGCATCACCTGGAGCTCCTGATGTTCCTTCAGCAGCCTGTCATACTCCCTGGCAAGGCCATCCATCTGTTTCTTCATTACATCTGCCTTTGACTGGGAATCCTTCAGGGCTACAGAGGAAACAAGCACAGATACAACACATGTTGAAGTCTACAGTTCTCATAGAAACTTTCCCGGGGTCAAAACATTAAAACTAACACTGAAACACATTGTAAAAGCGACACAAACGTTACAGGTTTTGTTAATGAGTACACGGATGCTAACCATCTCCTGAGGTCTTCAGCTCTCCTTTCAGTCTCTCCACTTCCTTCCTCAACAGCTCCAAGCCCTCTGTGGTAGCTTTATCTCCCTTCCCTTCCATCAGAGCCTGAAATACATTGCATGACATGAGCCAAGTTTAAATACAGTCTAAGTCTGAGTTTAAAGTGAAAGTAAAAGAACAGTATATTCATGTTTATTTACCAAGTAGATACAAATCCTTTTCACTATTTGATGAAGATGTGTTAACTTGACACATTTAAATGCCTGATGAAGATTATGGTTTATCTAACAACACTGACATCTCTGAGTCTTTACCCAACCAATGTGAAGTCTACCTGTTTCAACAGATCATTGTCCTCCATGTATTTCTTGGCAGCTTGGTTAGCACCGTCAGCCTGCGCCTGCAGAGCTGCTGTAGCGGCAGACAGTGATGCCAGCTGGTTAATCAGGGTGACCACTCGCTTCATAACCCTGCCAAAAAACAAAAAAAGATAACAAATTAAATAATAGGTTGGAGAAACACTTGACTCATGGGATATGATGTGCTTCCGCAACTTACTCATTTTTATCAATTATTAATCTACAGATTTCTTTTTTTTTTTTTTTTTTTTTGATAGGACGTGTTTATATGACAGAACAAAGTCTCACAGCCAGAGGAAGACAGCGAAGCCAGAGATGTAGAGGTTCCTCTGGGCTCGGAAAAGCTTCATGTGCAGGTGATCAAACATGTTTGGTTGCAGCTTGGCATCTGTGCCAATGTCTTTCGCTGAATATTTCCTCACCTCGCGTACAGCATCTAGAGAGAAAATAAAAGAGATATAAGCCAAGAATGACAACCAATAAGTTACACCCTTTCTTCTTTATACCATCTGCCAGTAGCCTTTTCCCCCACAGTGATATGGTCTGATTCTGTTACAGCATCCCATAATATGCCGAAATCTGCCAACTTCTCCCCCCCCAAACTCCCTGTTGATGTTTCGAAACGCAACAGTTCACACCGTCTCAAAAGGTCAGTGAGCGGGTCACAACTTCATCTTGGAGTTATTACCTCCAGTATCTGAGCCACTGTAAGAAACACACACAGTCCTTACAGCTCACTTACCAAGAAAGAGGACGATAAGTATTATGATCATCGTGAAAAACACTTTGTTCCAGAACCTGGCCATCCAGCTCCAGATCCTCAGCTGGAAAATACTCTGCCACCTGCAACCAGACAAACACGCACACAAACACACATATAATGACAAGGAGACTCTTCTCGCTCTGTATTTTTGTTGCACTGGCTATGGGATGATGTTGCGGCTGTGGTTTGATCCTTGGCGCCAGTCTGCCAGTCTGCCAGTCTGAGAGGTCTTGGACAAGCTATTAAACCGCAAAATGCTCTCAAAAGCGCAGAAATAGCTGTATGATTGTGTGTGTGAATGATTAGATCAAATCCTGAAAATCACCTTATATGGAAGCCATCAGTGTGTGAATGTGTGAGAGACGGCAGTGAACAGTACGTAATGTGAAGCACTTTTAGTGGTCGGAAGATGAGAAAAGTTATATAGGTGCAAGTCCGTTCATCATGTTGTGACAAGAGACCAAACCTGACACACACACTTCTGGGACTTACCTCCTGGCTGAGATGAAGGGTAAACAGAGGATGACAAGGATGCCAATCTCCACATACAGAAAGGTGGCCACAGCAGTCCACTGCAGCGTCATCTTTACCGAGAGCCTCTGAAGATACAGACAGAAAACCTTACAGAACAACAGGTAAACACAAATACGTGCTTTCTGTCAGGGTTTAGCCAGCTTTTAGGACTTTTCCCCCAACTTGTGCAACAACACAGCTCGTGTTGAAAAACATGACAGTTTACGCTCCTTGCCCACTCTGCTCAAAGTTCACACACTTTAATACCTTAACATAAACTTATATATAGAAAAAGCTAAATGAACTGATGCTAATTGTGATTTAGCTAAGACGCTACAGCACAGTGAGTGACAACAAATGGCGCAATGCTCTCTCTCTCTCTCTCTCTCAAACACACACACACAGCGCGCGCTTGTTACAGAAAAATAACCAAAACGCTTTAATGGCGATAATTATGTTTTAATCTTCTGTCCGTGTTAACATCCTAAATGCTCCACGAGCTAAGTAAAAATGACGTGGCGTTTTTAGAAATAAATAACTAGGAAAGACATTTTAAAATGGGTAAGATAATATACTCAACCTACCGACAAAAAGCCCAAATCCTGACAAACAGAGAGAAACTTTGTTGAACTTCTGGTCTCAAACACTTTTCTTCTTCCTGGTTCTCTTCCTGTCACAGCGAGCTCGTGCGAGACAGCTGGCTTCCGGTACCACTTTTCAAAATTAAAGTCTTTTCAAGATTATTTTGCGGTTTGATGTTAAACTTAATTTTATCCTATTTAATTACCACGTCATTAGCAAAACGGTATATGTTTGAAAAATATGTCGGCCTTTGTTAATTTCTCCGTTAAAGTTCAGTATTCACTTAAAATTGTTGAAATTAGACTACTTTGAAAGCGAAACTGAATCGCTTCCGGCATATTTCTTTCAAAAATTATTGGCAAAATTAAATTTACATTCAATTATGTTGTTTTCGTTGAGTCTGTATTTCATTATTCATTCTGCTACTAAAATTATAACATAATGCTAACGTCTACAACAGACACTATAAATGACACTGCTTTCCAAAAGACTACATGCTGAGGACGTGTCATTATAACCAAATCACATTATTTTTTTCATAGTTTTTTATTTTTATGCAGTGTAGTCATTTAAAATATCCTTTGTATCCATATTACATGTTCTAAATATTCAGTGAGAAGTGAATCATTATGTACTTGCATACACTTACTACAGAAGACAGGCATTAATAACAGCTACATATTGTGTTTAAATAGCTACAGGATTACTTTTTAGTGGCTGAGCGGACAAAACAGACATCAACAATACAGTAACAGCTTGGAAGTTTTATTTGTCATAAAAATAAATGTAAAAAAAGGATAAAATCATACATATAGTACTTCAATATGTTCATGTTCCCAAGTCGTGCACTGGTCCGTATGTATTCTGGAGGTAATCTATTACAGCAGAGGTACTGGACAGAGAATTGAAGACCTTTCTCTCAGGCTGGGAGCTAACCCTCTCCAGCATGTAGATGAGGTGATGGTGGAAGCAGGTGAACGGAGTGCCCTGCTCCACAGAGATGTCCACCCAGTCCCATATACACTCCAACGGAGTATCCTCATACCCGGCGAACATGGCCGGGTTAGCAAGCAACCCCCGTGCAGCCATCACACCTATAAGCAAATCCAAACAAACAAGAAATCAACCAAGCAATATTGTCGTTTAAGCATCTGCCATAAGTTAATAATTGTACTTGTTCAAGAGAAAAATTTGTTTAACGCAAACCTACCGTCAACACCTGTAAGCTGGTTAGTGGACTCCACATCACGGAGATACTTTATATCTCCGTTGGCAATGACAGGGACGGATACGCTGTCTTTGATTGTCTTTATGGCGTCATAATGAACTGGCTGGTGGCGTTCCTCTGATGTACGGCCATGGACTGTTATCCACGACACGCCGGCTGCTTCGGCCTTCTGGCACAGATCCACTGTCTGCCTTATGTCCTTGTGAATTCTGCGGGTGAAGTGAGTTTCTTTATTGTTATAATTATTATTTTCATTATTATGTATGGAGCTTGATTTTAAATCATTAGGTCTTAAACTTAAAATTCATACTTTATTTGGATTCTGACAAATGGAGTATAATGTAGTACAATAATATATTGCCTGAAAGAATGACCATATTACAAACAATCTTGACCAAGAGTACTGACTGTGACATTAAGTGTTTCAACCTTACAGATTTCTCTGTCTAGCTGTAGTATAACGTCAAACTGAATCTGGATTTTTACCTTATTTTGATGGATGTTGTATAGTTTGGATTGTCCACTTGGTTTCTGACATGTCTAACCATGTCTTTCACAAGTTCAGGCTTGTTGATGAGGCATGCACCATACCCGGCTGCCATAGCCCATCTGAAAAAACAACAAAACTTACCAAATAACCTACATATAAGATCTGCAAGCACATTCAGAGAACAAAGAGTTTGATATAACTTTGTTTATAAATTTGTCTTACTGTTAATCAAATAACACTTTATAGGTAATTAGGAATAATAGGGTTGAAAACAGTAACATGCTACAATCCTACATGAACCTAAAATCTAAATGCTAAAATAATGTAAAGGGACTGGAGGCCAAAATGTACTTGCACCTTTGGGGACAGCCACAGTTGAGGTCAACTCCATCTGAGAAAGGTGCCACCACGCAGGCTGCGTCAGCCAGAGTCTGGGCATCATGGGTGGCGAATTGCACTATCAGAGGACGGTCATCTGAGGAGGAAATGGACAAACAAATGGTAATCAAAACATAGTGCAGCAAGGCTCACATGTAACAACACAGTAATAATGTGGCAAAACTGACAACTTTGTAAAGATAGTGTGGTGCAACAAGACAGTATGCCAGTAAAGTTTTACAGCTCACAATGTAATGATCTTACTCACTCTCATTGGTAGTGAATTCACTGTCTCTGGCTTTGACAGACCTCATGAAGTCAGCAGCAACTATCATCGGCGTGAAGCAGATATCACAGTTGTATTTCCTCACCAAGGTCCTGAATGCAAGCCTATGAAAAACAAACAAAAACATTATTTTTAGAGCACAGTCTGCAACAGACACACAGTAAAAGTTAGCTGGACCTACAGATGGTCTCTTTTTTAAGACAGATGAGCAAAGCACCTCATGAACACATTAATAAGGACATCTAAATGCTTAAATTTATGTCCACTTTACTGGAGTGCTTCTCCCCTTTCACATGTGGTTCAGTGCTGCAAAAACAATGTTAGCAACATATAAAATGACAGAAATGAACCAAATTCCACTTACTTTGAATATCGGACCATTGGGGCGCATACTTTCAGGACCTTTCCCTTTTCAAACATGTCCATGACGCCGCTGTTTCCATTTGAAGTCTTCATCTCTCAGAAGCAGCACTGTTAGCCAGCTAGCATCACAAGCTAACCGACCAGTTCGATATTAATGACCAGAGTTTCGTTTGCGGGAAAATTCTGTCTTCTGACATCTATTTCACTGTTTTAAAGACGAAGACACACTTAATATGCAACGTTAAATCCCACAGTATCACATAAATAAACACTTATAGGTCGGTTTACTCCACGAGCGCATTACATAGCAGCGCTTCAGCCTCCATGCGGGCTGACCTCTGAACTCATACGTCATACAGTACCACGTGTTTATTATTTTCTTTTATTCTTCTTTTTTTAATGATGGTCACCAATATGCTTATTTTTTTGTTGTATATGACAATATACTATATTATAAATAAAATGACTATAACGTTTAGTAAATTGTTTATTACGTAAAAAAACGTCATACCTGCATTCAGGCTCTGTCGGGAAAAGGTTTGTCTCGAACTTTCAATCACTAAAACAGAGTTTAATATTTAGCTGCCTTTTATAGACGATAAACTCAATATTTGGCATTTTCTGAATGGGGCCAATACCAAAAGTCCAACCTCGGTAATGTGTAGTGAAAAATTAAAAGGTCAAATCCACTCCTGTGGTGCAGGAGTTTACCCAGTATCCACTGATATCCAGCTCTGATCAGGTCAGGACTGCCAGTCCTTTGAGGAAACCCCTCTGGCACAGAAATCAATCAAGAAACACTGAACCAATGAAATAAGAACAAACACTGCACCGCTTTTTTTTTAAACACACCCTACACACCATGAAAAATCAGAAGAATGGACACACAAATAGAAAGATTATGAGATGGATGAAATGTTAAATGTCTGACTAAACAAAATTTACAAACTTCTGGCAGATATCCAATATTTTTTAAGCCATTGTGTGTAACCCATAATAATTTACAGTTGTAAATGTCACTTATTCTCAGATCACGCGCCATAATTTTGATACTAGCTCAGCTGAATCTTACCTCAACAATCCCCATTTTCAGTGTCTCCACTGTGTAGCGCTAAATCAACAGGACATGTTAATAAATCTAAATGAAGACCTATTAGTACTTTCTCTCTCTGGCCACAGGGGGGCATTAAAGTAGCACAAGTGCCTGTTGTTTTCCTACCTGAACAAATCAATAGCACATTCAACTCTTCAGGCTGTTTTTGTGCAATTTACTGAGGTTTTACATATTGATGTATTAACAACTAATTTGGTCATCTGTTCAATGACACTTAATTTATTGCACTTAAAGCATCAAAACCCTTCAAATTTCTTTTTTGCGGTAGAGCATAAACCTTACACGATCACAAACCATGTGAAGAGCTTCTTTTTCCTCCTGTCGAACTTACCTGCCTTTCCCGGAGTCAACAGGGGCAAATTGTGTCATGATTACCCATTTTCAACCTCCACACATACCATTTCTGTGGTCAAATTTTGTCAGTGTGCTTGTTATCATGTAGGCAAGTATAATGAATAATTATTCTCTGTTGGCTGCCAAGGACTATTACCTCACAAAACACACAACTGCTGAATTAATGAACACTTTATTTCAAACAGGCACTGAAAGAGTGACTAATATTTAAAAAAAAAAGAAGCATCAACAGATATGTCAATAAGGCACAAAAGGGCATCACAAAAAAATATATCCCTTGCTGTGGCTGTGGAGAGACCCGTTAATCAGCTGATAAAATCTCACAACCTAAAAACTTCAAACAGAATAAATACAATTTCAGTCCAAGTCAAGCCGAAGAAAGTGATAGCAGTGGAATGCAGCTTGTTATTTTCACTAGTCTGCCAGTGAGTGATATCAAAAATACTTCCAGCTCCTCAGTAAACTCTGCACGCTCGCAATCCGTCGACACTACCTACTGAAATCAGTTTGTTTAAGCTTACACGTCACAATGACCTGAAACCTACCTACCAACATTAACATAATACATCACGAATCGCAGCCGTCGACAGCGGCCAGAGAAAAGGCTTGGAAAGAGCTCAGCTTGTGCTAACGTTGTGCAGAAATACAAAATACCCTGTGAATAAACAACAACATGTGTGAAGTATTTTCATCCTTTGTACAGTGTGGACAAGTTAGTGATTTCTTTCATAGCATGCATCCAAACTCCAGCAACACATCTGATTTGCCTTCCCGCGCCCCCTTTACATACTGGTCGCTTTCAACCGTATTATAAGTTAATATTTCTAAACACACTCTTCTCTGTGACTACAAACTACTTTTACTAAACGGAGGCGGTCCTCATAGCTCACACTCAAAATCTTTTCTGCAGACTTGACCAACTCGATGGGATGCAAGGAGAGCGACTTTGCTGAGGGCAAAGGAGTATTCTCCTCGTCTCATTCAATAAGTCAATAAAAACAAATCAACCACGGGTCTGCCTCTAGACACAAACAAGCTGCGATAAGTGAAGCTTTTAATACATCATCCATTCCAACTTATAGATCATCCATTGGCAGGGATATGAAAATATCAAGACACGGACTGGATGGGTATTTCACTCAGTTGGTCCGCACCTTGTCATCTCTGATGTCTGTAACATCACAGCACAGATGCTTCCTGTCCACAGCTTGCAAAGGGTGCTTAAAAAGGTAACAACTTCAAAATGACAAACACAGCAGGTCGGTGCCAGCCAGCCTTGGAGCGTGGGGAGCTACAGCATGGGGGGGGTGCCCATGGGAATATTGGAATAACCACTCTGACTTGTCCCCCACCCCCCTTCCGTGCCTCACTGAGGTAGCTCTCTGCGGCCGGCCGCCTCCAGCTCCACACTGGAGAGGAAGCGCTTGGATAGTCGGTGGCAGTCGTAGCTCAGCTCCGTGGTGTAGACGGCGCTGGTTTTCTTGGGGTAGATGATGGTGGTGCTCTTGAAGTGCTGCGGCCGATGGCGAGGCTGAAAGTCCAGCTGTGTCTTGTAGTAGCGCCAGGTGCTGTGGGGCACGGCCACGATGGTCTGCCTGCAGTGCTCGAGGCCCTGGCCCCATGGCTGCAGGGCCACGCCCTGAATGAAGTGGCGGTCCGAGTCGTAGTGCACGGATGAAGTGTATCTACAGAAGGGGGGGTGTAATGGCTTTAGTTGGTGCAGTAGTATGGAGTGAGACTAGCCTGCAGTGCAACCTCTCTTCATGGTTGAAACACACCTTGCAGCTGCTGGCAGTCTTTGTACATATTAAAGCAAAAACAAAAATCTACTACTACTCCTCCTCACGGTGTGTCCTTTTTCATGACTATCCTCACTCCAGCAGCAAGATACATCAAAGTCAACCCACCTTATTTCCTTGGGCGGTAATGGATCAAGCGCTATGCCTTCCCCAAAGGACAGCGGGTGCAGCTGCTGGAACGATCCGCCGGGCACAACTGCAACCTGCAACCAGAAACCAGAGTCAGCACGAGTCCTGCAGGTCCTCACCTCACAGCTCAGGGCTGAGGTGACCCACTTTCACCTGTGGGCTCTTCCAAACATGTGAGCTCAGCAGAAAGTGTGGCCC
The DNA here is from genome assembly GCA_037176925.1 of Amniataba percoides. Taxonomy (NCBI): domain Eukaryota; kingdom Metazoa; phylum Chordata; class Actinopteri; order Centrarchiformes; family Terapontidae; genus Amniataba; species Amniataba percoides. The sequence goes on from JBAJHX010000049.1 coordinate 13,859,815, forward strand.
GTCAGAGGGGCAGCACACTTCCTGCGTGCAGTGGGGCCACATCACACCTGGGACTGTGCAGGATGCAGATCAGAAACATTGGCTGCTGCTTTCTTTGGGCGACCATCAGGGGTGTCAAAGTGAATCCCAAAGACTGTGTGTGGTTGTGTGATCGCATTTAAAGTAAGAAAATGAAGTAAAGTGGTGGTGTTACCTACCAGGGAGCCCCGTCCCTCGTCCTCGGACAGCGGGCTCGCCCCCCCGGGCTTCTCTGCGCAGGCAGGCAGCAGCCAGGCGCTGGGGCTCGGGCTCGGGGGCAACCCGGAGTCCGGACTGTCGAGTCCTCTGTCGGCCCTGCAGCTCATCTCCAGCGGGTCTCCTTCACACACATTTGGCAAGTTCAACCTGCCGACCATCTCCGGTTTACACACACACAAAAAAAGTTGCAAAACTCCAGCGAGCGAAAGGCGGATTGCGAAAGAGAGAAAAAGTGGTTCCCTTTAATGTTTTTTTTTGTTCTCCTCGTCTTCAGCAGGTTTTGCTGCAGAACTCCCGCGGTGCTCCTGCAGAGCTCCTCCCGGACAGGATGCAAAGTCTGCCCCGCTGCAAAGATCATCAACCGGGCTGTAATTCAGTGCCCTCCCACCCCTCTCTCTCCCTCACCTCCTCCACCATCCACCACCTCCAACCTTCACACTCACAGCACGTTCACCGTGACATGCAGCTCTGTGTGAGTGTGAGCCGACCCCACGCTGGATGTGTGGACAAAGTTTGTGCAGATGGAGGATGTGAGGCGGTGCTGCTGCCCGCGGCTCCTCTTCAAACTGCCCCCCCCCCCCCATCTTCCCCTCACAGGGGCCTGCAGATCGGCTGACACGCCACGCCCTAAACGCCCTTTGAAGCTTTCCACGGGCTCCTGATTGGAGGGAGGGTAAGTGGCAACCAGAGACGGAGCCGGTCATGGGAACTTTTCCAGGCCCCCTCGTTCAAAATTGGCCCCCTCAGTTATACTACAAAAAAAAAAAAACTCAGGTTGATGTGTTTTCCTGGTATTGTGTGTAATGACAAATTGCAGCAGTGCACACCCATTTGATGAAGCACAAGGGGAAGTCGGTGGCAATGGTTTTTAATAATGTTCAACAGTTGCCTGCATACAGTTCAGACAGTACAAACAGGTATCACGCGGCCTGCAGGCAGGAATGTGTTCACTAATGCAGTTACATTTCATCTCCTGTGACACCACCCCGAGAGGCACTGGCATCAGAATCAGCGACCACAACCAGGGCACACACTTCAAATGAGCTCGCTGTCTTTTTTTTTTTCCTTCTTCTTCTTCCACTGACTGATGTGCTGTTGACATTGCTGGGGATACGAGAGGGAACAGCTTCAAACTTAAAGAGACTGACCCATATTGTTTTTCAAACTAAAATAAAATTGGATGGATGAATGGACGCACAATCAATCCAACACAAAACCTCATATTCATGTCAGTGCAAAGGGGACTGAGGATTAAATTACCAAAGAATATTTTGGACTTGCCCTGCACACAATATATATATATAACCTGTTACCCGCCCCAAGGCAACGGCTGCAGTGAAAAGTTGAGGATTAGCTGGTTCTAATTTCAAGTCAACCTGGAGGGATTTCAGATGTTAAGACAAAGCCGACCTCATCTCTGACGGAAGATGCAGGAAATCCAAAGATCCCCTTCGTCCCAGACTTGGGGGGGATCTAAACCCGGAGTCAGAGAATCATTTTGGCCTATCACTCTCACAAACAATCCCAACACCTATGACGCACGTTCGCTTTAATGGATGGCAGAGATGCACACAGAATTCAACTCGGAATCCCCCGCTCGAGGTCAAAATAGTTGAGGAAAAACCCTGGCTGTCCTGGAAACACATTTTGTTCAGAAAACATCAACTTTAATTAAGATAACGGTGCCTGTAATCTTCCTGGATTAGACACGTCCCAGAGAGGCAGCCATAGGCTCTCTGAGCAGAAATGACTTCACAGCACTACATTCGGATCTTCTGAGTGCAAATACACTGTGCAATAATGTGCTGATGTTACGAAGCTCAGACATTAGTGTCATGACAATTAGATGGTAGATCACAGATTGACATGTGTAACAACAGCAAGTAGCAGTTGAGGAAGTTTCTTCATAATCCAACTTCACACCTCAGGCTCATTTTAACTGTCAGTCAGAAAATTCAGTCCACTTTTTTTCTGCAGTTTCTCCACAATAATTGAATAGAGAATAATGAAGTCTTTGAGATGAATGACTGCCAAGGAGGCGAAGGGCATCCCAGCTGCTCACAGTCTCTTCTTGATGAGTTTCTCTAGTTTACGGATGCGGGAGGACTCCTGCTCAGGGGTGGGGGCACTGAAGGACAGTGAGAGGCCGTCAGCCCCAGAGGGTGGAGTGGGTAGTCTCTGCCTGAAGAGCTCCAGCATGCTGCTCTGTTCGCTGCGCTTCAGGCCCTACGAGCACATCAACAAGAACACAGGGGGAATCACGCACTACTAAAGACCTCTCTTTGTATGCAAAGCAAGAACAAGAGTGTGTTTGTCCATGATAACAGGTTAGTTAATATATGCAAAACAGACCTGTGTTCATATACGGTTTAAAACAGAAGCAAAATAAGTGATAACACCACCGGTCTGTGTGGTCAGGATGAAGCTGGAAGTAGCAGCCAGTTAGCTTAGCTTAGCATAAAACAAAGGGAAACAGCTAGCCTTACTCTGTCTAAGGATAATACAGTCCACCCATCAGCACTTTTAAATAGGATCAGTTAAGACACTGTATGTTTCCTATTTAATCTGTACAAAAAAACAAAAGAAAAAATACAATTTCTGCCTTTTTGGGTGGGAGTTATGTGCAGATCTTAAATCGTGAGTTAATGGGTGCTGGTAGGCAGATTTTGTTGCCTTCGGAAAGAGTTGGACAAGTCATTTCCCTGAAGATAACTAGCTTCCATCCAGCCTTCACCAGGAAAGCAAATTTCCATGAATCCTGACCTGTTTCTTTAAATTACTGCGTCAAACCCACTGACCTTCATATCCAGAATCTTCTGGAAGGTCTCAGGGTTGCCATCAGCCAGGAGCTTGATGTAGTTATCAACAAACACCACTGGTGGTTCATGTGGGGCCATCACCACCTGCGGAAAAGTAGAATTTAATGTTGGTTTCAGCCCTGCCTCCTTTTCCTGTGAACCATCATGGGACGACCCCAGAGATCTTTAAATGATCCCACATGGGGCAGCCACGGCTCGAACGAGGGAGAGGGGGGGCTGCAACTGACAAAAGCGAGTAGTTCGAGTTGCAAACGACGCTGAGACTATGCTTCTATTTTTAGGAGCCTGCTCCTCACTCTTTTTTTCCTTTTACACACCAATTACTCCATGCATCAGCGGGCAAGAATTAGTTTCACCGGTAATTATTTTTGGGTATAATGAGTCTGGGCAAAAATCAGTATTAGCCAAGAGCAGGCAGAAAAAGTTTAATGGGGCACACGTCTTTCTGGATTGGACTTTCTCAGTTGTTTTTTTTTTTCCAACAACAGTGAGTGGAAAACGTGGATCGGATAGGATTTCTGCAGCCGCTACAAAGCAGGCAGACCAACACATGGCTGACAGACCCCCACCTCCCACCTCATGCATACGCATGCACACAGGGATCATCTCACAAAATGTTTCTCCTTTCCTTCACTTGAAACAAAAAAAAACCCAATCTGTCCTTTCAAGCTTGACTCTTCTCTTTTTACTCAGGGTGAAATATATGAGAAGGGGAGCTGCGCAGGGAGGGAGAGGGTGGAGAGGGTGGATGAATCAGAAGCAGGAGAGAAAGAGAGGGAAGAGCAGGCATGAAAGGCTCAGGATCGTGAGGAATTCTTTGCCTTCTTACTAGCCTTGCTGACTGAGTGATTTACTTAGCAACTGTCCTGGAGCCATGCCAAGGGAAAGGCCTGTAGGGACCTTGTAAAAAAAAAAAAAAAAAAGGAGGGGGGGGGACTTTAAGAATGAAAACGGGCATGAAAAGGGAAAGAGAAAGAGATTCAGGAGGAGGGATAGGTTGGGGGGGGGGGGGGGGGGGGGGGGCCCCCCTCCCGCCCACACAAACCGAAAAAACCCCCCCCCCCCCCCCCCTCCCCCCCCCTCCTTTGGGGGGCTTTTTTTTTTTTTATGAGGGGGG
>JBAJHX010000049.1:13864087-13886671 GCA_037176925.1 Amniataba percoides
CCCCCCCCCCCCCCCCCCCCCCCCCCCCCCCCCCCCCCCCCCCCCCCCCCCCCCCCCCCCCCCCCCCCCCCCAACATTCAGTCTGAACAAGAGTAGAGAAGGGGGGTTGCCTTTTAAATACTCTCCAGAAGAGAGAGAACTTCAGAGGTGGGAGAGAGGGCTGGAGCTGTGGTGGGCTGGGCTGGATGAGCGTGGAAAACAGCCACGTCTCACAGGCATCGAACCGGCCAGGAGAGGCCGTCTCAGACAGACAGAAAGAATCCTATGTGCTTTGAACATAACTGAGCACTGGCTCTCACAACAGACGGTGCAAATATGTTCGTCTTTTACGCTCAAGGCAGACAGTTTTACAGCCGCAGAAGGATTTAGGGGATAAAATCCTATGTGGAAACGCAAACAAATAAAGTGTTTACTCTTGCCAGTAAGTATCACATTAGCTCTGGTCTTATATTAACAGTGGATGAAATGACTATGCATTAGCACTTGACTGTGCAGATGCCCCCCCGGTGGATCTTTGGGCTCACTGTTTCGGTTTGACAGCACAGAATTTTCTGGATTTGGTTCAGCATTAAAGCTCTCCCCAGTGCAATTTGATGCCGTTGGCAGCTTTTTTTTTTTGTTTTTAGCAAAAGGCTCTGAGATACCCACTGTACACTACTTGCCCAGCACCAAACAGCAGACAGACCAAACCAGCAACTAGCTGATGAATGCTGTGAAGTGTTGAGCTGCTAAAGAGCTGCATATATCCCTCAGGAGTCAACACCACGAACTCCAAATAAATGCTTATGTCAGTCCATGTTTGCAAGATGTGTAAATAGGCAACTGTCTGCTGGCGGGTAACAACTTTATACGGTGATAATATGTCAATGTTGTGTTTACAGCTTGTTTTGCTGCTCCTCAGTGGCCCCTGCAAAAAACTACATTAAGTGATGCTGCTCAAGGACGGTCATAGTTACTTCACATCTCTTTGCATTATACACACAGTCATTTGGATTAGAGTGAGATAACTGCATCAACTCTAGAGGCATAACACAAAAGTTTAAGTGTGCAGAAACACAGACTTTTCTTACAGTCCTATAGATGCCTCTGGATTATCTATGCAAGTTCTGCAGGGCATGAAAACTTGCAAAAACATACTTTCAGTTCAAAGAACTACTCTGCTTAATTAATTGAAATGTAGTTGGAATTCGCAGGAGGCTAATCTGCTCAAGTCTCAAAGTGAGCTCTGAAAACTTAAAAACTTAAATTGTTCCTGAGGTTGTCCCAATGAATTGCAGTTTCTTTGTGAAAGTAAAGCCAGATTTCATGTCAAGTCAAAGCATCACAGGGTGTAATTCAATACTATTGTTGAGGCCGGACAGAGGAATTCTTTTATTGACCTTCTTTGGATGGGTTTGTCTTTCAGAAGCATCAGTCTCAGCTCAAGGTGGGAGCAATTACCTGTGAGGGACCTTGATGTTGCACAAAGCTGATGGTTAAAATGGCCGTTGTACAAAAGCTCCTCTTTACTCAAGCAGGGTTTTTTCTTTCCAAGGCCAAAAATGTTCACAGAAGAAATCTTTGTGTGGTTCTCTCAGAGGGATACAGTCCAAAGAACTCATTCTTTTATTCTTTCTTTCTCGGATTGGATTTACATTTATATCTCATTCCACATTATGACTGCATTTGAATTCTGTTAGTGCCTTTATCATTTGTCTACCATTATAATGATTACTAGGACCTTTCCTCTATAGGATGTTGCGCTGGCAGGATTTTTCTTTAGATTTTGTTCTTTTGACTTCTTGTAGTATTGGATTTCTACCCTCCACAATGATGATTTTGTCTTCCGCTGTCTCTGTAATGCCTGTGAATCACTCAAGGGCCTTCACGCAGTGTCAGCCACGTCCGCGAGAGTTCTTCAGAAGCCGTACAGATCACATTCCAGCTGAGGAGGCCCCGCTGGCTGATGAAATTCAGAAAAGGCAGACAGTAGTGGGCTGATGTGACTACGTTGTATAATTCTGTGATGCGAAAGCCCTTTTTAATGTATGGCAGATGTGTGGAAATTTGTGTATACGCATTCAGGGCATTTTTCCAGGGAACAAAGACCTACACAGGCCATATGGAACAGTGTGCATCCCAGTGAAAACAAAAAGAGGAGCAAATCAAATGTGAAATGGGGAGAAGGGATTGCCAGAAAGTCAGTGTGTCCGAAGATACAAGTCTATGACAAGGTGTCATACAGGGTGTAACAGCGATGACAATACCATAAATTGAAAATATTTACTGTCTGCCATCGATGTTTTTCACGGTGAAGGGGCGGCGTGATTAGAGCAGGTCACACAAACTGTTATAAACATCAAGACAGTCCAACCACGATCACTTCAGGAAGGAAAGACGGCCTCCAGGGAGTCCAAAGGAAATCAAGGGACAGGCAGGCGTGTAGGCTGTGTGTCTATGTCCTTGTGTGAGTGTGAGTGTGTGTGAGTGTGTGTGTGTGTGTGTGTGTGTGTGTGTGTGCACATTTCTCTACACTCTGGGGACAGTTAATTAGGGTGGGGTTAATCTGTGGCAGCCACATACCAGTGTCCTCCAGGGTCTCATAAGGTAATTCTGAGGCAAGGCCAACTGGCTGAACCCTGTCTTTGCTCTCGTTACTGAAAACAACACTCAACATACACCCTTGTTAGACTGCAAGTTTTCGTGAGTAAACGCATGGTTGCATGCATTTACTTATTTACTCACTTACACCTTTCCACTGGCTCAAGGTCAACCGCATACTGTGTTAAAGAATATGCGTGCGTGTGTCTCGCGTTGGCCCGTCTCTCACTCGTTAAAGCAGCAGTGCATGAACTCCAACCCCCGTTCCCTGCCTTCCTCTTGTGAGGTGGGTTATTTTATGGAATCGCGCTCATAAAGTGCTATTGTGAGTGGGGTTAAAGACACAATTAAAGGGTTATTCGGCCTAAAATAAACTCTAAGTAGATAATCTGCTCGAGTGACTCAAGACAAACATTTTAATACCGGCTCGCCAGTCAAACCACAAACACTCAAAAGGAGAAATGTTTGTTCAGTCTATTGTTGCTGCTAATGATGGAACCTCAATCAGTGGAAAAAGCAGTTAGCTGCAGGTTGTGCCAGACTATTCATGGGCGAGCGTCAGCGTCGACACCAGAGCTAATGTTTAACTGGATATGTCAGAGTTTCGCCTTTAAATCCGTACAAAGGCAAACGAGAGATAAAGAAAACTCATTCGGACCGCACTTACACCAAAGGGTTTATCGAAAGTTCCAAGCCTTTAAAGGTCAGAAACCCGAAGCCTCGGTTGTTAAAATGCCCAGCATGAATTTAGCCACCCAAGTTAAATGTCATAAAATCTGAAGTATCCCATAAAGATTGAGTGACTCTGACAATATGTTTAAGTTGAATTATTTTGTATTTAGAGTTGAACTTCAGTTCCCACTAAGATCCATCAGTTAAAGATGCGAGCTGATTCTGAGTGTATGCCTGAAAGGTAAACTGTTTAAGTGTATCTCTACTGGCCTTTGGAGCAAAGATGAGTGTTTTTCCACCGTTCATCCGAGGACTTTGGGGGTTCTGTGTTTTTTCACACTTACACAAATTTGCCAGTCTGAAGGCTGTACTGCCGAAAGCCTCTGAACATAGCTGCTGCGCTGCAGTCTAGTTTGCATTATTGACCAGCTCACCTTAAGGATCATCTCTGCTCGGGTCATGCCTTTCACCACGATCTTGGTGTAGCTTGCAGGTGCCTTGCGGAGCACCTGGGATCCTATGGAGGGTAGATCCAGCAAGACTGTCTTGAGGGAGTGAGTGTCAAGAAGGAGCTGGTGGGGTAGCATACAGAAGACAGAAACTTAAGAATGTTAGAGCAGTTATTTAAAATTAAGCATGTCAGTGCACATAATGGATGTACAGCATCAGGTAGTAGCGTACATATGTGTAAGTCTTAAAATGATCTCAAGATGAGGACTCACAACGAAGTTCTAAAACAGATTAGCACAAATTAAACTTACTTGTTCGGCTCCCACCATGCTGATAGGTTTACATCTGAACAGGTGGTTGATAAATTTGGGAATGAACGAACTAAGGAAAGAAAAAAGTGACAAATACTCAACTGTAGAAACGTTTCAGATCACACAGAAGAATGATGTGTATGAATGTGTGTATCGTACTTTGTGAACTTGATGCAGAATTGCGTGAAGTATTTGCGCGTGGAGGCCAGATTGTCTCTGATGATGGGCACATTTTGCTTAATGTGCATGATGATCGACGTCACGTAAGGACTCTGGTCGCCCACGTGCTCCACACTCTGCCACGGCATCTGAGAGACAGACAGAGAGACAGACGAGGGAGGGAAGCTTTAGCACATAAGTGGCGTTAAAATATTGCATAACCGTAGGCTTGTGTGACAATCTCTTTAAATGCATTTCTGAAGGATGATTAGTGGCAAAGAGACGTTCACAAAACCTAGAGAGTGACCTCATTTTACAGCATCTTTTTAGGGCAAAAATATGATAATGGTCATTTAACCGTTCTTTAATGAATGGAAATGGTACGCTGTGTTTGTGTGTGTGTGTGTGTGTTTCCACCTTGCTCATAGCAGTGAGAGCTGGGTCACAAGCAGCATCAAGATCTTGAACGAGCAGCTGGATACTGTTTGAGATCACGCTGAGAAAACATGAAAGTCAATAACTGATTCCAATAAAACACCCTTGTCACATCAACGAAGATGGACACCTTTTTAATAATTAACAACAAGTCTGCAGCGGTCACTTACGTGCTGAATGTATCCATTTCTCCAGTCAAATTAATTCTCTCCATCAGGACTTTATCTACTTTCTCCTTTAATTTCTCTTCCAACTGGAAAACATGCAAAAACAAACATGAATACACGCAAACAAAATACAGAAAAAAGCTTTGCGGCAAAAACAAACAAGGGCTGTGTTGTAACAATAACTGCCACTGTGAGTTGCTTAAAACACTGATGAAACAGGTCGAATGCTCTGTAACAGCTGACTGGCATCTCTTAGTTCCCCTTTAGCATCGTGACCCTGCAGATAGGCCTCTAGCTCAATTTAAGGTGCAAAATCATAGATACTTCTAGTTTGTGCGTTTGTGTGGTTATTCGTGTGTTAATTTGTGTGTTCGTGCCTGCTGTGTGGTAGCCAGGCAGTACTCCGCGGTGCTGAGGATGCTGCAGATCAGGCAGAGCTCGTCCACGGTGAACTTGGCAGCTTCTGAGCCTTCTTTCTCCTTCAGCAGACTGCTGATGGTAAGACCCCCGCTGTTACTGCTGGATCTGGACAGAGAGACAGATGTGACAGGACAGAGAGAGGAAAAGCAGTGAAGGAGAGAGTTATAGGGAGAAGGAGAAGGAGCTGAGACCCACCGCAAAATGCTGTGTATTGTTCTTCGTAAGTCTAGCTGATGTGGATAAACCCCACCCCCCCACCTCCTTTGCTACCGAGCTTTAAGAAAAAACTCTTTGTGGAACACGTCTTTTCAAACCACAGGTGAAGGAGGCTGTTTTTAGTAACCGAGACACAATGGGCGTAACTGCAGGCAGACGCAAGTGTAGTGATGCTGCACCAATAGAGCTCTGACGGCGACCCAGTCATTAATAAACGTCATAACGGAGACATGTGGGTAAAACCACAACATAGTTGGAGCTCCTTTCGAGGGCCCCTTTCAGAACCTCGCAAAACCAATTCACAGCACACCACGCCGGACGACTGTGTCTGCGTGTGTTTGTGAGCGCAGACACTCGCAAAACGTCTCAGTGCATCTTTGTGTAGCGTTTGTATACGGCTCCGAGTATGGTATACATTAGTCAGCGAGTGCAAGTGTGTAATTAGCTCACATGTGCATATCTGAGACAGAAACAGAGCAGGCCTGTGTGCGCGGTGATGAGTTCTAATGTGGCCAATGAGCCAGAGATGTTTTTGCTGGTAGCATATTAGGCTTCGCCACAACATAACTAGCTCCAGATCCCTCATGGCATGCAATCCCAATCCACAGCGAGGACTGAAGACATTAAGCTTCAAGCTAAACTCCTAAACAGCCCCATCTCCATACCAAAAGAATGAACAAATGCAGGCGTGACAAGGCTTGTTTGTGAAAAGTTAATCCCAAATAAATCTGTGTTTGCGTTACTGCCCAGGAAGTTTAATGATTCTCATGGATGGAACTTGAAACACTTGAAACACTGGTGAGTGAATGCTAGTGAGTGCTGTTGTCAGCAGGACGGCATACGTGGGACTGACTAAAAATAAACTACAGCGCTCGTATTCATTTTAAGAAATGTGCAACGACATGTTTGAATGATGTGTTTTTAATTGTGTTTGGGAAACACCACGGACAATATTTTCTTGTAGGATCAATTCATTGTTTTCTTTGGCTTTTTCACGGTAATTGTTGAAAGCAAGAAAAAAATATCGCCGGAATCATATTTTAATATTTTTATCTATATCTTTTTTATCTTTTGTTTGAGTAATATTTCAAAATGCAGCGGTGGTCAGACATAATGAGGAGCGTCACATTTTCTACAGTTCTAATGACCTGACTTTTCCTTGTAAATTTAAATCAATCAGGCCAGCATCACCAATAAAGGATGTAAAGAGCCTCTTTCATCTTGGCCTCAGCAACTGCCAGAGCATAGTGCTGAAGCCAGTAAGGGAGTAACTTGTAACAACGCTGTATCAATTCATACTCTTTATCTCTTACATTAAATTGTCTCTGTTTTTGACTCTACAATGGGATTAAGTTTACTCCATGTTAAGAGTTAACCTTCACCTTGTGTTTAAATTACCAAAACCTGAAGCAGTCTTACTTAGGCAGGTTCCCAGAGAGGATCTTCCAGGCGTACTCTCTTAGGAATTTCTGGAAGATGGTTGTGAGGGCGATCATTGGTTCTCCGGTGCTCAGCTGGGAGCACTGCACCATGCACTTCTTGTAATAGACAAAGAGGTCGGCACAGCTGGGCAGCACTGCTCCGCCCTCCTCCGTGCCCGCTTTGGGTGGGCCTTGTGCTCGAAAGTCAGCCACAAAGCGGTCAATCAGTTCGCCCAGGTTCCTGCAGATGACCCGAAAACGTACAGCCAAACCCACACAGGTTCACACACACGCACACACACACATACACACACGGGTGGTTGGATTAGGCGCACATGAAAGGGATTAAATGAATGAAATAAAAACATTTAAACAGTAAAAACATAAGAGTGGTTCCTTACCCCAATAAATAAATGAAAGGATAAAATAACAAGCAGGCAGACAGAGAGCCAGATGGACAAATAAGAGAAAATATTCCAAGCATATCAAAATCCTCAGTTCTACAGTCAACAGGTCCACAGTCACTTGGTGTGGCCCAATCCAACCAAATCTTGGAACTGAAGCCAAAGACAAAACAAGCAGGCCACTGTTCTCTCCTGCTCCGTCCCACTGGGGACAAGCTGATCTGGCCATTGCCTGTTTAAGGCCTTTGGATTGAACTGAAATGAGGTTGTAGCTGCAGAATAGGTCAATCCTGTTCCTCTGGACAGACAAACAGCATTTAATGCTCCACAGAGCCAAGAGACAGGGGCTGCATGCAAGCACAGCAACCCCAGAACTGTGTTCGGTTTCAGCAGCAATCTCCATTACTGGGACTGGAGAAGTGAAGGATGGTGGGAGAAGAAAGAGAAAGGGGGGGGGGGGGGGTGAAAAATAAGGCAGGAAGACAAGAGAGAGTGTAATGAAAATAGAGAAAAAGAAGAGAAAAATAAAGACACAAGAGATTGAGATGAAGAAATGAAAGAATGATATGAAGTTCAGACAGAAAGAGACCAGAGAAGGGGTATCAAAAAGAAAAAAAACAAGAGGTGGGAAAGAAAATAGGCAGATCTGCTGTGGCAGCACTTATTCAACCTCCCTCTCTCTTTCTCTCAGCGTCTGTGGTCGTGCAGCTAATGGGAAACATTTCTGCCACAGTGGAGACAGAGGCTTGTACAGGAACAAGAGATGGAAAGACAGAAGAGGCAGCGAAGTAGAATGGGAGGTGGGGGGGATCTGATTGATGAGTGGGCAGCGGAAAAAGGATGTAGGCGCCAGCTTTACGCATAACCTGCTCCTGATTCTGGGTTTGTGTACCACGACCTGATTTGCTCTCGTCTGCTTGTGTGGGTGCATGTTGCTCACTTGTCTTGGGATTCTATGTAGACATAAAGATGAGGTTCAAAGCATTTGGAGACAATGCCATGGAAAGGGTTGTCCGGGGCTTTGGGTTTCCTGGGCTGAAAGAATGCACAAAAAATTGGGGAATTAGTTAAATAACAGTCAAAAAACATAAAACTTCTCAAACAGGGAGTTTATGTTTTGCCTCCAACTCAGCAACTCATGTCAGAACACACCGTTTTCAAAGAGAAGGCAGTATGAGAGATTTTAGAGTTGATACAGTGTCACATGTAACATGTTAGCAACTGTTTAAAATTACCATGAACAAACTAATCAGTCATATTCCTTGTAAGACAAGTAGAGTATAACAAAACTGAACTGAAAATAAATTCAGTCTAGGGAAAGCTCCACATCAGAGGAAGTAACATCTGACATTTCCTTTATGTTGCAGGACAGGTTGATCGGATCATTTGAGGGCAACACACCTTTTTCAGGTCCTCGTCCTTCTCTGCGCCCACGTCCTCGCCTGGCTCGTCCTCCAGGAAGGGGTTAGTGGGGTCTAGAGGGCTCTCTGGCCTCTTCTGCTGTAAAAACACACATAAAACTTCTGTCTTTTTCTCCATAACTCAATTCTGAGAGTATTGCAAGAGGTTTGACTGCCACAGAGGCTTCGCAACAATAGTTTTGACTGAGCGATCTATTTCTGTTAGAATTACTAACTCTTTAAAATAAAGTTTGTGTTTCATCCCTTTATCCCATGTTTACGTAGACCATTTCATTGGAGGCTTAGATGAAACTGCACCTCCAATTATAAAATTCCACTCAACCAAATCCCTGATTGAATTACAGAACCCGACAGGCATGGGTGTAAACTGAACTGAAGACAAAAGGGCCTCTTGTCTGGCCTAAAGATCATCGGTTCTGAACAAGCTTGGCCTAGTTGTGCCCAAACAAACTGAAAATCATAATCTATCCGTTCTCTGCACAACGCTTCTCCACCCTCACACGCCAACGTGACCTGGATTAAAAGGTCTCTTCAGGCTGTGACACCATGAGTACTCTTGGTGAGCGTAGAACGGCTAAAAATCAGCAGTTTCAGTGCAATTGTGGTATAAACACAAGCAAACAAGTATTTTAGCGGGGGATATGGTCTCATCTGAACTCACAAAAAGTACAGAAACTTTTCAATGTGACATTTTCTGTTCAAATAATTAAAAGAGACGGGAGTCAACAGACATTTGTGTGTATTGTGTTTTTTTGTGTGCCTTTCTTACTCCGGGTACGTCAGTCAGGGTGCATCCCGTGAAGCGTTTGGCGAGAAGACCCTCAAAGTTTGTGGTCCTCTGAATGGCAAACAGGAGCAGCTTCACCTCAATCTCCTTAGCCCGGGTTCGCATCACTTTGGCCAGCTCCACCCTTAGAAAGGCACACAGAAAATATGCACATATTATCAGTTTGATTTCATTCCCCTTCTATACTTCCTACCTTCCAAAATTGTAACAAAATCGCCACGGCTAATTGTTTATTCTGTCCTTTTTGCAAAAATATGTATTTTCTGGCTTTTTCCCTACTGACACTACTACAATTTTTACCAGATGTGTTTTTTTTGTGAGTTGCAGCTGGGAGGAACACACAAATAGAGCTCATTCTCTCTCTTCTTCTCAATCTTTTCTGCTCAGTTACATGAGAAAAGTGGGGACACTGGGTCATTGCTTATGTAGGCCACCTACGTCAGCTGAACTGAAAGTTGCACCGAATCGCAGGCACGCCATGCCAGTGCGGTTCCTTTCAACAACCACCAACCAATTTCTCAATTTCTGCCTATTTTTTATTTAATCACATTAAATTTTTATTATTTTCTTCTGGTTTCTCTGGGACAGAGACACACCAGAAACCCTTTGCAATTCTTGTTCGTAGATGGGTTTTTTTTCCTGTATGTTGCTTGTGCGTTTACCTGGTGATGTGGCAGAACTCCACAGCAATACGCTCTGTCATGCACCACTCTTCAGGGAACATGCGTCCATACTTCTCCTCGTAGTCTACCAGCTGCCGTTTGATCCAAGCATAGCGGCGATCTATCTTGTCTAGCCATGCGACCTGACCAATAGGGAAGGATGCTTCGTCAACACCTTAATACCACCCTTTTCCTGATAAGGTAACTTTCGGGAAGCTATTTAGACATCATTTCGTTCATAATGGATTTTTTTACTGACATCTTGGTTTTCCTGGAACAATACCAGGTACTCTGAGAGATGCTGCCTGATGAACTTTTTGATGATCTCCTGTTTGATGCGTGGGTCCAGCACATTAGCCACCAGACAGGCATCTCTCAGCACGTTGCTGGGACCACCTGGTCTCTGGATGGATTTTGAAATGAAAAGTTTCACATTAAGTTTTGTATAAAGGGAGGCCAAAACAAGGCCAATGAGTAAAGGGAGGCAAATTAAATTAATTAGCAAAACTAAAGTGAAAATGTGAAAATCCAGATTTTTCTAAAACATATTACATATATAACACATTACCTTGGAGCCCTGAGAAGGGAAGGCCTCTTCAAAGTCTGCCAGGATCTGAGTGCCCAACTCGCTCTGCGCTGCCTTTACTCTAGACAGGACAAAAAATAGTGACATTATATTATTAATAGTTTTTTCAGTAAGTCAAACATCATCTTTAAATAGAGATTTTATGTGGAAATCTCAAATATACAACAGACTTTCACCTCCTCTAGAGGTTGAGTATTTTGGCACACTAGCCACTGTGGCAAAGAGTCTTTATTGGCAGGTACGAGACATCTAGTTTCATTACTGTCCAAGAATTGCAGAGAAAGATGCTCCAAGCATTTTAAAGCTATCAGCTTACTATTAACAAGTTTCTGCTGGTGAACCTCAGAGCAGAGTCTAACAAAGCCTCCTTTAAAACTGCTGGTACCACTGTCAGTGCACAGGTTTGCAGGTGTGTCTTTGGTCTTTGGTGGTTTTGGTCAGTACAGCACAAATTAAGACACACAGCAGTGAGGCATTTATATAACGAGGACCGCTTGAGACAATCTGAGTGTGCAGAGTCCTCTGAGAGTCTGTGTTTGCCCGAAGACATCCAGGCCGGGTTAACTGAGGACAGCACCCAAAGCCATGACAATCGTCCAGAATAAACAGGACAGGGTGGATAGATAGTATCACAGATGGATGCAAACTGGACTGGCAGCCTTCAATTAAAGCACCCGCTGTTGACTAAATACCATCCACCTTGGTCAGGTCAGTATCAGAATGACAATCAGATTTACTCAAGTAGGTATAAGGTAGGTATTTATTGCATAACAAGAAACTAATGAAATAAAATATTAAAAATAAGAAAGGATGAAAGCTTGTTCTGCACATCAGAAGCATAAATTAAATATGAAATAATATTTAAAATAGACAACAATAGATAAAGACAGTTTTGTACAGAAATGTGTAAAAAAATGCTTAAGTACTGCAAAAAAAAAAAATCACAGTACTGAAGTAAGTTGAGAAGATTTGCAATGTGTATAAGAGTAGAAGACTCTAATCATACACACGCTGCTCTACAGCTTCTGTTTCGACTGATTCGTCTATGTCAGAATATCTGAAGAAGAGTCTTCAGCTGTTTTATCAGACTGAGACCAGGCCGTCAGCAGCAGGTCTGACTGTGTCCAGTCTGTGGCTACATCTTGTCTAAATCATGTGCGGGTATACACACAACAGAGTGTAACGCAGCCAAACCACTCACTGTCTGTCAGCTGAGACAGTAGGAAAAGCACTCGAACGAGGAAAAGGCTTATTAAAAGATAGCTGATCCTGTTTAAAAGGTGACACATGCATTGACTCCATTTAGTAATGCTTCAAAGTACTGTCAGGGCAAAAGGCTAATTTCTGTCTCAGTATTAGAGGAGTAAAGGGTAGAGAAATGTCAGATGGCAACGGTTTAATAAGCGTTTAGCCTGTAACCCTGGATAATTTTCACAGCTCTTTAAAACTGAACTGCGTTTTTCTGGGAAGTAGACATTATTTGCTTTAAAACTTTTATTTCAGCCCACACAATGATACTGTTATATAATACAGTGGCTTAATAAACATTTTTCTTAAATATAGTCTCCACAATCAGACTAATTAATAGTTAGCAACCAGTTTCACTAAGCCACTCTTTTTATGTTTGTGAAATATTGACTGTCTGTGAACCTGCCTCTTGTCTGCCTCTGCCACCTGTAGTATTGTGCTAGCCGACGTGTTAGATCTTGATACTTTCTATTGACTGTTTGTGTCCAGCGGCCCGTTCTTCACATCTTCTCCTTCCCTGCCTCTCTCCTATCATCTGTTCCTCCAGCTAGAGTCACTTCTTCCACGCAGCTGTTATTTGGTATGAACACTGTCTGCCACACCTCAGTCAAAGCAGAACAGAAGGTCACGCTTTTTTGTGTGTGTGTGTGTGTGTGTGTGTGTGTGTGTGTTTGTTTTCGGGGATCGGCATTACTTTGAACCTGAACATCAGCTTGCCCAGCGTGTCCCGAATTGATTCTCTTGGAAAATAAAAGTAAAAAAATGGAAATCTAATCAGTCAGAGCTGTGGGAAACAACGGTGGAACAATGCACTTTGTTCTCTCTGTGTGTATAAATCTCTGCGTGTGAGTACTTGTGTGTTTAAACAAAAGACCGCATCAAGATATTGGCACGTCTCTCTTCAGAGCAAACAAACATTTCTACATGTAGCACTGATTAGAAGTGACACTTTTAGATTGACGGACACGTTTCAAGCACAAACGACAGTCATCTTCCACGCACACACACAAGCAAAAGCACATACATGAGGAAAAGTTAAGTCCCAAATCTCTCATAGTGGAAGAAATTTTGGCAGAATATGGTGCTATTCACTGGGTTTCCTTCCTGTGCTTTCCTGTATGTGTGGGATTGTGAATGTGTGTGTATGTGAATATCTGCCTAAACAGGATGTAAAACGCAAAATACCTCCAGTCAAATACTGTGACCGCTTTTCAACAGTTCGGCTGATGAGCTGTGGAATATTTCAGCTGTAAGCAGAGATCAAGCTGGGAAATGGCTACTGGAAACAAGCTGTTCTTCCAGCCATGCTGCTCACCAAACAGCCCGCGTGAGCTTGAGCAAGGCACCGAGCCCCTGAGCGTTCAAGAGTTTCTGCAGTGCAGCTGATGCACTTAAAGAAAGCACGCTTCAGGAACAGGAAAGAAACAAACTGATGTAAGCACAGCTAGTGAGTGAATATATGTAAATCGGTGTGCGTGTGCATACTGGTTACCTCTCAGAGAGCTGTCTGATCTGGGGTATGCCCATATATTTGTGGAAATGTTCCAGCACATTGACGACTCCCTGCAGCAGGTTAGCTACCTCGCCGTATTGCCTCTTTCTGGTCATAGCTCTGGAACACAAAACGTGAATTACTTTTATCATCATATAAAAATAACATCTATAACGTCACTATGATTGTCAAGTGGTTTCACTTCACTCTAAACAAGTTTCCCCATATCAATCAAACATAAATCTACCTGTGTATCTCTCCCATATAATTTGAATCCTGATGATTTACATGTGAGTAAACCACCCACTCCATAAAAATACAGAAAATATAAAGATATGGAGATTAAAATGATTAAACCCCATGTGCAGAATGCAGTATTTTTTTGTTTTCATCCATCTGAATATGGATACATTTCTACAGGATTTTCTTCCTGTTTTGCAGTCAACCAGAGGTTGCATCACTATACATTAACAGAACACACTGAGTAGCATAAAAACTCAGCTGATGGTTTGTGGATTATAAGGGGTTTGATACAAGATGAATCTTGATCCGGCAGCAATAAAGCCTTGATCATAAATTAATTGTGCATCTTATGCATTTTTGGTTGAATGGGCTTCAGAGGAAACTGTGTCTTTTGGTCGGGTCTGTTAAATGTGATTGTACCCACTCTAAAGAGTCAACACCCCCTGCCAACATGTGCAGGTGGTTGAGGGTAGTAATGGATGTCGTGAGGTGGCGCTTGGCATGGTCCAACTGCTTGATGTCCCTTGTGATCTCCTTGACCTGTGCAGGAAGAGGAACGAGTCAAACAGGTTTGTTCAAACAAGAGTGAGGCGCAGGAGGAGGAAATAGCATGAAGGAAAGGAGGAGGTAAGAGTATGGAGGTGGGGAAGGAAGGAGTAAGAAAAGCAAGAAAAGCAAACAAATGTAAGAGCGTGGTTCACAGGGTGAAGCAACAAGAAATAGAGAAATAGACCAAGATGAATGACACACACACTCATTTGAGAAACAATTGCTCCTACATTCCTCCTGAGGGAGGGTCTGCTTACCCCCCCACCCCATCCTTTCTCTACTCACCCAGCCTGCTGGCCTTCCCTGGACTCTCACAGACACACACAATTTAACACTTACACATGTGTAACAGATAGACAAACAGACATATGGAAGGTGCATTACCTCGACTTTAAATAACTCTCCCCACCGTCCTCTACTGTAACAGGAGGAGGATACAGGCTGCACCTGCCTGCTGTTGGGGTCATATCCCTGATAAGCTTCAACAAGCCACCTCTGTGTGTGCGTGTGTGTGTTCTTGTCCGTACCATTTGTTCTGACTTCTCTGCCTTGTCCTTGATGTCTTTGATTTTTCCGAAGAGTTGCTGGATGGCGATCTGGGCCTCTTCCAAAGCCTGCCAAAGCAAACAGAGTGTTATGAAACATAGAGAGAAGCCGCGTTTTCAATCACTCTGTGAAACACACTGATAATGATGATGCTAGTTGGCAGGGCTAGCTTCAAATTCGGCCTTGAGAAATTCTAAGGCACAAGACCAGCTCAGCCCATCCTTAAGCACGTAAGAAAGATGGAAAACCAAACTGGTCGATCGAGACCTTGAGAGGAAGACAGAGATGGGAACATCTGAAAAAAGTTATCACGCTGTGGTTTGACAGAGTGGATGTCGACAGAGTTTTGACTTCTTCGCTGGTCAATCAGTAGAGCAACAGCAAACAAACAGTAGAGACAGAAGATTAAAAAAAAAAGTCTGCTGCAATGCAATTGGTTTTTCTGTGAACTCATACATACTTCTTCTATCTTCATCTGTTGAACAAATGAACGTTCTTATTGCACCTTAATACACTGAGCAGTTCTGTACTGTGTGTAATGCAAATGAGTCAATCTATCAAAGGAACATTAAACTGCCTTCTGGCGTCTGCTGGAAATATAAAAAATTAAACTAAAAGGGGTGGACTAGATTTTGTTTCATCCACAGTTTCATGAGCAAAGAACATAAAAACTCTGATTTATTTTTTATTCGGCTTTTAAACAAAAAAATCTCACCTTATATATAAAATATCAACTTCACCTTTAAAAGTCCGGAGAAAATACACGCTATGCTTCATATAATACTTTATTGTGAGAAGCAGGGTGTGTGGAATAACTGTGTGTCAGTTGTAGTGTTGCCAGTTTGGGTCAAATTTCCAGGGATATTTTTTTTTTAACCGGCACTCACCACTGGCTTCAGTCCATGTGAAAAAGGACCCCCACTTATGCCTGTTCCCACTCCCAGAAAAAAAGGGGGCAATGCCAAACACACTAATTGGCCGTCTAATTGACAAGCTATCGAGACATCTGACGTTGAGAGGCCTTAGGTTGACACATGAGCCATGAGGCTAATCTCTGCATAAAGGCTGTCACTATAAAGGCTAAAGAGATTATTAGCAGATTTAACAGCCTATAAATCCAGGCCAGATTAGATCACTTTAAACAGTTACAGTTGTAAGATAGTTAACGTGCTATTCTAATATTTCCCCATCATCTGACATGCCAGCTGCTCTTTGATGGTCTTCAGCAGAGTCTGCGCTCCGACATCTGATGCCAAGGTAATTGGCTTCACTTGGCTCGGTGCTGTGGCGGCACTGCGACACGACTTTGACTCTCTTCAGACTCGCACACACACAAATGCGCACACAGACACGCACACACACACTCACAGACACACACACACACTCACAGACACATACACACAAGGAATGCTAACAGCCGGCACCAGCTGTGTAAGGAATTTACCACTTTTACAAGCACCTCTAAGAAACAGCGAGTGAGCAAACACACACAAAACGGGCACATGCATACACACAGACACACACACAAACATAAATACAGCTTGTGATGACAGCAGAGGATTAATTTTCCTTCCTGAGTGCAGTCAAAGAGCAGCACTTGGTGACAGTGTGGTGGAGACAGAGCCAAAGTCAAGACGGCACCATGTGACCAGCTCATAAAATCACAACAAAGCCTGTTGACATTTAACCCTCGAGCAGTTTTATCCCGGACGCTAACAGACAAAGCTAAAACTTTATCTGCTCTGTCTAATATGATTTTCAGGCAACAAAGTCTGCTGTGGCGAAAACAGAGAAAGGAGCTCGTATTTAATCAAGATGAGCAAAAGCTGGCAAATTCTTCCTTTTGATGCTTCAAACAACCCTTTGGTTGTTGGGTGACTGGATAAATGAATTGGAAAACTGCGGGCAGGTTATGCGATTACTCTTTGATCTGAGAGCGAGGAGGAAGGGAGTGCCACATCTTTAAAGAGGCTCCCCGGAGGAGTTTTTGAGCAAACAAAATGCATGCGGCGAAGGCCTGCACCTCCAAGGCTGCAATTGTCGCTCATGCAGACTCAGCTGAGTCAATCTGGCTGGCTTCCTAGTGCTCATTTCCTGTATTTAGCCTTGAGGAAAGCAGCGAGAGACCACTGCCCAGAAGGCGCCTCCATGCCCAAGATGTTATCTGCTCTCACACAAACACGCACATGCACGCCAGTGTGTATACCTAACATGCAATAAGAGGCACATGTTCCATGGTAAATATTATAGAGTTTAGAAAAAAAAAGAGGCTTGGGATGCACTTTACTCCTCCCTCTGCCAGACATCAGTGGAGCTTTCTAAAGTAGAGAGTATATTAAATGGTACTTGTGAGTTTAGTGCCAAATACAATAAATCAGATAAACCCAACAGGGTTGTTTTTAACATTTGGAATATCGCCTGAACTCAATGCTTCATGTAAACATTTTTAGGGGGAAAATTCAGAGAGAAGAGCATGCCATTTAACAGAGAGGAACAGCAGAGGAAATGCCTCATATAAAATCACTCCTCGTGCTAAAAAAAAAAAATGTTTTGTCATAGCTAAACCTGACAGAAAATAATATCAGCAGCTTCACTTTCTAATGCACTCTGCAAATTTTCTTGATTGTTTAATTCCCTCCCTACATATTCAGTCCTGGAAAACAACACCCACTTTTGGTGTCTGCAGATGAAGTGGTAGTCAGATTTAATAGCTTACGCTGCAAACATTGCTGAACATAATTGAAGCATCGGCTCTCTCGGACCCAGATTTTTATTTAAAGAATCCAAATACAGAAAACAGAAAGGTGTAAATGCTGTAAAACCGTAAAATAAAGAGACAGAAGAAAGAAAGTTTTAAAACACGTAAGATGTAGCACCGGGAAGATGAAAGCATGGAAACTAAAACAAGCTGTGAATGGCCTTTTCTGAGTTAATGTTAAATATTTACATTAATGTCGATTATATAGTGAGACCACCCAGATTTTAAAACGCAGCCCTCTTAATACCATGGTAGGAAAAAAAAAACACACAGAAACTCACAGAAATAAAGACGCAAATGCCAGGTTGCCAACCATGCAAGAAGCCTGTGTGTGCGTGTGTGTTTATACCCAATGTGCACAGCGACTTTCTATAGCAAAACAATTTGCTCAGCAATCAATTAACAGGAATTCAGAGGGATTGGCAGCCAGTAACCGATAACAAATGTTTGGTGTCATTAATGAGATTCTCCAACTCAAACCTTTACAAATAGTCTCAAACCAAAATGCTTTCATGTCTGTCATTTTCAGTATGTGAAGGGGGAAAAAAAGCATAAATGCAAAATAATTAGTCATTAGTGCTATGATTTTGTGGTCATAAAATGTTGTGATTTTATGATTTCAACTAACCATGGAGCAGGTGAACATGTGGCATCCATACTGTCATAACAACAAGCAAATGAGAAGATGCAGAAATGTTGTGCGAATGTGTACGTCACAGCCGAGTAGCTGGGAGTAAAAAAAAAATTGCATCCCCTCACCTTCACCACTTCACCACAGCAGCTATAATCACGTAACTCAGAAGGATTAGTCTGGATTGTTCAGAAGTGAGCCGCAAATGAGCACTGTCGTGATTTCTGGTCAATGACTCATTCATGTCATTACATCTGAGTCAGTCTCACTGCCAATTGACACGGCGCATTACAGACAATCACACTGTCACAAATTTGGCTCATGGGGTCATGTGTGTATGTGTCTGTCTTAATGTGACACAACACAGCCTCATCTCAGTGTTTCCTCTCTGGGATCACCCATGCAAAAACTATGGATTCATAGTGAATATCACCTCCATGTATCGTTATGAAAATTCTTTTTTTTTTTTTTAAATGACTTCATAAACACATTCAATATCAGCTCTTTTAGTTTCCAGGGTCTGACTAGTAAGATTGCATTTCCACATTCAGTCAGGCAGCATATTGCTTTCTGACTTCATACCAAAACACACACACACACAGACAGGAAATCTTTCCCCAGACTTCCTCCACGTTCTCTCTCCTGCTATCTTGCTCTCTCCATCCTTCTCCATAAATGCTACCATCTTGGGTTTCAACTGTGGGACTGCGTTTAGCTCAGTGAGTGATTTCAGTCAACAGAAGAACTGGCTAAATTGACGATGTTGTTGGTTTTATTCTATTGCTGTTTTTATGTTTCAATCGCCATCTTGAAATGCACACCTCTCTGGCTTTCCGTCTGCAAAAAGGATTTTCCCTCTGGAAATGTTGGAATGGCACTGTGGGGTTGGAAAAACAAACTCAAATTATTGTGTGTGACTGTATAACGTTATTGGTCTGGAGGGGATTTAGAGCGTTTCCGCTGCCGAACGGTAGCTAACTGGGAAAGACAGGCCCACCGGGCCAGACACCCTGACGACAACGCACACCTAATCATGTCAGCTGGTCAGAACGTATAGCGCTCACCCATCAGGTGTCACATTCCCTTTAAGCCACAACTCCCTGACAGAGCAAGGACCTGGATTAAATCAGACGGAGCTGTTCTTTTCCGTCACGCTCCCACAAGAAAAGGCACACACTTAAAAGCTTGGTTTTAAAAGACATTTAAGTATTTACATACGGGAATCTATTTCCCAGACGTGTTTTCCGTAAAGAGGGGCAGTTTGAGCAGTGGGAATGGTTCTGAGTCATCTTGTCCTTTTCCATGGAAGCAGTGTGGAGAGAGGAAAGAGCAGGCGAGCGGGAAGAACATGTTTTTCTGAGTTGGAAGCAACCAGTGGCACTCTTTTAACTTCAGGAGAAGGATGCTGTTTATAACACTACATGGGCTGTGGTGGTTGTTATTTTCCCAATTGATACAACCTTTGACAACCAAACATGATTCAAAGCCTTCTGTAAAATGCAAAATAATAAAATTAATAATCATTTAATTTAAAATAAAATAATTATTTTTTCGAATAATCAAAGTCAAATTTGTTAAGTTTGAAGTTGATAAACTCACCTGTCTGCCATCTTGGCCCACATTGGTCTGGCCTCTCACCACTGTCCTGATGTTGTCATCCAGACGCCTGTCAAATATGACATAAATTTGGCACGCGGTCACATTGAAAGTAAAATACAATAAATAAAAAGACATGTATTTCATTTGTTCAAACTCACCGAATCTTCAGGCGAATCTTGTTTACCACATCATCAATATTAGCCAAAGACTGTGAGGAAACATGAAGACAGGAATAAAGGAACTCATGAAGCAAGATTTGTTAGACATCCTAGAAATCACAATGTTTGATATGAAGTTGACAGTTTCTGTGTTGTCACATGCAGCTGTCTACAGTTCAATCCTTTATTACATATTACTTCAACCTGCTGTTTCATGTGTCGGGCTGTTGATCCTTTAAATAACACAATAAATAACAGAACAGTGAACAATGAACAGAAATATTTACTCTGCACTTAAACACTTTGCTTCAAATTATACAAATCTACAAATCTGCTCTTTCACATCAACACATGTTGAATTATTACACACAAAGCTCCTGTAGGTGAAAATGCATACTCAACACTCGGACTGTTTCTACAGTATATAATCACAAACTATAGGCTTACAGTGACCCCTCATGGAGATGGAGTGAGCATGTATGTATATATACACAAACACAAACACACACACACACACACACACACACACACACACACACACATTTTTTTCAAAATACAAAATACAAAAGTTTTCCCAGACCTGGTTCGAGGGTCTATGGACACAAGGGGTCCAACACCTTACTAAAAGACTTTAAATGGTTTTTCCTTTCATTTGTCACCTGTCTGTATCTAACTATATAGACATGTATATGGACAGAAGTATTCTGTGTTTACAATTTTTAAGATAAAGTGCAGTCTTGGATTTCAATTTACACCTACATACATACATATACATATACACTCACAGACATGTAACAATGCAAATATACTGACATGAGCAGACTAAACATATAAACACATCTGAACTTTTTGTTTAATAGTTTGACCTTCATTTTAGCAGAATTTTAGTTAAAATCTACAGACTGCAAAATCAAACTTCACCAAGGCATTACGTGTGTTGGATTCCTTTTTTTCTATTACGGTTTCCTGTGAGGCTCTTGTAACATGACACTAAATAAAGTCATTCACAAACATATCCAGTTAATGTAACTAGTTTTTCATAATCATAGATCTGCAGTAGGAAAGATACAGATACAAATAATACACTTAGTGAAGACTCAGATTCAGGTAATGCTGTGCATGCTGGATGTCAAATTCTAATAAGCTTTATTGGCATGACAGTTTAGAAGCCAATATGTATAATAATTAACATTATCAGATGATTAGAATACAATATAGGCATTAAATGACAATAACAAGAGCAGCCGTAGCACATTAAACTAAAAAACATTTACCAAGGAGCTGTACTGGAGCTGTACTGAAATTACTGGAAAAATTAAATAGAATAGAGCCATCATAATTAAAAACACCTGTGCTATTTCTACTGTGACAAAACAGAAAGAAGAAAAAAGCCTATTTTCTTTATGTAAACTGCAAAAAATAAAACTATCAATCCACTTGTTTCAGATATAGCTGCTGGACGTCTGTAGAAATCTACATTGTCACAGGAGCACAGCTTATTACAATGCAATAAAATAATCAAGTCAATATCATAGGGGCTGTAATGTCTTTATAGATGTACACATGCTAATTTCTCTTGCACTGACTTTTCTCTCCAAACAGAGAGGATGTTCAGCTTCACTGTACCTGCTCAGTGGGAAACAACGTGTTGATGTACTCCACAGCATTGAAGTCTGCTCTGTCCAGAGGGTCTTGGCTGGGGAAGACCTTTTTTCACACACACACACACACACACACACACACACACACACACACACACAGAAAGAGAGAGAGAGAGAGAGAGAGAGAGAGAGAGAGAGAGAGAGAGGATAGTCAGACCGTCCATGAATATTTGATGGTGTATTTATTATGCACATGCAACATTATTCAAAGGTTTTACTTAAATAACTTGAGCCTATCATTGCTGCCAATCTTATGTTAATGTCTCTTCATCATTTAGACTTTACAATTAGCTAAACCCTGTTAACAGTGAGCGAGAAACACTAGTGTTTTACAGCCTGCGGTGTCACGTCCAGTTAGCTTGCTAACAGCTGCTGACAAAAACAGCGGCCGTGTCTTTTATAAAAAGCGACGCTGGTAACGAGGTGGAGCTGCTACCTGTTCAATGGCAAGCTGCACCTCCGGGGTGAGATGCAGGATAGCCTCCAAATCCTCGGCAAATTCAAATTCTTCCTCCTCCATCATCGTCAAAACAAAACCAAAAAAGTCTCTCCGGCGCAGCACTTCCTGGTCGAGGAGCCTGACGGGATATCAGGTGACGTTGGACAGACGGTGCTTTCAAGGGAGTCGGAAATTACAACTTCAGCGGTGGATTAGATTTACTACACAGCTTTCCTCTTTCTGTGCTGTCGGGCTTTGGGTGCAAAATTTAATCTCGGAATCAGATCCGGTCACCCTGTTAAAAGAGTACATGAATGATCCAACAAAGCGGTAAGCATGAAGAATATCTGGGTTTAAATTCAGGCCTGTGGTCATTTATTGGTTGCCAAGATGTGATAAGCAGGGATATGGAGTCAATAAGTGATAAGTATTATTATTGTGGTTATTTATATGCAGAACTAGGTAGCATGTTGCTTGGCATTCAAAATATATAACATCTATCTATCTATCTATCTATCTATCTATCTATCTATCTATCTATCTATCTATCTATCTATCTATCTATCTAT
>JBAJHX010000049.1:13886964-13952714 GCA_037176925.1 Amniataba percoides
ATCTATCTATCTATCTATCTATCTATCTATCTATCTATCTATCTATCTATCTATCTATCTATCTATCTATCTATCAATCTATGGCGTTGTTATGTGCTGGACAGTTACAGGAGCATCCTTGCACAGCCTGTACCTGGGCTCCTTTTCCAACTACTTCCTCTGTCTGTCTTGGGTTTGGGATGAAACACTTCATGCACTGTGGGGAGCTTCCTTGTCTTGATATCAGTGTAAATTACCCAATGTCCCATTTAGCCAACTTTTACAGGACTGTGTAGGTATTTGGCTCTGGCTGGCTTCCTTGCGGCCTCCTCATGGGTCCCATTTGCCTGCAGGATCACGTGGTATTGGTGTGTGTGTGTGTGAGTGAATACACACAACACACCCACACATGCATATATATACACAGACATATAGATAGATAGATAGATAGATAGATAGATAGATAGATAGATAGCAGTAGTCAGAACCACAGGTTGAATATGGTTTAAATTATAAGTCATATAACATATTGGGTCTTCTCAGTTTCAGCAACTTGACATAGATAACACAAGACTAATATCTGGGTATTATCCCAGCTGTTGTTTCCATTTCACGCCTCCTTGACAAACTTTAATAATAATTTTGAATGATAATTACATCAAATATAGATAAAGTGCACCTAGAAAACATGCACTTTTCACTTTTTTATCTTTTTATCCCACCTCCATCCCTTAAAGCCCTAAGTAAGCCAAGGTGATGAAAATCCCTCCTCAGAATATTTTAATTAAATTTTACACAGCCTTACAACCCCTTCTCACATTGTCTGCCTTCTGCAAGTCGTTAAATCCCCTCACAGCTTGGATGTGATCTTAATACATCATTGTCTGTCCTGACCTGTAACATTACTCCACTGACAGTGGGCTTACTCCTTATTGCAGTGACAAATTGATATACTGAAATTACCTCTACAACACCTGCTGCATCACGAAACCGACTCCCTGTGACAGTAACATATAGCTGTCATTTGCACACAAATTTGCCATTGAAGGAGCAGCAATGCCCCCTGCTGTTACAAAAAGAAGCAACACATAAACGCACACATGCTCCCACAAGCATGTCTCCGCCTCTGAGCATGACACTATTATGGTTTATTCAAGAGAGGCATGTAAAGCCAAGTTGATTGGTTGGTTTTTTTCGTGCTGTATTTGAGTTAAGGGAAGAAGAAAAAGGCTGGCCAGGAGGAGAGCAGAGAGCAGAGGATGGAGGAGTGAGGAGAGAAGAAGCCGAAGTAAATGGGGTGGGGGGAGAGCTGAAGAGACGAAAAGGGACAGAAAAGAGAAGAAGAGACAGAAATGGCGGTCTCAGGTTTAACTGGATATTATTTATAGAGGTGAAAATCAATATGGTGGAGAGGAAGAGAAAAAGGAGAGGGAGAACAAGACATGAGGTGATTCGGTGTAACAGGTCGTCAGCGTACCTCTAGGATTAAATAGTCTTCGTGATGGCTCATTTTTAGAGCTGAGAGCAAAGACATATAATCGAGGAAGCACGGAAATGGTTGAATTTATGAGTCATAGGACAAAGTTGCCAAGGCATTTGATAAAATTGCTCAAATTCATAAGCAAGTAAGTGTTGTCTGACATTTTTAAAGGATGTGCTGATGTGCTGAAATGTAAAGGAGGGTGAGAGTGAAGAGGTGAAAGAAAATCAGGGAGAGAAAAGAGGGCAGGAAGAGTGAGGAGATGGCTGTGGTGTGTTTGTGTGTTTGTGCGGGACA
Organism: Amniataba percoides; assembly: GCA_037176925.1. NCBI lineage: Eukaryota > Metazoa > Chordata > Actinopteri > Centrarchiformes > Terapontidae > Amniataba > Amniataba percoides. The sequence continues at coordinate 13,888,721 of JBAJHX010000049.1, forward strand.
GAGGAGCTGTCAGACTGGTGATATAAATCTCTACCACAGAGGAAACACATTGTGTCGCACGACCCAGCAGGGGTCACAAGTGACACTGCAGACAAGCCGTGCATGTGTGTTTCGATATTAGTGTGACAAGGGTGTTCCACATTTATGACAACTGGGATGTAATACGGAGTTATGGTTTGGTTAAGGTGAGTGTGTATGGTAGTCCAAATATGTGACACAAATGGAAGAGTTGGGGCCTAATCCAGCTGTGTAGACATCTGCAGGAGTTAAAATGAAAATGAATGTTTCTGAAAAGTGTGACACCAGATTTAGCATGCATATCTAGTTGTACAAAGTAGTTGTATTAGTAGCTTAGCTTAGCACATAGACAGGAGCATGGCAAGCCTTTCGCTCCTGCTTCTGGTGTTTATGCAAAGATAAACAGCTGCTCGGCTCAGCCACAGACATGGCATCAGTCTTCTAATGTAAGTCTTAGCAAGGAAGCAAATAATGCATGATATGCATATTTATATTCTTATATTCTTAGGAATCACTATCAATCCATAATCAGCATTTTACTGTGTGAGCTAGTTCATGTGGAGCTAATTTGCTTATTTTTTAAGCTGTCAGGTTATAAAATCAAGAAGAACCAGTGGTTGTAAGATAAATGTCATAAGATAAATCCTCTCTTAAAATAATCAGCAGTGTATAAAAGAAGGAAAAACAAAGTAAAGCAAATTTGTATCAATGTGTTTTTCAATTTTTAAAAATGTTTGCTTTCTAGTGAAAATTGGATAATTTACTTTAGGGCTGGGGAACTTTTTCAACTGAAACTATCTTAGAAATCTCTCTCTATATATATATCTCTCTAGTGTCAAGAGGGCCCAATGCTGCTTTTTCTGTCAGGAGCCACAAGCCAGTAGTAATCCACTGGTTTAATCTTTAACAGTGATGATCTTATCATGTGTTTTTAATGTAAAATCTCAATCTGCAAAGTAACTAACAACTATAGCTGTCAGATAATGACGCAGTGGAGTGAAAAACTCAGTGTCTCTGAACTGTAGCGGAGTAGAAGTACAAAGAAGCAGAAAGTGGAAATGTCCTTAGTTACTTTCCACCCCTGGTATAAACACACTCCGAGTCAGACTGGAAAAAGCTGGGTAGCCAGAATGAGCAGATAACCACAGTCATGATAGCACTTCATTACCCAGACGCTTTCTGATAGCTTGTGGAAAGCCATTTACTGCTAATGCGCGAGCTGACTATGCTCAACTGTTGTCACTAACAGCTTTCTTTTTTCTTTTTCTTTTTCTTCCTCTGCTTCTCTTTTCTGTGGGGCACCGTTCAAGAGAGACGACACTTCAGGTCGAGCAAAAGCGAGCGGTTCAGCAAGGTGAAGCATACTTGAGTCTCTGAAGAGGAAAAGAAAAGCAGATGAGATTAGAGCATGTCAGGATGAAGTCATCGCAAGGTCTCTGGCTTATTTGCGGCGTTGGACGTGATGGACAGCTTTCAGGGCCGTGGAGAGGTCAAGACAGAGAGCAATCCTGCGAACTGTTGTTTCAAAGTCCTGAGAAGGAGGCCCTTAATGTACCCACGTGTTATGTTTGAGCAACAAATGAAACTCCTCTGAGCTTGAACGACATTGCTGCACGTCCACACAGTTAATTTCAACATATCAACATGTGAAATGAATGTCTACCTGCTGAAAACATTGCAAGAGTCGTATGTGTGACGCTCACCTAAAAGCACCCCCCCCAAAAAAATCAGCTGCTTTGAGCATAATTTGCAAAAAGTGCTGGCGATTTTCAGAGTGGATGCAGCACCGAGGGCTCAGAGTTTGGTCCGGGGATTTAGCTACTCCTGGAAGAAAAGGAGGGAACGATGTAAGCGGAACCAAATTTTCCCTCCAGTCCGAGATGTTCTGCTTGATGAGATTTCCGAAGATTTGTGTATCAGTCAGTGTCATGTTGAATGTTTTGTCTAATTCAAAACATACAGTAAATGCATCCTGACTACATGCGCGCTTTATCTGGCCAGAAGGTTTTTAATAATACAGAAGAAAAACTTGCTTCTTAGATTAAGTTGCTGTATATTACAAGTAAATGTTTAGCTACATTAATTTAGCCCTATCATTCCCCTCTTAGCAAAGTTGTGTGTCAGCCAATACAGCAAGCGAACCTCTGCCATGTTTTTGCGATCTGTCCAGACCTTGTCAGGCCCCTAAAAACACTTTCATTAGTTAAACCCCAGAAGCCCCCCGAATGCGGTATCACAGAAGTGTAGAGTATGTGGATTCACTCTGGCATACAGCATCTACTCTGTCTCAAAGAAGCAAATCAAATCAGCGGCAAATGCCAGAAAGTTCAGTTAATTAGACACCAAAAAGCCTGAGAACGAATTGGCTAAAATCTCCGACTGGCACAGGATCGTGTGCCCCTGCAGCACCGAGGGGGCCTCTGCATGAAAAAAAAAAAAAAAAAAGATTGAATCTTCTCAAGTTCAAACAAGTAACATGCCATCTTCACAGACCTGCAAGTGATACAAAGTAATGCACATGCATCTCGGACACTCATGTCGCCACAGCAGTTATATATAACTGCTGTGGCGTTTGTAGATTTCATCTAAATGGATTTTGCGCAGACCCCGGCTCTTGGGAAGCTTTTCTGCTGAAAGTCAGATGAGACGCATTCAGCTCTCGGGATCTAAAATAGCTTGTCTGGCCTCTTCAGGATGATCAAAATGCATGGAGAAGCGAGAAACAGCATGAAACAAACAACCCGCGTGTAGTCCCCCACCAATATCACTGTAGGTGTAGAGCTGCCGCAGCGGAGAGAAACTCGCAAAGGCAGAGATTCAAGGCTGGCAGAACGAGATGCTTTGCACTGCAGCCAGTCTTCAAGCGGCATCCAGACAGCTTTCTGATCAAGCTTGAAAAACTCATCAAGTCGTACATGCAGATCTCACCGCTCATCTACAAATGTGTGTAATTTTAAATGAGGTAGTACGAAAATGTGTTATGTTTAAAGGTTAGGTGAGGTAAAATTTGGGAGAAAAAAAAAGGAAAACATGCTGTTTTCTAGCTACCAGACACAACGGATATGAAAGACAATTCAATAAATGTGCTTTATTACTTCTGTTACGATAACAGAGCAGTAAACATCAGATATCACCACAGTCCTCCGTCTGCATCCTGCTTAAGTGAACTAAGCTCTTAAAATAGGACATCCAGCCATTAGCCCTTTGTGGTACAGTACCTACATGCTCTTGTTGACATTAAGCATAAAAAGAACATACACTTTTAACCCCCCTCCCCTTTTATCAGTTAAAATTAACATGCAGATTTAAATGTCAAGGTTAAATTTAATATGACGATTTAAAGAGCACCGCAATCATCTTATTTTGCCAAGATTATCTGTCACGGTGGATTTAGGGCCTTATTTGTCTTGAAGCAGATGAAAAAAACAGGAAAGGGAAATGGAACGGTGGTTAATTTTAACTCTTAGATTAATTCAGCCACAGAGGCTGCAGCGTTGTCTAATCGTCTGAGAGGTGTGCAGGTGTGCGTGCTGATCGAAGGGCAATATCATCACGTGGCCTCGCATCTGTATCAGTTGTGCCACCTGAGTGTCCGAATGTCTCTCTGCAACGTGTGGAGAAAAAAAAAAAAAAAGATAAAATAATAAAATCCACGAACCCCAGTGAACACCTTCGCCACGTACATCTGTGTGGGTTCATTTGTGCGGATTTGTTTTTATGCACATGCACGTGTTCCAGGGTGCATAAGTGTGTGTGTGTAATGACAGATGGTCCATTTAATAACCTTGCTAGCGTGGTTGCCTGCGGAGTTGGCGGGCCCGAGATGTGGGGAGCAACCTTGTTTTTCATGACCACAGAGAGAGCAACCTGTTACAACTGGGAATGTGTATTATGTTGTTATGTATGGTCTGTGTGTGTGTGTGTGTGTAGCATCACCATCATTTGAAGGTGAAAGTTCAATATCTCTCCTTACTCTCTCAAAGCCTTTTTCTCCCCAGTGGCACATACCTGCTTGGATACTTTTATGAACAGTTAAAAAAACAGGAAGCAAATGGAGGAATCCTGAACAGTCCGCCGTGTTATAACAAGATATAAAAGAAACAGCGGCGAGAGCAGTTTATCAAGGATAAATAAGTGGAATTTTATATCTTTAGGATGTGTCATCTGTGTTACACAATCAAATGCAAAACTACTCTTCCGCACTTCTCTCATTGTGCGTTTAAAAAAATTACCTGACAAAACTGTAAAGCTTGAAGGGAAAGGAATATGAAAAAAATAAATGGCATCCGTCAAACCCACACAAAGCCTTAAGAAAAACAAATGTAGGACTTTAATAACACTGCGTCAGAATTTACATGAGGGACAATAAAGACAAGCTGGAGAACAAATTGCGCGGGGGATCTAAATCAGCACCTGGGAGGACATGTCACCCAGAATGAACTGTTTCAACAGCCGAGGAGAAGGCCTCTCCAGGACCCGGAGTGACACGCGCTTGAGAGAGAACGAAATCCATTTCCTGTAATAGAAATGAGCAAAATGAGACGATGAGAGCATCTCAATTAAAAGAGAAAGAAAGATGAATCATGAGCGTATATCACATTCGAGTAGACAAGAATTCTCCTTCTTCTCGCGCAAGAAAAACAATTTCTGTTTCATTAAAACGAATCCTTTCAGGATTTCCTTTGGCTTCCCAAATCTCACTCCCCCACCTGTCTGCATGTGTTTGCAAATTCTCTCATTTCTCCCTTTCTTGTTTCATTTCCCCTCTTTTCTTGTTGTCCACCCTACACCTTAATTGCCCCCTTCTTTTCCCGGTTTCATACGACTGAGCTGAAAAGCGCCACGATGAACCAGAGAAATCACCATGCGTGGGAGCATTTGCGTGTGTGCATGCAGGTGTGGGTGCAAATGACCGTGAAGGTGTGTGTGTGTGTGTGTGATCGAGTGTGGGTTGCAGGCTAGAGTGTGTGCGCGTTAGTATCTGTGTACCTTTTGTGCCAGGATGTGTGGGACTAATCAGAGCACGGAAGACCCTGCAGTGGCAATAATAGCAGCAAAGAGCAAGGACGCTGGAGTACAGTAATGACTCTTTCTATCTCAATCTTGATTTCAATGTCTGTCAGAGAAATCGACAGGGTAATGACATGCATGACTCTGTCGCTGTCTTTCACTCTGTCTCCCTGGGTGTTTCGTTCTCCTCTATTTTTTTTCTTATTCTAATGTTCCAACTGTTCCCCCCCCTCCCGCCCGCGACTCCCTGCTCCTCTCTGGGTATTTTTTGAGCGAGAGCGAGGCTTTGTGGCAGTGTTCCTTTTCAAGGCATCGAGCCAGAGAACGTGAAAAACACTGAGAAGATGAGACAATGAATCACATGTGGAGGGAGAGAAAGAGTCGAAAAATAGGGGGAAACAAGGAGGAAATCAGATTGAGAGATGAAAAGAAAATAGGAAACACATGACTTTTCACATGAACTTTCTCAATTCATCGTGTTTCTCGCTCATGCCTCATGCACACTCTGAGTGAATGCTCTGCAGAGCTCTTATCTTCATCTATATCTACAATTTAATCAGAGACTGGATTCCAGATTTAGTACTAGGCATTTTTTTTTTTTTTTGCTTTGACAGGCATTTGTTCATGTTCGAACATTAGTTGGACTACTATTGATGTAGGACTAAGAAAAATAACTAGGAATTTTCATTTGTGCTTTTATAGTCTTAGAGGAGCCACCTTAAAGCCCACTATATGTGCACCTTCATGGCTGCAGTGTTATATTGCCCATCTCGATACTGTATGCTTACTTCGAAATACTATAACATACGGTTGTGCTTCTCTTCTCTTCCCGGGTGTAATCAGTACCTGTTCAGACCATGATCACCCCTAAATATTGATGAGTACATTACAGCTGTGTAATTAGCTCACTGGACTCATCTATTTCCATTGCCAGATAAATGTGCCCTCAAGCTGTTGCGCTGACACACAGGCAAACACGCACTTCATCGCACTGGATTTGTGGGATCCTGAAGAAAATCCACTTCTGGAATTAACAGCAAATGAGCAGAATGGGAGTTCTGGCAAGCAGCGGCTACTTATAATGTGTGTGTGTTTCAAGCATTGCTACCCGCCGCGACTTACTCCAGACCATCAAATTCCAGCGTACTCTGCTGTTTTATGTCAACACATGCATAGAAGATATGGAACATTAAGCTGTTTGTATTTAAACTCATCAACGCAGCTTTCATCAAAGAAAAAGGAAAATTTGCTGTCTCCGTTGCATTTAATTTGGACTCCTCCTGATTTGCTGAGGAAACGGCTGATTGTACAATGTTCCTGACTCTGTTCCAATATTAGCCATCAATATTAATCAGCAAGCTGTTGCCCTCTGCCCTAACATGTTTTAAGAAGTGAAAGTTTTTTTTTGCCTGTGACCATCGATTTGCCAACAGAAACCATAACAGCTGGTGTAGGTTCAGTAATCATCTGTAACTAATTAACATCTGTGATTGGCCATCTTGCAAAATGAAGCCCTTGGCTGTTGTGCAGTTAATGTGCAATAAGACCAGACACGAGACAGACTGCCCGAGTCTTTCCAGAGTCCAGTGTCAGGTCTGATACCAGCAGCTACCTGATGGGTAATCAGCAAAAAGTGCTCCTTATGGGTAATAAACAAAAAATAGATAAAAGCAATGCATTATTGGTGGTACAGATGGCGGCATGAAGGCTGCAGGTGGAATAAACAGCAGAGAGGAAAACAAAAAAGTCGAATAATGCACAGGGTCACAGTCTTTTTTCTTCTTACTGGTGTAATGTTTGCAATCACGGCAACCAGTCTTGACACTTCAAGTGAAATGGTTGGCGGCTGTACTCACTGTTCAATCTTCTCTCCTGGAACAGCTCACTGCTATGTAGGAAAGCACAGAGGTGCTTATTCACCTCCCTTATGAAAGATATAAATAATCACTGTGGGCACCCGCTGCTGTGCCAGCTGCGAAAATTGAAAATTACACACAGTGTCGCTGCACCCATCATACCTGTTGCCATGTGAGAGGATTTTGCACTCGAATAAAAATGTACATCACAATAAGAAACACATTTTAGCTCTGCAATTTTTGGGAGAGCGTCTGAGTGTGTTTTACTCTTCAGCATTTAATATCAATGGGCACGTCACAGTTGAAGCGCAGTCATTTCAATTCTCTCATCTTTCATGATATCAGAGCTGATTCTTGATAAAACCCTGCTCTGTGGTACAGATGTGTCATACTGCTGTGTGAATGTCAACCCTGCCTGACCCACCAGCGCATCCTAAAGTTCACTTGTGTCTTCCTCTGCTTAAATCCATCCCTTCATTTATGTGTCGATCCATCATCGACCTTCCTTCCTTGCATCCTTTCCAACTCTGTCTGCTTTGTCTCCGTGTTACAAAGTAAAAATACCTTCAGTGTAAAGCAAACAAAGAATGGCGCTATTGTTTTGATGTGTAGTGCCCCGTGTTGTTGCCACTTTCGAGGGCATGTATTTCCTGCTAGTTGGTGTTAATCTTGCCTTCATAAAATGTGTTAATGCCCAGTGTTAATCAGGGCTTCTGCTGAATGTGTCTGTGCGAACAACAGGCTGCTAAATGTCAACTGTTCCCGGATTATCTGCTGCCTGGAACCCCGTGATAATGATATATGCAGAATGCGTTTCTGTGTGGGTGCTTCTGAAACCGCGCATGCGTGTGTGTGAGTGTGTGTGCGCGATTGCAAGTGTGCGTGCGGTGATTAAGACGGGCTATTTCTGTTTTGCTGGCTCCCTGAATGATTTCCTTTTGAGAGTAAACCCTTTATTCTGCCACTTTTATTAAATCAGAGGGAGACAGAGAGAAATTGCGACACAGGAAGAAAGAGAGGGTGAAAGGAAGAGGGATACCAAGCCAGGGAAAAAGAAAGACGGGAAAAGAAAGGCAGGCATAAAGGCAGAGTTTTAGAGGGGTGTATAATCCCTGTAGTGTTTGTTGTGGTTTCTGTCGGCAGGGCGGTAGAATTTAAACTCTCCCATAAAAGTGAGGCCCGGGCTCAGCTATCCCAACTCACACAGCAGTCCTCGCCATAAGTGCTTCATTCATTGTTCTGTCAACCTGGCAACAAAACCAAGGAAAATGAAATGAAAAGCAACAGGATGAATTGATTAAATGATTAAACGCTAAACAACCGTGACAGTTGCCTGTTTCAAAAGTCTGCATCACACCAAACAATGCACATCACACAGCGACGCTCATGTGGAAACACACCAACATGCATATTAATAATCAATGTCCCTCATTAAGTCAGGTTATTAGACCTCGGAGTTAATTGAGTCATTCTGCTTGATAATAAGGTCACCTTAATTTCCTCTTCCTTCTGCCTTCATTTTTAACCTCCCCTCGATCTTCTGTCCTCTTCTTAAGAGTCCAACTTCCTTTTTTAATGCCTCCGCTCGTGATGCGTCTCCATCGTTGGGCTCTTTTCTCACATCATCTTCTTCTTTTTCCACTCAACTATGCCTAAATCTGTCTGCCTGCAGCGACTCTTTTGGTTTCTTGTCCTCTCCCCTTTCTTAACATTCTTCCTGCTTGATTTTTTTCAGATATATTTTGGACCTTTTCTCCCGCAGTTTGTTCTCATAGTGTTCTCATAGAGGCAGCAAATGGACCACTGACCTCAGTGCAATTAGGTCAACACACAGCAGTTACTCAAGTACTGAACATATATTTAGACTTAATTTACTTTATTTGACACTTTTCATCTCATGCCTCTGTATACTTCACTATGCGGGGAGGGGCAAAATTGAAGTTTCTACTCTCCTAGATTTTTTGACAGCTTCAGTTACTGTTTGTTTTTTTCTGTAACATTTAGTACACAATATGTGGTGAATTCTGTGCTTTCCATTGTAATTTTGTTCATTCATATTTAATCATTTTAGAAGTTTGGACTTTGGGTTGGACAAAACAAGCATTGCTCTGGGTAATTGTGATGACATTTCTCATCATTTTTTTTACAAACAAAACAACCGATTCATTAAGAAAATAACCAGCAGAAGAATCCAGAATGAAAATGATAATTAAATACAGCCACAAATGGCAATGAATGGAATCCAAGCAAATTACAAGCATCTGATGTGACCTCTTTGACAGCTTGAAAACACAGCAGGCGCATGAATTGTCACACTAATGGCAAACAAGACTTTGCTTGCCTTTCAACCCTGGACAATTGTAAACCAGGAGTGCAGACGCACACCTTCCAACAATATGAAGCAATATCACATTTGCAAAACTGTATATTGTAAAATGTCGTTTTGGCTTATTACATTTCATGTAATAAGCCAAATTAAAATGACCATTACCAGACTTTATGCATGGACTGAGTCGTGATCCTACACCGTGCAATCCAAATTTCATATAAATCAGTACTGCTGATTATAAGTTAAAAACAAAGTTTTCACGAACTCTATAGGTTAAGTGAAAGGTTAACCTATAGAGGTTAAGTGCATTTTGCTCTGTACAAGGAGATTTTCTTTTTGCTGCATAAACACTTTTTGTGTAATAAAAAGAAGAGGAAGACCGATAACAAAAACAATAGAGCTTCAGCAGCTGTTGCTGCTTGAATCTCCAAATACAGCACATCTGCATGACGCATATCATCGGCATATCCTGAGCTGATGCTGGTTTGAGTTACCCTTTAGCATTATGGGCACTCCCTCTCAATACACAAATTCTGTTACACCATCTGTTATATTGTTGTGTGTACCTGATTAATTACATCAGCATATGATATATTATTTGCAGGGAAACATCCCTGAGGGCTACAGAGAAGATGCTAATCAAGTTCAAGGCAATTTTATTAATCTCCTGTTAAAAAGAAAAATAATGCTGTCATCCAACACATCATCCTGAAACAGTATAACTGTGAGGGGAAAAAACACAAATACAATAGTTACCTCATATAACACACAAAGGTCAATTGATTTAACTTTTTTCAAGAGTTCATTTTTGTCTTCTGTATGTTTGGAATCATCAAATGTTTCTTTCTGCTGCTGAGACATGACCTAATGAACTCAACTGCTTTTTGGCCAAAATGATCTGCAGGACACTCTGGTTAAGATTAATTTAAATTTAAGCAGAAAAAGGACAAGGTTAGATTGTGAAAGATCATGGTTCAGGTTGAAATGAGTATTTTGTTAAGGTTAAGGGATCTTTGCCTTAATGGTTGTAGCAATATAAATGTGTTTGAGGTTCGGGAATGACTGTGGTCACACTTGCAATGACAATACTGACTGCGAGTCTGAAAGAAGAAAGGAACAGTGTTTTGTTGATCCATCCATCCATCCTGACCTCCTCCCTAGACAGTCTTTGTCGCTACAGTGTAACTTCACCTTATGTCCTTCTTTGTTGCCATCATACATCCTCAACTTTGTCATTTGAACTCAGGGAGCAGTCTTTTTATGACTCCTTGTTCTTGGACAGTCTCCCCAGTTTGGATGCAGGCATGTTGGTTGCATCTGCTGTGTCCCTGGAAGAAAGTAGTGGATGTTGTGCTTATTCCCATACCAATGCTTTTCAAACAGCGTGTTTAATTCATGGCTTGAAAAGCTTTGAATGTCTCTTGGTCTTTAGGATGAAAATTCAATGGAAGTCCAAAGTTTTTTTAGTTTTTTTTATCATCAGAATCTGAATACTTTATTTATCCCAGGGGGAAATCTGGTTATGATGTGACTTTCTGCTATGTAATTTTCACATTTCCCCGTCTTCACATTTCATTTACAATACCCTGCTCCCTGCCCTGATACCATGGAAAGCACAAAGATTCACATTCACAAATTCCAGGTGTCAACATATCTGACAAATCAGCTTTCTTCTTGCCTTCAGCAAATCAATCGGCTCCTGGATGTTGAACTTTAAATGTCATTGTTGAATCTGTCATTCTGTCTTCCAGGCCGAGTGCCGCACAACCCACCTCGTCGCCGATTGCCACCGCGATAAGGTCTTTGTATTATTTTGTGGGAGTCACCCGCACAGAAAGCGTTTCCATCACTGTCTGAAGTCTCTTCACTGTCTAGAGCTGAATGGGCTGATCCAGTGTTTCCTTCCCCACACTTGCATGGGCATGCATTTTAGCAAGATGATTTAATCATCATAAATTCATAGTAAATAGTATTAATCTCAAACTGATCCTTCCGAAGTCAAATAAGCCCGTTCAAGTGCCGCTAATCATGCCTCCTCTTAAAAACTCTCAAAATTTCACAGATTATAAACAAATAACTCTGATCTCAGCTGTGCCACACAATGGCTGCTGGTGCTTCCACCACCACAGTTTTTTACAGATGTAAGGCACTCTCAGGATTTTGGCAAGCAAGCCGGTAATGACAAGAAAATGTTTAATTTAATTTCAAAATGTGATTCCCCTACTTAGACTTTTGAATGAGGCCAGTAATGTAATGCTAAGATGTCTGTGCAAACATAAAGAGTGCAGAGCTCCTATGGGCTGGATGGTTCTGATATTTACTTTGAACAGCAGTGTTGTTCATCTTAACCATGAAGATGACCAAAAAAAGAAAGATTAATGTTGGCACTTTTATGACCGAGGCTGTATGTGTGTGTAGGTGAGTGTGTGTGAGTGTGTGTGTGTCATACATAGCCTCATATTTCTTGCCTTGAGTGTGCTGAGGAAGTAGTTCTCAGGCACTTATAGGCCAGAGATGCACCAAGTGATCTCAGTAAGTGCATCATACTCGGAGTGCACGGCGTTTCTCTCTCTCTGTCTTTCTCTTTCTCTCTCTCTCTCTCTCTCACACACACACACAAACACACACTTAGAGCTGTTATTGACAAGAGTTCCCTGGTGTGGTTTACCCTCCAGCCCTTCACCAGAGAAAACATGCCGCCCTGCTCCCCTCTGTTGTGTCCTCTCCTGTTTTATTCTGGTGTGCCGTGGTCCTAGCTCTGTCCTCCGCCTGCCCCGCTCTCCTCTGCTTTGGTTACTTTTGATCTTTTCCATTCTGTTCTGCTTCATTTTGTCGCTATTCTGTCTGTGTGCTCTGCCATTTTGCTGTGGTGCTCTCCGTTCTGTGTGTATTATTATTATTTTTTACAGTCATCCTGCTTTTGTATTCTCCCTTCTGTTCTTCAAACAACACAAAAATGTTGTTACTTTCAGAATTATCTAAGGTAAAACAATCAGAAGAAGGATACTGAAAAACGTGTGTCTCAAGATCTCCTTTTGTGTTACATATTATTTCATCATTTTTTTGTGCATTCACATGTAGATGTAAACGTATATTGAGCAATACTAATTCTGTTATAGATTAAACACCTGTATTGACGATATTAACATGTAATGTCAATATGTAATGACACAAAATTATCATTCAGTCAATTATCATCAAGGCTTTTTTTTTTTTAGCAGAAAGATTTATAATAAAGTTGGCTTTCAATAGTGAATGTAAGACAGAGTAAGGCAGGTTTATAGAGCGTTTCCTTCATGTATAGTAAAACAAGACACTCTCACACTTGCACTTGATATCGCTGCCAACGAGTCTTCAAACAGATAGCTAAGACGTGCAGCTGTGCTTTCAGTAGATATAGTGGAGGAGGCCCTTCAAATAAACCCTCCTGTAGTGGCCCTAATAATGAGAAGCTTGTCGCAAACACTCAAGAGACCAAAAATTGTGGCACTGGTTTGTGTTGCAAGGAAGCTGCAACAAAACCATAATGGTGAGCCGTTTCTTTAATGGGAAACTTATGATCCCCTGCCACAGAATAGACGTTTAACATACGCTTGATTTAGATAATCATCCATTGGCAAAGGGAAACGGTACACAGTGTACAATCCGCAGCTCATCAGCCGGTCCTGAACTGGCCTTTATTGGCGGCCTGCTTAGCCATGTAGAGCCACACAACCACAAAGAAGATGCCATAATTTCTTTAACCTGTCTCTTAGGAGGCTTCTAAATTTACGGAGCTGCGGTACTAAATTGCTTAAGCACCCCTATAGCAGAAAATGTGTTGAGATTATAATGTTACATTTGAACAGACACGGATAACTCTACTTATTTCTCAAGTAGATTCCACACCGTCCGCGCACACACACACACACACAGGGAAAAAGGTGTTGCTACTATTCACTACCAGTCAAAAATTTGGACATATCTTCTCATTTAATGTTTTGTTTCTACATTGTAGATTCATACTGAAGACATCAGAACTATCAAAGAACATATAAAGTAGCAACCTTCTGCTTCGATGACAGCTTTGCACACTCTCAGTCAGCTTCATGAAGTCACCTGAAATGGTTTTCGATTAACATGTGTGTCTCTCCAAGGGTTCATTTGTGGAATTTCTTGCCTTCTTAATGTGTTTGAGGTCAAATCAAAAGGTGGCTACTCTGAAAAATCTAAAATATAAAACATATTCTGGTTTGTTTAACACTTTTTTCTTTACTGCATAAATCCATATGTGTCCTTTCATAGTTTCGATGTCTTCAGTATTAATCTACAATAAAAAAAAGAAAGATGAAAAAAATCAGGAAAATAAAGAAAAACCATTGAATGAGAAGGTGTATTCAAACTTTTGACTGGTAGTGTGAATCCGCATGGCACAGTTTGCTTGTTTTTTTGTGTTTTTTTCTACTATTTTCAATTCCCTGATCAGCATTTAGGCTTGCAGCGATAAAGTTCAGCTGTCTACAGCCGTCACTCGCGGGAGAAGAGGTAGCAATTGGATCCATCAATTACTGGCATGCATTATTCAAAGGTCCCAAACATTTCATACCCAAATATACCCCTGTGGGTGTCTGTCCCCCGTGGACAAGTGTTAAACTGTGTTTTGAGAGTTGGCCCATTCATAGCGTCGGTGACTAATTTAAAAATCTCTTCCCCTCACCTCCTGTCTTTCTTCCTGGTCCCTGTCCCCATTCTCTCTTTCTGTCACCACTTTTCTCTGTTTTGCCTCTCACTCCATCTTCCTCTCTCCACACCCAGCCTCTCTGTCAGCGGTGATTTCTCCATCTCCTCCTGTCAGTCGTCCCTTTCGCCTCTTCCTGTTTTCCTGGCTGTCAGTTGGTCCTTTCCCCGGAGGCTCAGCTGGTTTCTAAAGAAACTATTTTAGACAACAGACGATGAAGCTGTGTGAAACGCGCACACACACAGAAAGAGAAAGAGAGAGAGAGAGAGAGAGGGAGATCAACACAGAGTTTATCCTGGGAGTGAAAAAGAGAGAAAGAGACAAATAAAGATCAGGAGACGCTGACAGAAAGATTGGGAATGTGGAGAAAGAGGACCAGAGGGTGGTGAGAAAATGATGCAAAAAGGTGAGTGAAGAAATGAAATAAGAATCATTCTGGTGCGGCGGAAATAAGCCGCTAGTCGAAGCGCTGCATTCAAACACTTAAACAAGGAATGGCAAAAAGACGTTATTGTTGAATTACCGTTGAGAGAAGCAGTTTACATCCTTTTTCCTGAACAAAATGCGGAAAAGACTGCGATGAAATTCTGTAGACTCCATGACCTCTAGACTGGTCTGAGCTGTCCCGATCATTTTAAACATATCTGACATTTACAGCCTCGCACATGGATGGATTCAGTCATGGATGGATCGCCATGACCGTGAGCTCTGGACAGAAACTTGTGCTCACTTCGATCATGACGTGATACGTGCGTGGGTTCAGTATGCATGGGGTTCACAGATTTATCTCAATACTGGAGCTAACAGTGAAGTAAAGTGGAACTAAAGTGGAGTAATTACCAACATTTTGCCTATTTCCCAGTGCATGCTATTTCATATAAGATTGCACAATATAGGCATGTATACAAGCTGCTGATCTTCTTCTTCCTTCTTAAATTGTTTTGATCTTATTCACAATTAACAGATGCATAAAAAAAATAAATGCAACGGTTCAATAGTTCACTGCAGATCTTTCATCGTCAAAATTAATAATTCATTATGTGTTTTTGGGATTCTAAGCCTTAGTTATTTAAACTACACTGGCTTATTGGCTTACTTGCAACTTCAAATGTCTGGCAAGTCACTGCGTATCAGTTTAGTATTAAATACCTTTTCCCTTTTTGCATAAGCCTATTACTGTGAAGCATTTCTCATACCTTTTTTCACCTCCTTCACTCATTTACTTCAAAAAGCAAACTGTTTTTAGGTTGAAACCATGAACGGTGGATACCACGTAAATCGGAATTTGCAGGTCGATAGGTCAAATTTAACATTGTCCTTTGTGCTAAATACTCAGATATAAAGCTAATCTGTGACCAATCCACTGGGATAAAATCCACAATTTAAATAAGCTACATTCAAGTCTGTGACATATGTGTGCGTGTTGTGCGAGGAGACATATTTTGAGTACTTGAGTTAACCCACCTATCTACTGTGTATCTAACGTGTGATTTGGTGCATGGCAAGAAAAAAAAATTACAGGTTGTTCCCCTGGCTATGGATTGCGCTGTGAAATTGCGCACTACAAAATACTCAACCGACAAACATCCATCTTTTTATCCACTAGATAACTGTGTCCAGCCCTGGCCTTTATCTGTTATCATGCTGTTATTGCTAGATTTCATTCCAAAGGAACAAAATAACAAAGTCGAAAAGACCAGGAGAGAGTCTCGTATTATTTTTCTTGTTCATCTGCCGTGTTCCTGCCATGAGCCCAAAACTTTAAGGTAATCCAAGTTTAACCTTTCCTGCTGGTTTATGTTAGTGTACGCTGCAGAAGAGCAAATAAACTCCAGAAGAGTGGAAAGCATCTTTATTGCAGAAATGGACCAGAGAGTCATCTGTCAAACAGCCAAGAAATATGGTGTCACAGAATACTTTGTTGATGGCGAGACGGTATTAAGCGCAGTTACAGAGAAAATCCCACCACGGCCCCAAAATGACCCACGTCCATGAGCCTGACAGGAGAGTGTGCGAGTGCAAGACGGAAAAAACACGTTGAAGGAGCTTCCCTCGGCAATTTTAGTTGATATCTGTGCCCTTTTTCATATAAAATGTTCAATTTAAAATCTATACACATAACACTGATACCATGATTTGGATGGTTCTTCTGTGTATCAGGTAACATGAGGCTTTTAACTACAAGTGGAGCCACTGAAACAGCATTTATTTTCGGTTCTGTACTTATGTTTGGACCGGTAGCGTGGACACTGTGTGCTCGAGCTCTGCACCTCATAATGTAAATTTGCCGAACAACCTCCTCACTAACCGGAGCAAAGCTCATAAATCAGGCCTCATAACTCTAATCATGTTTCATCTTGAAAACAGGCCATTTATCAGAGCAAAGTTACAGCACTAATATAACAGTTATTATTAGTATCTCAATTACAAAGAGCAGAGGGAAAAGAAAGCAAAGGTCTAGAAGAACTCAACGGGATGACAAATTTCATCAATCAACTGAACATTCATCATTTACACATTTCCAGCAGAGAGTGGCGATTGAATGCCATAAAATGGGGTCTATGTTTTCAGAAACCTAATGAAAGTGTCATTAATGTGGCTTATTACAGTTGAGATAGTTAGCACCTTTCTTTTTTATACACATCTGTTTGTCAGTGTACGCATGTGTGTGTATGTGAGAGAGTGTGTGTGCATCACTGTGGAGAATATCAGAGTGCAGGCCGTGTAGCTGAAGGTCACTCTGAATGGAGGCAGATAAATGAACTGGAGAGACCAACAAGCTTATTACTGTGGCACGCGTGCAGGCATAGCGTGCACGCACACACACACACGCAGATGTGCACGCCACTGCACACAGCAGAGACTTATTACTGCTACTGTAGTGACATGAATTGCTCCTCCTCTGATTCCCTCTCCCTGCTTCTCTCTAAATCTCACTGTGATAACCTCAGTTGCTGAGACTTACAGCCACTGATACAGAGGGGGTGAAAACAATGCTGAGAAAACCTACACAATATAATGCAATTTGGTTCAAAGGGCCTTCAAAGCATACTACTTTAGTGAGGCTAACAATGTTTTTTACCCCATGTTTTTGGCTCAGTACATCCATATAGTACAAAAAAAGTGCTTCACTTCACCATATTGGGTTTTATGAATACAGTTATTTCTAGAACTTAATGTACTATTATATTTATTTTCACCCATTAACATTTCAGTAAAACATTTACATATGAAAAATATATGTAAGCAATCATATTTTGCCACTTATGTATATGGTTATGATGCATGTCCACATCAAAATTTGCTTCCCTACTGCAGAGAGGAATTGGTGGATAATGGCAATTCCATTCACTTGCTCACAGAGGCTACTCCTGTAGAGCTATCAGCAGCAACATTTTCTTTATTGTTATACAAGTGTGAAGAAGCACTGCCCTGCTGGAATATCTTATCATTATTCATACCCCACCTTGAGTGATACCACAACCTCAGTTCAAATTCCAAAATAACCAAGGGGGGATATTGTGCTGTCCAGACACTTCATGTGGTTTGAGTTAACAGTCTAAACTGTTGCCAGGAGACTTTTCATTTTTCGTCTGACCCTACTCCCTGCTGGCCGACTGTCACTGCAGGCTTAATGACAGGAGCCAGATAAAAATGGCTCTGTTTGACACAAGATGGTCAACACAATACAGAAGCTCTCTCTCTCCTTATGTCTCTCTCTTTCCTTAGTACACCAATATCCTGCATTTATTTTGATTATTAACCACACTACACGCACTGACACTTGGACTCTAAATGTGACTAACGTGCAAGCTTGAAACTGAATTTCAGGGTAACCTGTGAACGCGTCATCTTAAGATTTGAGTGAGCGCTGAGCTACAAGCAAGTGAAACTGACCTGTGTAACCCCGGAGATCTTCTCCGTGCACAGAGAGAATATGTGCCAGGTCTCTGCTGTCAATTTGACAGTTTTGAAGAGGGTGCGATGGGACGTCTCAGATAGTTTGTGAATTCTATGAGGGAGACATGCAGCGGGTGAAGGGACAAAAAAAACCCCGACTGTCTGGGTCCGGAGTGTGAACTGTCTTGTTCAGCTGAAGTTTTCCTCAACGGTGTTCACACTTGTAATTGACAGCGTGTTGGCTGAGCTGGACAGAAGACACCGCTCATATCAAAATGTTCAGGTGTATTTTAGCTTTCCTTTGAACACAGTCAGCTCTGCCTTTGCACAGGAGCTCTCAGGCTAACCTTGACTCATAGAAGCACATGGGGAGTTTATTGTCAAATAATATCAAATATGTCTTCCAATCAAATGCCTGAACTAATAAGAAGATTACACAGCTTAAATCTTCAATGTCGACGCTGTTCTTAAGTGAATTTATGTCATTTTGATGTGGTGAAGCAAGGACCAATGAGGTTAAAGGTTAAGGGCTAGGTTACACTTGAAAACATTCACTTATGATAGTCATTTACAATTTTAAAAGCGCCCAATGTTGACCTTTTAACTAGTTGACAGTCTCACTTTCAGCCTCCACATAAGCAAAACATAAGCAAAACATAAGCAAACAACACCAACAAGGAGAAGACTGACTTCTTTCTGAATTTGAGTTGCTTCAGCCACTAACTGTCTCCGGAGCTGTTGCCTCCTCCCGGCAAGACATTTATAATTGATTAGCGATGCTGAGCACGAACCCAAGCCTGATCCTTTGATTTATGTTTTATGTCACCTGTCAAACAACGTTTTTTTTCTTGTCAACTCTCTCTCTCTCTCTCTCCTCTGCTATGCTGAGCTCCTTGTGTTTAAAACATTGTATGTATGTGAAGGTGGACGACCTGACAGCTCCTCGGTGGTTAAACCAAAACAGCTTGATCAGCCCCAGGTGATTGGCTCCAGTATTGCTCATAAATGCATCCTCATCAGATGGGACAGGGGTCAAAATAGAAAATTAAAGACATGTCAAATACATTTTTCCAAAAGATGATTTCTGTAATTTTAGGTAGTTCTCCTCACGCTGATATTTGTTGTTGTTGTAGTGGGTTTTTTTTTCCCTGATTTTCTGTTTAATTAGCTATTTGATTATTTAAAAATGGAGCGTAACATAACCTGAGTCACAGCTGTCAATCACAGTGATGTAGCTGCAGAGGTACCTGCAGATGTTTTTTCAAGAACTGAATTCAAATAAGGAGTCAAGAAGAGATGCAACTTTAACTTTACTGTCAGATGATGGTTAGCTTGCAGTTACTAATTACTGCTAATGGATCTGGTCACATGGCCGTACGGGCGTGACCTTGATACTGAGGCTCCATCACTGATCTCTGCTGCCAGACTGACAATATTTTGGCTTCAATTTTGTACAATGGGAGGAACTGGAGACAGGTTGTCCATCTTTATATACTGTCCATGGTGTAAAGCCTTGGGTGCTTTCCATTTTCTCCCTCTACGGACGGCTGCAGACTTGTGGATTCATTCATACTACTGTCTGTCTATGTCTTTACACTCACCAGTCACACTCAAAACAATAGACTGTAACATTAGCTATGGCTGATGGCTCCTTTGATGTTCACCATACAGCTTTCTCGCCATCGGGACATATTCAATATTAACACCTTGGATCAAGATTTGTGGCACAAATGAAGTGGGACCTCCCTAAAATTTGGACATTTCTTAATTTCTGTGCCTGTATGAAGGTGTGCTGTGTATTTATATATAGTATTCATATAAGTGTTAGCAGATGAATGTGTAATTACATGTAAAAGCGGAGGAGGAAAATAAATAAATTAAGTGAGTAAGTGTGAATCCTGTGTTACATCCTTATTCTGTGATGATGATGCAACGCAATGGAACGTGTCCCATAATGTGACAGACTTACAGAGTCTTACAGACTCGCAGCATAACAAAGACAAGCCAGTAGGTCACAACATGTTATTGCTGCTCATTGACATTTAATTTCTTCACTGAAACGATTGCTTTCCCCCTCTCTTAAGTAGAAGCTTTGCGGTGGGTCATAGTTTCTTTTTTTAAATGGTTGCTGGACTTATTTGTGTTTGTATTGTATGTTTTATTGTTGTTTTTTGGTTGTGTCCTCTGCGACGTGAAGGGTGATTTTATTCTTAGGAGTATGTTGTAAGCTGGATGAATTCCTTCATCGTCTTTTCTGGGTGATCCGGATCTTTTTCAGGAAATGTCAGAAAAGACTAGATTGTCATGCTGTGTGCTCGAAGGGGGTCAAGAATAGTTCCTTTTCATTAACTTGTTTTCTGTTGTGAGGGTGGTGAGTTGGCTAGGGAGACTGTTTATGGGATGTTTTATTTTCCCTGGTGAGCATCTCTGTTTGTCTCTCCGGGCAGTAATTCAATTGGAGAAAAATTTGGCATGGAGTCCAGAATGGTTATTTAAAATGCATATAAATGTGTCGCTCACCTCTGCGCAGCATCGTGTTGTCAAAGGGGTCAACGGGGATGCTGAGTGAGTATTTTGCAGTCTGGCGTGTAGTTAGCGTTAGCCTCGCTTTTGCCGTCCTCTTTTATCCTGTTCATTGCGCAAATATGGATGAAACACTCGTCGTTATCCTTTTCCTGGTTGATTGATTATGTAGATAAATTCAATCAAGATATTTTTCTCCTTCTTCTTCTGGAAGTGGTGGAGGCAGTGTTTCACTGTCTTTCTGCAAACAAAACAATAAACAAACAAACAAAAAAAAAACAATCATAATATTTACAAAATATAGTTAATACATAACATTATTTTAATTCCTACAATACAAACACCTGCACATATTCTGTTTATTTATGCAGACGCGATTCTGGCTTTTTCTGAGCCCCCTTTGAAGAACCCAAAACTCTTTGAACTGCCATGTTACTCTGCTTGTCATGTCTGTGAGGTAATCTTGCTGAGTTAAAAGTGCAAGAAAAAGACAGCCGGGGAGTGATTGTATGGCAGGGTAAAAAAAAAAAAAAAAAAAGAACAAATATCAAACCCCACTTTATAATTCAATCTAAAAGAGGCCCTTAGTTTTTGGGAACACGATGATCTGGATCCTCTCGTCTCTCCGTTCAACCTCATTGTGTCACATCTTGGCTTTCGCACAGCCCTTCATGGCCATGTCCCAACAACCAGATTATGAAAAAGATTAAGCAACATTTTTGACAGTTCTAATAAAATCTGATAAGTGGATATGTTATGCTTGTTTTCTGTTCTGTCTTGTTTTGGGAAGTGGGACATTTTTGTGGGGTTTTTTTGTGTTCTCAATCAACAGAAAACTATTTTGCCAGCTTCTTGAAAAATCTTGTCTATACAGTGTCTGTACATACACGACATGTGTTCAAATAGACGGCTTGGTGGGAGTCGATTGAAGTTAGTTTTATGAAGTGACAGAAGATGGATGTGTTTTGTTTTCTCTGTACTTACGAGTGTGTCTCTGTCTGTGTGTGTGTGTGTGTGTGTCAGAGCAGAAGTAAATCCAAGGTAGCCAGATATGCGTCACTCCATCCTGAGAGCCTGGAGGGTCGTTTTTAGAAATAACAGACTGGTGAGTGTAGGAGGGTTCTCTCACTTTGCCTTTCTTTTCCCCTCTCACATCTTTCTCTTTCTTACTTTCTCTGTCTTTCTCTCTGACCACAGGCCCTCCTCTCACTTCCTCCCACTTGCATTTAAGAGGGAAAGCATCTTAAGAGAAGCTGTCTTCCTTTTCAGACCCCTAATCCCTTGTCTATTCATCTTCTTTTCTCCCATCCTCTCTCTTTCACCAGACACTGAAATGTCAAACACATGATTATCTGCCTTCCTCTCCCTTATCCCTCCCAGCTGCCCTTCTCTTCCATCTTTCTTTTCTCTCAGCCCTCACTTCCACGTTCTGGTTAGTATGTCCCTGACGATACCTTAATTAAACCCACACATATAGCTGCTCTACCATTGGTTCACTGAAGGTTTTATTAATATTAATTACGGGTTGATTTTCGACTTGACAAGTGCTAATTGGAGTTTTTCCAACAATACGGCAGATATGGTTTTGAAGTGGGTGTTGAAAACTAGGTCAGACAATTATAAACACTGGCATTGGATTGATGCAGTTTTCACTCTGCCCATGTTAAACTGCACTGATTTGTCTGCGTGTCAACAAAGAAAACAGATTCTTTGTGGATGTGGTCTAAACAGCAACGAACACCCCGCAATGACCTCACAAACACTCGATTCGCTTTGCAGAACTGATGTGAACTCAAGTCTTTGGATTCATGGCTGTCACATTGGGAATACAGAGAAGAAGAAGACGCTGCACGAATTACGAGTCCACTAACATGCAGTCGTGGTTTGCACGTTCTTTCGGTCCAGGCACGGCGTGTTCGTGGCCGCTGTAGCTCATGTATAACCTATGAATGCAGCACCACATCTATGCTGAACCTGCACAACTTTAAACTTTCAGATTAAATCCCCACTTGGGCTTCCACACCCCTCCACTGCTCAATCTGCTCAAATCCTGTGATTCCCAAAGCGCTCCAACAGTTGTGTCAAGCTGTGGCAGGTTAGAGGAAACAGTTCAAATGCCTCGACAGGAGTTGTCCTTCAAGGAAGGCAAGGCGGTGGGAAACCCTTGGGGAAGAAAGCAGGAATGTTTCCACCTAGAAGAGATGAAAGTGTTCTGCAGAGCTGCAGCAGTCCCACCAAGCTTTAGAGGAGGAGATAAAAGCTCTTGGCAACAAGCTGAATGAATCTGATATTGCCACAGTAAATCCCACCCAGAACCTCTCACCAGTCGGGGTACTTATAGGGGCTGTTCAGAGCTAGTTTCATACTTTGTGTTTGTATAGCTGACAACTCAACAAGCTCCAATACACCAACCAGATAGAAAGTGGGCTGTAAAAATTCAAAGTCATAGAGCCCATCAAAGCTTGAAATAAAAAACAATTCCCTTCGAAAAAAAATATTCAAGGGGCATTACAAAGGAGATGACAACCAAACAAAATCTATTTCAAGAACTGACAATCATTACAAGCTCTTTTATCACCAAACTTGCAAAATCCCATCTGAAAATCCTGTGTACAAGTCCAGTCAAAGGAACAATTTGTTTTGCGTGTAAAAGGCAGGACTTTAAAAGTGGTATTAAAAGTGAATGAAGCTTGCCAAATATGTTATGGTTTCGGATAGCTCACCCTTTCTAAAGAGATATTAGATTATTTCTGGCCCTGACCTCAGGTAAGCCAAAAAGTTGGACAGTAAAATAGGCCACCAGTAAATATTATAAATACTTAACCATGTTAGGATGTTTTCAGAACAACAGAGCAGGGCATCCGAGACCAAACAGAGCAATCTCCACAGGATATGCTCACTACAATTCAGACATTTTCTAAACAAGAGACGCAGGCAGCACAACAACATCCTGTGACTGGCAAAATATTTGACTACGAAATGAGAAATAAGGGACCTTTGTGCTCGTGCTTGTATGTGCTGCACACACACACACCGAAAGTTGAGAGTCGTGAGGCTATAGTGAGGAAGTTGGGTATGCACAGAGTGATTAACACAGATGGAACCACGCACAGGAAGGATCAAACCAAATGGCAGCCTGCGCTTCCACAAGTGCACAGCCCTCTTGTTCTAAATGAGCTGCATAAACTAAATGGGTCACTTGGGCAAAGAAAGGCCATTAGAGTTGATTAGGGACTGTTTCTTTTGGCCCAGAATGCAAAGAGGTATAAACCACTTTATTTCTTCCCCCACCAAAAAAGAGCCTAAAAAACAGAAAGACAGGCATGTGCACCTGTGATGGATACCAAATCATTTCTGTTGGTTTCTCTTCACTTTGTGCATCTTAAGAATGTACTGTGGTCATGAGAAGACACTTATGATGATGAACCATTATAGTCTGTCACAGTAAACGCAAGCATCAGCTAATGAGCTACATCTATTTTTTTCAGAAATACTGCACGACAACTAGGGAGGGAACCCAAAGAAGTCTTTAGCATTAGGCTAACCCACATCACTCTCAGGGGAAAGGACAAAGACAGAGGTTTAATGGGATTGTTTTCTTTATGTTAAGATCACTTAGTGATGAGCAGAAATGGGAATTGAACCCTCCTCACACACACACACACAGAGGTCATGGTTGCCTATAACTGCACAGCTATTAGGGCCACAGGCTACCCCCCCCTCATGCTTCTTACATTGGCAGGCCACCCACACTCCCAGTAGACCTCCAGTTCAGAATTCAAAGGAAGCTGCCTGGGCTCCTATAGCAGAATATGTGCAGAGGAGATAGAGGAAATTGACAGTATAACATGTCTTGCACTTAAAGTAGGCAGCCAAGTCCTGGCGAGAATGACTGAGAGACTGTGTCATTAAGGGTCAGAAAGGTGAAGGCAGTCACAAAAGACCTCCCTCTGATTACTGAAAAAATGAGAACAGGATTCGCTCTTTGGCAAAGACAAAAAGACCCAAACACACGTCAGCTGCGCATATACGGCAAAATTGGCGGCGATGATGAAATAGATTAGATCATGCAACTTTTGTGCAACTGCAATGACAGTCACATGATCTCAAGCCAAAATGTGATGAATGGAAACACGGTCAAAGCCTGAATGTTGACTTGCTAACTTAGTATACAGTCAATAATGTTACATTCAATATATATGGAGGTATGATTTAATGTTATGGACAAAACTGTGTGCGACAGCCTTTATTTGCATTTATAAAGCTGTTTCACAAGTAGATTTAGTGAATTCAATTAATTTCAATAGAATGTTAGGTTTATCATACAATTTTTTTCTCACTTTAGGTGGGTAAACATGGGTTCATCCTCTTATACATAATGAGTTGACTTACCCGAGTTCATATGGCAGATGGCATGAAAGCGAGTGCATCTAAAATGCTGACAAAATTCTGCATTGGGGATTTTAGACTAATCATGAAGCTTAAGCCAAACAGGTGACATAATGCTAAAAATACAGTTAAAGCTACAGGGCGACAAAGAAAACTCACAACATCCTCCACCCCGGCACATTCCCACATGTAGTCTGCCAGCCTGAGTGTGGAGAAATCCATCAGTGGAAATAGTTTCAGCCTCTACAGTTGTGATGTCAGCCCAGAAAAAAGATGGTTCTTTTGGCCAGAAAAACAAAATCTCTCTTTTTTTTTTTAAAACTCAAGTAACCTTTCTGATAAAAGTAGATTTGTGTACTGCTGACAAGGTTGATGGCCTCTGCGTTTTGGTGTGTGTTCCTGAGAAGTCAGAGAATCTGGACTTAGACTTGTAGGCCAAGTTGCTTTAACCAGTTAACTGTCAAAACCCGCCGGCGGGGGCACTGTAGTAACATATTAAACTTATTAAATCATATTTTATCAATTTTCATTAGCATAAATTTATCACATAAAATCGCCCCGAGGATTAAGTGGTTAAACAAACTTTTGTTGGGCGGCAGTAGAAGAGTATTACTGACTTGTGAGATATTTTTTGTGCAAATGAGCTAATACGCACCCTTGTGGTCTTACTATATTGCTAAGCCAAACTTTCTTTCTTAACTCCAGTCTTTGGCAGTGCCTAATAGAAGGTATTCAAAGCAATATGATAATGTTGTGTGATTTGTGACACGTGCATGGCCTCTTAAAATCAAATGAATGATGAAACTCAAGCACATTTTCATCATTAAGGGCCCAAACTGAAGCCTAGGACCTATTCTTGAGTTTTGTGGTAGACCAGTGGGACTGATGGTAGGTTCAGATCTCTCGGTAGGGCTGTCAGGCAGCTAAACTAAGCCTGCTGTCAGCTTTTTGATAAGTAATAGTACTCTAAGTTCTTTCTTAGCCTCTTCTCTTTCCCTCTCTCCCTCTTATGGCAGACACCATTTTCCCTCAACAGCTTTGATGTTTCTCTCCTCCATCTTCCCTTCTGTCCTTTATTCTAATCCACTTAGTCTCCCTTCTCTGTGTCTCTCTTTCCTCCCTGGCTGTCCCTGTCTCTCCCCAATCCTTTCCTCCCTGCAAAATTCAGGTGAAACTTCCCAAGTTAAGAAGCTGCTCCCTTCTGCACTCCTGTCTTCTTATCATCCTTCCCCTTTCCATGCTTGCTGATTAGCAGCTGTTCTTCCCCACCTTTGTCCTCCCCTCTCGCCCTGCGCCACCGTGCTGAGAAAATTATCCTGACTTAGAAAGGAAGCATGATATTTCAAGTAACAGCTTGACTGAGAGAATGAGCGGGAGAGAGACAGCAACCGGTATACGTAAAAAAAAAGGGTAGACGAGAGGAAAGTGGATACTGATGAAGTGACAGAGAGAAGACAGAGGAGCAGACACAAAAATCAGGCTGTGCAGACAGTGACAAGAAAATTGACAGGATAACCAGGATCAACTAAGTTAAATGCAGACAAGCACTCAGACTGACAGAAAAACGGAAAGGGAGACAGTTACAAGCAGATACAGACACATAATAGACATGGACAACAGAACATAAAGGGCACCGGCTGACAGACCAAACATGGAATTGGCAGAAAGACATTTTTAAATGCACTGTTTCACATTTTAGACACATCGCTAAGGGACTTAAGAACAACTGCAGCTGCAGAAAAAAAGCCCCAACTAAAGTTCCAAGGGCAGCTTACATGTGAACGAACAGACACACGTGAGCATGAGAGCCGAGTAGGCAGGTGGACAAGAAGCCGCGCTGTATTCGGATGGCACATAAGCAGATGCTCGAGAAGGCAGACAGGAAATTGCACAAAATGAGAGAACAGAGACAGAAATGCAGAGCGTGCAAACAGTCAGGCAGACAGATCTGTTTGGCAGACAGGCAACGGAGGTGTGCAAATACGCAGGCCTCTGGGTGGGCAGACACACAAACAAACAGAGAGGCGAGCAAACTTTGAAATGAAAAGGCAGATACACAGACAAGTAGGCAAACAGGCACAACAAAAGACACACAGGCAGGGAGAGAGAGAGAAAGGACTGGAGAGTGGAGGAATATTCACTCAGCATCTTGTGACGGTATTACTCGGCTGTTCTTTCTGCCATCAGTCTCACGCGCACACACACATGCTTACAGACGCAGGCACACAGCCAAGCAATCCAGTGCTTACCCAGGCATGCCAGGCTGAGTGCCATCAGGAACCAGGGAGAAGCAGCGTGCAGCTTCTGAGTGCTTACACACACACACGAAAGAAAGAAAGAAAAAGTGAGAGAGAGCGCTGACATCTGTTACTGGCTCTAGTTCAGGCAAATCTACTTACGCCACGCAAGAACAGAATTCACATATGTCATTCCTATGATGTGAAACTGTTCATACATTCAGTATTTTTTTTTGTTTTTTTCAATGACACCAACACTCCACCTGCTGCAAACCGAGGAGCAAGTGCCTGTTTACAGCTCCAAAGAACATGAACAGAAATGTACAAACGACTATTCATAATTTAAGGAGCTTGGAGCTGTTTGCTGCTGTTTGTCATTTCTGGGAGGCACCTGCAAACTGTAGCACGGGTTGCCAGACACGACCGGTGAGAGCAGGTTTTGGTACGAAGAAGAAGAGGAAGAAAACCGGCAATGGCTCCGAGCTGACAGGAGCCATCTACACCCAGCTGTTGTTTACTAGAGAGACATTTAACGTGTAAAGTGGGGTTGTATTGTTCTGAGTGTGACTGGTGAGTTTAAAGATGCAGATCGTCAGCTGTAGTTTGAAGGGGACAGCAGAAGTCCGTCTCTGTCAAGAGACTTGGAAAATATGTCAGAGGTTCGCACACATTTATTTGTGTCTTTAAACTCATGCTCAATTTAGCAAAACTGATCAGTTAAATAAAAATGCGTTGATCCGTCCTAATACTGATCTTAAACCAATATTTGAGATTGGATCGGGACATCCTAGTAGGTGTATTTTAATAATTTAAGAAAGCCAGTCTACCAGTTGCCCCCTCGTCTGTGTGTTAAGACTTCATCTGTGTATGTGTGTGTCATGTTTTGGTTCACTATAACTGCTCTCATCAACTTCGTATTTTAGCCACAACAAGGCAGCCGTTTTTTGGGGAGGAAAAGCTCCTGTAAACTGCCTCTCTGTGCCCCCTTTGAGTACCACTTCCCCAGGCCACTTCATTGCCATTCCATCAGTGTCAACCAGATGACCTCAGACTTTTTTTTGCTCCTGTCCCGGTCACCTCACTCAAAATACATTTCATATGCAGCCAGAAAGGAGAATAAAAAATTAATAAATCTATTTTGCACAAGCCCCAACTCTGCTAACCCCCCCCCCCCCCCCCCCCCCTCCAGCATCCCTCCCCATGACCTCACAGAAAAGTTGTTCTTTAAGCTACAGGGCTTTTTCACCTCCTCTGACTTTTTTTCTCTTCTCCGTGCACCTTGGAAGTGGGTGAAGTTGTTGAAGAGATTCCCACTCTTCAATGACGAATGACAGACAGTGTTAGTGTCTGACTGGTAAACACAGAGGAGCCATTGGCAGCTAAAGAGACAAACATTTCCCCAGTTGGTGAACGCCAAAGACAGCAAATATAGGCACTACAGGCACGTATACTACAGTTAAAGGTTGCAGAAAGAATCTCCCCTGAACGACTGGCAACATTTCATTCTTAACACAAGCATGTTTTTTTTGTCATACGCTGTTTGGATTTAGAGCAAATCATTCCACTGAAATTGCTACCTTGCATTTGATAGAGCAAATTTAATGAAGGCTCAACAAAGGAGTAGTAACAGGTGCTGTATTTTAAGAGCCACGTAAAGCATCACGATAAGGTCACTCGTGATATTTCAATTTCAAACTATCTCGGTTTAACTTTTCATCCCGAGCACTGACATGGCACAGTGCATCCAATGATGGCATTCATGCTTTAACTTTGCATGGTTTCTTTCAAATAAATTAAATTGAAAAAATAAATAAGAGTGGAAAAAAAACATGTTATCAATCTGATGAAGTGTTCCTTTAATTTATAAGCGCTGATGGCTTTGAGCATATTCAGACATGATAGATATAGAGCGGTGGCAGTATCTGTCATACCAGTGATGTCCAAGGTCTCATGAATTTCTCATTTTGGTGCTTTGGGAAAGCATGCTCCCTGTGTGCTCCAGCCCTGAATTTAATTCAGACTTCGTCCTCAGCGGTTTAGACGGCATGTTGTATTTCCAGTGCTCTTATAGGCAGCAGTGTATATCTTATTTTGTTGCTGCTGCAACGACCCAGTTTCCCCACAGGGATCATTAAAGTTTCATTCATTCAAAATGTAGTGCTGAATTTAGGGATTGAGGTGCGCTTAGAATAGAAAAATAACACCTGGGTAAGCTGCAGCCGTCACAGTGCTCCATGCACCAACACTTGTATACACATTTTTAAAAAAGCTGTCAAACTTAGTCACCAGTGTGCTGGACTACGACTGTGCCCGAACATCCTGCTTTTCTGTGTTTGTCAGGTTCGGCTTCAACATTGTCTGCGAAGAGATAAGGCGAGTCCTCTTACTGGAGTCATGCCTTCTCTTCGAATATTGCTCACTTACAGCATCAAATCTCTCCAGTTCCGCTCTCCGTATCCCCCTGTAATTTAGGTGTGAACTCCTATATTTGCAGCCGCTATGTTCTGCCTCGCCTTCTCCCTTTATGCCCGCCTCTCTCTTCCCCCTCTTCTCCCTCTTACCCCCCTCAGGCGGAGAAAATGATCCAACTTAAAATGAAAGTGTGACATTTAAATGAGCAAGAGCTAGAGCAAACAGAAGGAGTGAAAGAGAGAGGGGATGAAATGGATGGGAAAAGACTAGGGGAGGAGGCTGATAAGGCAGAGGCAAGGACTAAGTGGAGAGAATATGTACAGGGAATAATGGCTGAAAGACAGCAAGTCTTTATGAGGCGTCTTTATGAGAAGTTTCAGTGCAAGAGTGGTTGAAGAAACAATACAAGTGTAACTTATTTAGCTATGTGTTGGCTATATGTTAAATTTCTTTAAATTCAAGTTCTAGGGTTAGTGTTAGTAGTAAATTTGTCTTATTTTTACACCCAAATAAGGGAGTCTGAATTTCCTCCTTCTGAAAGAAGCCATGAATAATGCTGAAATGAATGTCTTGCAATGAAAAATGGCATCAAAGTCCTGATTCACTGAAAAGCCCTTGGCCAGCAAATTAGTGCAAATATATGCTCTGTAGATAAAAAATGTCTCCAAAGTGAATAAATATAAGCATGTGTAATTAAATCAAGTTATATAACTTAGAACTGAGTAAATTTCACCAGCTGATGAAGACGCTGAAATCCCGGTCATTTAGTTAAACTTGTGTCTGCGTTTGATACATGTGTAAAAGGCGTTTTCTTGGTTTCACAAACAGACAAAGATAGTTGTAAACTACAAACCAAATCCATCAGGAAAAAAAAAAGAATTCACTCTGCAGCACAGAGAAAGGGATGATCTTCCTTCTGTCAACTGATGATCTTTGCTCAGGCCAAGCAAAGCTGAGAGAGAAGGAACGCTCAGCGAGTCGGAGAGCACTTTAAATAATTTCTCATCTCCCTTGTTATATTTCACACAGAGAGGTAAAACATGTCGAACTGTCTCAGGTCTACCACGCTCACATAACCCTCGTGGATGTTTCCTTATGATTTGTACTTTACACAGCCCACAGTGTCTAAGCCTCAGCGTGGTAATCTTGACAGTATCTCTCCTTTCATCTGACATAAAGACATTTTTGCCTTGCAATTTCGGATTGAAGTTTCCTGCCAAGGACTTCCCCTCACTGTTCCGGATCCCCCGCCTGTACCGGCGAGCTGACACAGCTTAATTTAAAGCAACAAGGGATATGGCATCTGTATGTCCTTTAAAGGTGGCGCATAATGTAATTTTGGATAGTAAAAACCGATGGGATTTCAGTAGGAGTAAGATGGTTGGCATTTCCCATGATAATTGTTGTCCTTAAATCATTAATTAGTAACTGGCTACAGATGTCAGTAGTTGTTTGATAGAATTAAAAAATAATTCTGGATTGGCCCTCCTATACAGACACATAATGTTCATTTTATTTGCACATGGCTGTGTGCAGTCCATGCTGGGGTAATGTTATATAACGTCACAGTGGACAGTACGGTAAAACAACTAACTAAGATTTTATGCTGGCTTTGAAACCGAGCTGTGTCTTGCTGTTGGCTTATTACAATGACAGCGTCTCCCACACATAGGCTCTATTTTGGCTGCCCATCTAGTTAGATCAAATCCAAATCCCAACTTTTACTGAGTGCTGTCGGCATCAGCAGCACTGCGTCTAACTCATGTGATGGCAGCAACTTAAGGTTGATGCAGGGTTCAGGTCCCACAACCGTTAAACTGAAGTCCATCTCCCAGTGAACTTGTTTCTTTGTGGTGTGTAATGAGGAGATGTAACCTTACTTTAGGTGTATGAAAGGTACAAAAACAAAAAAATATGGATAAAAAATTAAAGTTCCAAGTAGTTTTAAAAACTAAAGAGTCTCTTCTTTAGGCAACAGGGATGAATTCAAAAGAATAATTCCATTCTTACTTTAGGCCTTTTACAAACAAAATGGCAGATTTAGGAATTTCCTGATTTCCAAATGAGCAAAAGGATTGTAAAATGGCTCCCAGGAGCTTTTAGGAGTTAAACAAAGTTTCTCAGAAGTCTGACAATTATGCTTTCAGTCCAGAAGGCCAATATTTACTGAATACTTCAAAGTGTTTTTGTTCTTGTACACTGGGTAGTCACAGTAGCAAACAGATGCTTACACATGCTGGCAGTATGGGTGGATTTAGTGTACATCAACATGAGAGCTTTGTATTTAGATTGGTATTTGGATAAAGTGCACTACACATCATATTTCAGACTCAAATGCTTATTGGCAGTATAATGTTGACATACATGAGAACACAGACATAGAAAAAATCCTCTTCACTGAGGGTTTAATTTTCTCAATAACTTCATGCTTTTTTCTTTTGTGAAAAATGCCAACATCTCCTTTCAGCTCTTTATGGTGCTCAGGGATGTAAGAAAAACATAAACCTGAGGATCAAACATGGCTGGAGGAATGTCAAATTCTTAAGTACTGAGTAAGCCAAAAATGTTTTTTTTTGTAGTCTTTGTAGCTCGGTAGACACATAGAGTATACAGGTATATGTGGCATGCTGTGGGTGTGATTCTGGCGTATAATCTCATGAAGCTTTTCTGGAAATATGTGCTGTGTAAAACAGCAATACATGCTACATGATAATCTTAACCTACTTTGGTGCCTGATGGAACGAACACTTCTTTTTAGAGCAACAAAGTTTTGGGCAATGTATACTAACCATTTTCTTCTCCTACTCTGAAACAATAGCTTAGCAACGTTTTCTTCATGAACACCCAAGGTGCCAAAACGCCACAGAGCACGCCGCTCATCTGTTAAAAAAACAGACAAAACAGCTCAATCTGTATTCCTTGTGATGATGTTTTCAGGTTTTCAACGCAAACAACTTAACATCTCCCCTTGACTTTTATGTCCAAAAAGGGTCAACGTTTCATGTTTCAACCCCTAACCCAAACCCTTTTTATAACTTCAATTAATTACAAACATACTTATCAGCTAAATTAACACTTTAACAAACTTCAGCATGATAAGAACTACATAAAACAACACAATAATAACCTTTGGGAGGTACAGCAACAGTAACCAAGGTGGACTAAGGTCAATAAAAGATGTCATTGACCAAATCTCTCACTGTTTCACTCCACCATTGGTGTCTGTAAAATTGCACTCAAGTTGTTTCAGTTTTGAAATACTACAGCCTTCACTGGTTCAGTAGCTGCGGGGTAAAAGTCTACATTACATACAACACACAAATTGAGATAATTTGTGTGTCATAATGTGTAGGCAGTTTTGGCAAGTGCAAAGAGGGAATCAGTTAGCTTTAAGACTTCTAAAGGCTCTAATCCAGAGGTTTTTTTTCATGTTTCTTTTTATGAATTTGGGACGTATTCTAAAGCTTCCTTCCTGACATCCTAATGACGTTTTGTTCTTTATACTCTTATGCTGACTGGCTCACTATTTAGCAGCTCTTAATGTGAATGTGTCCTACAGCAAACTCTGAAAAAAAGAAAAAGACTTTTTGTTCCAAAATTGAATATCGACCATTAATGTCAGTTAAAGAAAAACGTCTTTTTTAAATAAAACAATCAGACAAAATGCATGAAAAGATGAATAGTTTTGTTTCAGAGTGAAAAATACAAAGGTAAAAAATAAAGGTAAAGACATTTTTCATTGATCGCTTCATTTATGTTCTTAGGCACAGCGTAGATGAAAAAAAGTCCCACTGGTGACAATAAAATCTCCCTATGGTACTTCATCCCCATTCAGACTGTCTTGATACAGTGTAGATGGGAGTATGTCCTGAAGTACTGAACAACAAAGAAACAAATAAAAAAAGCACATAATTTGTGATATGAAGCAACCTTCTTTGTGCTGGAATGACTCAGATGGTAAAAAGACAAAAGAAAGATGACAGAAAACTTAAGAGTGGTGCATCTCTCAGGTTTATAGAGGCTTTATGAGTTTTCCACAATAGAGGCTACAGTCATTCAAACATCTATGGATGATATCAAACATAACAAGCTATAACAAGCAACCAATGAGGCCACAAATTATGCCAGTTTTCTTAAGCTACTATGGATAACTAATGGAAATCGTCTGTAGTCTGTTTTGCAAGACTGTCTATTGCACAGCTTTCAGCAGACAAACTTACTGAAAACATAGACAATCAAATACCTGGGAAAGTCAGACAGCATGTTGTTAAGACAACAATCTCTGGAACATAAGAGAGAAAGGAAATGTATGAGGATAATCTGATATGGTTCACCGCACATACAACCCCTAGTGAACCAGATTCAGACTTATGTGCTCTCACTTCTCTGAGCCTTGAAGGGGGGGAGAGAAGAAAAAGTTTTTTTTTTTATCCAAACTGATACATGAAGAGAATCAAATTGTTTTGGCTTTCAGAGTCCAACTCAACAACCCTCTGAGAAGATACAACAAGGGAAGTCAGGCATTAGTCACATTTTAGGCCCCCCTCTGTGCCTAATCAGTGCTCAAGTGCTGACCCTATGAAAATCAAAAGTACAAACTACTGTGCATTCCACTTTGCTCTCTTGCTTGCCTTTCTCATCCTTTATGCACCAAGATCAGAGCAGATGCTGTGCATTAGTTCGCAATAGCCTCTCGTCACAGTGAATTGGGCAGCATCCGACACAGAGGCATCGTATTTTCAATCTATTCAATGGTTCCCCCTGATCTCTAGAAGTCCCTTGTATGAAATTACACTTAGTAGTATGAAACAACATCAAAAATGAAAATATGCCTTTCTATTTGCAACCCACCTGACGGATAAGTACACACTGGACCAGAATTTTCTAGATTCGAAAGGAAGAGTAATGCGAAGTGACTGGACACCAGAATGAGTAACACAGAGGTAAATTTAAGCAAAGCGCTGTATTAAACAAATATACAAACATAATATGACAATTTTACAAATATTGCCAGCTCTCTCTCACATTTCTCTTGGAGATCTATCTATCTTTTTAAGATATATTGTATTTTGTAGCCATGAATATATTGCTGTAAAGTTATTGCTTGCAAGTTATGTGTTTGTGTTTGTGTGTGTGCACATCTAGCTACAATGCAGAACATGGCAAAAGTACCACCCTTTGCGTATTGGATCTGATCTGTTGTGTCTCAGTCAACAGAGGGACAGAGTGACAGCACGGGGCTGTCACATGACCATGAAGCACCAACCAGATGCCCACCAAATGTTCCTACTGTTAAAAGGTGTCGTGGTCTGGGGCTTCGCTTCTCTTCAGAGGGCCTGTTGTTACTGATACCACTCTCCATGTAACCATTTAGAAAAACAAATTCTACTAATTAGCTTAGCACACTTGCAATTTGTTAGCTTTTTAAATGAGCCTATCAGCAGCAGCCTATGGAGGGAAACCGTGGAGGGAAACCTCTCTGTGCATCGGCTTTTATCCTCTTTCCTTTCCACTTTGTGTCCCTGTAATTGACTTAATAATGCGTTTAATTTATATCTATGTTATCTCCGCATTTCAACACATCTCCAGGCAGTGTACTCTGCACCACAAACACGACCCCTTAACTTTTTAACTATTTAGTCAGGTTTCCCGGGTCAGTATTGAGAGGGCACCTTGGATGGAGCGGTTAGTCAGCAGTTCGGTGCTGTTTTCCTCCCTCTGCATTAACTTGCTCTCACAGATATGTGGATAAGTCCAGACACGGCTACAGCTGCTGACTTCTCTGAAGCGTATAACTGCACTCACTCATCCAAGCTTGCAGGCTGGCACAGTTGAGCAGGTTACCTCACATCCATGAAGTGTAAATTTATGGCTCCCGATTCATTTTAAGAAAAAAAAAATGATGCCGCTCCATACTGTACTGTGTAGTATTATGCTGCAATATGCTGTAACATATTGCAACACGCAGTAGTAGGCAGTAGTTACAGTCCTCTCTGTCTTAAGGGGTGAAATTCAGAGGCCATTGTCTAATCGCATGCAATCCGGCACTGACAATAAAACATCTTAAGTTTTACTCACGAGACGACAGTTTATTGGCTTTGCTGGCATGTCATGGCTGTGAAATGTAAATCTCACAGAGCAGAGAAAGCTGTAATTTTCGCTGTCTTTTGAGGTTCAGCGTACATCGCAAGGTTTACGCATCAGAGCTGATAGCAGCAGAGCACATAAGTGGCGGCTGAAGAAAGCAAAGGGTAAAAAAGAAAATGCAAGAGAGCACGACACTTTTTCCTCATTTTTTCACAAAGAGGTGTCTCGCGCTGACAGGTATGCTCATGTGCACTATTTCCATGAGCCTTTGCAGTGACCAGTGAGAAATGTTTCATCAGGTCTGCTACCAACCTACAAAAAAAAAAAAAAAAAAAAAAACATCAAACGTAACTTGGAAATCAGCAGCCTATATCAGCAAGTGGCAAATTTTACCCTGAGCCACAATTGTAGCCCTTGGTCTGCTATCTGCGCCCTTCAGCAAAACATCATGGACCAGAGAGCGTGAGGTGATTTTTAAGTCGTGGTGGTGAAGACTTTCTGTGTACAAAGCTGCTTAGAGGGCCTGTCATCATCCATTGGAGCCAAGCAGTTGGTGGACAGATTAAGTGATGAGATGTCCTTGTTCTTGCCGGGTTTAAAAATCCACCAGTGGTCTTGCAGTGTTCATAGAGTAGTGAAAAGCCTGCCAAAGAGGCCCACTCCAAAAGCACAAAGATTTGGCGAGTGACAAGATGGCCAAAATAGACAAGTCCCCCCCTCCACAGGCTTGAAATAGACGCTGTTCTCAGAAATGTCAAGCTTTTCTTCAATCAGGCATAAAGATTAGGACACAGTTGTGTTTCTAATTAGTCTGTGAACGATGATAATTTTGCTGTATATTTTAGTGATTGCTTTTCAGAGATGACAGTATTTAAAATCTCTGGCTGCTGCCATTCCAGCTCTTCCTTTTGGAGTTAGATGCAAACAAGACTTGACTTTATTTAGCTTCAATTAGAGTAACTTAAACAAATTTAAATGAGTGGGTCGGAAATTCCTTGTACGAACCAGCAATGTGCTTTTTTTATCTTAAAAATATGCTTGGACAGCTAGTTTCATGCTTGAGGCTTGTTGAAGCTTTAGAGCAAAGACCCAGCATGTTTAATAGTCCAGCACAGACCGAGCCCCTGCAATATTCTTAGACTTAAAAGTCACGACAGATGCATACACTGTTCTTTAATTATAAGTCTCCTGTTGAGCTTGGATACAGTGACAGCCAGTACTTTGTGTTAAAAGATTTAATGGCTCTTTGTAAAAGCTCTCACAAGGCTGATTAATAGTGACACAAAACAACCCAATGAATTAACTTGCGTGCCTCTGTTCACATAATCTTAACTGTTAATCAACATTTGACTACGATTTCTCAAATTTCAGAAACTGCGATGAGGGGACGACTAAATTTGGGGCTGTATTGCAGTCTGAAGTGTGAGGCCTGAACAGAGGAAAACAGGTCTCTAAAGGCAGTCAGTGCAGGAATAAGAAGCGCTGACCCGAATCATAGGTGAGGCAGAGAGATTGGCAGTGGGTCAATGGCAGCATATGTCAGTCTCTGAAATGAAAGACAATCTGCAGGGGTTCTGTCTGGTACAGACAATGATTCACCGGGGGAGTCTGCGAGGCGGTCTCTTCTCTTCACGCTAGTTTTAGAGGATAGTAAAGTATAAGTCAAATCCATTAGTCTTTTTTCAAGGATAAAGACCAAAACAATGTAAGTGGACTACACTTATATTTTCTTACCGTCATAAAGCTCTCTAAAGCTGTCTAAAGTTATGTATTCATGCATCCATTATCTATTGCTTATCAGTCCAGATCGTTGTAGGAGCATGCTAAGCAAGGCAGTCTAGACGTTCCTCTCCCCGGTGGCGTTTTCCACCTCCTCGTGGGAGATCCTGAGGCATTCCCGAGCCAGATAAGATATACAGTATAATCTCTTCAGCGTGTTCTCGGTTTATCCCGCGGACTTCCTCCAGTTGGATGTGCCTGGAAAACCAGCTAAGCAACGGGCACCCAAGGGGGCTTCCTAATCAGATGCCTGAACTGGCTTCTTTCGACGCAAAGGAGTAGCGCCTCTACTCTGAGCTCCCTCTGGATGCCTGAGCTCCTTACCCTATCTATAAGGCAAATTGGTCTCAGGTGAGGGGCCAGAGTTAAAGCGTTTCACAGACCCAAGATAAATCAGCCACAAGTGGCCCGCTTCTCTATACCGGCCATGTTTCCTGTTCAGCAGAATTCAGCAGCCTTCCCGCAGAACTGGTTTAATACTTTTTTGAGACCAGGAAGGTTGATATAAATGCTTGGTAAAACATCTGTACCGTCAACTCAAAGGTGGCGTCTATCATGGGTCAGAATTGAGTGGTGGATATAATTGATGTGCAGCAGGAGGAGCAAACGAATGAATGCATGGACAAAATGACTCAATCACCGAAAATCATTCAGACAGTGTTGAAGCACTTTGGTTTACAGCGGTGATGGAAAATACCTTCACCCTCCTGAGATCTTGTTTGACCTCTGTCAGCAATTTCATATTTTTCATTCTGTCCGTCTGTGAGGAAGCAGAGATTTGTCAGGACCTTGGCTTCTGGTTTTAATCACATCACCCGTTTCTAAGCCAGTGTGAGTGTTGAACATGACCTGGACTGCACCAATCTGATTCAGGTGGATTCAGATTGCATAAAAAAATATGACAATAAGGTAATAAACTGACAAACTAGCTTCTCAACTGGTGTGGAGAAAGACATTTAATGTATGGATCATCTATGAGTTCTACAAATGCAAATGATTTGGAGTTCATTTCTTTGAAACCGAAGCGTAACACGAACTCTGTGTGCCATAACCAGACATAGCCAGCTGCTGGAGTAAATACCATCGACATTTCCCAACACTTGAGAAAATCCATCTCCTCTCCATCCTTGTCAGGACATGCGGTGTTAGAACACACGCACACACACACACACACACACAGACACACACACCGAAAGAAGGCAGCTTTCATGGTTTGAGAGGCGTTGATAATTTGAGTTGAAATAAGCTTGTCTTCATTAATGACAGTCACTGCTAAACCGTTTATCTTCGTATACCCAGGTTACTGTGCTAAAATGACTCCCTCTATGCAATTCCTACTAATAGCTCTCTTTAATGTCAAAGAGAGAGCACAGCCCCAGAGGAGAGCGCTTCCTTTCTGTGTCTGTGATGAATTTAAAATATACATGATGCATGCATGTGAAAAAAAACGTTGTCAAAAGGTAACATTAAGCCGCAGCCACCGACTTGTTTCTCTCCAGGTCCTGGTTGTCCCCACCACCCGTGTAAGGTGATGACAGGTGCAAGCTAATTAATGTAATTCAGTCAGCTTGAGAGTGAATTAGAGTAGAAAAGGGATGCAAACGATGAGAACAAAGTGAGCTCAGCATGACCGTGCATGGTGACTTGGCTGTGCTCAGCAAGGAACGCGGTGTATAATCTTAAACTGCACAGTGTATGATTAAGACACTGCACGCAGGCAATACCGGCACTGAGAAAAGCTAATATTGCTTTGGGAGGAATGTGTGTTACGTAAACTTTCAGAGTTTTTAGGATAAGCAGCTTTTCACCCTCACTCTAATTTTTATGCATTATCCATTAAGAAAAGGATACCGATTGCACGAATAATGTCCCACATTGCTTTTTACAACTGTGATACTGTATTAATGACAGCACAGAGTGGTGATTGAAGGCATGCTAAGTATGAAATAGGCCACTTAGTGCAGAGTCCTTTAATCTCTCTGGCGCAGAGAACATTAACAGGAGTGTGACAACATGCTCGACAACGGACCTTCAGCTAAAGAGCCTAATCCTGGGAAAAGCAGGACCCATAAAGTAGCAATACACTGCGTAGCTGGACAGCTGGTTTCTGGATATGTAAAAAGCCAGGTGTCTGTAAGATTTAACTGTAAGATTTAAACATTTGAATTGCAAAGGCGGAGCTCAAGAGGTGGTTTCAAGTCACAGAACACAAATATGGCTTAATATGGAGTCTACAAAGGTGTCTTTTTTTGGGGCTGAAACTGAAGGTAGCATCAAATATAAATGTGTTCCCTTGTTCCTTGAAATAGAAGGAGAAACAACAATAGAATGAGTGCCAAGCCAAATGCCGAAACTGGATGTGCAAGGATGTTTTCACTCATGTAACATAAGTAAACAATAGAACAGGTGTAATACAAAAACATACAGTGATTGCATGGAAATACATAACAGGATAAGAAGTCAGAGGACCATCATAGAAACCTGTTCCCAAAATAAAATCTCAAAGAGCTTGAGCTCTTACAAATGTAGAGCGGCTACTACCTCTAATACAAGCTTTAATACTCTCTGGATTTTTCTAAGTTTCAGAATCTGTGTTTCGAAAAGACGGTTACCGTCAGTTGATGCTGGTTTTCTGTTCTCTTATCTCTGTTGGATTTGCTCGTGCAGCGCAGTTTGAAACAAGGGCATTGTATTTGTGTTATAGTGCAGCTCCTCTTGGGATGCTGAAATTCTTTATATAGCTTGTAAGAGGGCAAACGCAGCAGTGTCCGCAAGGCTGACGTCCCAGTGGTGGTGGCAGGTTATTGATGGTGGTTTGCTTCTGAACAGGAAGCGTATGATGTACATGAAAAAACTCCTTGAGGATTGCGTTGTATACAAGTGCAATTATTGTCTTTTTCTTGAAAATGCTGGATAAGTTTCAGTATATACCAATGTTTAAGTAAAATCCAATCATATAACTGGCTGCGTGGGAATAGAATAAAGAGCAAATGGGATGATTATTAGTGTGTTTAAAGGATGATTGTAATAGCAGTCTGCATTAGCATTTAATGCTTTGATTGCACAACAATCTTGCGTCTTTTTTATATTTTCTTTAATGTGAACTTGTAATTTATTTCAGTTTAATTATGTTTTAAGCATAGAATTAATAGGTTATGCTGACTCTACCTTAAGAGATTTTGAGTTTCTACAGGCAATTAAACTCACAATATTGTTATCAAGTGGGTCTGAGCAAGTCTCGTAACAAACCCAGTAATTTCAGTGTTTTGTCACCTGGCAACGTATAGAGTCTGCAAGCTGCAGCTGTTTGTCTCTGGTGAGTTCCAGGTAAAGTGCTCAGTGAAGTTCTTGTTCAGTGCTTTTAAAGGGACTAGAGCACTGCAGTTCTCCCATGTGGTCATTAAATCAGGACACGAGTTACACCTGGAACACAGGGTGAATGCAATTTGCTGCAGCACCCAACAGAATTAAAGACCTGCAGTACTCATATATCCAAGAATTCAGACTGTGAGGAGCCAGTGTGTGAGCAAGGGAGAGGTCAGAATTGAGTTTTTCATTAAGCCAGTTTCCATAATATGCTCTATACTTAAGATGCATCTTTACAAACTATCCAGGTTTTCAGTTACACATTGGAGCTCACTTTAAGCCTCTTAAAATACCCTGTTAACTTTTGCAAACTGACAGCAAGTTCGAAGATAATAAAAACACGACTCGAGTCAAACTACAGCCCAAAACACACTGGTGCCCTTCGGCATGCACCAAGACCGCCACCCCATAATAGCAGCACTTTTTTGAGACTCGCTTCTTCGCTTGGCACATCCTAGTTATTGGACCATGACTTCTGCTCTTGTCAGGCGATAGCATGTCCTCTCTAGAGCTCTGGTAGCTGTCACGATTAGGAGGAAGAGAAACTCATTGTTGAGATGGAAAAAAAAAACAAGCCTCTGCAACCGACACTATCGGATATTAAAAAAGACATTCCTTGGTGAGCCATGGCAAACAAGTCATACAACACAAACAAGATGACTGAATTCATGGCAGCACTCCACATTTACTTTGTATGATAGGTACAGTATATTACATGTTGTGGACCTACTGATATGTCTGCTGCAATGCCTACTGGTGCAAAGTGCATCACACAACACGCTGCTACACGGTGGCATGTTGTGGACCTTTACATGTCTATTGGTTAAGTGTTACCACAGAGATTATTTTCAGTGAGTTTTCTCTGGGCACTCGAAGTGTTACGAAAGCCTCATTTTCCTCTGCACAACACTGGAAGTGGGTGAGGAACAAGTGAACTCTGTCGTGCACAAGATGAATAAAACAGCAGTAAGTAAGTTTCAGTCAAGCTAATGATGTGACAACATGCTTTGGCACATGAAGTTGCTTGGGGTAAAATAAATAAATACTGAGATGAATCATTTCAGCGACCTTATGTATTGCAGGGACAAGGGTGCTGTTGTTGTGAACTCCAATTTGAACTTCAGTATTTTCCTCATGCTGGAGGTGAAGAGTGGAAGACTGACCATCTAAATCCTGTCCAAACTACACCAGATTCACTTTGTGGTTTTGTTACTAAACTGTACGGCAATTGTGTGTGTAAACATCTCCAAATTACATAAAAAGAAGACGCTTTCTGACCTGATAAAGCTATTAGCAGCATGATGTGTCAGGACCTGCCGCAGCCGTTACAAATGTCTATTGGAGAAGTAAGTCTGTGTCATGAGTGGACAATGCTGTGAGTATAAGATTTATAAAATTACTACTTCGTAAAGTCCCTTGTTATAGTAATAATATAACATTAAAACAGCTGTGATAACTGCATTTAGCTATATTCTATTTTCCAGGACAGAATTGAATAAATAGTCAATACAGGGTAAGGGAATTATAGCCATTGTAAAATCTCTGTAAGAGAAACTATTCTAAAGAGACAGTATTGTGTTTTTCATGGTGGATGGCACCACTGTGTATGTACCACGGGAAGCAGACCAGCTTCTATTGATTTCAAAGAAAATCATTCTTTCATTGGGGATGTCTAACACCTGCTGGCTGTAATAGATCGTGGGCGTTAAGGTTTGGGACC
This sequence comes from Amniataba percoides, assembly GCA_037176925.1. Lineage (NCBI taxonomy): Eukaryota > Metazoa > Chordata > Actinopteri > Centrarchiformes > Terapontidae > Amniataba > Amniataba percoides. The sequence continues at coordinate 13,931,064 of JBAJHX010000049.1, forward strand.
ACCCTGGAAGACACACTGGACAGGAGCATCCATCAATTCTTATAAATTATTCACAGTTTCAACTTGATCACAGCATCCACAATGCGACAGAAAGCCCCGAGGAAAAATCAGTCCTTGTTTTCTTCCCACTGGCTTTGGATCTTGTCAGTCACTTTGTATGGAAATGCAGATGCTTAAGCAACAAACCTGAAAATAAGCAATTAGCGGTATCAACCACTCACCCTCTTTCAGCAACTCAGTTTTCTCAAAGGGATTCTCGCTATTGATGCTGAAATTGTCCTTGGTGGTGTTCCCTGTCTGTCATCCCCAGAGAGCCTCCATTTCTTTCCCTGTCTGACTCGCTGTTCCCTCTCTGCTTCTGCTGTGAGAATTTCTTCTGCTCTTACACACTTTTCCTGTTTCCTTTTGGCTCTCACTACCTTTTCTTTTGCTTTCTCTCTTTTTTTTCATCTTTTGCGTTTGCATTCGCAGGTATAGCCGGTGTTTTTGTAGTCGGTGCACATCCCATCTCTCCATTACCTTGTCAGTGCCAGCAGATGAGCACCTGCCTACAGATGAGGAAATGAGAGACAGTGAAAGAGGAAAGGAAGGCAGGAGTTCAGCAGCTGCGGATTATAGATATAGGTCAGGAAGGGGACATTACAAGATACAAGAAGATAAGCAGCTACATTAGCATACAAACAGAGGCACAGTCGTATATAGACATGTCAAAAGGCATGTATGCACACATATATATTGTCTTTCAGACAATGAAGAGACAAGCATATGTCTGTGCTAACCGTTATCTCACTTATTCATTATAAAATATAGATACATATATATGTCAGTTCAATGTGAAAATATGTTTTCTTTGTACACTTATTGCGACTATTCCCTGTTTTAAACACAAGTTCCAGTTAAAAGTCCTAAAATACTGATGAAACCATAGTTTATCATTGATTAGTGTTTGATTGAGTGATTGATGAGTATTTACTCATACATCAATAAACCACTGAAAGCCATAGGTGGGATTAATTTGTAAGATTTTGTACATGTAAAGTGAAAACTGAAAACATTATTTGTCATGTATATCCAATGTGGTAAAAATACCATACCAAAATTAAGATTAGGTTTTTTTTTCACTATGTGGCCACCCATACTTTTTAGCCTCGCCAGCCAATAAACCAATGGCTATCACTATCAGGTCTAACACTTTTATTAAAATAATCCCCATACAAAACATAAATACGTAGTATCTTTATATGCAAATGGTCTCATAGTATGCGTAAATGGCCCACTAAACTTGCCCTGACCTCTACCATAATGTCTGACTTTTTATTGTACATCCTCACTTAAGATTTTTGTGTGACCTAGTAAGGGTGACTGGTATTGTATAGGTTTCCATATGAACTATCGTAAACCATATTAAAAATGTTCATTTAATATTCTTTAACAGGTTAATCACATTCCTTCAAATGGTTGAAGTGACTGTTCAAAACATTCATGGAAAAGATAGATAATGGAATTGACACTCAATCTGTAGAAGACAGATTAAAGATGGCGTGAAATTATTTTTACAATGCATTTCCTAACTTCAATTACGTTCAGTTTTTCAGAGAAGTAAATTAAGCAACGTTTCCCTTCAAATAGCAAATGGATCTCAGAGGTACATTTTGTATTGTACAGGCCCTGTGTGTAAAACGTGATCCAGATTTAACGAGTTTCAGAGCTGTATTATCGTACAACTCATTTCTGACCAATATGGAATTGGCTTCACTCAGAAAATAGTGACTGACTGTTTTTTCCAGCTCACTGAATGCAGGTGTCAAACCTCACAGCCACATTAAGCAGACAGAACGCACTTTCACAGCCCAGTGTTTTTTTATTGGAAAGATGCTTTCATGCTCAAGAAGTTGCATCATCAGCGTAGCACCTTCTGCGAAATAAACATGCTAAAGGGGTATTAAAGTCACTACATTTAGGGCCACAGTTGCCTAGTTGACAATACTGATTTCGAGTACGCCTCACTGTTTCATTTTGAAACTGTTGTGCCTTAATGAGACTTTATTTTGTCTTTTGGGGTTGATAGTTTAACATGTAAATGCATTGCTTTAGGGGAATGAAGTTTATTGGACTAACAGTTTCAGTTTTAAAATACAATCGTAACACTTTAGACTGAGTATCTCTATGTACTATTATTATGAATTGCAAAACCTTCAGGACTGTAAATGACAAAAATGCAAATATGTCTCCTTTGCTTTGTCACATTTCAGATTTTCAGCAGAAAAGCATGTCAAAGCACAGATGTAAAACTGTGTAAAACAAAATTTGTGTCCCTGTATGGAGCTGACTATGTGACTGCACTAAATTATGCAGTACTGTACATCTATTCGCTGTTTTCCCATCATTTCAATTCCTTCATCCCTTTCCTTCTCCTCCTTCAGTCCACTTTCATCCCTCTCACTTGTTTCCTCCTTTCCCTCCAATTATCACTCACACCCTCTCTCCTTTCTCCCCCCGACCATCTCTGCCTGTTTTCCCCTCTGGTTCCAGTTTGAGAGGGAAATACTTAACCCATGACCTGCTGAACAGTCCAATTGCAGCAGCCAATTGCTACATCAATAATCTTTACTCTGTAGAATACTTCATGGTCGGCTGAGGTGCTTGTAACAACTCAACCAAAAAGGGACTATTAAAATAATGACACCTGACAGTGGGAAATTATTGGACTTCGCTGTACCTGTCGGTGAAGCGACATACTCTTCTTTGCACTCAGCAAGTCCCTCGAGTGCCAGTGACCCTCAATCCAAAGCTACTGCATAATTGTCAGAGTTGTCAGTAAAAACTTGATTTTTAAAAGGTCTTCAATAGCAGATTGTCAGTTTTGTACTACAGAGGACGTTATAGGACCTTACCAATAGAAAATCAATTCAGCTACTACTCTATTACTCTAATACTTCATCAAACAGTGAACAAGAAATGGGCGACCACTAATGCCTCTCAAAACAACTAACTTAAAGATGTTACAAACTGTCTTGTTCAGGTATACAGTCTTCTCAAATAGCACAATGCAGCTGGGAAGTTTTGGGTTTCAACTTTTCACAGAATAAAAGAGGGCAATTATAGGCTCAAACAGCAGGAAGCTATTAAATCTTCACTGTGTTAGAGCAGTTTCAGCATGCAGAAGGGGTTCAAAATAAGGCAACCTCCAACCTCACTGCTTTTTTTTACATCTTGTCTTTCAATGGGAGAAAGAAAAGCCAGAGCAAACTGCTGTATTGTAAGGTAGGAACCTTGAAACAGGCAGAAATTATCTCTGAATAATTGCGACTGATGGTTGTCAGGGTAAAGATTATGCTTCCAACAATGGCTGCGCAATTCAACAGAGAGATGTAAAAGTAAACTTTGGTTTGTCCCTCTCTGAAATCAAATATAGCATATTATTACATATTATATATTAGACAGATTATCGAGAAATCAAACACTATTTTCTGATACTGTTTGCTGAAATTAAGGATTGCAACTTTAAATATTGGTATCAAACATCTTGTGATAGATGAATAATTAAAAAAAAAAGCTATGGTCATTACTTTGACTGTGCAGCCTCAGTAGTGCATATCAGAGTTTCTCTAACCACTTACAAAATAAAATAAAATAAAATAAATAAATACAAATTAAAATGCTCATTAAATAGTCTAGGTCTGTGGTACTGAGAGTTCTAACGGGCTAAAAAGATCAAATGAGGTACAATAATATATTGGAGTAGAAGCATGGCCATCAAACGTGAGGAAAACAAGAAATAATTATGTGACACAGCCATGTAATGGCGAGGAGAAAAAAGAGAGTTAACAAAAACAAATGAAGTCTCCCGCTGACATCTTCAAGAGACGGGAGTTGGTAGTCGACATTAAATTGTGCTTTAGGTGACAGCTGCTGCATGTGTGTGTAATATGATTTTCCCTGGTGAGTATATTTTATTTCTCCATTTCCAAAGAGTACAGTCATCACATCAGATTTTGTAACAAATGGTCAAAACACAGACCAGCGAATCTCCTCATTAACTTCAGTTTCATAAATACGTCCGCATTTGACGTACTTGCCTGTTTGACAGGTGATGAATCTGACTGACAGCTCACCACGGTGGCCTATTTTAACTGTGAAGAGTGGTTGAGTGAAGGGTGAGAAGCCACAGATTACTGACACTGTCCTGGAGATGAGAAGATGTGTCACAGGGAAAAATACTACAATGAAAAGTTAAAGTGTTACGAAAAAGAATTAAATAAAATAATGATATATCACTTCAGCTTTACTTCATATAGTTCATTTGGGAGTGCTGTAAAGGAAGGAAATTGTATGGATGGGCAGACAGGGGGATGGATGGATAATCAGATTAAGATAATGTCTGTATGGCTGGAAAATCTAAGATCGTGGGGATTTGTTTGTTGACAAATCTCATCTTGGTCTCTCTCATATCATCAGTGAAGTTAATAGAGCCTGAAATGGTCCAGTCAACCAGCCATTCACTCTATTGATAACTTTACAGCTTTCTACTTCAGTCCAGCCGCTCCCAAAGGTCTTGACAGTATGAACGTTTGGGCTTTCATGTGTCAGCAGGGACATGCCTGATGATTTAAAGGTTCAATGTGTACTATGAATTCAAACAAAATGAAATCATTGCCACTGTATAACATAGAGGATCAATAAGTAGAGGATTACAAAGGGAGAACAAACACACTCACAAATTATGTAAGAAAACATATACTGATGTGAGAAATCAGCAAACTGCATGTAAGCCCCTGCTATAAGCCAATATCTGTCCTTTTTCTTGACCAGCACCGAGGTGCCTATGTCTGCACCACTGCACACTTCTGGTGTTAATGGGGCTTGAAATGGGCTGCAGGTACAACCAATCGCACTAACTGATTGAATTAACTTGTGATTTTGCTGAGTGATTAGATAGATTTCTGATCTCACAGACTGATTAACTAACCTAGTGGTGACAGAAAAGAGGTTTTCAAGTCACATGTGAATCGAAAGTAAATCCCATGTGGATCTCTCCCAACTAAGAAGTGGAAAACTTTTGCTCTGGGAGATGATTACACAATATTTAGCATGTGTAAAAAAAACCTACAACTTTTCTATGTTAAGGAATTCAGTTTTTTCTCAAATATTAAAATAAAATTATCATCCTAGCTTACCTGTCAGAATTGAATATCACAAACATTTTTGCCGGCTCTTTGTTATCAGAGCTGCAGTGCGGACTGAAATTGATGGTTTGTTGAGGTGTCGTAGGAAAAAATGATGTCTTTCCCTCTCCGGTGGTTAAATGAGAGAAGTGGATTACAGACATATGCAGACCTCTTTGAACCAAACAGTGATCACACTGGTAAACGCTACAACATGGTGTTTGGTGGTCTGGCTGGGGACTTTGTGAAAAAAAAACAAAACACAAAACGATGCATTTCTGCCCCTCGACAACTAATGATCAGAACGTGCACACTGTGTGTTTGCAGAAAGAGGCTAAATGTCACTCCATGACAGGTATGTCAGTAGACAGTAGGCAGTTATGTTGTTACTCGACTGTTATTCTTATGCTCTTACTCGAAATGATATTTCTTTTACTGCTCACTTTAACTTTCAGTTTTGAAAAATTGAGCATTTTGAAAAAAACTAACTGGCTTCAAATACCTGCTGAAATAGATAGAGGATGTTTTATGCAACCACAAGGTTGAACAGGAGGGAGGGCATGAAGACAAGAACTGTGTTGATGGCTAAAAGCTGCCTGTCTCTCACTGATTGAATCGTGTTCCTGTTTGCAGGTAAGTCAGTGATGGAATAATTCCCCAATCATGAAACACTCATGTGGAATATGCCCTGATCTTTTTATGCATGGAACTAATGTTCCAGAGAAAAAATGAGCGTGTGTTCCAAGCCCTTTCCCTTTTCAGCTTTCCAACCTAACATGGCATTTTTAAGCATTTTCTTTCAAGGATAAGGAAATGTTGAATTATTTCTGCATTAAAAATGACATAGTCAATAAGGTGAATATATACTATATATAAGGAACATACAGGAGCACGGTGAGACGTTTGCAAATCATGCAGAACGTAAAAATGACCTTGATTTAACAATGACATTGGTTTGCCCGTTATTTAATTTGTTAACCAGAATACATCTGCCTGCAACTGTAGGTGAGAGCGAGCAATGCCTACTTTCTTTGCAATATCAACACTGAATATCAAATGCCTAACAAAAAAACCCCACAACACAATATAAAGAACAGTGTAAATGTAAAGCCACATAGACAACAGTACAGCTGTTGAGAGTCTGAAATGAGAGACCTGCAGCTACACTCGCTTAGCTATGTGACAGCAATCTAATGCTCTGTGGACCTTGGGGATCAGAATATTTGTCCCTTGTGCCCCTCACACAATACTCGGTATTACAGCTCTCTCTGCTTCCTCGTGCCCCCATGCTGACTGAATATGGATCGGCAGCAGCACAGAGGCTGAACTGTGAAAGGCTGAAGGTCAGCGGGGGCACAGTGATGTTCACACGCACGTCATTGAAAATGTGCACGGGCATGAATGTTTCTGATAGAATTTTAACAGGAGAAAGATCTGAGGCTCTGGGAAAGCAACACCTCAAAACAACCCAAACTAGCGTGGGCAAGCCAACCAGTCTGCTCTGCCTGATGAAATTTAACCAATCACCCACCAATGTTTCTCTTAGCCAGTCTAAAAAAAACCCAAAAAACTGAGCAGCGACATTTTAGAAGGATTTCGAGTGCATGTGGATCATAAAGTCTACTTTTCTGCTTTAAACTACTCCAAAGTATGCTGTTGAAAGGACTGTTTTTGTGCAAGGGAAAAGCCTGTTGTATTACTAAAATCAAGAATGAATACACAAAATTTCACCCAAATATAGCATTTTTTAAAAAGGACAAACATATAGAGTGGACAAAGGCTGCTCTTTTACAGATGTCTCTACCAAAGCTGCTAAATATGAAAACCAAAATAGATGATGTACTATTTTTGATCTTAGTTTCTGTGTTTCACTTTTGCACTTTCTTTCATCATTATTTTCCACCCAGTTTGGTCTCAAAGCTGGATGCACACTAACACAACAATTTTCAGAGAAACTTTACACTGTTGTTTTTCCGGTGACAGTGGGGAGCTGTGGCTAAAGCCTTGAATTACCTCACTCCTCCGGACTCCCAGGGCTTTGTACCAGTGATATATGGCCCGACATACGGTCAAAACTACCTTTCAATTCCTCATTGTCTCTACACAGGAGACATCTCTGGCTTTAGGCTAAAGGAAGCAAAATGCTCAAGAAACACAGTCTACACTCTAAAAGACTTGTTCGAATAGTCGTGTCGTCCCTGAACTCTCTCATACCTAGATGCATAGATACAATACAACGCAGTATCTTAACATGTAAATATAATACATACGATCTTAACACTATCATTGCCATGTCAGAGAGGTGCAATGTTTTCAACCTGAAGTGTTTTTGCATAATAGTTTCTGGTAAGAATTGGACCTTTACTCAGCTAGTCTGGGATTACCGTAGAAAATTTGAATAAAACTGTGTGGACAACTAGATATGTATTCTGATTGAACAATGAAAGCAAAAGTCTCAGAGTGTACGCAAAAAGGTATTTATGAGGTATTTGGACAGCTTTAAGGGCAGGAGTATGCTCAGTATGAACTAGTTCAATGCAGTACAGTATGTCACCCATTCATGTTGGAAGGCACAAGTGTGTATAGCTGTTCTGAACACCCATTTACAGTAGACTAAGCTGGGCAGAAGTAATGAAATGCATAAATATAGAACCACCTTTCCAGCTTTTCTAGTGGTACACTTGTTTCTACCCAATGTGACAAAAGTAGTTGTCTTTACACTTAAAAATAGAACTTCAGAGAGAAGAATCAACCCTGATTTTTATCTGGCCAGCACAAAGCTGGGCATTCACTGAATAGCCTGATTCAAGAAGGCAGTAAATGCCACAAAATGTGGGGAATCTTGACATGAAAAGCCTCTGGATTGCCAGTGCCACTGCCCTAATGTGCCTCTCCTCCTCCACCATCCTAGCGAGTGATCATATTATCAAGCTGCAGGCGGCAAACAAAGACCTCTATCTGTGCCTTATGAAAGTCGTACTTAATTGTCACAAAGCGCAGCTGCACTTTGTGAGTGCCAAGTGTGAGTCCATTTAGGAACAGAAATAAAAACAGCAACACCATTCATCATTTCTGACTCGTCAATTAAATTGCATTATAATCATACAATTAAGCGAAATTTATGAGCTGGGCATTGCTCAAGTTGCAGGAGTTCAATTTCAGGGTGTAAAGCTGGCTAGTAAAACTGCAAGGTAACACGAATTACCTGGATTAGGACAGAAGCCACGGTCCATTGCTCCGTGCTTGCGCTGTGTGGATGTGCAGTGCACCACCGCTGGGCCATTAGTGCACCCAGCCAGTTCAGCACCTCAGTGACTGCTTATTCCCATCCACACTAAAGCAAGGTGAAGTGGCTCCCATCTAAAGTAATTATTCTGCCATGCAAGGACCTGCTCTTGCTCCTCCTCATGCAGCAGCACCACAGCAAGGTCGTTTTATATTTATTTAGCAGAAATGTAGCTCAGTGACTTTGGCTGAATGGTTCAACAATCTTGCCTCCACTGGTTCACTTCCAGGGGTTTGTATCTTTGGCATCCAATCTTAGTGACCCTTCGTGTTTTTTGTTCATCATCCATGCTCTGGTATGAACAACAGATGATTGATTTTGTCTGACAAAGAACTTTGTCTGACATGGTGTGAGCGCCGGTACCATGCGATTCTCCTCACAATCAGATAATTTCAGGTAAACCTCCCTCTTGTCAGGCCTCTTGTACAAATGTCAAACTGTCTCACCGTGTCAGCCCGTCTGCTGTGTCAGTTGTCATGTGGCCACGTCAACCTCTGTGATGTCACATCAACCTCCGTCTCCCTTCACTCGCCTCGTGTCCCACGTCTCTAATGGCAATGATGTTTAACTCTGGCTTCAGATACTTTTTACCCTTAAGTAGACTGATTCGTCTTTAGTCTCACAAGATATTCTGTTATTTACTTGTGCGGTTAGTTTGAAAATTGCCCTGGAAAAGGAAGTTAAGTTGACCTAAATTATGCAAAGCCTTGAGACCTCTTTGGTTTTGCAGTTGCTGCTCCCTAATGGAGAAATGCTTAGCTCATTAAGATGGGAGCTTTCCATCTCCATTTCCTCCTGCTGTCCTCCCGTCCCAGTCTTTCCCCCTGTCTTCATCTCCACTTTGGTTCCCCTCTCTATTCCTGATCTTTCTCTCTCCGTCTCATCACTTGCTATTTCATCTCTCCTCTTTACTCTCTGACTCTCCTCTGTTCCCTCCTCTTATCAGATATTTACTTCTGGTAGATATCTGTCTCTCTCAGGTTGGGATCAGTGTTTTCCCCCTTCTTAATTTATTCCCTGCTTATGTTTTATTTTGTCAGTCAGTCTGGGAATTGGTAAATATTTGCAAGGAGAGGCCTGCCGGTAATCAGCCAGTTGGCGTATCTTCACTGAGTGTCAACCGGAGCGTGTGTATGTGTGTGTACGTATGGGAAACTGCGAGAGATTGCATTTTTAATGTGTGTAAGACAGGACATGTGTGTGTGTGTGTGGGGGGGTTTATTGCAGGAGTTCTGGCTGAGGGTCAGGGATGATTTCAAGGTTCCAGAGGGAAAGAGAGAGATTCAGCAGTGGCAGCAGGCTGGTATTGATTAGATGTTATATAGAGCCTTCCAGATAGAAAACAAACTGTGGGGTGGGGGGGAATGGAGCAAACAAATAACCTCACCTCTAATAAGAGCAATGTTTTTGGCTGACCACAGTTACAGAGATTTAGAGAGTGAGAGGAAGCCAAAAATCACAAAGGGGATATGAAGAGAAGAGCAGGGAGCACGGATGAAGATATGCTATTATTCAATAAACCCATGTATTGTATGTTGCGGCATTTTAAATCTGTTTTGGAAATATCCACATAATGGCCAGGGCTTGGTGCACAAGAATTTTTTTATTTAACTGGTTACATAATGATGCCACTGAAGTTTTGAGGAAATCCGTCTTTTTAAAATGTTCCACATGGGGTACTGCAACAGTGGCAGTGAGTTTCTATACAAACTGCACTCCAGCATACGAGGGGAGGGAGTTGAGACGTTCGAGATAGATGAACCGTGTGTCTGTGCGGGACTGTTTAAACATGCACACTGTGAGGATGTATTATTGCCTGTTACTCTAGATCTGTTTTTACATCTTATATGATACTTGCGGGTACAGGGAATATTTATCATAATGATAATGATGAATGAACACTTCTACCAGAAGTCTGAAACTGTGAAAAATTGTGGCTTCGTTATTAAGGCAGGAGATGGTAAAGAATAAATAACAGATAGAGATAAATGTCTCCAATGTCAACACTTTTAAAACTGTGAAAAGGCATAACAATGGCTGGTGCCGAAAGAACACGGTATTCAGTACCTGTATTGCATTTGCCCCACACACAGTGTTCCCACTGTACCCCCTCCCAACAATATTTCATACCCACACTGTTTGAGCAGAACGTTGAACAACTGGACGCTGAGCTTTAACGGCTGCTACAGGAGTGCACATTTTCTATAGATAGATTAAATATTTAAATAGTATAATGGTTATGGATGAACACTGTTGTTGAACAACTCTCTGGATAGATTAAGTGTCTGTAAAAGTGATGAGTATTTCAGTTTGAGAAAAATAATGCAAAAATAAAAAGTTCTCACAGCTGGTAGAGATGGAAAACTATGTACCATCAATAAGGAGAGCATTCACTGGTCACCATAACCTGGTGGTCTTTGACCTAATAATGTTACTCAAACGCAACATGTCTTGTTGAGATGGGCCAAAGATTTTTTTTTTCCAGAGCAGTTTATCAGAGTGGTACTGGTACTGAAATGTATTCTGTACTCTACTAGTTCTTTAATGTTATTATCATCCACCTGGGTATATTTGCATTACAGTAGCTGTTGGCAACATTGAAAGTAATTTGCTTAAATTTTTGGATTTGAATTGTAGTGCTGTGCTGCTGTTGCCTATTGCAGGCTTAAAACATTGTGAAAATATAGATTGAAAGTAATTTCCTTAAATTTTTGGATTTGAATTGTAATGCTGTGCTGCTGTTGCCTGTTGCAGGCTTAAAACATTGTGAAAATATAGATGCCAGCAGGTATCACAATGTCTCTTTTAGTCCTTTTCAGAGAAATCTAATACATTTCCCTAATGGTGCAGTATGTACATGTGTGCTTTCTGAATAAATGTGAGTATAATAAAGCATGATTTTGTAAAGAAGATAAATATAACAGCCGCACAGAGACAACATTTACCATGTGCCTTCTCTGTGCATGTGTCTGCATGTGTGTACACGGCTATAATGGAGGCTGTGCCTGAATACCTCACGGTACTGTCAAAGTACATATTTTCACAGTCTTACTCAGAATTAGACTTATCAAGGTCTTGTCTTTCTCAGTCCCTCACTTCTCACTAATCAAAGTTATTCACTACAAAGGGATTGAGACCTTGAATCACTGCACAGAAAGATGAAGTAACCACGCTTTGAGATATCAGAGTGCACTGTAGAGTGTGTGTGTGTGTGTGTGTGTGTGTGTGTGTACTGTACACTTGAGAATAAAGTGAAGAGTATTGTGGAAAAATAGCGAGAAATGTAAGACAGTTTTGTGAGCACAATTTTTCTAATAATCCCACTGGTCCTAACTAACCAGTCCATAACTAGTTCTCCGTTTCTTGCCTATTTCCACTACTCCCACTATTTTCTCCCACTATAAGATTTTTTCTTCTTCTTTCTGTAGTGCTCAATTTGTACACACACTGGACTTCACTTGATCAAAATCACATGTAATATGACGAGGCTGGACCTGAGATGTGTATAAGCGCATCATGTAGAAGCGTGGATTTAGATTTTCAGCTTTAATGATGAATTATTTTTGGAAGCTAAAAGTGTTGCTAACATTTATCCTTCTAAACAGCCAGTGAACATATTGATTTGTGTTTTTTGTTCTTCTTTTATTGCATTTTATGTACTGTAATGATAACCATGAGGCCTATTATATTCTCTCGTTGTCAATCCATGCACTGTCTCCCCTAAATCAGTCACTGTCTCTATTAAAGCAGCAATGTACAGAAATACTGAAGGCAGATTAACCATCAAAAAGTAAAACAAACATAAGCTTCTGATTCCTAGCCAACAACCAAACCACAAGCCTACACCTACTATGTATATAAGGTGTGAGATGACTTTTGTTGTGCTACATGCTACATAAATAAAAGTGAACAAAGCCATTTTAATGTCAACTGTTGCTAAGAGATTTTATCAAGCGTTATTTGTTATTTATTTTTCTTCCCTTTTTATATTGTAGAAACTGTTTTAATACAACAATGGAAGCCAAACTGGCTTCTGACTGATTGGCACGGTGGTCCTGTATCTGTGCTGGAAGTGATTCCTGCTCCACTTGTGGATCAGAGAGGTAAACAACTCTGTGCTTCAATTTCTGTGGGAACTGAAGCAAGCCCGATTGGCTTTCACCTGGTTGTTGGATTCAGTATGTCAGAGCACATTTGCAAAAAGTTTTTCACTGTAGAGTGGCTGGAAACCTTGTAAATCTCTGTAGCTCAGAGGGCCTCGCCAGGCTGCAACATCAGGTCTGGTTTACAATACATAGCAGTCAATCACTCTCCCAGCTCGAGTGCATATATCCCAACAGCCTTGAGACTATATGCCATAGTACTTTGATGGTAATTAATGGTATTTTTGGTTTTGTAATGGCACCTCCCATCGCCCCTGATCGTATGCTCTTTTATATACTACCATCAAAATCTGATCAAAACTTCTAAAGCATCCTGTAAGAACTGCATTCATTAGAACATTTTCCTGTAGTTCAAATAAGATAATGGTTGATTTAATGGAAGTTGTACTTGCAAGTGGTATTTTGTAATATTATGGTGCAATATTGTTGTATTGTTACACCATAGACATACAGCGGCATGGTTTATGCTGATACTGTACCATCACCAGTGACTAAATTAAAATGCTAATTTGTATGGTTTACTAATTAGGTTTAAGATTTAGCATATCATTAATTTTAATAGATATTTCTTCTAACGCTCTTTTATCCTCAATCCTCTGCTTTTAAAAACTTTCATCTCTCCATTTCTCTTTTCCTCCTTTGTTACACCTCTCTCATTTTTGTCTTTTTTCCTGCGACAGGCTCGCCCCATTAGATTATTCTCCGCGGTACACCAAGATTTACGCTTACCTCGATACGGCACATGCCTCCCACGCCAGCAATACACACAAACATCTATTTGTCTATTTTTCAATCCATCTTCATCAGATTATTCTCCACGGTATACGCCAAAATTAACGCACACCTAAAATACATTCCTCCCACACCAACGGCACGCACGCACGAATATAAGCGAACAGGCACGCACACACACTAAAACACACGGGCACATTAGTGTTGACAAAATTAAATGAAGCCTATGCTCTGGAGGAATTATGTACATGTTCCAGCATATAACACGGATGGCAAAACGAAGAGAAAACACAGGCATTACACCTTCAGATGTGAGGGTTTGAAATGTGATCGTTATTCTAAAATAGTGTTCAGATTTTCCATGACATAGTCGTCATTGGTAATGCCCTCTTAGTTTGATCATTTGCAGCAGTTATCTGGTAGTATTATTTTCTGAAGAAGCTCATTTAAGGTGAGATCTAAATTCTCAGATCCCCACACACAGCACTGCGTCTGTGCGATTGATTAAGAGATGAAACATATAGGACATTGCCCTTGCTGTACGCTTCTCTCTCTTGAAAAATCTTTACATGCGCCCTGACTTGCTGCTGCAACTGTAATTATGCATTTATCTAACGCTTCATTCTTGCATTCTCTCCTCCGTCCACCTCTAATTCAGAGTGAATGCATGACATTTTTACCCACTTGTGCCAGTGAACGTTTCACCCCTCTCCGTTGCGCTGTCTCTGATGGGGTTAAATTTCATACAGGTGGAAACCCATGCTCAAGCACACACATGAAGGGGAAAGAGTCATATACAGAAAAGGGGAACACAGGTTTAACAGTACATCTATAACCTTCTCCTTCATGGTGGTGAGATTCCCTGATGGAGGTATCATCACCATCGTTACTGCCTTCATCTTTAGTCCTCAGGGTGAGTGTGGAAGAAACCTCATGCAGGTGTTGGAGTCACAGATGTATCTGGCAGTGAGGAGACCCCCCGCCGCTTCCAAGCCCTGTGAGACAGGAGGGCACTAACTCACGGAGGGTTTACAGAAATAAACACAGAAATTACGTTTCATGGCCTGATGTCGTCTCAGCGAGCGTAACAAAACAGTGGGGGCAGTCCTGCGCCCAGGTGGCGAGTGCTGTATGTAATTTTAAGTGTTCAGTGGAGAGTAGCGGAGCTCTGTGAGACAGTTGGGGTGTGGTCTGCACAGAGCAGCGGAAAGAAAAGGGAGAAAGCATCAGAGAGGAAAAAAAGAAAAGCTGCATATGTGGCCAGATAAATATGATGTGCGAAAATGTGCTTGTGCATTATGTTACGTGTCTCCTGTCACGCTCCATCCTCCTAAACTGACTTGTTGCCTGTTCATCATTGCCTGGGGCACCATGGCAACATGGTGACCATGAAATGCTGGATGTCACTTTCTCCACGCGTGTCTATTTGTGTGCTTGTGTGTGTGTGTGGGAGAGAGGGAGAAAGCGAGAGACAAAAGGAAGGGGGTGGGGTGGGGGGTGGGGGGGGGGGGGGGTGCATGTGTCAGTGTGAGTGTTAGATGAAGAGTTTTTAGGGGATACATCGAGACAGGTGCTGGTGCTGCGCTCTGTCTCTCTCTCCTCCTCTTTCACACATCCTCTCACCCGCGCTCTCTCGCTGTGTCACTGCTGGTTGGCGGGTAACCATGAGAAACAGACCCGAAATCACGATTTTTAAAAAAAAAAATAGCACATCAACATCTGCATCATCACGCTCGCAGGAAAAGCCTCACCACCACGAGGCGGCAAGACTCCTGTACTTGTGATTCACTTTTTAACATTCATCACGCAGGGGGTTAATCGAATGCAGGCACTCTGGAAACATTTTTGGTATTTTGTTGAGCAGCCGCAAAGTCTCAGTAATTGGGGACGGCTTCTGTGAGTGCCTCATCAAGTGGAGAGTATTGTTTAAAAAAAGAATGACATCTCATCTTTCTGGTTAGGTTGACAGACGTGTCTCTCTGGAAATCTTTCTCCAAAATGACGAGTGGTTTGCATTTGAGATTATTTATTAGTTTTTATGTGAATGACTCGGCTTACTGGGAAGTCCCTCATCAGTGAGCAGGGAATGCAACTGTCAGATTATCAGTATGGTGGTCACAACTGCAGCTGGTGAAATTTAAATCAGATGAAGAAAATGAACAGATCGGGAGACCGGACTTTAATGAAAATAAGTAAAAAACTATGAGGACTGATCACGTACCAGGACCATCGAGTTTTATGAGCTTTTCAACATAATACACATGGCACAGATGAAGGCAGCTGTAGAGACGAATATCACCCACATATTCTATCTCGAGTGTTTTCAGCCTCCAAAATCAGCTCAATGCAGACACCTACAAGGTGTCATTGCAACTTTGCATTAATTTAAGTTGCATTACAGCTGCTCTAACGTAGTTGTTTTAAAACGGTGTTTTAATGTTTTAATCGCATGAAATTTTGAGTCTGTGGATGGCGTAATCTGATACTGCTTATGCAAAATAAACCCCTCTCTCTCTCTCTCTCTCTCTCTCTCCCCAACTTTCTCACCCCCGCGCACGCACATTCATGTTCAACAGGAGATCAAAGTGTTCGTGTAGCTCCTGGAGATTTTCTTTGAGAGTTGCAGTGCATTACTCCTGCCTGACTGACCGAGCTGCTGTTGTGTCAGCATGTGATGATGGTCGTCATTGTCACTTTTGTGATTCATCGCCATTAGGCTTTCATCTGTTTCTGCCTTTCTTTATGTTTTCAGTAACATCATGGCCATCTCCATTCTTTTATCTCTCCCTCAAAACTACAGGTGTTTTGCTTTATTCTTATTTTCCAGGTGCCACATGTGGCATCAGTGGCTGCCACTGAAATCAGAAGCAATGTTACTACCAGCAATTTAATTAAGGAAGCCTAAAAGCTGACTTAAGCCCTGAAAAGTATGTAGAATATATGTGATGCTTTATTTGGGGCATTTTTAAGGCCTGCGGTGTACAACACAGTTGGAAATTGAGTGGTATTTTAAAAAAATCATCACACATTTAAAGTGAGTGTGATAAGGGCTAGTATCAGTCAGTGGCAAGCAAATGAGCTCCATTCCTCCCCCTTAAAAAGCATGACATACTGTTTAGTAATGGAGTGGAAAGTCCAGCCCAGCTTCATCAGGAAACTAATATTCCTGCCCTGCAGTTGTGGAGTCACGAATGCAAATGAAACAGCAGCCAAAGTATGACTTTTATGGAAGCACAAATACACCACCAGGGGTACATCATTTGAAGCTGACATCATTTGAAAAGAACAACCATATTTGTCTTTATTTATTATTGCATAAAATGACAATTCCTCCAATCATCCCGCTCACAATCCAACGAATAATTGTGTAACTCTTGTTCAGCAAATTACAGTCATTTTCTGACCTGGTGCAATTAAATTTATCCGACACTATTCAGATGTTCTCTCTGTGAACAGTCATGATTCTGCCACCACACATCACATTGCTAATTGTTGCCACGGACCTCTGTTGCAATTAAAATGCAATGCTTCAGGCACTACTTGCCAGACCTGATGGAAAGGAGGAGATGATGCACGCAGCTGTTGTAGTCCGGTGACCCGCTGCTTTAAGATGTGCTGGGTTGCCGAGGGAGGATTGGTGGGATTTGGCAGCCACTAGGACGTTCAGTGATGTAGAGAGGAGAGGCTTTTAATTGCCTCAGTATTTTTTCATGGAACTGTGTGTGTGTGCGTGTGTGTGTGCGCGTGAGCGTGTATAATAATTCCCCCGGTTTAAACACTCCTGATAATCACCATATAAGGTCTGAACCAACCAGTTTGATTAACCAGGAGCTCAACAGTTTTTGTGCTTGACGCTGGCTGCTTGAGATTTATTCTTCAATTGATCTGCTGTTGAAGTATCACGTTGCAGTAAATCTGATGTGCCTAATTGGGCTTTGACTGTGCTCCGCTGACCTGGTCTGACTGGTGGCAGAAAACAGAACAAAAAGAAGTCAATCTTCACACCAAATTGCGGCGTGCTGCTGGTTTGCCAGTGACAGAGTCCCACTACACCTCCCTTCCCACTGTGCTGGCTCAGTGAGGGAGAAAACCTGACTGTTCTTCAGGATAATGCCAGTTTCACCTTGTGCACTGAGCTTGGTCCTCATCTGTCACTTTTAACATTGTCAGTTGTCAAAGCTCTAAGCCCCCTGTCGCTATCGGCTAGATCGCCCCGTTTTCCAGCCTTCACAAAACAGACGTAGATACAGTGTGGGAATGCCATATCACATCAACATACAGTCTCATTTAGGAGTGCTATCTGTCCAAATGAACCACCCCTGTGTTTGTGAAATGAATACACAGTCAACTCAACATATACTGTCATTAATTGTCAGTACTGTCAGCACTAAATGTCACAAAAACTAAACATGGGTGGGTGTGCCAGATTTCACCTTATCCACCTTAAAATCTTTAAATAAACCAATCTCTCTTGATCACCAGTCATGTGAGTCCTTCACATCACAATCACTAACAGGATATACAGACTTTTTACAATTAAAAGACTTCATGAAAAACTGACGAAACAAACTATCATACAATTTTTGGAATATTTTCATACAACAAGGTAATTGTAGCTGTACTAGAACAGCAATATGCTGCTCTGATATGAAAAAAAAACATGCCAAGAGTTGAAATGAATAAAACATTCACCATGAAACAAGTTAAAAACATAATCAAATTGAATTAGCATATGTCTCAAGCTCGAACAGAATAAAAAGGCTACAGGGAAACTTTCCTTTGTTTGTGTCGAACTCTGCCTGGCTGTGAAACGGAGAGCAAGACTGCATGATGAGTGTGTCTGGTTTTGTGATATGTGTGTGTGCTTTAAGGCCACAGCACTGCACATAAATGTGTGAACGCATCTCTCCGCTAGGGTGAAAAAATGAAATATGAAAAACATTTAAATGAAGAATTTTGAAGAATCACGAAGAATAAAATAACGGTGAAAATAACGCTGTGTTAAAAGAACACATGGTGCCGCACCGTGGGTGAGTGAGTGTTGCTTCAGGTATCACTGAGATGATGAAATATGATCCAGCACGGCTGGTTTGAGTAATAGATTCATGAGTTTCAAAGCTTATCAGAGGCCCAAACTCTGTGGTATTTTACACCACTGTGAAGTTATCACAGGCAATAATTCCATCTTCCATCTTGATAATTGCCAAAACTATTTCAAGATGACTTCGCTGAATCCTGGATTATGTTCAGTGATGATGTTTTAAACTTTATTTTCTACAATGCCTGTGAATGGCAGCTGCAGAATAGTTAACCCTCAGTGCACAGCCTTGTGTTCCACTTCACCACATACATGTCTCTCCACTTTCTGCATTGGCAGTGAATATTAGCTGGGGGGAGGTGACACACGGAAAGACACGTACTAAAGAGAATGACACTAAAAGCTGAGAGCCACTGCAGTGCTTCAGAGCACTTAAGGCCCACTAGCTTGTAGCTCCCTCTGCTCACATATTCCCTGCCCAAGGAGACAATTTTAATATTAAGACTGAGTGGACCAAATGCTCTTATACCGTACATCAATTGGCTTCATATCAAAGGCAATATACTAAAGCCACTGCAAGTGCTATATTTTATCATTTTTGTATTTGAATTTAGTATCTGTCAGTGTTGCCTGTAGCAACTACACACACACACACACACACACATATATATATATGTATATGTATTTTTTTTCTCTGTTTCTCTGTTGAAACCTCTGCTTCTGTCCATTTTGAAGCTGGGTAAGTAAGTCAACCACATCCAACTCATGATATGCATTATATGTGTGATGTTATGTCACAGTTCAGCACTATTCCAGGTGAGTTAAGTGTCACCTCTAACTATGTGAGACAGGAGATATGAAACGTGAGAACAAAAAGTGGAATAGCATAATTGCTGAATTCAGTGGAGCTCTGTTGATAATTGATATGTAGAGCATGTTGCGTAGCCATGAGCCATTTTTGCATTATTTGTTTTCTCAAACAAATTTGTCAGGAGAGCAGGGGGCCGTAACATGTTTTCTTGTATCCTTTTTCATGCCAAAACCTGAGCCTTAGGAATAAAGTGAGGTATGGACCAGGAAAATGGAGACACGTGCCACAAGAGCTCAGCTTTGTCTTCTTTTGCTTGTTTTGTTTCTTTCCGTATGCTGCTGTCATGGTTTTAATATGATTTTACTTAGAGGCGAACGGAGACCTATAATCAGATGCAATTGAATCAGTGAGATGATGTTTGTCCTTTGTTCGCTGTTATTGCTACTTCAATGTGGATGCCTCCGTCAACGCCCCCACCAACGGCAAAGTGCTTCAGTATGTTTTCCTCTTTTCAAGTCGGGCACATGTGTGTGCAGATGCAGACATAAATACACACACACACACACACTGTACATACATGCCCATACTACTAAACAAAAAGACATGTGTTTCTGTGTACATATTATATTATGCTCAAGATGTACCTGCCATGTAAAGTACGTGCTTGAGCTAAGGGATTTCTAAGGGATTATCATGGAAAATGGTTATTTACCACCCACCACCTGCTGGCACATTACATAAATATGCTGACTCTTGCTGCGCCCCGATTGCTTTGACATAGATAGTGCCTCAATCTCTGGGCACATTTCCAAAGCTGGCGTGTACAACTGACATCTGTCCAGTGTTACTTCACTCTTTCCTTCTTGGCGACAGGTGCTGTGTCAGCCAGTGTAATAGGGATACCTCAGCTCTGTGTTTTCCGCTGCCTGGCATAGTCTGTAATGAGCAGACACACCAAATGAGGTGTTAGTCTGACACGATGCATAATCAAGGAGAGATGAGGGTATGTTGCCGTCAAAATTACTGTTGTTCCGCTGAAAGTGTATGTGTCACTCAGGTTTGCAGTGCACAATAACAAATGTACGAAGAGGAAAACAGACCAGCCTGTTGACATCCAGTTCGTATTTGAGACAGATGACAAGTGTTATAATGACCTCGAGAAGCAGGTAGAATGGCGGTAGACTCTTACTCATGTTCATGATGACATAGAATCAAGGGATCGCTTTTAATGTGAAAGTGCAAACCTGCCTAAATGTAACCCTCAACGCGGTTTTAGTCTGCCTCTGTTAGCTCATCGTTTTGGTTTAATGGCATATTCGCCAGCAGATGGACAAAGCGAGTGACTAGTCAGTGAAGACAAATGTGTAGGAAATCTTCTTGCAGAGTGTCGGATTTTATATTTGTGAAGTTGCCAGAAAAAAGAATGAATGTTAATGTTAATGTAATAATGTACTGTGTAAACAGGAAACTGATTGCTGATACACCCGTGGCGACAATTGCTCGCAATGAGGTCAGAGTGTGAGACTGAATGTGGTCGGGTGAATGAGGGTTAAATTGTAAAGAGCTTTAAAAGTGCTCTATAAATGTGTCCACTGACTGTTTATAAGGCAATAATGTGTCAGATTTGTCTGCTTGTTGTGTAGTTATTCTGTCCCAGAGTGGCCACAAATCAATGAAACCAATTTTAAACAACAATAATGAGATGAAAGAGGAGACTGTCTGCTATCAGACAACACTGACAAAGGCTAGATGATCAAATACTAAAGTCTAAAATAATACTTGACTTATAGAGACCTGTACTTCTTTCTTATAGCATCTTGAATCATCCAATAGATAAATGTTACGACCCAGCTCGCAAGGGGAAGGGGAGGGAACACAAAATAAAGTTATTTCTTTGGAACAGGACAGCTTTTGAACAATATTAAATTTAAAAAAAGCAACAGATGAAGGGCCTTGGCTGCTGTTCAGATCAAATAAACAAATAACTGAAAATAACAAAAAAAGGACTCTGAACTGGAGTTATGGATAACTTCAGGGAGAACAAAAAATCAGAAACAAAACCTTCCTAATCTACAGTCAAACAAAACACAGGACCACTCATTGAGTTTGGTCAATGAACTTAGAGGTCAAATGCCAATATGTATTGCACTTACACAGACGGTATGCTTTAACTCTGTTTGCTTCCTGTTATCTTGGTTAGTTGAGTCTTTTGTTGTCTACAGAAGATGTGAAAAGTCTACACTACCGTTCAAAAGTTTGGGGTCACCCAGACAATTTTGTCTTTTCCATGAAAAGTCACACTTTTATTTCCCACATGACTTCTAAAATGGATAGAAAATCTAGTCAAGACATTGACAAGGTTAGAAATGATGGTTTTTATTAAAATAATAATTTTTTCCTTCAAACTTTGCTTTCATCAAAGAATCCTCTATTTTCACCAATTACAGCATTGCAGA
>JBAJHX010000049.1:13980672-14004135 GCA_037176925.1 Amniataba percoides
ACGGGAGAGGGGGGGACGGGGGGGTAGAAGGGGGGTTTTTTGGTTTGTTTTCTGTTCCCTCCCCCTTCTTTTTTATAGGGTTTTTCCCCCCCCCCCCCCCCCCCCCCCCCCCCCCCCAGGGCTCCCCACACTTTAACAGTGTGGTCCCACTTTAAATGCAACATTTTTATATTGCTAAGACATAAGCCAAGGCATGTTTTATTTATTTTTTACAGCTCATCAAATTATTTTTTCAAGAAAATGAGACAGAAGAGACTGAATAAACACATTAACTAATAAAAACAAGAGGGAAAAAGAAGTGGGTATTTTGTTAGCGCAATAATTAATAGCACAAAGTTTAGCAAATGTCAAAAAGTGCAGTAGAGAAAACTGATCAAAGACGCTGAGGAGATTTCTAATTTAGATTTGAAAGTTTGGGTGCATCATAGATCACGGAAGCAAAAGGCATTGATTTATGGAGTTGAAATATATTTATTAAAAGCTGAGTCTCATTTTTGTGCTATTACAAGATTTGTGTGAATAGAACACGTGCAGTGAAACGCAAACACAACGCATACGAATACAGACTCTGCTGAAAAAAATGTTAGTATAATAATGGAAAAATGGAATGTGTAATTTAAGTGCTAAAAATATTTAGTATGTACTGAGTGGATGCGTAGAAGGGTTGTGCCACTGTTGAGTATATCAAATGTAAAACACACATATATTCCAGGTGTAAGGCACTTTATGCAAATTTGCAAGGCAATGCAAAGAATTCACAGAGGACAGTGATATCCAGAGCTCGGAGGACAGAGTTGACCATCCTGCGGGCGCAAAGGGGAAAGCAGTGTAGTTTTTGTAGATTCAGACACTAATTCCTATCAGCTATGAAAAGAGTGGCTGACTGCTAGTGTTTCTTTCCCCCTTCTGACTTCTCCTCTTTCCAGATTTCACAAACTGACTTGAGTAAGTGCAGAGTTACCATAATCAATAGCAAAGAAGATCCAAGTCC
The DNA here is from genome assembly GCA_037176925.1 of Amniataba percoides. Classification (NCBI taxonomy): domain Eukaryota; kingdom Metazoa; phylum Chordata; class Actinopteri; order Centrarchiformes; family Terapontidae; genus Amniataba; species Amniataba percoides. The sequence goes on from JBAJHX010000049.1 coordinate 13,981,664, forward strand.
CGATAAACTGAATCTACATTTTATCACAGACTTCTTCATTTGCAGCAAACTCATTGCTTAGCAACTGAAAATATATTTTTTAAAGCTGGCTGGCAGAGTGTCAAAACAACAGGTGGATGGTTTAAGGTGCATCACGACAGCACATCCTCCAGAGCAGATTACTACACAGGTTTCTGGCTGCTCAGACGCCTGTTCAGACGCAGCCTGTGCACGACCTGGGCTCGAGAGCAAACACGAATTTTCAATTGAAGCCTATATCTTCTTTCCACAGAGCTCTCTCCCTCTCATACATACATATACAAATTATATATGCGGTGCCTAAAACTGCCTTAGGAGATAACAGCACATTTGGCTAATGTGTTGTTGTGGGTAATGTGTTGCTGCAAACCGTTGCCCTTTCTAACATTTACATATTAGCGCAGAGCCAAACAAAAACTCGAGTCTGGCCAAACGTGGACACCTGCACAATCCACAGTCCGTGGCATCGGCGAGGCACTCCAGCAGCTCGGAGTCAGATGACAATCACTCACATGCCACAGCCGCAACTGGATAGAACTGTTGTGTTTGTTTCAGGATGTTTGATATCCTTGAGGTTTAAGGATTTTTTTCTTTCTGTGAGGGTGTGATGACTGGGTACCTACTATTTGGTGAGAGCTGCATTAGGGGAGAGAGAGAAAATGAAATCAAAATATTGGCTTTCAGGTTAAGACAGTTAGCCCGCTGACTGACTCGGGCCTCACAGGATTAGGATAAATTGAGCTTGGGATGGAGTTTCAGGCAAATTCAGTACTCCAAACTTAAAAAAAAAAAAAAAAAAAAAATCTGGCCCTATTCATAAATTGGCCCTTTGCTCAGTCTCATGTGTTGCTCATCTCTCAGGCGCTCAGCACCTTCCCAGCTCCTGCACCTTCCACAGGATGAATCAAGCTTCCCCACTGGGGAAGGTTCACACTCTCTGCTGCAGAGCGTTCAGCCAGACTCTGCTTCAGCTTCAGCCGCGGAGTCCGCGCCAAAGACTTCGCTCAGTGAAATCATTTTGCATCTCATTAATGGGTGGAAAAGTCTCTTATTGTCTGATCCTCAGACTATGTGCTTTGGCTACGTGCTTTCTCGAGGGCATAGCTATGGTAGTAATGAGGGAGGCACAAGCTAAAACGACTTCCGCCCAGAGATTGATCCTGATAGTTTGGGGATTTAAACAGTGACCTTCCAGTCATCAGCCATTTCCTCTCAACAGGAGGACTTGTTTGTTTTCTGGAAAAATACTACTGGAATTATAAAAATGTGAAAATTGATCATGAACACCTATAGAACATTTCGGGCCGGCAGCGCTCTCCACTGTCATCATTAAAACAACAAATGAGAGAATGTCTTTTGAAAGAATGGTGTTTATCCTGCAGTAGAGTTCAGGGACTTGGAGAATAAATGCCAATGACTGAAGCTGTTCTGCTGGGAAGAATTAAGTTCATTTAAAAATATAAACTTAAAGATTTTCATTGAAATAATTGTCCGTTAAGTCACTATATATTACCAAATGAGGCAACATGGTGACTGAACCTATGGTCCTCTAATGCCTGCAGCATTTTATAACTTTCCCAGAAAAATCACAAGTGGAGCACAGTTAGGCTTTTAACAGGGCTTTTAATGCAACTGGCGCACTCTCCAACTCACCTGTGTGTGAAGCAGTGTCCTGTTTTTCCGGTCTCTGCTAGCATTGTGAGTTACAGTGACCGAACAAACACAGAAAAGATCTCTACGTAACTTGTAAATGAACTTTTGAACAAAAGGCTTTCATAGTGCCCCCGCAGCATCGTCTTCAAACCACTGACACAACATGGCAGTATGAAAACAGCATAGTTAAGAAGTGATTTTAACTTAGTCATGACTGTAACTACACTGACTCATCACTCATAAAAAAAAAAAAAAACTAAACTAAAAAGCAGTTTTTTGTTCATTGCAGAGAGGCTGTCTGCATCCAAACCTTCCTCCCACAACAGACGAATTACTACAGGACTCTATACAAAATATTATAGGAAACCATCTGGGAACCCTGCGCTGCTTGCATTAATTATTGCGGGTGACACAGACCAGGAGAGATGAAGTGGGATGTTGCCGCAGCACCCTGCTCACCTCTCTTTCTCGTGGCTGCGTCTGAGGGTGACGCATCTGCCTGGTGTCTCCTCAGGGACCAGCATCAATCATGTGGTCAGTGAAAACCTGAGGATGAAACCCTCCATCCTCATTGTGACTTTTCATTCATCACAGAGGATGCAGCAATTGCTTTTTAAGTTTAATTAATTTATTTCTTATTCTAAATTAATTTTGGAAGGTTGAGGGTTGCGAGTGAAGCACCGCCATGGCAACAGCAAGCGACTCATGGACATAGACGGTCCCTAAATGCAACAAAAACATTAAAAGAGACAGAGATAGCGCTTATATTGTGTGTGTCACGTACATAAAAAGAGCTTAAAATATGTTGAAACAAATCTAGAAGTTTCTGATCAAAAACTTTAACAACTCATGTCATAGCCCAACAGTGCTCTTTGTTCTTTGTCAAGTTAGTGAAAGTTAGTCTTGGACTGCAGCGCTGGATGATGGCTAATGTTTCATTTTGTTGGTGTTGTTGCCGTCAGTGTCATGTGCAGCATTTTTTCCTAATGAGGGGTGATGTGTCACGGCCACGCGACCCAAGAAAGCGTCTGGTCGATCCGAAGAGGCAGGCCGAGGGCGTGTGAGTGTAATTGCATTTTGTATGAGGTTCCCCCGCGTGTGAATGCGTGAGTGCAAGGACATAACGTGTGTGTGTGTGCACGCGCACATGTGTGTCCGTCCATTTTAGTTCTGCTTTGTTCCAGTTGAACTGTTACATAACTTTGCACTGCCATGGCGCTGTGAGCAAAGACACACACACACACACACACACACACACAGTTTCTCACACATGCATGCATTGTCTCGCTCTCTCTCTCTCTCTCTTTTCAGACCTCTGTTCTCTTCTCTGTGTCCTCTCAGATGGTACTTGACAACTTAATGCAGCATCGAGGCACGTCTGTGTTTTTACCAATGTTTAGTCAACAGAAAAAGTAGTTACCTGGATGTAGATCTGCAGTTAGTGAACATGTGCCTTGTAAGAGACTTCAAACTATTGTTTATCATGGTTGACATTCAGCCCTCTGGTGTCTGATCACTTCTCTGTTCTGTCTGATTCTTGGTATACACTGTGATTGTATATTTGGAGTGCATTGATCTGTGTGGTCGGTGAGAGTGCCGAGGCCTGAGGCTGTTATCCAGTAGCCACTGTTGTTAAAACAGCCAAAAATGTACAGAAACAGCAAAAGAGGAAAATAGCATGTAGGGTATTCTTTCTACTCTGCTTTTGCACACACCATTTTTATTCAGTATGATATGAAGTATGAAGTGATGGTTGTCTTTTAATCGCAACAATGTCAGTTTCAGATTATGGTGAGCGACGGAGCTCAACACACAAAACACAAATAAAGTGTTGGGTTTGACATTAAAAAAAATCATTTATTATTCATCATTATATACTGTTAAATGTGTTCTTCAGTTTAGTAGTGTTTTAATTATCCATAGCAATTTTCTAGGCCAAATATGTTCATTCTCAGATGCAGCGAGTATAAAAGTGAATTCAGTTTTACTGTAACGTTCAAGTCTGACATGAGCGTTTCTGTCTAAGCGCAACATTAGCAGAAGTTAAAAGAGTGAGGCCCTTAGTTAATGTTATGAAACTATTGCATCAGACTGAGTTAGTTTGAGCCATAAGGACCAAAAACAAAATTAAGATGAAATTTTGAGGGAAACAGCACTTGTACAACCCAAATGTAGAAACGCGATCCTGTTGCCAAAATACTGTAATACACAGTGGACAGAAAACTAGGAAAACAATATGCTAAGAGACAGAAGTGAAGTCATGTATACAGCATGTGCACCGGCCTTGTGAGCCGCTCGGAGGGGCCCAGGTATTAAACATTAAGAAGATTTTGTTTCATAAAACACTGGAATAATGTTCCTTGTTTTACACTTGGATGGTGCCTCTAACCGGCAGGCTACTCGGCCACCCTAAGGATAATAACACAGCTCCGAACTAAGTCCAGCACACTGTGACGACCTGTAACTTTTTATTAAAATCACCATATTTCAAAGGCATATTGAATTTAATCTATTATTAATTTGTGGGAAAATTAAATTACATTACTTTATTGGTCAAGGCTTGGTCTGAGCGGAATAATAAGTTGTGATTAAACATTGATGTCGAAAGCGAATGTTCACTGAGAAGAATATTCATGGTGGAATAATCAGAAGAGAAATATTACATTCATTTTACAGTTGCTCATTAGGGGATAGGAAGTACAGTGGCTGCAGGGTTTTGCTTTTTATAATGATCAAAAGATCTGACAAAAGATGCCAACAAGTCAGATATTGGACCCCCACTGATTTCAAGTTCCTAGACCTAAACAAAACTTCGGTACTGTTCAGGAGCACGCACTAAATCTGAGCTCCGGATGTTGTAGGGGGAAAGAAATGCAACACGGCAAACAGAGTTATTAATAATGCAGGACATGTGTTTAGATAAGCACCGCAAGGACCACATGTAATCCCAGACGTGTGTTTTGCTGCTTTGTTCTGAATTTGTCCAGTAAACTGCCGTGTGTGCACAGTGCTGGAGAAGTGGTGGAGTAAGCAAAGCCATGTAATGTGTCCAGTTGTTGTCCGCTATCTTTCCACAAAATTGGCAGGTTTCATAAATGCTGATTGTTATATTTCATTTTTTAGTAAAGAAAAACATTATCTCAGAAAAGATACCAGATTCTTCAGAGTCCGAGTATAGTCAGGCTTGAGTGCTGATTGTAATATTATTACAATTTAACTTAATCTATAACCATTATTAACTTTTGATGTAGAGAACGGAAACCAGAGTGGCGTGCCTTTGATGCTATTTCTCAAAATCATGTGACGTACATGACAGTTAACATGGGATTGCTGGAGCATCGGATGGAAACATATTTTTCACGAATTGATCAAAGAGGCACTGCATGCTTAAATGTGTTTTTTGAGCAATAAACTTAATGGTATGACTACACTGTGATGAAACACATCAGTGCTGTTAACACTGACAACTTTTACCAAATTTAGAAAAAAAAAAGATGTAAAGGGACAGAAAAACTGCTCAGTACTGTTTTAAATCAGCTCTGAACTCTGCAGGCCAACGCTGACAGGGACTTATCCATGTCATAATAAAGTTAACATGAAAACATAAAACATAATTCTAATGATAACATTATGCCAACACTGCATCAAAATGATCTACAGGTCAACCCTCACCAACACTGGCTGAAAAATTATTTAAAATCAGACGTTTGCTTACAGACACTCTCCCCAGCGGCATTACATTGCTCTACTGGTCTTCACCACGAGTCACTGTCAATGACCTGAAACACAACTGCACTTGAAGACAGTGTGGTTGTATTTGGGGGGGGGGGGGTTTGGGGCATTAAAGTAGGTTGTGTTTTTGGGATCTTGTGCTAACAGGAGCCTCATGTAGTGATAATCTACAAGTAATGCAGTGGATTGATGGGCCGGGTTACCTGCGGCCTTCGTGTAACATGATTTTCTAAGTTGTAGGCAACATAGTTAGGTCCTTATTATCCTGCGTTGAGTGATGCTGACCCTCGGGGGCTCGCGGCACACAGGTGAGGGCAAATGATAAAGCGCGGAATAAAAGGGAACTAATGTTGTTTACTCCAATTTAGAACCATCTGTGTGGTTGCCGGGGAGAGAATGTGATCCGGTGTGTGTTCGCGGGGGCTCATAGCTGAAGGACAAGGACGAGCTCTTTTAGACACAAACACAGGAGTGCTTAATAATGCAACTAACACAAACCTCAGATATTACAGTTCAGTTAACACAGCCTCAAGACATCTAAATACACTGATAGATTGGGCCAATTATTTACTCCAGAGCTCCTGTGAGTAGATTTTGAATTTGTCTGTTTCATGCGAGTGGCTGTAGTACACAGAGCAACATCGTGCTGCAAACCGGCTTCGCAGGCCTTCACAGCCTACAGCGTGTCATCCCTGACCTTTCTGTCTCGGATGCAGAAGTATGACTTTCAAATTGAAATCAAAAGCTTTTTTTTTTTCCCCCTCTCATGATGCCTGTTTTTGTCTCTCGGCTAAAGACAGGCTGACCTAAATGATACAGCTTTAGTCTAAGAGACAACAGAACACCCTTGGGAGATGGCTGTGTACAGTTGTGTGTGAGTCAGCGCCCTGTGCCCTTTCCCTCAGACCCCCATTAACCCCAGACCCTGTCCGGCCCTCTCTGCCCCCCAGTGCCACGTCTCTCAGAGGACGCAGGCTTCTCCACTCCAGGTGGGTTAAGGTATTTTTCACCTTTGTCCCTTAAAATGTCTGGTTTTTTTCTCAGCAGCTTGCCACCTTATTGTGCTTCATATTTGGTAATGAATGAATTATAAGCTTTCAGTATAGCTCGCAATGTGAAGCACCTTTTGTGTGCATCAGGGGATTATGAATGAGCCGCTGAATAGTGGCTGTTTTGCCACGAATCCAAACAATGCATCAGAGCTTTTTTGAATTGTACGCAGCCTCTGTAAAGTCGATGAAAAGTAATTGAAATATTAAGAAGGGTAAAGACTTGTCTGTGTTTAGTTGTGATGAATTTGGAGCAGCACAACGAACGCGTGGTGGCTGTTTATTTCATTCAAAGGAAGCATCAGTGCACACCTGTTTCTGTATTTCAGGTGCATATTCTTTACATAGGCTCAAAGGTCACAGAGATGTAAGTTCATCTGCGATGTCTCAGAAAGCCAATTATGTCACTTTCCTTTACTGTCATCAAACTTTCAAATCATGAAAACGAGACAGATGTTTAGAAAAGACCAATCACAGCTACTGGATTATCCCCATTTGCACCCGAGTTTCTCTGCATTAGTCCGAGGAAGAATAATATAATAATAATATTTTTTTTTATACCATCTGACATGAAGGTAAAATGTAACAACCATATGATGCTCAGTTCTAAGTGTTTACTTGGCACTGAAATGGTATTTAATGTGTTCACCTTCCATGGCCTCAGTTGAAGCCATTTTATCGATAAAAAAAAAAAAAAGCCTTATGACTGCAGATAATTTCCGTGAATTAATGTCATCAAGCAAATTGCTGTAAAGGGCTTCCAATATTCTGGCTATTAAACCTGTTATTTCCCTCTTTTCCACGGATAATCATGCTACTGCTCTGCACCCACGTGTCCCATAAAGTCCTCGTAAAGTGGATTAGACGAGACATAATTCATTCCACAGCATTGATGCGCAGGTATGGTTCAGGCAGTTTTCATATTTTCGTGTTTTTGCTGCTGTTATATTTCTATATATACATTTCTATCTATATTTTTATCTTTTTATAGACTAACTTTAGGGGCTGTGCAAAACAAACAGCTTTTTCTTTTGTGAGATTCTGAAATTAACATTGTGCAACTTTTGCCTTTTAAGGAGAGCTTTTGTCTCTAGTCAGACAGTTTTCTAATCATTAAATTGTGCATAAGCAAGATATAGTACATGGGGTGGGTAAAAGAGAAACGGCAAACAAAGGTCTGAACTAAAATCATGTTTCTCTGTAGTTGAATACAATTCAATGCACAACTATACACTTAAGATAACTGCTATATTATAATGGCTGGCCTTTAACTTCTAGCCTTGTTGGTGTTCGTTGTGCTCTCTGTCCATTTGACAGCTGCAACATTACCAAACAACATATGCTTAATATTACATGAAAAAAGAGCTGCAAACAACATCTGCATGTTGTATGAATTTAGAGGAAAAGCAATGTGCTTTTTATTTGTTTATTTTTTGCTGAATCGATTTTACCACAACTAATGACCATTCTTTAGAAATATGAGCAAAGCAGCTAATTATTGAGCTGCTTTGCTGACAGCGCATTATAACAGTATGACTTTGTGCACTCATTATATCTGAGACTATACTGAAATGATCTTCACTGTAGCAGCTCTGACAAAGGAAATTAAGTGAATTGGTGCCTTTTAGCAATCCTCGCCTTGAATAAAATATTTGTGTAATGAAGCTTCAAACGATCGTCTCCCTTCAATATCAGTGTTTAGCTGCATATCTATACTTAATTGCATTATTTTTCTGCTCTCATAATGTTCATCCAGTCACCATCCAGACAGAAGTTTAATATTATATGGCTGTGATTCCACTGACAATGCCAATTTAATTAGCTGCTGAATTATGTTGTTTGTAATGAAAGTTAGCGTCACATCACAGAGTCAGCCATCCGGACTCTCTGATTGGCTTGCTAATTATCCGGCTGGCCAGCTGATTCATTAATTGGCTGCAACAGTTTTCCTGAAGACTGGGAAGTTCGACTAACCTGTTGCTTGACTGACTCAGTGCAAAATAATAAACTGACTTGCTGGCTGCTGATACATACCAGCCACTGATGGAGTAACTATTTGACTGAATTAGTCATTTATTGCACAGTAAGTGTTTTTTTTTTTTGCTTTTCTCCTGCGTCCTTGTGCTGCAATGACCCGTCCTCATTTATGTTATCTTGTACAATTACCTCTCTGTTGCTAGGAGACATCTAGGAGACATTTTCTTCTGGGTTGTTGTGGTCCTCAAGGTCTCCAGTGGGTAGACGGGTCTCTCCTGTGTGTGTGCCTGTGTGTGTGTGTGTGTGTGTGTGTGTGTGTGCGTGCGTGTGAGATTACTGCACCGTGTACAGAGGCAGTCGTGACTGCGTTGTGCCAGACAAAGGCAGAGTTCGACATGAGCTGATCATTACTCCCAGCACACATCTTGACATCGTTCTCATTTTCTGTAAGTCTCTTCTCTCAGCAGCCCGACCCTCTCTCCCCACTTCCTCCATCCTTCTGCCATCTACAGTTTTTTCCTTTTTCCTCTTTTCCATCCCTTGTTTACACTCTCCAACTTGTCAGTTTACTCACACTTTCTCTGCTGCCTTTCTCAGCAATGCCACACCCAGCCTACAACCTCCCATTCATCACATTTCAGATCAGTTAGCACCAAAGAGACTTCCCGGTCCCAACTTGTATCATACATTTCTCGCGCATTTTCCAAATGTGCCTTAAATGTTGTGTTTATACACAAGTGGACCTAAAATCCTGCACACCTCTTAACTGTTTAAGTGCTAGTGATGTTGTAGCCGGGGGCATTTAAATTTTTAAAGCGCTGCAAATTTCACAGACGTTTAAGACGCTGGATGTGAGCAAGCACTCACAGCCGCCCTTTAAGAAGTCTTTATGTTCGAAATGAATGGTAAAACGTTTCCTGAAAGCTTGACAGGGCAGAAGCTTTGTGCCTTATTATATCCACTCTGCAATTCTGCTCCTTTTTTTTCCTTCAGTCTCTTCACCTAATTTACTCTCTTTCTCTCTCTCATCTTCCCTCTCATTTTTTTTCTTCCTTCCCATTTATTTCATCCCCGTCTGCACAGAAAATTCACACATAAAACACATATTACGGAAACACCTGGCGTCTGTGGAGACATGCATGGCATACTGTTAAACTAACCATCATACCATTAAAATGTAATTCCCCAGGTCCCCCGCTCGCGAAAGGTGCAACAAAGACAACATAAGAGCGTTGCTGCAAAACCATCAAAAAGTAAATAATTACATTTGCCAACCAATGACAGCTGAATACTCCCCCACTGCGAGAACAGCCCTATATTTTACAAAGCAGTGCACACATTTTTGGTTTGCACTCCCTCCCCTATATGTTTTATTTCTTCTTTAAACTTGCTTTACTGCTCCATCCTGTCTTACTCGCGGAGCCCTTCATCATCCTGTCTCATTACTCCATGCACCACTTCTCTCTTCACTCCATCCCTCCCTCTCAATTCCATTTTCAACTTTTCACCTCTCCGTGCCCGCTCTCCTCCTCCTCCGGTGTACCCTTGTCATTATGTTGAGAGCACTTGTTAATTAAGATAATTACGGGCTGCAGTGTATTTAGTGGATAAATACATGCTCATTGTTTGCGCTTGAAGTGGGGATGTTTTTACGAGTGGTGTCGGCGTATAATGATAAAAATTGCAGTTCGGGGAGGTTCAGGGTCATGATTCGATCCACTCTGCAGTTTTGGTGGAAGGTCATGTTTGTTAAGGACATCTGACGAAATGCATGTTAAAAACAGTCCACACATTTCCACCGGTGCTTAGATTTTAATCCGCACCGACCAAAACAAGAGGGCCAAAACATTTCACCACGGGGGCCCATTCCTCCCCCCATCTGCATCTTTTTTTTTGTACATGAAATAAAATTTAATAACGTGTCCGAAGATAACAGGCTAAATATCCCATTTAAACCCAAGATTAAAAAAGCTGAAGAAGCTATCGTTCTTTATGTTGTCAGCACCATTGATTAAAACATTTGGCTGCAGAAGTTTTACAACAAAGGCCTCGGGTTGTTGGGGTGGGTGGGTGTGGGGGCTGTTAAGGGAGATATTTCAGATGAAGAGAATAAGCGGTGCAGATGCGTGCATTAGTCTGCCGCCCGGCCCAATGCACTCGTAGCTACATCAATGTTCCTCCTCTCCCCTGCCAGCGCAGCTTTTTCCAGGCACACGCTGCAAGCTAAATGAAAATACATTAAAGTGATATTCCAATTAGGTGCAATACTTTCGCGTTGCAGCAGACACGTCTAAATCAGTAGGAGCGTTCAACCTTCAACGTTAGCTGCCTTAAAGGGAGTTACTGCCACCACTAGCAACCTTTTGCCACAAATTTAGATCAATAATTAATAACAACATTGCAAATTTCTTTCTGAAGTTTTATTAAAACTGCAAATGGGGAGGAAAAAAAACGACATTTCTCATAAGCCAATATTCTTAAGCATTAAAAAACACATTTGGTCTTCGTCGAGATAACGAGCGAGTGGCGGTGCTCACTGGAGGGCCATCCGTCGTGACAGTGCGGTGTCGAAGAGAATATGCAGTAACAGAACAAAGCCAAGCGAGAATACAAAGAGAAAACTGTCATCAGCCTGCTAAAAAATTCTGCTTTTGCTTCATCTGGTCTGACTTTTAGGGTGACAATAAAACAATGCATGCAATCTACAGAAAGCGGCGATAAGAGAAACGGCTTCATTGAGACTTTTACGATGGCTCACAGGCTGGTCCCTGAGTGGGTCTGGAAGGAAACTGAGTTATGAGGAATCTGAATTATGGACGTGGGTAACAAAGAAAAAGGGGAATAGTATATTTGGGTTCTTTTGAAACACAGGCAGTGATCAATAATCTCACAGGTCTCATCAGGACTTCAGACGGGTTTTCTGTCTGATTCTGACTCTCTTTCTGCCTCAGTATTTCTTAATCTTTCCCCCCTTCTCTCTGATTTTGTTTGTTTGTCTTTTCCTCTTCTTCCCGCTCTCCTGTCTGTTTCTTTCTCTCTCTCTCTCTCTCTCTCTCTCTCTCTGCCCGTCCCTCCTGTGGAGACATATCCTCTCTGCTTGATTGTTCTCTTCTGATTTCTTCTCCCTGGGTGGTGTTTGTCAGGGACCGGTGGGGAGGGGAAGAGCGTGTACGTGTGAGATGGAGTCACAACAAGCAAAACTCCGTCTTTCAATGATTTTGACACATCGCAAGTCTGCTGATTGTGTTTATGCCTGCCTGAGGATTTCCACTCACAGTTTGGAGTTTGCTACTTGTTGGCACCCTTAATCATGAATTGTGGTTTTCCAGCGTGCATACACAAAGCAGTTTGAAATGGTTTAAGGAACAAAAGAACTCTTGCTAGCCCGGCTGGAGATAACTGCATTACACTTATTCACACAATATGGTTCTATGAAGACGGACACCTTATTTCAGGTCAGCCTATCAGCTCTTTTGTGATGCTGTGATGTCAGCGTTCTATCCGCGGTGGAGCAGGCGTTCACACTGAGCCCGACAGCAGCTACTCAGCACGAGTTTAGATGCTGGTGTGGTCCTCGCTCCTCAATATCACTAACATGCTGTCTGCCCATGACACGGCCACAGCACAAGTTTGTTTACTTTGTCTCTTTGGCAGCCTGCCAGCTGTCAGTCAATCACAAACAAGGACCGGCCTCACCAGCAGGCTGAGACAAATAAAGGCATTTGCCCCCTAAATTTCATCAGAACAAAACTATTTATCTAAAAGAGCACACTGACATTTTTTTTAGATTCAGCTGAACTGGATCTGAACCCATTTTTTAATGTCCTCCCAAGCATAACTACTACTTTATATACTCTCAATAGAAACAGTGTGGAGATTTGTCTCTTCTCTTTTACCATTTCCAAAATGAAAAAAAAAACCCCACACAAACAAGACTGTAGGGAAAGAATTAAATTGAGTATTTGTCTTCTCTAACGTGAGGTGAAGTAATTTCAATGCCCAGCTAACAAGCTCACAACACAGAGGACTGATAAACAGTTTCTCACAAAGCCATGGAGCGTACCAGCTTTGTCTGTGGGGTTAAAGGTCACAAAACTTTCCCCCGCATAGTTTTACTCCGCTGCATGGAGGCTGGTCCTGAATGCTGTCAGAGTTCAGGTTTAGTTTTGTCTTCACTGCAGCGTTGCTGTCAGGTCCAAAGACTTCTTGAGAGCACTGAGACGGTCAGAGCCACAGAGAGAGTCACAGAAGAGCAGCATGTTCAGTCTCTCTTGTTCTTCAAATGCTTAAATGACCAACTCCACCTGCAGACAGGATCCTTTCAATACCGAAGGCACCTAAGTGAGACAAAGCACTAATTTGTGTGCAAAAATGGTCTTTGAATAACTTTCTTTCTGACTTGGTGGCATCACTTTTCTCTGTGCAAAATGAGCCTTGAACATTTGTTTTGTTTACCGACTCAATATTTCTGATGCAGACAAATGAATGTACAAAAATGAGGCACTGTTCATGCCGACAACAACAAAAAAAAAGCTTTGTGGCACCCATCAGTTGCATCAGTTTATCATTAAACTAATGTTAACAGTAAGTTCTGTGGCGTCCTGGATCTGCTTATTGCTCATTTCAGCAACCGCATTCATATTCTGCACCTCCAATTTCCATATCAGACAGATATGTTCCATATAATAACAGCTGAACCTAAACTTGTTAAGTGACAGGTCTAACAAAGGATGCTACTCCGTGCAGAAACAGAAACTGTCACCATCTCAGTATCAAGGGCTGCTTATCAGAGCAATTATGTTATTGGGGGTGGTTGCCATGGTAGCAGATAGAACTAACTATTTATCAGTATCAAACCAATTATTGAGCGGGATGGATGAGCAGCCCAGGCACAGGAGAAAAGCGACAAGTTAATTTAACATGGCAGCCTTATCGACTGTATGCGCACATACAAGCAGACGACGCCCTGCGATGCTAGTCACTGTTTGCAAGTCGGTTGCCATGGATCTGGTGTTGTGTCTCAAGACTAATTTCAGTATTAACCAAGTGACTGTTAATTGTTAAACACCTCGTGCAGTCAAACAGGAAATAAATAGCTGCTCTGATTCATAATTGAACATAATTTAACTCTGTAGGTTGGATGAATGAATTTTTCAATAAGATTCAATGTATTTATTTCAGTCACTTAAGGCATAACTCCTTTTTTTTTTTCATAAGAGGAGCACCGGCATGATGAAAAACCCTTTTATGTTGGGCAGGTTGAATCCAGTGGTGGGTCAATTTGATAAAAAACAATCCCCCAGGAGAGGCAGGACTGCTGGTAATTTCCTGTTGTTTAGTAGGATCCACTCGAGAATGGAGATTACAGTGAATATGAACCCTGTTGGGTCACCGTACAAAGTACATTAAAATCTCATCTTCCCGCCCTCCCTCGCCCTTCCCATCCTCTATTCTATGCCGCTCTCTGCAATGCTCTCTCTTATAACCCAAGTTATAAAAGTAATCTTGAAGAAGAGAAATGACACATGTACATCGATGAGAGGGGACAGGAAAGGTGGTGGGCAGGAAGCAGAGGGGGAGGTTGGGGGGGGGGGAGTTGTGGTCTCATTATAAAGTAATCACCAAGAAGAAAGGTCAGGTGGCTGTTACAACAGCTATAAAATACAGAAGAGAGAAAGACCGGGAGGGAGGGAGAGAGAGAGAGAGAGAGAGATGGAGAGAGAAAGAGACATATCAGCCATAAAACACTGATGGGAAAGGAGTGAGAGAGAGAGAGATGGACAGCGAGAGGTGTAGGTGAGATCAACTTTCTAATACAGCCATAAAATACTGCCAGAAGGTTACTGTCAGGAAGGAAGGCTTCTGTGGCAGAGAAGAAGAACAGGGGTGGGACAGGAACGGCCTTGATGCAGCGGCATTATATCACATCCCTTTGTTGCTTTCAGGTAAAGCGGCTATTTCTGTCATTTAATGCTAATAAAGTCCCTTATCTGACGAGCGTATTGAATTCCCAGCACAGCAAGCGGAGGACGGATTCTTCAGTCACCTGTCAGGCTAATTCACATTAATGCCAGTCATGTGTAAAGCGAAGAAGGAACCACAACAAACTGACGGAGCCATGCGAATGCCATTAAGCTCAGCACAACCCTTGTGAAGCGCTATTTCGACGCCGCACACAGATTACGGGCTCCGCTCAACGGCACAGTTCTCGGCTGCACCCCCCTCTGGCCCGACGCTGCATCAGCACGCATCAATCTGCAGCCTCTAATTTGCAGGGTGCGCCGCGCATCTTCAAAGCGCCGTGCAATTATGCATGCTTCAGTGTGGGTGCCTTAATTAAATCTTCCAGCAGGGCACGAGGCTCCAGCAAAGTAAGTACACAACCCTGTGTCTGTTCCGCACACCAGACCAGTCCATTTTTTTTCAAACAGATTCCTGTGGAAATCATTACAGAACAGGAGGTGTCCTCTCTGTGTGTCCTGAGCTCCACGTCGCCACTCTGGAGCTGCAACATATTTGGCCAGTTTATTTTTGTACGCCTTTTGACTGTGCTCAAACACCACATCGCTTGCTTCATCCTGTTTACCATGTTTAGTTTTTAAATCTGTTGCAAGATTGAACTTTTTCAGACTGGCGTGTTCATGCATTTTGGGATTTTGAACCTGAACTGGACTTCAAAGACTTTTTCTTTGAAGAACCCAGCAAAACATATTGTGTTTTTAATGATGTCTGTGTTTACTCCCTTTTTAGTGGGTTGGATATTTTTTGGGGGGGGCAAAATAACATGTGATTGTACTGCTAACCAGTCAAATCAGTCTGCAGTATGAAAAGCAGCCACACAGACAAAAACCAGGTCAGGAGTCTGAACTAGGTGAAGAGTACGTGGAGTTTGGAATCTCAGCACACTCACCACAGGCGTGGGAGATATGAGGCAGGGAAAGAAAAAACTTCCTTCATCAGTGAAAGTCTTGGTGTACTTTAACTAAACTTGAAAGACAGCTTGCATGCTCCCAAAATCAAACTTTCAGTATCAGAGGAATGCACAATTCATATTTCTCGAAGGCAAAAAACATTGGAAAGAAATGCACCACTAGCTTGACGGTCACAGAATAATAACGGATAGCTTGATGTTTGATGAAAATTAGAATCATATAACAACCGCCAAAGGCAGTGATGTTGCAGCTTAGGTAATCAACAAAGTCAGGGCTGCAGGCTGGCGATTGTCGATTGCCCACATCAGTGCAACAGTAAATCCTGCAATCATCTCATCACATTGAATTCACAGCGAGTGATTGAGAACATGTGGCAATTTGGGGCCACTAAACACTTTATATGTGAGACTATCCTGAGCAGAAAACTTCTTTCGTTCTTTGTGTTGTTTTTTTATGCATAAAAACCCCCTGACATAACATCTCTTACAGTCTTGCATATCCTTCCTAAGTAGGTATTAGTGATGTGAAGTGAAGATTTCTTGCATCTTACTCCTGCACAACAATTGTTTTTTGTCATGGCCGTGAACTCTCCTCTGATTTCAGTCTTGGGAGGCATGTATGCCATGCACATGTTGCTGTCTGTCCTGACTACCTTTCATAGACCACTGAAAGAAATTAAATGAAACTCAACGCAGCCACCATCGATTGCTGTATTTTTCAATGTCAAAATGTCTGCTGTGAAAAAGATAACATCAGTTATACAATCATAAAATTTATCAGCTCTACTTTTTACAGCAAGTTGTTAATACTGTGATGTTGTGGCAAAATGACATATGTGTGAGTGTTAATTGTGCTGATGCATTGCAGCTGATTTAATCACGGTTTCAGAACCATTACACAAGTTAACAGGGAACATTACCTACAAAATGAGGTTGAATGTGCTTCTCTACAAACACATTATCATACTTAATGGTACAGTGGAGGTGGGAGCAGCCAAACATAGAGACAGAGGAAGATGGAAGTTTAGATTAAGGGCTTACAGGTGGGTATATTTACTCAGTGCAAGAAAAATGAGGGACTCAACAAAACCTTCATGTCCACAGCACATTTTTTTACAAAGCAGGTACATGGTTTCCAGCAAACCCCTGTAAACCAACTGTAAACCAACACAAGCTATGTACTTACAACAGTCAAAAAACTGAGTGTGAAACTCTGCTCACTTCATATCAACAATGCTCATCATTTAGTCTGTGTGATGGAAGAAGAATGACCAATGTATGGGATATGGTGGCTGAGGCTGCGGCAGGCTATTCTAAATTTTCACTTATTTCACCTGTGCAGTCCACCAAAATGTGTTTCTGAACAAATCTGAGGGAACAAATAAGCAATTCGGTTGCTGAGACTCCATTCATATCAGGTCCGCAAGACCTAATTTAAAAAGTTGTTCTGACTTGTGTTAGGCATGAACACTACTGCAATGTCTTGGCTGTGCTTTGAACTTGTGGTAGAGCCAGCTCAGCCGGCCTCCAGTAACAACATGTCCTGCTTGCAGATTTTGTATTATTATAGTTTGTGCCTGTTACCTGGCATTTGGCTGAAAGAAAATACCATACATCTTCCAGTGAGTTGGATGAAAGAGGCCTGTTGGCAATAAATCTATACTTGGTCACAATTCAACATTACCTGTCGAAATTCAAGCACTATGGGATTAAGCACACAGTGTACACAGTGTACTACATGGAAGTTTAATAACAGAAGTTTACAAATTAAGATAGAGCATCAGTCTTTGTTAAACGTTTTTTGAAGTTGGATAAATTATGCAGCATTTTATAAGTAAGTGACCTCACAATACTTCCTGCATCACTCTGGCAAAGTTCATACAGGGCAGAGGTCTTTGCAGTCAACTCAAAAAAACCTTTACAGCTTTTAATGACAAGGAACTAAACCTAAACTTATAAGACAGGAGTCAAAAGTACAAATACATCTGTGGAATAAACTCTGTCCTTTTGTCCCACCAGTGATCAAATTTAAATAAAAATCTGATTCAGATCTAACTAGCCTGTTAACTAATCATTTCAGAATCACATGGTTTTGCACTGTGCTTCTCTCTGGCGTGACAGGAAAAAAAATCCACCTCTGTACACTCTGCTCGTATTTAAATATAACAAAATATGACTTTTTGTAGCTTGCAGTGCTAGGACTTTGTGTTTTGCTGTTACTAAATGTGTTTCAATTGTCACTGGGATTATGTTTGCTTGCATTGATGAGCTACAGATGTACAGTTAGCAGCACCCCCAGCCCACACAGCTACCAGCTTTAAAAGGCCGCCTTTCAAGGCTACAGGGATGAGTATTTAGTGGAGTATCACCTCAACAATGGTCTTGTGCAGTTCCACCATCACAACCAGAGAGGACAACCAGGGAAAACAAACATGAAAAGGACACAACACAGCTGCACTGTACCATGTAAATTTCATGGCTACAAGGCATAAAGGCTATTCAGTTGTTTTAATTGCCTGCTGATGAACAGAAAATGCACAACGCACCACCTTTTCAACATATGCCCACACACACTGAAAATCCTCTCTCAGGGTGCACTTGTTGGAGATGGTTTATGTGGATATTTCTTAAATTATCCAAAGTGAAATACAACCAAACCATATCTAAAATACAGTTATTATTTATATCATGTGCATCATGGGCATGCATCACCCCCACAACATGTAAAATTAAAAAAAGAAAGAAAAGAAAAAAAAAAACACACTGCGACTTGCCGACCTGCAGGAATCCTGCACTTTTGTGGTCCAATGTGCTGCTCATCCTCACATTTTCCCTCTGGATTTTTGTTATATGAGTGTCTGAGACAGAAATCATTAATTATTTACACGCATACTGATCGCATATGTGTCTGTGAAAAATTAAGGATAAAAGCAGAATGAGACCACAGTGGACTGGTTGTGCTGTCATTCATGCGTCTATGATTCATTGGGCTGTATGTTTCCTGTTTGTCACCCCCGAGAATCAGATATGTTGCTTACATCCATTACTACGTGATGATCTGCTATGATGGTTTACTTCTCCAGCAACTAAAGTCGAACACAACTGTGAGTTTTTTAGGCACAGAGCTGGACGAATCCCATGATAACATTGATAATTTCTTTCGGCCATATAAATGTTCAATCAGTTTTCTGCAAGAGGTAACCTCCAAAGCATAGCCTGTATCGAATACTCACACTTCAGTGCAAGACTACGACCAGAAATCTACATAATAGCGGGACAAATTCTAAAACTTAAACAGTTCAGGAAACAAATGAGCAAAGCTCACTACGTTACATCATAAATTAAATAAATTAACCACTCAGAAATACAATACGTAATTCCATGAACAGAAATGATTGTTAAAGTTATATCATTCTGTCATCTGCAAAGAGATTTTTTTTTTTACCAGGACAGGCTCTTCTGTCTTGTCAAGCACAGGTGCAGCTAATAACATTAGCGTGTCTCATTTAGCTGTGCCAGAGAGACGGCCGTCCAGCATGCACTGATGGCTTTTTTTTTTTTCACAGAAGACATTCTGACATGTCACCGCAGGAAAAGAACAGGTGTAAATAATGAAGTTAATGATGGCTGAATCCCATTTAGCTACTTCACTTTTAGGGTCCTGGTGTTGTTCGTGCTGGCCCGCTGCCACAATGTTATGGCTCACTGGGACACTTGAATAGAACGGAGCCATCATTAAATGTTTTACACATGCACACACACACACACACGCACACATAAGCACACTGTGTTAATGCCATTAGATTACATTCTATGTACCCTACATCTTATTCATTTAGCAAGTGACTAACAATAACTGCTTTCAACGTCTGTGGGGACAAAAGCTTGATGTCATCAGATGTCATGCAATTTCCTCTTTCTTTGTCTTTGTTTTCCTCTTTTGTCTCTACCCCCTCTGTCCTTTTTATCTATCTCCTCCTTTCTGTCTTCTTCTTTCTGTCTGTCCCTCCCTCCCTCTCTCTCCCTCTCTCTCCAGCCTTCTCTCTCTCTCAGGGTAATGAGATATAAATGTTTCAGGACTGCGATCGCCTTCGGCACTAGACCTGTCTGTCTCTTTTGCACAAAAACACATGCGCGCACACACACACACACACCAGCACATAAACACATTCAGAATTGCAGAGACAGATACATGCCAAACAGAAAAACACAGGCACTGATGCACATGTAGTGTATTTCAGTAGAGTAGTGGTGTTCCTCCTAAATCTAGTGGAACTAATTAGCAATTAAAAGACAGTAAGCTGTGGGCAGAATGACTGAGGAGTGTGTGTTTGTGTGGGCTACTGTGGACTCGAAATAAGAGTGAAAAAATGCAATTCGAGGTTTGCGTGCGTGTGCATGTGTGTAGGTGGTTGCAGGGCGAGTTGGAGGTTACATAGGGGTTGCTTCACTAAATATAAACTTGGTGCTTCTGAGCTAAGGTCAGCAGTCTCAGCTACTTCCTACTGCAACACACACACACACATACACAAACACACGCACGTGCAAACGTGGCGATAACCATAGGTTTGTAGAAGGAGGTTTATAACCAATGTGTCTGTCATAATATAGTACTGCTGATAAATGCCTCACACTAAACATAAAACACACACACCTATGCTTTTATTAGGTACTGTTTAGAGAAAAAAAAAATCAGAGGAGTTGCTGAGTCAGCAACATTTATTTCCTCAGGAAGGTCATTCCAGAGGCTGCCTGATGGCAAATGCACAGATTCAAGTGCACAAAAAAGACCTCTGTCTGAGGACCTTAACCTGCATGGCTCATATGGAGCAGAAAGGTAAAATATAGCAATGACCAAGGCCATGACCGCCCTTAAAGGCAAACAAAAGCATGTAATAATAAATCCTAAAACACTAGGATCCAGTGTCAAAAGGATAAAGTGGATGTGATGCCCCCTAGGTTTGGTTAAAAGCCTCCTGAACAGTCTTCAGCTCATGCAATTTCATGTAGATATGTGATAATGCTGTTGTAGTAATTAAACAGAGAGGAGAACGCATATGTGTTTTCACAGGTAAGCAGTAGAGGCAAAATTCATCTTGAGATATACATGACAAGGACATCGGCAGTGCAGTTGATCAAAACGTTACAGATCATAGTGGAAGACAATCAGCGTGCAAACTGGCCCTAGTTTGACCCTTGAGGGACACCCTATTCACACGACAGACATAACAGCGACTGCTAAATGGAGACACTGAACTACTCATATGAGAGAGAGGACGGTTAATGCAGTACTCAGTTCCTCAGTCTGTCCAAAAGAACTGCACTGAGTCAAAGGCTGCGGTAGCACACAGCACACAACACGCATCTCCACTGACATTGAAAGGTGGTAATGACTTCAGGGCAGCCTCAGTCAACCAGATTGAAACTTTTTCCAAACTGCTGTTATTTTTCACAGCAGCAACAGCTTGTTTGGACTTTTTTTCTCAAGAGTTTCAGGGAAAAAAAGGCACAATTTTTGAGGCAATTAGCTTGTTAATGATGAGAGTGCACACAGAGATGAGTAGCTTCTAATTAGCAGTTAAAATGATAACATATAAATTGACATATAAATGACACACCAAAACATTAAAAATGCAGAAAGCAGAAACATTTAGATACGTTAGTGTGAGGGAGCTGGAAAGCATCAACCGCACTAAGGCGAAAAGCAATGCTCACATGCATGATTGTTTTTGAGGATACAAGACAGAAGTTTATTTTGTTTTGGTATTGTGAACGGACCCTCTCTAACTGTTTTTCTAATCGAGGTCCATTTCTGAGTGGCATGTTGTCACGGAGTGCATGCACAGGAAGTCACTTAGCAATTGCCAATCATGTTGTTAGGCAGAGTTGAAGGATCAGAGGAGGGAGAGAGGAGGAGGTATAGGTGATTAATCAATTAATTAACTATCAGTTAATTACAGTGGGGTGGGAGGGGACTCAGGACCCTACAAACTCAGGCTCTGCTGTTGCAATCTGTTATAACCTGCTACACCTTGGTGACTCCTTTGTCCTGCTGTACTTTGCACATGGCTATAATTAAAAAGAAATTTAGAGCTCTGGAACAAAAATTCCCAGCTGGTTTGTTGCTTTTTATTGTTCCATCATGCTTTACTGCTCAATGCTGCTTGGCTCATCCGGTTTTTAGAGGTTTACCACAACCAAAACCTTACAGTTAGCATGAACAATTTACCAACATTTTAATGTGAGTACTTCAAAGAGAGACAGCTGTTAACATATAATTATTATTTTTTCTTCTTACAGGGCTTTCCCACCATGAAATAAACACATATATTTGATGTCATGCATCTGAATGTAGAGAATTTAATAAACCTGCAATCACCACTCAGTCCTCTTTTGTGAGCTAACATAAAAGGTATTCCCAAGATCATTTCATTAAAATGCTGCCAGGCCTGTGTTGTTTTCTTTCTAAACAGTATAAGCAAAGTGTTTTTTGGTTTTTTTTTTTTCTAAATTTGAGATTTTATATAATTATATATTCAGCAGATGGACAAGAATGCAGCTCAGTGGACTGCTTTTGTTTTTACGGCCCTGTCATAGTATCTAGAATGACAAGTTGCTGTCTCAGCAATTAAAAGAAAAATAAAATCCCTCCAAACAAGAGCAACTACACTGTTGCATATCAAAAAAAAAAAAAAAAATCATAGAATTATACATTGTTTCAAATTGTAAATCAGTTGGATTATCAGCAAGTGCAAATTATATTTTTCATGGGAATTAATGATTTAATTTGAGTTATTAAAATATGCTAATATGTCAGGGAATATTTTTAACAGCTTCTGTCTCAGGCTACATCGGCGTGTTTGCTCAGAACGGAACATGCCTTCAGTTCTGCTGTCAGGGCTCAAATCCTACTGGGTGCAACTTGTTTAACAATGTCTTCAAGATTAATTCATTTAGATGAATCGCATTAAGAACAAATGATAAACAGCTTGTCTTCAGGGAAAGTGTGTGTGTGTGTGTGTGTGTGTGTGTGGGGGGGGGGGGGGGGGGGGGGGGGGGTCTTTTTGCTGGAAAGTGGAACCAAGTCCTCCCCCCTACCCCCTTTTCCCTTT
>JBAJHX010000049.1:14004235-14014414 GCA_037176925.1 Amniataba percoides
CCCCCCCCCCCCCCCCCCCCCCCCCCCCTCTTCTTTGTGCTGGAAATGGAACAGAGGCATGCAGCATGAAATCATGTGCATTTTCATAGTTTTTACTTGTATTTACTAAACGCCCTGACCTGCTCTCTGTTTATATCTTTTTCCCCTCAACTTGTTTTCCCTGATGTGCTCTAATAGAAACTGATTAGAGCCGAAACTCAAGTCCACCTTAGCTCAATTTGCCATTGTGTGGAGGCCGGTAGCAGCTAACAGCTATCTGATAACATTGCTGGTAGGTGTAATCAAATAATTACATTATGGATTAAAATGTTAAGCAGACAAACAATAACTTGGAAACCAATTATACCTTTTCCTCTCTCCCCGTTTTATCTCTCTCCCCATTTTTTGTTTTCCCCCCATTGCTCCTCTCCTTTCCCATATTGCTCTCTCTTTCTCTTCGCCCCTCCTGCAGCTCCACAACCACTTCTCGCTTCCTTCCTCTCCCTCCTCTGCTCGCCGCTCTTGCGCTCTTTGTGTCTTCTGTTTCTCTCGCCTCAGCTGAAGGCCACAGCGGCAGAGCGAGGGGACAAAGAGAAGTCTCTCCACTGTGCCCGATCTCTGAGTACATCCATTTCGATTTTATGTAACTCCATCTCTTACAGGGCTCCTTTCGCACGAGCCATTTACCTCTTTCTTGTCACTTTTCATCCACTATGTCTTAATGATGCTCGGCGTAGTATATGGGATCACATTAGCAAGGGTTTTGACTGTGGCACGTTCTCATTAAGAGGCGCTGCTCTGTCTTGCTACACAAACACGCCTGACAAGGATGCCGTCTCGTTGTCGCCGATATCTTGACATTAGCGTCTGACGTTTCGACTTGGCTGCTTTCGCCGTCCAATGTTCTGTTCTTTTTGAGGGGCGAGCCAACGTGCTGCAGCTCTTGCCTCTCACACGACAATGCATTTTATTTCAGCTGCAACTTAGCATAATGTGTGACATCTGCTTGGCATTTGGCTGCTCTGTTGTTTCTGTGCACCGTCCCTATATTTTATAATATATGACAAAGAGGACCGCGGAGGAAGTTCAGCTCCTTGTTTTGGCCATTGCCCACCCAAAAGCATTATATGTGGGCTTTTTGGTGTGCTCTGACTCGTTTGCTTCCCTAAAGGCTCTGCAAAGCTGTGTCCAAGTAAAGCAGGTCTAATATGTATTTTTTTCTGTGTAACAGAGACTACAGATCAGTGTTATTTCGCATGTGATTTTTGAAGATATGTAGGCTTTCCACGTGTTCATTAGCCCAACTTTTCCATTTCCCTCTGAAGCTTTTTCATAATGTGCCCTTTTAGCATTCGGCGTATTGTGCCTAATATGTGATCCTATACTCCCATTAGCTCTATTCAGTTCTGTGATGTTGTGTAAGCGCGTGGCTCTGTTTTGTATGCATGATGCTCAGTTACTGTTTGTCCTTTTCTTCCTCATCTCTTATGCACTGCTCATATCAGTCCTGTTCATCCCGTGTGATGTTTTGTCAGTCCTTGGCTCTATTCTTCATGAGTAATATGACATTTGTATTTGGCCTATACTTTCTAATGTGTGATGTTTTGTTAGTGTTCGGCAGATTCTGTATGTGTAATATTTTCTCGACATTTGGCACAGTACTTTTATAATGAGTGGCAGTCCATTAGCTTTTGCCATATTCCTCCTAATGGGCAGTGGTGTGCTGTGAGACATGGAATCAAATGCTGTTTACTATGTGCTGTTTGTGTGGGCTGATGTGTGACGTGTCCCGTTGGCTTGCCGATTTGATAATGGCAGCCGCAATATTCTGAACTCCAGCACTGAACGACTGTCAGCGAGCCTACACAAATCTTCATAATCCCTTTAATGGACTCTTTGGGGTGGACAATATCATCTCACACACATATCTGAGAGGAGACACCCACTCGCAGAGAGGCGCATGCAGAGATGCACAAACTGTGAAGAGTTGAAAGGTCACCCAACTCCATCTCTCTCCCTCTAGCTGAAGCAAGAGCTGCAAGGAGTAAGAGAGGCAAGCAAGTGGTGACTCGGGGGCAAAAAAAAAGAAAAGAAAGTAGATTCGTTGGTGGCACTGCTTTGACTTGGTCAAGTCTGCCAGCTAAGTAATTTACATTGTTAGATCCACTCACAATGTGGACACAACTGAGGAAATAAGAGTGTTTCATTACAGGTTTGAATGCAAAGATCATTGATGGGAGGTCTTCCTCCAGTTTTACAGTATCCAGATTCAGCATGATACCGCATGTTCTGAACCACATACTCATCATCAGATAATGGCAAACATGAAAATACAAAACTGTGATGACAATTCTTCTTCTTCTTCTTTTTTTTTTTTTTTTTTTTACCCACAAATGTACTCTGATTTAGCATAAATAGAGTTTCTATATAGGTGGGTCAGTGGTTCTACATATTTGTCCAGGCTAAAACTGAGTTTGATTCAACAGGATTGGTTATCTAGGAAGATCTTCCAAAAATTGATATATTTAATAAAACATTTTAAAAAGTAACGAAAAAATGATGTATTGATTAGAAATGGGGAAACCAGGAATTCAAGAAACCATTTCACATCCAGTACTTCTTGACATGCTGGTCAAAGATTCTTATTCATGTTACATGTCAAGATTGAAAATGACAACACTAGTTAAAAAGAGGGAAATGGGACAATTTTAAATGTTAAAGAGCCACAGGCTGTTTTTGGTACATAGCTGACAAGCTTTACAAATATTAAATGGGTGTTTTAGAAGCTGCTGCAATTTGATTAAGAGGCCACATTATTTTTGCTCGACAACATGATTTTCAAAGATATATTTCAAATAATTTTCATTCCAAATTTGAAGAGTATAAAAAACGTTAAA
Source organism: Amniataba percoides (assembly GCA_037176925.1). Classification (NCBI taxonomy): domain Eukaryota; kingdom Metazoa; phylum Chordata; class Actinopteri; order Centrarchiformes; family Terapontidae; genus Amniataba; species Amniataba percoides. The sequence goes on from JBAJHX010000049.1 coordinate 14,007,112, forward strand.
GCTCCTTGCTCCCTTGGCCTAAAACATGACTTTGCACATGTTAAATTGTGCATCAAGCTGAAAGTATGCCACTATAAGCTCTATATGCTTGTATTGAATTATTTTCAACATGACTATGAGAAAGCTCTGATGGTGAATCCAGAACATAAAAGGGTGGAAAAGAGAAAACCACTGTACCTGAAAAGGTTGTGCAGTGAGGTAGTCATGCAAGAGGAAGATGACAGAAGTTTGCATCAGAGTTTAATGTCAAAGTGATGCGAGGCAAAAACAAACAAATTGGAAAACAAGATAATTGACACGTGTAATCCGTCTTGGCCAATCTGCTCTGATGATTCTTCTCCTACATTACTTGTACAAAAGCTCCTCTGCCCTCACCTGAAATTAGTTAAGGTGACTTCATTTAGTGTTTTGCAATTCAGTGTGTGAAATTTTTCATGGTCACCAATCCACTTCTGTTGTCAAGTCTTCTTTCTGACATGCTAATGAGTCTTTACACTTGTATGTTGTTTGTGTTCAATGATCAATTTATAGTCATTTTACATTAAACAAAGTCAGTGTGATTCAATATGGGTCTATCATCGTATTGGGAGCAAGTTGGTCTGACTAATATTATAGTGTGAGTTGAGTTTATCACTGGAAATTCATTTTAAATATTTTTAAACTTTTCTTTTTTTTTTAAACGCCTCAGAGGGGTGACAGTTCAACCCAGTGTCTACACTAAAGATATCTCACGCTTCAAGGAAATTGTAGCAACTGTTCTAATTAGTGGTTGAAAATGTCAGAATTTATGGCCCTCCAAAAATATCAGGTCAGGCAGAATGAACAGGTGGAACAGCTCACACCTGAATTTTGGTGAGTTAACTCCACAAGGGCAATTTTCTTTCACATCCGAGCGACTCTCTCTTTAAGGAGCCCTAAAGTCTTGGTGCGTACGGTCGGCTTAAAAAACATAGATCCAGCTTCACTGATGCAGGACCTGTAGTCTCACAGGAACTGGTGCTATCCAACATGACACTAATCAAAAAAACAGTTGAGGCCGGTAGCCATATTCACCTTACTCTAAATTCAGTACCAGCGGCTATTAACAGCATCTTGTTGTGAATCGGTGATCCCCAAAGACCCCCATTTCCTTAAGACCTTGCAGGAGTTGTGTCATATGTATCACACATACTTGATCTAATTAGGGCAGCCCAGATAAGTCTTCAGATTGTTTTGGGTTTGAGCTGCAAACCTCATAAAGGACAGTTCTTTCACAGCTCTTGCACATCAGTTTCAACCAAGCGTCTTATGAGGATTTGTCTTCTGAACTGGTGCGGGTGTGTGTGGCAGCCTAATCCAAGCGTGTGCATTGAGGCAAATGAGGAATTCAAAAGGATCGAGATACCGTTTCTTCTCATGGTAAGTCCCACAACAACAACAATTACTGTATATACTACTGGACTAACACGTCACTCCGATACAAAAAAAAAACAAAAAACGAACAACTGTCACTTTCAGGTCTGACTGAACATAAAGTCGTGTGTTGTCTCAAAAGACCTCACCATTCAACACAGAACCACACCTGAAACTTTATTCATCCTTTACCCCAAAAACATCAGCTTATCCAAAAGTCCATTTAGTTATTATGGAGCTTTCAACCATTTCACGCGATCCTTTTCAGCAAATGGAGTTTGGCATCATCATCGTTATCATTTGGGTAAAAACTCAAATTTCTATTTGATTTTAAGGATTGTCCTCCACTCCAATGTTCACGCTGTTGTTCAAAGCACTTTCTGGCTATGTTACATGAAACTTATGCAACATTACATTTCAGAGATATGTGAAAGTGTGACTTTGAAAAAATAAAAAACACACCACAACTTTTGCCGATGCTGTTGACTTTTCATAAACCTGCCAAAGAAATCACATTCTGCAGAGGAAGACACAACTTCTATGGCAACAGGCGCAGTAGTTATGAACGCAGGTGTAGCACACTTCTGTATGAACAATCTATATAATACTACTCTACTCCTTCCTTTCCAGCACTGTTTTCTGCTTTGCTCTGTTTTGTTTTTAGATTTTTGCTCCATTCTTTTTTTTTCTATTCTTTTTTTTTTTTTTTTGCCCAGTCACTCAGCGAGTCCCACAGATCAAAGGGTTTCTACGTAATGGAGCAGAATAACAGACAAAAATGCATCCTTGCCATCAGGATGTCTTCTGTCAGTGGGCCGGAAATGGTGGGACAGAGATGGATGGCGAGAGGCATTCAGCTCAGCTGCATGCAGGCACAACACCCACTCCCACCGCCCGCTCTCTCCCTCTCTGTCAGTCTTATACCCCGTCTTCTAGCATCTGCATCCCCCTTTCCTCTCGCACACTTTCTATTTCGGCTGCATGATGGCAGAGTGTGACTTGTGCCTGCTGCTTTACTTTACTGCTGCTGCTCTTGCTCAGTAAATGAGCACCGACAGACGGTGGGAAGTTGAAGGTCGCGATCCTGATAATTCTGCCTCTGGAACGGACAGCAGTGTCTTTGGACTAGACCAATAGAGTGAAGGCAATTGTGAAGAGAAGGAAAATAATGATGGGTCCACACAACCCGAGGCTACAACTCATCAATCCAGCCGAGGGGGGGCTTCACGCCAAAGAGTGAAATATGTCCAAGTGGCTTAATGTTCAAGGTGATAAATGCCAAACATTTAGTCTCTTTTAGCAGATATAACTGTACTGTATAAATAATAACTCAAAACAGGGGAGACTTTTATGGTGTGTGTGTGTGTGTGTGTGCGTCTGTGTGTGTTTGCGAGGGCAGGGGGTGTTTACTTCACAGTCCTTACAGAAAAAACCTAAAATGTCACGAGGCCCTGATCTTGACTTACAGTTCATCAAGTAATGTTGCTAAACTTTTCATTACCTGTCTAATAGACAGCGCTGATGTGTATTTGATTAACGACTTAATCAAAACATTGCTCAGCTCTATTTCCCTTTTCTGGTATTAAGAACTCAAGTTTTGTGGCTTTATAGTGAACTAATTACAGAATCATTTCCACAGCAGCCTAAGAGGCTCTTTTGTAATTTGCTGGGTGTCTACATTGGTTGGCCTTCACGGTTGTTTTGCTTCATTACAGGAAAGAGTTTTGACTGGGTTTAACACCAGCATTTATGGAGGTCTTTTAAGGCTTTTGGTATCAGCCCATGTGTCCTCACAAAGGTTCGAGAGCTCCATAAAGGGACCCAAAAGTTGTAAGAAGGTCGCTGGGAGACCAAATGCAATCAGGCAGGGGTGTCCTCTCTCTCTCTTTTTGAAGTAGAACATGTTTAGCTTCTGAGCCCAAACCCTGAAGGATCAAATCCAATGGACTGGGTCTCTTGGAAGAATCGACACAGAAGCATTGTTTTCCCAAAGTTGACACAGTTACTGCCCAGTCTGTGCCACCACTGTAGTCAACTAAACTCTACTTTTTTTTATTAAGGGTCTGAAATACACTCAGACTCCGTCGATCCAGCACGTCTCTCTGCTGGGAGAACCGCTGCCTACAGGCCCTGGGACAGCTGGTTGAACTGGCACGCTGAGATTACAGGATACGAATCAGTGCCTGGGCTGACACAGAAGATACAGATATTTGGGACAGCTTCAGGAGAGGCACTTTGTGCGTCTAACTGGGGATGATTGGTGGCTGCTGTGGGAGTGTCAGGGGCTACGACCTACAGACAATTTCCCAGCGCTGTGGGACTTTAATGGACCACTAATGACTCTGGGGGAGGGAGGGTTCTGGTGGGAAACCTAATAATGATGGAACGTGTTAAGGAAATGAGTTGTGTAAGGCCTGCGTGAAAGAGATGCACACAGGTAAAGCGGCAGCGGCATGCCCATCAGTCCATGGCTGTAAAACACAAATAGATGCTATTTATACATACAATGTCATATCAGAATATGGAGTATTTTTATTTTTTATAATACTTAATGCACAATTTAACTATTGATAATGTAAGGTTTATTATTTCCAAAACACCTGGACTTTACTGTAAATGTAAGTCTTTTAAATACATATTTTTGCTCATTTAATGTTTCCAAAACTACCGCAACACAGGCTAAAAAAAAAGATAATGCAGGAAAGATTGGACCACTGTAATATCTAAAATGGAGAGTACTGTGTATAAGGTTTCACAGGAGTTAATGGAGCATAGTGCTCAGGCAGTTAGGTGAGGCAGAGCCCCGAAGTCACGCTCACATCCGTTGATCGTTGCATCAGCTGCTTCATTCTTGCTTCACCGTCAGTGGCTCATTCAACGGCTACTTGGCAACAAGCATACAAAGAATTTTCATTCATTTTAGTGTAGTGCACTGGACTGAACACTGTTACTCTGCCAGTGCTATTTACTGCTGCTCCCGAACCTCCAAACCTTCCTCTTGTGCTGTGTCCTTGGCATTGTTGATTTAACTAAGTGTCCATTTAACATTTATTAGGAGGGATTAGTTCACCAAGCACAGTCCTCATTGCTTCCTGGATCCTTTGTGAGCGCTCTTAAAGACTATTCTGCCAAATCCAACTCTATAATGATTTGCTATAAATGGTAAATTCTGCAGTGTAAGAGTGACTGTCTGAAATGTGGCAATTTTCATATTAATCTCATTGTCCTTCAGCTCGACAAGAGATTTCTTCCAGAAACATGTTACGAACACTGTTATCTCAGCGGCTTCTTATTTGAGAAACGAATATAATAATTTGAGGCAAAATTACAGAAGACAACAGCGTTTAGAGCTGCTGTTGACAAATATAATACGACAAATCCAGGGCTGTCACAGTATCAGAGATACTGAGGCCATGACTTCCCAGCCCATCCCCTCTGTGGTAAGAATATGTTTCACTTGCAACCACAATTTTTCACATCATTCGATTAATTGAATTAGCGAATTCCCAGTCTTTCTCAGATTTTCAGTCTCGCAGCAGAATGGTATCAATTCTGTTTCAAACCTCCTACACATGTCCAGGAATACACAGTAATTCTAGCAAAGAAATATTAGAATCAATTTTTAATTCATGTATCTGCATAATATTTTAGTTTCTAAGCATAAAAAACTAATGTAATGTAGTATGTATGTGATCACAAATTCTAACACCTCCTCAGCTCATTAAAGACCCCCCCACATTCTGCAACCTGGCCGACCTGATCTCAGAAAATGCAATGTTGCAATAAATTTGTATTGAACCTTGAAACCTGACTTCCCTGTCTGTTATTATAATTGCCCATGGTTTGTTAACTCTGGAGGCAGAGGAGACAGATGACGTGTGCGGGATGTATCCTGATGTGTGCGTATCCTCCCTTTCTCTCTTCTCCTGCTTCCCACGCGTCTCAAATGATTAGTTATATTTGAGCATCAACTCCCTGTTTAAGTTCTCATGATGAACACACACACACACACACACACACACACACACACACACACACACACACACACACACACACACTCACACAACCCTCTAGGCCCATCAGTCATCTTTCTTCCAGGCATGATCCCAGCGTGAAACAGGGGACAGGAACAAATAGTCTGATTGGCTGATTAGCACCAGATGAGAAGCTGATTGGTTTATTAGCATGTTGATCGGAGCTGAAGAGCCTCTCCTACTGTGGGAACAGAGCTCCACATACACATTTCGGCTTAGCCTCATCACCACTTTTTGACTGAATAAATACGTGGTAATTTTTTTTTTTTTCATTTTTGTTTAATGAAAACAGAGTTCTCAGAGTGATTAATCACAGATTACCAAGATATTTATGTGAAACCACCCTTCTGCTGCAAACAAGCAAAATAAATGGGGTAACACTTCAAACACAACAATGAACAGAGATGACCTTGAAAAATTTAACGCCATATTGAACGGACCATCAGTCATTTTGGTTTATATGGACCTCCTCTGAGTTTTAGAAGCAAATAACGTCAAGAAAAATATGTGCTCACATTGTGCCGGGCAGCCAGCAGCCTCTTTCCTCAACTGTAGTTCTTCAACTCCGGGACAACAAGTCAATGCAGCAGTCAACACACCGCCTGTTGGTCGCAGCCATTGATCCACATCTGTTTGTCGTCAGCCATGAGCACGCTGACGGCGGGATCTGCAGACTCAAGGGAGTACGCCGCCGACTGCCAGGCTTTGCGAGACAGCCGCATTGATGGAAGCGCATCCAGTGCTCTCCATGGACAGAACAGCGGTGTGACAACAGTGAGGCCGAGCATGGCGGCATCTCCCATGAGTCCATCCCCTCCATCCCGGTCACAGCTGTTGCCTGAGCATTTAGGCTGGATTCTGGATGATTCAATACTTAAAGGGGGTTGAGAGATGAAACCATCTTTTTAAAAAATTTTTTTTGCTCTTCAGCTGAGAAAGTTCCTCCATCATTGCTGACTGGTACTAAGCCTCGCAGACCACGCAGGGCAAGACAGTTAAGAGAACAAGTGCCATAAACACCTCATGTAATCCAATACAACAGCAGCCTCAGAAATTTCCATAAATCTGAGCAAACAACTCTCTGGCACAGCGTCAACAACAATTTCATATAACAAGCTTCATGTGGTATTTGTTTCAGGGCTGTTGTACTGGATTGCATTACATTAGATCAGACAAATGGCCATGACATTGTGTCCAACCTGCGTAGAAACATGTTGTGCTCCTTAATTAATCAATGATGGTTCTTTAATTTACAGTAATCAAAATGAGAGGGCCACAAGTATGAATTAATTACGGGTTGACATTTCACCAGCGGAGGGAAAAAAACTAATGAGAGCAAGACATAGGACAAATATATACAGATCTGCATGAGTGTGTGCTGTACATGTATGTGTTTGCATGTATGCATCCATATTAAAATCCATTGCATAGACAGCCCCGGCTGCTAATATAAATTACTTTGGGCTGAATTGAGAAAAAACCTAATCAATAGGACGAAACATGGAAAAATAGATATTTGCAGTACAGCCTCTATGAGAGGTCCTCAGGAAAGATTTAAAACAAACCAGCAAGCACATACTTCATTCAGCATTTTGATAATATATGAATTATTGAGGGGAGTATGTTGTTTTAGAGATAAGCGGAAAACATATTTGCTTAGCTAGCTGAGGAGCTCAATGGGTTTTATTGCAGGTTTGAAAGGCCATCTTTCTCACCTCTCACTCACCCCAACTACACCACCTCACTGCTGTTCACACCTCCTGCCACCCCCTCCCCTCACCCTGCTGACCCCTCACCTGCACTCAGGATCTGTGAAGAGGACGTGTGTCAGCTCTTTCAGAGACAGAAGATCAGGAAGGCACCAGGACCGGACGGTG
>JBAJHX010000049.1:14014514-14033094 GCA_037176925.1 Amniataba percoides
AGTCAAATTCCTTGTATGTCTTCACGTACTTGGCAATAAAGCTGATTCTGATTCTGATTCTGATTCTGATTCTGATTAAAGGTCATGTCAGTTTATGACAAAAAAAGAATAAGATTACACGCCGCATTTCTTTCCTCAGGCTCTACAGTGCCAGTTAAGAAGAACATGCATTGAGGTGACAAAAAAAGGTGTCTCAACACTTTCTATAACAGGGGATGTGACCACTGTCTGTGTAATGACAAGTATGGTGTCATCTACCGGGCAGCTTTTCCTCGATCCTACCCTTTCAGAAATAACGGCCCCCAAGTTTCTCACATAATTACCTCTTCCTGCATCACTGAACATGGATTCCACTTCTTTCATGCACCCAGTTGAGGTTTAGGTTACCTTGCTCCAATGCATTTATCTTTCATTCTTTTAAAGCAGATGAGAGATTAAAGAGGGGGCTCTGCAGGCTCTATGGCTCAGATTCTGCCACCCTCAGAGGACATGGTAAATGCCAAATAACACAATACTGGTCCGAGAGACCTTCGTCTTTCTTTGTCAAAACATTTACTTTTTTTGAAAGGCGCAGTCTCGCTCACAATCCATTTCCATTCACTCCCTTCCACAAAGCTTATATCCAGCTCTTTCAATGTCTTTTACATTAAGAGGCCCAGGAGACAGCTCTGCTGAATTGTCTTTTCAGTGTACACGAACAACTTGGGACCCACTGCTGCTCCTTCCATCCACAGACTGATCAGCGCAGAGTCATTCTCGGATTGAAAGGCGCGCTCCTCGTCAGCCCAAAGCACAGCAGTCTATTTGAAACTCTATCCCACATCCCACTGACAGCCATCCTTGCACACAAGAAACCATAATCCATCATTAGTAATTGAGGCTGTTTGTTTTAAATAGGCTCCCTATTCTTTTCAGGGAATAGCAGCAAGTTCTCTGAAAAAGTATTACTTAAGCGAAGGTACCTGGAAGTGGTGTGAAGCTGAGCTGGTAGCTGTGATGTGTTTCGCATCAAGCGCTGCATACTGTTCAGGAAATTGGCACATTGCAGGGTTTTTTTTAAACTCTCAAGCACTGAATATTGACTCAGTAAAGCTCTTTATTATTATGCATTTAATTGTTTTTGTGCGTGTTCACAGTGCTTTTATAGATGTATTGGACGTGGTTGTGTTTTACTTCATTTAGATCTATTTGCATACTCTAATGTTAAACACTGTGATTCACTGCAGGGAAGACATATTTTTAATTGGCAGTCTATATAAGTACTTAAAAAGTCTAACACAGTGTGCATCAAAACTGCCTGCAATCCACGTATTAAAATCATTGTCTTTGGTTAAATTTCAAATGTCTTCATTTAACAGGAGACCATTGTCATAGCCAACAAAACCCACTAAATTCACAAGAACATTTATTTAGCAGAAACATATGCAAATTATACAAAAGAAACGATGAGGCATCTTTGTTGTGTCAGATATCAGCGGTGGAGTGGAAACATGCTGCACGTTTTTACTTTTGAAAACAGAAGCTGCTCTCTGGGGAAGGGGAGCTCACGGCACTAAAATCTGGACCGGCCACAGGGACGGTACATGAAAACCGGACCCATGCGTGCCTCATGGTGCTAATGGTGCTGTTTGAAGCAGAAAATCCATCTCATTCCTGAAGCTCATGGATTTCCACAAAAGCACTAAAGCGTCCCTTTTGGCAGCTATTTTCAATGTACCTGCCAAAGGACCATTCAAGCAGGCGGATTTTAATGGTAATGCCCCTTCAACCCATTCACTCTCTTCGCCTATAACTATGTAGTCATGGCTGATGTGCAGCAGGCTGGTGAAGATGGAGATGGATGTGCCTTAAAGAAAGATGGATCGCTTTCATGCGGTGCCGCTGAGCATTCAGATTGTCCCCGCGATGTTTATGAGGGTAATATCTATCAGATGGAGGAAGATTGATTAGCTGTGTCTAATGAGAATAAACATGTCCAACAACTTCTCACTTAATGCCACTGCTTTTTGTTTTCTCTTCCCTCTCTTTCTTCCTCTAATCTCCTGCCACCCCTCTCTCTGTCATGTTAATGTCATACTGAAGCCATGAAGGCCCTTCATTTAGGAACATCTCCTTAATGCCATGCCTCTTATAAATGGAGGCAGACAGCTGTGTGTCACATGCTTATATCATGCCTCTGACGCTGGGAGGAATGAGTATATTGTAAGTCTGCTTGTTTCGCACACCCATGAACACGCTGCACCGCGTCTTCATCAGTGAATGGACACAAGTGGGAAGGCTTTTATCGACGTGAATGTGAGCCCAATTCTGGGTTTAGATAAGAATACCACTGCATTTATTAATAACACTTGCCACTGCCGATGCAAATAAGTAATATTTTTACATTCTTCACCCTCCAGCGAGTCTCAGTGGGAGACCGAGAGTGAGTGTTGGACCGCCCACATTGCACTCAGGCTGCCAGCAGCGGTGCACAAAGGTGCAGTGATTTCACTTCTTAATCATCGCATACAGCCATGGGATGTTAATTTTGAACGCTCCCCAATATGGAACAATTGTCTTGATATTAATCACCTGCTCCGACTTGTCAACGTGTCTATCTGCGCGTGGGCGTGTGTGTGTCTACGTGTGACCTTTGTGTAACCTCTTGCACCTTAGACCTGCTTTATTCTAAAGAAACGGCACACTTCAGTGATTTTGTAACATCTTAGGTTTGGATCGGCGTATCAATCCCCCCTCTGTAACAAAGGTGTTGATTCTCGTAACTATAGAAGAACTGGCTTTTTAAAAGGGAATGGAAAGCGCTGCGGTGCTGTAATCAAACTATGATTCACCGTGAGAATAAAGTATGGCTCTGGCGTCCAGCATTAAACATAATTATTGATAAAACATAAAATGAGAAACAGCTTTCTATATATGATATTTGTAATACCTACTGAGTCCCCGTGGTGTTACTCATGAGGGACGGTGTTTGCTCTCCATCTTCTGTTCTCTCTCGCACTATCCGTATGGAGCGCTAGTGAAGACGGATCACCGCTATGCGCATTTATATTCTTGCACTGGTGCCTTTTTTTTACGCACGTACACACATACACAAAATGTGATTGTCCTTTATGGAATATACACAAATCAATACACATTCATGAAAAAAAAAAAGTTTCGGCACACGCCATGTGTTGATTTTCGGCTTGACTCGGGCCTACGAATTAGTTGTATGCATAAAGCAGAATGCCTGATTGGCCTAAGACTCGATCCCCAAAGCTGTGAGCTGTAACTGCAGCCTGGTCCTAATCAGGTCTTACCTCACTGTGCAGCGTTGGTATGCTGGGCAGTAACTGATGATGTGGACTCAGATGGAAGGGCGACTATGAGACACATTTCAGCACAGTGTGGCACCTTCAAACGGAAACTCTTAACTACAATGGCGGCAAAGGTGACACAGGACATTTTATCACTCCTTGTGACTCAGGGCCAAACCAACAGTTACTGTGAAATCCTGGATGTAACCTGTCTTTTCTTTGAGCCTTGCACTATGTCTGGTATCCAAATTGTTATTGATCACAGTAATTGACACTTTGGGGAACAGTTGTAGCCAATTAATTGAAATAAATTTTCCACATTTTACAAAAACAAAACCTTTTTTTGTTGCCTTTTTTTTTGGTGATACTTGCTCCTTTCACACTACAAGCTCAATTTTTGATTTTGTCCACTGTGCAGATCAAGCTCAGTGACCTTGGGCTGGTAAAGAGGTAATTTTCTGGGGAGAGCCAGATTTGGTCCTGCGTCTGCCTGTTTTGTACAAATCCATGGCTCTCTGCAACATTGCTTGCACAGACAGCGGGGGGGGGGCACTAGTGTCAACACAAATTGGGCTGCACAGTTCATTTTTGGTTTTGCATCCGGACGCTTATTTCAGATTACATTTGAATGCACGCAGAGAAGTCGTTTTCCTGGCTGTAGATTAGGAAGTTGCTGTCAACAGTTGGTCCAATTTCCACTGAAAGAGGCCAGCACTTTTGTCAACAGGTAAGCTACATTCCCACAGCTGCCCTGATTACTACAGCATTACACAGTATGTCACTGTTTCTTGCAGTTTTCTTTGTAATGCAATCACCTCTGCAATACAGAAGCCTACTCCGCTACCTTACACAGGCTGTTCCACTTTGTCAGCTTGTTTTTTTTTATTTTAGTGGAACACATATTTGCTTTATATGCCGGCTCGCTGTTATTGATTTGTACGTTCCCCTAAGGCTCTGGCTTGGTCACACAGTAATTCCTGCTAAGACACAAGCGTGCTCAGCAGATGTCCATTTTGAATAATTTGTCTTGGCACATCGCCTTTTATAGACTCCTATTAACAAGTGATTAACAGTTAACTGGGAACTATTACTTGGCTGCGCATGTTTGCACCCAACTAATGCATCCCTTTATTGATTAATGCCTTCTACCACATCTACCATCTCCAGCTGTGCTTGTTATCGTCTCCAGCCACTCTACTTTTTCCTCTGGTTTGTCTTTCCGTGTGTATGTGTTGTGAGTCAGACATTTCGCTTCAAACCTCAGGGGGGTCTGCACTCTCTGCTCTGTCTGTCTGAGGAGCCCACACAGACCCCCCCCCCTCCCACCGCAGCCTCAGCACAGCAGAGTAGGGTGGTAGTAGTGGTGTGTGTGTATGTGGGGGGGGGGGTATCCAGCAAAACCTGGGTAGGGTACTGTAAGATGACTGGCCACCGTCTTCTTTTTTGAGTTTTGGTCTCTATTCCACTTTATAGCTATATTGTTCAAAGTTTCCTAGTTATGGGTTATATTATTACAGAGTTTCCTGGAAATACAACAATAAACAAACCCCCTCCGCTCCCTCCCCTGGTTATCTGTGCTCTCATTACTCATGTGCTGCAGAGGAGCTGGCCAGGTTAGAGCTGCTGTACCTGAACTGAAACACCAACCCCACTCCTCCTATTTAACTGACCTTCTGTCTTTCCCGCTGACACCCCATTGGGAGCTCCCTCTGGGATGGCTCGAGACCCACGTTTCAGAGTAATTAACATGTGTCCCCACCTCCTGAACACATTCAAAATGTAACCAAAGTAAGGCGTAGGTAACTGGGCGAGGGTAAAGTTAAAACTGAAGCTCAGGCCGAGCATGCCCTAGAATTCAAAATGAGTCCCTAACACAGTTAAAATAAGCAAGCTATTCTTCAACACTAATGTTGGGGATAGGCGTTAAATATTAATGGCTGACCTGCATCATGTAGACATGGATTCAAAGTAACCAGGTTACAACTGTGCATGGATACATGTTCTTTGATTATCTGCGTAGCCTGGTTCTCCGAATAACCTGGTTTCCTAAGTGCATGTAAATATATTGATAGAGAGCCAGCTTCCCCCTGCAGTGGCTGATATGCCAAATATCTGCCATATCCCATCCCCACACTCTGCTTTCATCATGAGGACAATCCAAAAAAAAAAAAAAAAAAAAAAAGAAGAAGAAGCACAAAATATTTAAATGCCCAGTAGGACTCTATGGAAGCGCTGTCTGCAAAATCCTGGAGAATAAATCACGTCATTGTTGTTGTTGACTGTTTTGTTGGAGGATATCTCGGTGCATTCTCCACTCTGTGAGCGTGCTGTTTATTTGGACTTCAGTATCACACCGCTGAGTCTCTCTTTAGCATGAAAAATGAGTCGTATGAAACGCCAGTGTGTGATTAGTCACCAGGTTTTTGAGGCTAGGACAGAGCAGTCTGTGTATACAACAACTATATGCCATGATGATTAATTTGCTTTGCGGCTCTTGTACGCATTTGTATTTGTTGTGGCCATTTGAGTGTGTGTGTGCGTGCGTGTGTGTGTCTGAGTGCGTGTGGCCGCGTGTTATATTATGTTTTCTTGTCCAGATGAGTGGATGCGCACAAGGGTTTTGTCATCCTTAATTTTTTTTTGTTTGTTTGTGCAGGATATTTACCATACTGCACATATTGCATATTATACAGTATGTGTGATATATGATGAGCTATGGCATGTTTAATCAATTTTCTCTGTGAAAGACAAAGAGAGGAAGTCAGCAAACCCAAATAATATAGCACATCTATCTATCTATCCATCCATCCGTCCATCCACAGTTTAATGCTTAAGGCAAAAAACTGTGTCTGTCGTTCAGTGTCATATGTCACATCTGTTTATTATGCATGAAACAAGACTACACATTTATATCTTGTCTTGAAGGCTCTCCTTGACACAGGAAACCACATGTGACTGTTTTAATCAAACCCCGAAGCCTTCCGAGCACAAGGACACATTTTGCCATTTGTTTATCGCACTGTTGGCATAAATATGAATATTTACACATGCAAATATTAACACATACTGTGTACATGCACGCTTCCTTTTTACGGTTTCAGTTGATCCGTAGCCGGTCGTGTCCGCATGCCGTGCTGATGGTGTCCAGTGGGAGATCCAGCGTCCTCAGGTACCTCCATTTATTAATACAACAATGATAAGTCCACCAAACAGCGCAGTGTGCGCCTCAGGCTGAAAATATCATAGAGCTCTGCCACAGTTAAGCAAGAAAGCAGTTTGAGAGACACACACAGGCTTAACCGACACGCCATACTTAAATTAATGTTGTCAGACTTAATTAGAAAAAAAAGGGAAATGGATGACATGAGAAAATAATATTTTAACAAGCTGAAAAATATACAGAACGTTCAACTACATAATCTTTACTAACCATTATCTCAGACAAATGGCTGAATTTGCTTTACTTTGATATAGTTTATATGCTGTAGAGTGTATCAAGCAAATTGAATGGAATGAGGTCCTAAGTGTTTTCCTCAAACTAAAAGCAATTTAGGACGAACCCCGCAGCTCAAAGTGTTTGCTTCCCTTATGCATAATATCACTTTATGTGACATTTCCAAGCAATCAATATGTGTGCTTGGCGGTTTTATGCCTCTGCCGAAATGTGGTGTGGAATTAAGCGCGGTGTTTGCAGACAGCCTTCAGCTCGTGTCGTTTACACTGGAGAAACAAGGCCAAAGAATGAACTCTCTGCGCTGTGATGTCTGTCTGTTTTTAAGTCTCTTTGCCTGGCTGCTTGTCCTTCCATCTGTCTGTGCAAGCAGCTGGCCAGATGCTCACCGTCTACAGTTACCTGCAGATTTATCACTCTAACCAATTATGCATCCAATTATTTGTAAAAGAAAAAGAAAATAAAAAAAGCTAGAGAGATACTTTTCAGAGTCAGCTTTTATTGGCAACCATGCAATGTGCTCTTTTTGTCTGTTTTTGTGAACACATTTGTAACTGCAGGACTTCTGATTGCATCTGTAATATTAATGTGTTTCCCAATTCTGGTCATGATGTGAACATAAATAAATCATTTTGATTCAAATCTATGTGTGTGTGTGTTCCTCGCTGTTCAGCTGCTGCCGTGCGGCTGACGTGTCGCATGCTATCCAAACCAAATGAAACCTTCATACTTGAACATGAACAGCTTTGTGCATGGGAATGAGTGTGATGAATTCAAGGCGCTGGGATGTCCTTGAAGTAATATCAACGCGTGCATGTGTTGGTGGCAGATACTAACTTAAATCTACACTATGGCGCAAACAATATCAATCTGACTGCTTATCTGAGAGGTGAAGTAGAATAACGTGGTGGTGTTTCTAATGACGCACCCCAACCATAGGTGAAGTCAGAGGATCAAAATACCCCATTATTCTCCCCCCGTATCTTCCCTGTAACCACACTCTTTGATTTCTGCAGCCTCTTTAATTTGATTTGTCAAACATGGTGCCTGGAGCTATGTGAACATTTAAACAGACTATTAGAGATATTAAAAGCTATAATCAGCGTTTTCATATTAACAAAGCGGCCCTTTCATGCAGAGGGGGCTGCTTGTGATGGCAAACACGCAGATAATTATCATCCGAAAATGGCAGTTCCTCCCCACAACGGAGGTCTGCGGCGACTTTTAGGTCGTGTTTTGCTTCACGGTCACTGCTCTCATCAACATCACTACCTGCCCCAGCGCAAAACCAAAGAAACTAAAGAGCCATATATTTCTGTCGGGAGTTGGTGGAGAGCAAAACTGAGTTCAAAGTACCAAAAACATCCTCGTAAAGCTCGTTTTTGCCGCCCCCGAGTGGCCAAACAGTCGGTGCAGTTTCGAGGTTCAACGTCCGTTCTTGACATTGAAAACAGCAGCTCGAAAAAGAGTATCACTTTACAAGAGGGGGAATTTCGTAGCTGTTCTGGAGCTTTCAGCGCGACCCTCATCAGTAATCTTAAACTCGCTTTGATACGACGAATTTCTGTTTCAGTTTGGCACTTGAGCAACGGTGTGGGAATTAGTATTTCGTGGTAGTATGACGTGGAACGCTCTCCTCCGGTTGATGCTGCTACCTGCACGCTAACAGTTATCCAACGCCGCCGCTCAGATCAGAAAAACTGACATGCTTCTTTTCTTCAGTGTTCAGAGCTCAGATGCGAGGAAATGCCTCTACTCCTCCTTTTTTCACATTCTAACTAGTCCTTTGAACTCCCTTTATCTCTGCAGGATTATTCTACTCTGGATGAAAAAGGAAACTCGTTTTTTTTTTTTTTTTTGGTCCCTTCTCCTCTTCTCCCTCACGGCTCTCCCTTCCCTCTTGTCTTTTCCAACCCTCCTCTAATCCCATCACCTCTCCCTCTCCTCCAAACTTTCCCTCTCTCCCCTTTCTTCTCCTCTCCATGACTGTCCATCTCATCCTCTTGTATTTTCTCCAATCCTCACCTCCCCTCTTATCCCCGTTTCTCCTTAACTCCCCTCCCCTCTCTCCCAAAGTCCTCCTTCCTCATCCTCTCCTCCTGACTCTCTCTCTCATTTAGGCTTTGACACCCCCCCACTCTACCCCTTCACAGTGGCTCCTCTCATCTCCTCTCCGGTCCTCACTCATCCCTCGCTCCTCTCATATCTCCTCTCCTGCTCTGCCACTGTATTCTGCTCCATCCGCGACTCCGTGGCAGTTAATATTTTCAGCTCTCGCCTCTCCTCCCCTCGCGCCTCCTCTCCCTCTCCCATTTCCCTCCACTCGCTCCCCTCTCGACCTTTTTACTTCTCAACTCCTCTCGTCTGACTCAGTCTCCCGTCCCAGAGCGACGTGTCTCTAAACAGAGGAGTGGAGAAACAAAATCTCGACAAAGCCCAGGGATCTGCCCCGCCAGTCCCTTCCGTCTGCTCATCTATTCATTTGTTTGTGCACCCTCATCCCTCCCTCCCTCCGACTCTGGTGTGTGTCTAACTGTCCCCCTCGGCTTGCTCGCCAACACGCGCACGCACACCTACACACACACAAGCATGCACACGCGGGCTCTGATTGCGACCTGGCGGAGCGTTAAATTACAGCCTCACCAACACTGCTGCGAGGGAATTGCTGTGTGCTCTTCTCGCTCGCGTCTCTCATCCTCTTCTCCTTCGCAACCTTCCCTCCCATCCTCCCCTCCCTCCCTCCCGTCTCCTCCTTTTTATCTCCACAGATCTCCCTCTCCAATCCGAGGCTTGTCCTCGCCTCTCACCTGTTGTCTTCCGCTCGCTCCGGCTACATTTCGATTTGTGTTTTTCTATCGCCGTGCGGCTCGTCTCCCATGCTTTCTGCATTCACACGTTGTCCCTCGTCTTATCTGCACGCGTCTCCTCTTGGGTCGCTCGGCCCATCCTGCCTGTTATCTCTTTTCCTCCGCTCTCCTCGCAGTCCTTCACTCCAACTACGACTACTATTCTTTACAGACATCGGGGTTCCCTGCAGCTCACGTCAGTCCCTCCTCCCCAACCACCCATCCAACCAACCAACCAAAAAGCCACCACATGTTCTGTCGCTGCTCTCCTCCTTTCTTTTCCCGAGTCCATCTCCCTTCATTTCCCAAATTCCCCCATCACCGTCCGCTCTCTCGCGCTTCCCATCACCTTTCTCCTCCACTAATTCCCTCCCCTCCCGTCTCCTTTCCCTCCTCCCTCCCAACCCTCATTACCATGTGTGTGCGTCTGTGTCAGGTTTCATCCTGTCAGTGAAAGGTCAGCAGCAGGGATTTCCCTGGGCATCACAGCTAGCAGCTTTAGCACTCTGCATCACCGGCCTTATGTTCTATATTAATAACAGCACCAGCAGCCGTGCCCCTTAATGCCACCAGCCTGCATATTAAACATCTAACGCCAAGCCCCGAGCTCGAGCGACAAAAGCCTTCTTCAGTGTAGGTTATTTAAAAGACTGGCGGCTTTAGCACTTATTGTCGTCAGCTAGCGGCCATAGTGTAGCTTTACCGCAACAGCCTTTTCGCTGCATATTTAAAAGGCCAGCAGCTGTGGCAAGGGGGGTTAAGCACTATGCCACCATCGCTTTGCTTAGAGGGCAGGGCTGAGGGAGGTGAAACAGCAGTGGGCTTAGCAAGCGTTGTGCTGTGGGTTTTTCAGGTGTGAGAGCAAACAAATGTTTAATATGCATAATGTGCAATGCAGGTGATATGCGGTGTATCACGTTTCTGCAATGCATCACACAAAGTGTCACACACCCACATGCAATTTTTCTGTACCCAACAGATATATAAATCTAATCTTCTTGGAGAGAAATGCAAATATGGGGCCTTGAATTACAAAACATATGTGGAGAAATTCATGTTTTGGAAATGAAAGAAATGCACTGCACTCGTGTGCTGTTTTAAATGTGTGTAATATACATTTATGAGTATAGTATGTGCATATCCAAGAGGCAAACATGCAAATAAACACTAATCTTATCTATCCCCCCAGACATTTACATTGTTATTAGTTTAGCGTTTGCCTTGAAACTTTCTCGTGTATGCAGGGAAAGTTTCAAGGCAAGGCGGCTTGGGAGAACTCAAGAACAAATTCCACCTCGTTTGGACTGCTCTGATTGCTTTTGTCTGTCACTATTATCCATTTTTGTTTTTATTTTCCACTATTTGCGTTGTCCTGTTTCTCTTTACAACACATCACAGGAGATACGGTAAATTTTCACGTGATTTTCCGACATTTCACCCTTGTTGAATTAACACGGAGGGTGTGTTTTATTTAGACATATAACACGTGAAATGTAAGGTAGTGTGCGGAAACAGCATCTCATGCTTCGTGGCTCACAGTGACACATGGAGCGCTGTATGTGTCCTCTCTGTTACCTGCCCGTCTTCAATGTCCATCTGTTACTCTGTCTGCTCCCTCTGTCTAAATGCAACAGTGGAAAGGGAGCGGTGGACCTAATTTAAAGAGACTGTTGACAACAGGCAGAGTCAGGAAGAAGTACATCAAGGTGAGTGCACCACAGTAAAAGTTTAAGTGTTGGTGTTCAGTAAATGCCAGTGTGCAGCGGTGGCAGTATTCTAATAGTAAGAGTAGCAAACTTGCAAATGGGAGTTTGCTGGCTCAGCTCCCTGCACTAATTGGAGATATTCAAGTGTGACAGAGGGGGAGAAATTCTCTCCCCTGCTCTGAGCAACAAGTGTAAAACCACATTTTACAAAAAAAAAACCTTGAATGTTCAGCGACCATTATGAAGAAAAAAAAATGTTGGAAATACGCTAGATCACAGCTGTGCGGTGCAGTTTTAAGGGAGGAAAAAATGAGCTCTTTAATCAAATGTTTCAACAGAATGGTCTTACGGTCTATAATAATGAAAAAGCCCCATTAAGAATCCACAATTCAAAATATATCTTATAACTTGATAATGATTTCCATGTTCTCTTGCACAGCAGCAGTTAATCCAATTTAACACCCTGGATACGTTGGTGTTGGTTCAGGCTAATATCGCATTCGGCCTAAACGTTGTCTCAGTAGCAAGATGCAATCGGTTTCCTGAGAGAGCATAAGAGTTTGGGGTGAGATGGAAGGGCACCGGCCACCAAGGGAACATTCATTACTCTGATCTTCTCTCCACTACATTGGCTTGGGATGAGAAGTTGATGCGTCCCCGAATGCCCTCTGTCTTGCGAGCTGAGATTTCATTTAGCGCTCCCCAGCCACAGAGCCTCGCACAGGCCCGCCGCAGCAGTAATACATTACTGAACAAATCAAAAACAGGATTATGCCATGCACAGCAAAAGCTATCTTTAGAAAGAGGGGAATAACTATTTGTGATCTGTAACAGTAGTGTTGTTACATAATCAAATGTAGGGGCTTGTGTGGATACAGCTGGTAGTAAAAAAAAAAAAGATTCAAAATGAGATCTAACACAGATCTTTTGCCTTTTATGCAATTGTCATATTTGTGTTGGCAATTTCACCTGTTTGCCATTTTTTTACTAAGCTTTGACTCCTGCATGACCTCTTCAAACTAGCAAAATCCATCATCTCCGAAAGACAGAATTTTATGAGGTCTTACAGCATGTGTTTTATATTTCAAGATGTTCTGAGAGTTTCTGTCCATTTCAATGTACTGGTCTGTTCATTCTCATATCTACATGTATTTCATTTTTGTCTGAGGTCAGGCAAAGTCCTTCGTTCTAATTAGGATACTGCGTGGTTTGAGCGAGTGTTGCATATTCCTGCACTGAGAGGGGCTGTCAGCCTCGACTAACTCTCCGCCTGTCATCAGACTATTCATACGCTGTTGCGTCTGAGGGCTCGCATTTGCATGTCTCGCCCCAGCAACACGCTAAATGTATTAAAAGGTGACGGACTGCATTGTTATTGTTAAGAGAGAGGAGACAAATGCAGCCGTCCCCACAAGATTAAAACACGAGCAACACATTGGCATCACTCAGAGATACTTAAATGGCCATTAGCAATTCAAAAACGGATACACACGCATGAGGGATACAGCTCAGGAGTGCATACCTTGATTATCTCACTGTCTCCTTTCAGGGCTGAAGAATAAGCACAGCGAGCAGCTAACAAGCCCTGGAAAGAGGCTGCATGCTGACAAAATGCCTTTTCTAACCTTTATAATTAGTTGGGAATTATGAATCCGACCTGAGATTGGCCTCCTGGCATGTTCACCTCATTCGGCCTAGCCGGGCCTCAAAAACATAGGTAGAAATGTATTAATTAGCCTATAACGTTAAGAGCGAGACTAAATACAGAAAGGGGCGCAGTGTGTGGATTAGAATGACTTCCCTTTTATTAGGTTAGTTATGTAATGGCGGCGCCATCCCCTGAAGAAACTATTTGTGCACCATTATTGAATCTGAACAAATCAACCCAGTGGCAGGAGGAGCAACACCGGGCTTGCCACTTGAATTTTATACTTTTTTGGCTGTCTAAGGGCTGTGAAGTGTGATCGCACATGTAGTCGTTTCTTTATGTTAATTATGATCTCATCTACAACCGAGCGATTGTTTTTTTTTTGTGTGTTTTTTTTTTTGGAAAATCTTGGGGGAAAACAAAACAAAACAACAAACCACCCACCTCCTTGTTGAAAACTTACAAACTGCCCAGAAGCAAAACTAGCCTGTTTGTTATGCTTTGATTTTTTTTATTTAATGCATTCTGCTGTGTTTTAACGAAGCTGAAATGTGCACCCACATTTTCCAAATATGAATGTGACACTTATGTCATCAGCCTAATATTATAATTTTGGGAAACACAGGTTTACGCACAACGTCTAAATTAAATGCAGAGGAACTACATGCATAATAGCATATATAGTGTGGATTTTCCCTTTATATGAGATTAAATTGTCCACTTAAATGTGATACTTTGATTAACCCAGAGAAAACGTTTGTTTTGCCTGCAGCTGGTTTGGGTGTAACTGCCGATTAGCATATTGCCTGTTTGTTTTCAGCTTATTGTTCACCTCTTTCATTTAGTTGTTCTAACAAGGATAACAGCCTCCTATTATGGGAGTCCACATTCATAAACAAACACACACACACACAGACACTGGAAGGCATTGTGTGCACACACAGCAGCGTGCAGACACATGAGGGCATGTATGCACACGTGTGTACATGCAAACACACACACACACGCACACCACACAGCACAGGAGCAGACACAAGACAAACAAAAGTGTGCACACACCTCCGCAGAACTCCCTTATCTTTATCCTGCATTTCTACTCAACAGCAAGGCTTGTCTGAGAATCATTAATTATTCACTTCACTAAATATAATATGATCAACATGATTAACCCATCTATTCATCATGTATGTTTGTGCTCGGGTGGGGATGTTAGTTTAAGAGTGTGTGGGCAGCGTGGAGGTGTACATGAGGGGATGGATGTATGGTTGGCGAATGGCTCTGTGCACTTGTGTGTGTACCTGCAGATGAGTGTGTGTACGCCTGTGTGTGTGTGTGTTTGTTCCATCTTTAGTGTGCTCGCTGTCCTTGAAGCAGCGCTTCAGTGGCGGGGGAGCTGCTATTCACTGTTTACAAGGCAGACATTAAAAGCAACTATTTATTGATAGAGGAGGACTGAGGATTCTCTTCTTCGAGTGAAAAAAAAGAGCCAAACTTGAAAAACAGAGACCCTTGTGTGTTTAAAAAAACTGAAAGCAAACCAAATCTGAACACATATTTGATTTCTGACTTCTTCTGTGCGTCCTGTGTGTTTTGGGCCGTGTGTGTGTGTGCTGGAGTGTGTTAAGGTTCACCCTTCCACCTCTTCCCAGTGGAAAGCTGCTCCAGGTGGGGAGAGGCCAGCTGTACCTGTTATGGATGGGTGAGGGTGCACAAAATATTTATGTAAATAAGATTCTCCACCAGCACAAGGTCCTGATATATTAATGCAAAGTTTAAAGAGGGAAAAGTCTCATAAATTGATACAGAAATTAGTGTCACTTCCTGTTTCTGGGAGTGGAGATGTGACATTAGTGTTGGTGCATACCCATGTGTGCTTCACTCATGTCAGCACCAGAAAAGAGCACAATAAATTACTGTGCACAGTCCAAAATAAGTAGATTTCTTGCATTTTCAATCGAATTAGATGCCATCTCCGTTGCTATGCACTCAAATGGAAATGTACATGTAACTCCAACTGCGCAATGTTAGAGCACGGTAATTTAAAGGACTGGTGAAGAAGGGAAAATGCGTCATTTAGATTACTTAATGAAATTGTCGCACAGTATGATTGGAAATAGCTTCCCTTATTGGACACAGTCGTCATGGTGCCGATGGTATAGATCCTCGGGGGTTGAAGGACAAAGTAACACACATCATCTGACCATACGGCAATTAAGGAAACAAGAAATCTCTAAAGGATAAGGGTCGAAAGGGTTGATGTGGCTGTTGCCTGTTACCATAGCCACACCAGGGGCCGAGGGGGCGTTTGCTGTGTGTCAACCCTACAGTGGCCGACAAGGGCAAACGGGGCAGTGGCTCCGAAAAACGCATGCTGAAAATGGACACAGCACAAGCAAACTAAGACATAAAATGATTAATGTGCCAAACACGACTGGGACGCACATGTTGCCGCGGTCTGTGACTCTCGAGGTTATTGAAATATCGTCCTTATCTCATCTCATTATGATGATATTCTGTGTTAAATGTCTGCTACCAGTAAACCCCAGTACTGGTCATGTCTTTATCTTATCAATGGAGGTCATCTTTTTATCATTACAGTCCTCGGCTGACTGAAGGCTATCCCTCGGAATGTATCAGGTCTAAATATGCGTATATGATCAGGATGTGGAAGTTGTTGTTGGGCTACACCACAATATCGTCATGAGTCACAAACTGTGCACGTGCTGTCAAATTGATTGAAAATTACTCCTTAGTGCGCTCGTTCTTGTCTGTTCGCTGTGTCTTCTTAAGTTGGTCTGTGCTTGCCCTTGTCAGCCAACGTGCAACCATCTCTACACCCCCATATCTCCTTATTTATCTATTCATTTCACCAAAAGAAAAAAAACAACAGCAGCCCCGTACAGGCATTTCACATTGTGCCAGTGTATAAATAAAGCAAGAAAACAAAAACACACAGCGCTTTATGGAAAGAAGGAACCAAAAGAACCGAGCTCATCAGCGCAGCAGAGTTACTGTCACTTCTGATTATGTCATGTTTTTACGGCCCATTGGACTTCTGGGAAATTCTACAACCCGCTCAGCATTGTGCAAAAACACGGGCAGACGCGAATGTGTAGATACGCACCTCTGACGGAGCTAATGTTTTCGGAGCAGATAACCACTATCCTATTTGGCATGTTAAGCTCGTTGGGCTGTCCCTCAGGATTCACTGGAGCGAGAGAACGGGACAGATGGACAGAAGGATGGCTGGGACTAAGTAAAAGGGAGGCAGCGTAATGAGAGGGAAAGAGTGAGCACATGCCATGAGTATGTGAATAAATTATAAGCTTATCTGAAGAGAGTTTAAGTGCCTGTTGACTTAATATGTTCCATGGCTCAGTTAGAAAGACTTTTTTTTTTTTTCATTTAACTCGACACCTTACTTATTGAAGGTGTAGGAGAGAAATTCACAGCTGCTTCTCAGCAATAACACGTCACCTGAATGATGAGACGCACACTGACAGTATGTCTGCTAAACCAAGGTGTCATAATTCTCTCTGTCTATATATATATGCATAAACATATAAAAAAACAACTAGTTCCACAACTTATAAGCAAGGAATGCACATTGACTAGCTACTTTTCTTCATGACTCCAAACCTTTCATATATTAATGAGGGGATCATCAAATATAATAGGATTTTGTTTTCTTTGTTGGTTGAAAACAATGGTCTAAAGCAATCTAAAAGGCAACAAAACAACTTTAAGACTAAAATAAAAGCTTAATCGAGATGTGAACTAAGCAGTTTAGAATAGCATTCACAGTGAGTCAGTGAGTAAGAAAGGATAATACTCAAAAGCCTGACTCATAAACTGCTGACCAAAACTGCTGCATATGCATCGTTACAGCAGTGTTTTGTTTTTTTTGTAATCATTTGCCACAACCAATATTCATTGATCTCTGACTCACTTTACAACATTGAACTGCAACATTAGAATTCATTTGGTGTCGTGTTTCTGGCCACCACACAAAGGTAAAAGTCTAATATTTATTCTCTACGCGGCCCTGATCTGGTCTCCACCAACTCCCGAGGGGCCCGCGAGGGACTTACAGTACCCAATTTGGCTCTTTACCAGCTAGTTGCTAACTTCGTCCTCCTGTTGTTTGTTGTCGAGCGGGGAGCTTACAGACGTTAATCAGACTCTTTTCATGGCTGCGGGCCAGAAAAGCGAAACAGAGCCGAATCTTCAAACTGCGTGTCCAGAGAGGGACTCCTTTCACATTATGAATCGTCGTTTGACCCGTTGTTAATATAAAACCATCGATTTGCTGTTTGTCACAGCATTTCCTACGTTTGCCTTCAGTACGTGTTGTCTCTTGTCTTTCTCTCTCCTCCTCCTCTCTCTCAGTCGCCGTGTTGTTGTAAAAAATATGTCGGGAAGAAACCTGCGCAGGTCTCCATAAATATCCTGTCAGGGGTGTTGAGATAGCTATTTGGAAAGCCCATAAAAGCAAACCCAGGGGCAGAAGTCAACAGACCCTCATATGACGGTGACTGCACCGCTGCTCACCTCACTGAGGGGGGAGGGGGAGGGGCATTAATAAAACAAGAAGCCCAACACTGATGTTTTTATGTACATGCAGAGTGTTTCCTCTGTTATTCTATGTTCATGCGGCTGTCTGTCCCCATCAATCTCGCTCCCTCCTTCCATGAAAAAGGATAATTTCTCAGAGTACGACCAAAGTACTCGCCTACTCGTTAGCAGGGGGATTCTGTTTTTTTTTCTCTCCAATGCATGACTATGGGGTTTTGAGAATTACCCGTAAGGCTCTTTCTCTCACTCATCTTGCTCTTCTTGGGTAGTTAGTTGATGCACTGGACTAAAAAAAGACGCGAATAAAAAAACCAAAAGCCCTGAGGAACAGCACAGCAGCCTGTCATGGAGCTCATGTGAGAGACAGCAGACACGAGAGCATCGGCGGATCAGAAGACAGCGCGTGAGAGTGAAAGGAGCCGGAGGGAGAGAGGGAGGAATTCAACTCGGGGTAAAATTTGAAAAATTCACCGGAAAATCAATGTGTTTTTAAATTTAATCAGCAACAGATGGTTGGCAGTCAGTTGACAGAGATGTGAGCCGTATCAGTGGAATTTGGAAATTCTCCCCCGTCTCATCGCTCCAAAATGCATAGTTATAGTTTCATCAAGCAGGGAAAAAAATAAATAAAAAATAACCGCCACCAGATTGGAGTAGATGGACTGAGCAGTGAACTGTCCTCTAACTTCTCCATCTGCTTTTTATATTTCTCAGAAAATGTTTGCCCCCTCCCTCCTGCAAAGCACGAGCTTCCCCGCTTTCCTTTGTCTCACCTCTCGGCTCTCTTTCAGGTCCCTCTTCACTCGCTTATTTTAACTTTATACTTCTTCATCCTCTCTCTTTCTCTCTCGCTCACACACACACACAAGCAGACGGGGCAGCGAAGCAGATGCGGTTGACGTTCTGCACCAGCGAAGCATAACAGCGTAGTTAGCCTGGTTGGCATGAAACAGACCCGAGCGCAGCAGGGTGAAGGGCCCCGAGTACGGCATACATTTTAGGACATCCTCAGATATCAGGTTTCAGAGTCAGACCTTAGACAAAAAGGCATCAGGTCT
>JBAJHX010000049.1:14033194-14076283 GCA_037176925.1 Amniataba percoides
GAGACCTGATGCCTTTTTGTCTAAGGTCTGACTCTGAAACCTGATATCTGAGGATGTCCTAAAATGTATGCCGTACCCGAGGAGCAGCGGGGGCATCGCACATACTTGTCACGTTGTAAGATTAAGTTCAGAGTCTCACCTGTTGAAGTGCGTCATTGCTTATCTTTCTCTCGGACACACCTGTTTTTCAATCTGTATCGAAAACTATCCCACTCAAATATCTTGTATATATATACACGAAGGGAAAGGAGAAAGTTTGCTGAAGTTAGCGGGTCATTTTAATATTTTCAGTAATTGCAGTGTGACATTGTGAACTGGCTGGTTGGTCGGTCCACCACTCTTGTACTTACTTTTTTACAGCTACAGAAAATACTGGCGTAACATTTTGCAGAGATTCATGGCCCTCTGAGGATAAATCCTAAAGGATATTGATGAGTGCCTGTTTTTGTACTTGATAGTTTCCATTTACAACACTAACCTAAATTCTGTCACTTTACCCGACTCCATGTATTTTTCCATCTGTTAACTTAATATATACCACTATTTTATGATTTCTGCACATCTGCCTCAGCAGTTTTTCTATCTGTATAGAAATATTATATATTTCTGTCTGTTCTCTCTCTCTCTCTCAGGCGGATTGGATATTCGTAACTTTCAAGATGAATCCGAATCATTTAATTGATCGCTTAACTTTCAATTTAGCACTGTATTTTGAATTTAGTGTTAATGAGCAACCACTAGCAAGCTTAGTGAGACCATTTCTATACACTACAACTAGGCTCTATAACTATACACCTGTAAGGAAACCATATCGATTGAGTATAAATTCATAATAGAGGTTATATGCTACAAACTAAACTGAGACAGTAAACCAGCTTGTTAGCTTTGTTAGCATTTTCAAAGCAATGAGCAATGAATAATGCTTAACCTCAAAACACCGCTAAGCCTTAATGCAGCCTCACTGCATGTTAATGTGTCTGCAGACTCTTAGTCTGTTGTGTGCTGCAAATTGGCCTTGACAATGACTGTTAAAATAGACGTTAATAATTCATAACATTTTCTGCTCATCTTGTTCAGGGTTGTGACGAGAGTGCAGACTTTTTTTTTTTTTCACTGACTTAACCTAGAGTCAAGCAGGCCAATATCCTAAACTACGCCTTGCCGTGCTCTACTGCGCTGTAGCCTGTCAGGCTGTGCTGCGCGGTGCCATATCACACTGAGGCGAAATCTGATTTTCCACGTGACGCTGCGCCACACCTTTGCTGTGCTGTCCCACGCCATCCTCACACAGAAAACTGAAGACGCCGGCGTTGCCGCAGTGCTCAACTCCGCACGCTTCACTGATCAGAACTATAAAATTCTTTAATGAGCAGTTTGGAGCCAGGCCACGGCCATTTGAGAGTCCTGAAAACTGTTTAACTGCAACTCCGACTCAGTGAACCATCCACATGCGCTGGGGATATACAGTCAGTGTTGAGAAGGTTGCATAAAAGCATTTTTCGGGGGGTAGGGTGAGAGCCACGTCCGACGGTGTCATCTTATCAGTTGAAAATGTGCAACAAAAGCACTAATTAATGTTTTTATCCCACTTCCAGCTCTCTGCAATGATTCAATAGGAAACAAGTGGCTGCAGGGGCAAACATTGTTATTATACTAATGCTGTTTGACTGTTTTACATCTTTGCTTTTAGTGAAGCATGGTAAGTACTAAATACATGTAGTGAAATTTAATGAGCAGCAGAGCTTTCAGTGATAGCTGCTGGCTCCACCTCCATCACTAAAAAAAACGTCTAATACAGCCAAAAATATTCCCTCACAATGTGTCAGAGACATGCTGGTTTAAATTTTTACTTGATGGACATATAACAGACGTTACTGTTACTGTCTCTGATTATCTGACCACCTCCTACATACCATTATCATCACGCAATACAAAAGACACATTTACCCATTTATATATACTTTTGCAGAGTGAATTTGAGCGCTACATTATTTGATCCAGGCATGCTTTAGTAAATGAAAGGATTTCTCTTGCCTTTTTTTTTGTCCTAATGGATTTGAGGAACACAGCAGAGTGCTGGTGCGCTTTCACTGAATCATCACTTTCTAATTTGGGAAGCAACACATCTGCTACTAATTAACGAGACTGATTGAATCTGGGCTTTTACAGGCACGCACAGGCGTGCAAAGACAGACGCGCAAACACACACCGTAATTTCAGAAAAGTGGGAGACACTCTGGTTGAGGACACAAAAGTTGTTTGGTGTGTTTTTTTTGGAGTCTCTTGCTTTGATGGTATCAGTGACATGGATGTTGCGTATGAGTGTTTTTAAATGATGCCTGATGATAATTGTCAGCAGTATTGCTTATTTGCATCACCTAAACAGTGTTTAGTATTTTATTAAGCCAAACTGCTTTGGTGGGACTTTGTGTGGCTAATAGACTGAAGTTATTAGATTAATCATCAATTAAAGTTGGCCTTCAGGTATTTTACTCAGGCGGTGTTTAATTGCTACATCATGACTACAGTAACTTGAAACAGTTTTAAGTGAAACACTTTGATTACAATGCTGCTCTCACTTGTTCTCTGTTCCACCATAGATATCAGAATTTGCCCTTTCACTTCCTTAAGCCCACTACCCTCTTCATCAGTAGTGTTTAATGGACAGAGACCCTTAATCTCAAGCATACGGACTCAGTTTCTCTTTAGCGTTTGCTCAGGCTCATGTTGAATATTTTCTTATCTGATTGCACACACACATATACACACACACACAGTTTGTTTTCCAGCTGAGCACTTAATCTTGACACATACGCAAACACTCTGGGAAAGAACATCTTTATGCGCACCTTGTTATCTGGCTGAGTGCTTAAACAGCTTTGCCCGATGCACATCGTCTTTCAAGTTGTCAATATATACCTATTACCAACAGGCGCATACACACACACACAAGTACTTTTCAGCGATACACAAAGTAAAATCTCAGGAGGCTCCTCTACATTTACACACATGTGCACACAGTCGTGCTCTCTGATGTAATGCCACAAGATTAAAGTGTTTATCTTGCGAGCATCCATTTTTCTTCCTCTCAGCTTTTTATTGTTCACACAAACAATTTTTAGATTTCTTTTCCTTTTTTTCCACACCACTCTTTTTTTCTATCTCCTTGTTCGGTCTTTTGATTTCCTCCCATTTTTTTGTTTATATTTTATCTACAGTGGCTGCAGATTTGTTTTACACAAACACATTTTGCATCTAGTTCTCTCAACGCAGCAAACAAGTGGTAACAAATTTTGATAAAAAAAAAATGTCAAGTCAAAGTACAGCACAGTATCTGCTGCAAAGTACTATTTAAACTGGAGGTCATGGTGTTGTAGAAGTAGTTTGTTTTTGAGGACACTGCGACCTGACACATCTACCCTTTTTCATGTTTAATATGAGTCTCATCTTCCCACGTTCATATATTCTATTAAATCTTAATGTTTCCATGAATATCATGTGGGGTTAGAGCGCGCTCCTGCTCATGTTGAGTCTAAGCCAGTCTCAAATAATTTATGCAGGATTTCCCTCTCCATTCAAAAACAGCATATTTTTAACATAACATTAGAGTCCGGTCACGAGGTTCACATCCAAGTTTTTATTTGTAGATGCTGGAATCTGGAAAACCTTGTCCATCATTTGTATTTGCAAAAAAAAAAAAAAAAAAAAATCACACATATCTCCACTCCACTTGCAGACAGGGTTAATGATTGCTTTGCGCTTCGACAAATAACTCGAGCTTACTCACTTGCTGGGACTGTATACGGAGAAGAGCTTTATTAACCTTTTTTTCCGCCCCAGATACAGTGAACCAACATGTGTAGGGTAAACCTGCACTGAACTGAGAGCACGGTGACCTATGTTGAACAATCTCCGGGGTTCAGAATATAGAATGAACGAAAAAATGAAAGAAAAAAAAAAGAAGTATTGTCTCTCTCTCCTCTCTCCTCCCTCTGATGGTCTTTCTCCGCCTGTCACTCAGTCATGCTCCGTCTATTGACTTTTCTCCTCCTCCTTATCTTCTTCCCATCACTCTCTCCCAGCCTGAACCCCGGGAGATAGGCATTCACCAACTCTCTATCTCCTTTCTCCATCTCTCCTGTCCTCTATTTACTGATCTCCTTCGGTCCATCTGTACATCCGACCCCCTGCCCCCACCTCACGCCACCGCCGTCCCTCCTCCTCTTTCTCAAATTCAAATTCAAACATGACTTGAGAACAGTGTTGCCAAAGCAGTTTACAAGATTATACATATATATATTACCATCACCTCACCCTCTCTCTCTCCTCCTCTCTCTCTGCTCCATCCCTGTCTCTACTTTCAGGAGTAATGGATGACCATGTTGTGGTAGTGTCAGGGTCCCTACCGCTCTCCCCTGTCAATGCACCCCCCCCCCCCCCCCCTCTCTGCATCAGTGTGGTGATGGGTGGCCATGATTTAGCAGTCTTTCTTTCTCTTTCTCTCTGTCAGTCTACGCTGCTCTGTTTCGATGTGTCCTTCTCTCTCCCTCTCTCTCTCTCTCTCTCTCTCTCTCTCTCTCTCTCAGTGCCCCTACTAATAGATGGCGATGGTGTGGTGGACGTGTCAGGAGAGGCACTCGTGTGGGCTCCATTAAACTGTGACCTTGCTACTCAGAAGGACAATGCCGTAACATCTATATCTCTCTTTCCCTCGGTCTGAGTCTCTCATGGAAGTAAACAGGCACCCGGAGAGCTGTTTTCACTCTGATGTCACATTAGAGTTTTTTTTTTAAAAAAAAAAACATCCCAAGCTACTGGAAAAAATGTGATAACTGACTTATTTTCACTAATGTAATTACATCACTTTATTGAAGTAGTATAAAAGTAAGAAGTTACAGTACTAGAAACATCATGTATCTCATAATTTAACAAAAAGAAAAGTGAAAAGAAAATGTGACATTAAAAATGTGGCTTATGGTTTGGAGTCATTTGGCGGTCATCATCACCTAGCGTGTGTGTGGTCCTCATGGTGAAGCGGCCAGCTGATTCCTGAATACACGCTTATATGGACGCATGTAAATAAGACAGCCCCCTCTGTTTTCGCATGGTCAGAGCAGTAAGAGGCGCTGCACGAGCCTCAGTCATCCCTGAGCGTCTGCACAGGATGTGTTCAGGCACGGTCGCTCAGTGCAGGTCACCCATGTGTCGGCGCTGCGCAGAATGGAGATGATTTGAAACGTAAGAAGACACGCATGCCGTCGCCGTACAGCTGCGAATACAGCTGAACCGATTAAACCAGAGACACGAATGAGACGGATGACTGAAAAAGCATGTGGACAAGCCGCAACGCGTCCCGACCAGCCTCCCCACTGAAGGCACAGAGAGGAAAAAAAGACTTCCCACTCAGCTCCTGGTGAGACAGAGAAGCGGATAATGTCAAAATAATCAAGAAGTACTGGGATAGCACCACTTCTTATTATAAAGGCGCATTCCTGTTACTCAGTATTGCGCTACTGCTCAGCACTGCCCACATAATTACCCGAATGAAACAAAACATTGAGAGCTATTCCCATTCAAATTCGTCTTGACCTCTGTCATGCTCTCGAGCATCCACTGCTCTCCTAATGGACTCGGGGTAACACTTCCTCCCTGACCTCGCTAAAGTACCTGAGACCAGATATCAGTCTAGATATTATTTACAGATTGGAGGTGGTCCTCCTTTTGGGCGGCTGGTTTTCTGTTTCGGCCGGAGCCTTCTTCCAATTTGGTCTGACCTTCGTTTAGCAGCATTGGAACGAGGGTGGGGTGAAGCGGTGGGTCAATCCAATGTATTGTTATTTCTTCACAAACCGACACAGTGCCCGAAACACAAAAACTGATGGATGCTGTTTCAGTCACTGCTTAGCCGCCTTTGTTCTCTATTTCACTGATATGGGACGCCGAGAATTGTATTAGGCGAAAAGAAAAGAAAAGAAAAACAATCAGACGATGCCAACCGTCGGCACAGTTTCAAAATAGAAGGTGTCGGTGAGACATACTTTGAATCTGATTGAAGTGAAATGATATTTGTTCTGATTATTGTGCCAGTTCAAACGGTGTTCCACCATGAAAGAAAGATAAAAGAACCGAATTTGTGTAAGACAAAACACCCGCAAACTAGATTGAACATTGTGAAGCTTGACTGGTAGGCTATCGAAAATTTACCATCATCAAAAAAAAAATTTTCATCTGCGCTAAGAATTGAAATTGTGAGCTGATTAATGCGTCGCTTCGAAGAGCCTTTCCTCTGTGCTACTGCCACTGGTTGATTTGTCTTCATTAACAAGAGTAACCTCCGCTTCAGCTTAGTTTTGCCCTTATAAAGAGGAGTGTGTTGCGACATGAATAGCGTTCATGTATCTCCATAGAAGATAATAAAGATAAGTGTGTACTTCGCGAGCAAAGTCGATGAATGCACCCCTGCTCCGGCACTCGCCCCTAATCCTCCCAGAGAAACGGGCTTCTTAATCAAACGCATTCCTGCAGCATTAACCAATCAATGCCAATCGATCCCCATCGACCACCCGTCAGCCCGAGGCGCCGCTCTCATGACCGGCTGATTGACTGATCGGTTCGTTGACTGGCTGGCCGATGTACTGACAGGGGCAGTGAGGCCGTAGGGAGACGGTGTTGATGTCTGATTGTCAAAATAATCTATGCACCGGGCAGACATGCTCCCACACACCCACACACATACTCACAGGCACTGAGATTAAACCCTCATTTAGTCTACACAACAAGTGACATGTCAATCTTTTCAAGAACTGCCCCCAAATGCTGGATATGACAACAACTGCGACGCACCACAACAATGACTCTGTAACCCCCAAAAATACCCATTTGCTGTGTCCGGGTGTAAAATAAGCGATGCAAGAATCAGCGGCTCCAGAGACTTTATCAAATGCAATTTTTAATATTGTTAATAATGTAGAGCAAAAGTCACAGCAGTGTTTTCTTTCCAAATGTGTGGAGCGTTTTGGAGGAAGACTTTGACCTTTACTGTCCTTGTTCCCTTTAGAACAGCTGGGATTAACTGTAAATACACTGCTAAAGCTTTGCTTTTACTTAAACATGATACTCCAGCAGCACAAAGCAAACCGCACACACAGAATCCTTTTGTGAGTCGGTTGTTTGGACGGAGAGACTTCCCATCTTCGAGACTTCACACTTCCCATAACTATATGTAACTATGTGCACAAAGTATACTAACTGTATTTAAGCACAAATTCAGGGTACTTGTACTTTCTTTACATTTAATGTAGCGTTATACTTTTACTCCGCTACACCTCAGCGGCAAATACTGTCCTTTCTACTCCACTACATTTCTCTAACAGCTTTTTTTCATTTGGAAACATGGAATTTTAATGTTTCATTTGACCTGAAGGTTGAAATCTTTGTATCATTTATCGGTTGAGAGTTCTCCAAGTTCTTAAACTAAACTGGATTATCTGGTAAATGCAAGCTACCCATGAAGGCAGCTGTTTTATCAATACTATTATTAATCTAGAAACATCATATATAATAGTAGAACACTGAAAGGTACCATTTTACTGCAAAATGAGTAATTTAGCTTTATATTCTAAGTACATTTAGCTGATAATACTGATTACTTCTTCTACCACTGGTCACTGCTTTATGGTACTTGGTATTCTCAGTTTAAAAGACAAAATCCCCTAGAACAATACAATATGGCCCTTCTCTCTGTCCTGACATATTTTTTATATCCTTTTTTCTCTGTATTGCTGTTCATCTCACTTTCATTTCTATTTATTTTCTTTCCTCTCGCTGTCCATTCTTTGTATTCCTCTCCCTCGGGACCGACCACACTTATCCTTATTATAAATCACTCAGCCGGTTTAGTGCATGGTCTTCTTTTGAACTCTTCTTCTACTCATGCTTCCTCCCAAAATTTGGTGACTTAGGGAGAAAAAAAAGACACAGAAGAAAAATCTCCAACAACAACAACAACATAAAAAAAGAACGGCCTACCAGGCTGAGTGACGCACGCTCACACGCCTCGCCCGACTTATTGTCAACTATTTTCTGATGTTGATCCACAAAGAGAGCAGTCACACGGAGAAATGATAAGGACTGAATTGTGTGTGTGTGTGTGTGTGTGTGTGTGTGTGTGTGTGTGTGTGGCGGGGGGGTGAGAGGGGGCAGTTATGAGAAAGGCGATGACGAGCGTGTGTGTGTGTGTGTGTGGGAGAGACAGAGAAGGAGGGAGAAATACATGGACGTGACATAAGAGTGTGTGTGTGTGTAAGAGAGCGAGAGAGTTAGAGTGAGAGAGATCAGAGCATGTTGAGAAGAGCTTTTGGCTTTTCTCTCTGAGGATAAAGCTTGTTCCGGCCTTGTGCTGCTGAATCCTGCTGCAGCACTGTCCATGGTGCTGAATCGGCTGGAGGGTCTTCCGCCTCTCTTTATCTCCCTCTCTCTCTCCCGCCTTTATCTCTTGTGCCCTCTTATTGTCTCCTCTATCTCTCCTGCTCAACTTCACAGACGCTTTGTTGTAATGAAACGCAGCTTGTTGCCACAGCGATGTCGGCGCGTACAGTATTGAAATGACAGTAGCCAAACTTCACTACGAGACACGCAACAAGCACGCAACAATTATGCAAAATGAGATTTACTGCATCAGACAACTGCCAATTAGTTATTCACAGCACTTATTTATATACAGTTAGTTAAGTTTTCTACCATGACCGCACATTTCTTGATTCATTGCCAAATACGAATTGTTTCCCAGTGGGTTGTTTTGAACGTCAATGAGAAATTTATGAGATTTTTTTTTAGTTCGATAAACAGTTTTTTATTACTTTCACAAGTCTGTTTATTTTTCTAATGAATCGAATCAAAGTTTAATCTGTGCAATATCCGATAATGGTGAAAAACGCCTATTCCAATTTCCCAGAAGCCTCAGGTGACATGTTTAAATTGCTGGTCTGTCTAATCAACAATCTCATACTCAAATATATTCAATTAACAATGATAGAAAACAGGGAATGAAAGCAAATCACAGCGTGTAAGAAACTGGTAATAAAGAGTGTTTGCAATCTTTGCTTCATAAAAATGTCCTTAGATTACTTGATGATAAAAATTGCTGGTGTCCATCCATCAGCTAATTGCTTAATCAGCTAATCATGTCATTGTTGCCAACATCTTTTTTTTGACTCGTGAAATGTATCTTGATGGTTTTCAGACAAAAAAGTGCACTCTGGCTTGAATTAGTGGAGTTAAGTATCTTTGACTCGTGCATGCTAACCACCTCACAGAGACGAAGTGCCCCCCCCATCACCTTCTCAGCGTGATCACAGCCTGTCTTCCAGAGTGTTTTTTTTTTTTTTCCTGACATTTTGCTTCAGGGGTTGTTAGTCACACTGGTCTGGTAGTCTGCCATCATGTAGGCCTACTGTCTATTTAGGGCAGAATGTGTTTCCAGTTTGCGTCAGGATTGTGTTATTCACATTGTCTTTGTTAGAATTTAGTTTGGACAGACGCTGTGAAGGCTTGGCTCGACCTCGAACGAAGCTCTGGGACCAGCTGGCTGATGAAACCTCTGCTTTTTTTTTTTTTCTCTTGGTGCTTCAGGGTGAAGTAAAGGTGCTGTTTCCTAAGTGATTGTGAAATTTGATTAATCGTGTTTGACTGTTATTTGAGGATAAGGAGCGCATTGTGCCCTGCATGCAGAGTCTTGAGGGAAGGAAAGATTTGCAGAGTTTTACAATCAACACTTCTCTGTCTCGTGAACTCAGTGTCATGACTCAATTTGCATGCGATACAGCTGGTTCATCAGGGCATCCGCCGATATTTGCACAGCTGTGTTAACACAACTCGATGGGATCCTTTAGGTCAGTGATTCTTTTCTTATTCAAGGATCCCAAAATGAGCAAATGTTATTTTTCCCCGGGGACACCCGGGCAAAATTAAAACGTTGCATCTGTGGATGGGAACCATCGGAAACAAGACTCTGACCCATTTTCTTGTTCTGGCCAGTAGTTAAAGAACTGCTGCTGTAGACTTATTAAAACCTCATCATGCCACTAGCAATGAGTTTTATACATACTGTGTCTCAAAATAAACTCCCAAAATCTTAACACCTTGCATTTGTCTCTCCTGTACCTTTTTGCAAAAATTTTTCTCTCTCTCTCTTTCTGAAATACACACTTATTTTTTTATTAGCATGACCTTTACCCTTTATAGCCCAGAGGTGTTTCTATTTTGATTGAGGTTATAGAACACAGAGCGCAACGTTACAGTTTTCATTTTCCCGGCCTCTGTCTGATCTCTGCCCATTCTCCTAATCTGTTTGTCTGCTCGTTTCTGCCTTCCTCTGCTATTCTCTTTATCTTTTTATTATCCCCTGCCCTACTGGCCGCGCCACCACCACCGACAACAACAACCACACAACCCCAAACTATTCTGTCTTCTGGCAGCACTGTGCAGGCAAATTTATCCCACCTCTTGCTAATCAGATAATTAGAGAACGCTCACACTTTATAATCCATGAAATCCTGCGGAATCTGCAAAGTGAGCACATTAATCTGCCTCCCGTGTCGGCTGCTTCCACCCGTTTCCGATGGCGCCGTTCGTCACTGCGGTTTCTGAGGTCGCTTTGGTTATCTGTGCCGCATACCTCTGCATCTCTGAACCCTAAACACCAACATTTTAACATTTTACTGTCAATTTGAGCAATCGCCTGGGAGAACTCAACTGCTTATCTGCACCCTCTAGTGGTTAGTATAATGCTGAAGTTCAAGTTTTGAATGATGAATGAAGTTTTTCTCCCATGAAAGATCACATGGTATCACAGATTAGGAAAATCAGTCAAAACTGGTACCAGGGTTGCACGTTCGTGAGATGCTGACAGTGCATAATAATAATGTAAAAACGTGAAACCACATATTACACAGAATCTGCTAAAACTCACTTCTCGTGATATTTGAGGTAAGACACAAACTGTGCCAGCACCAGGAAAACTCGCTCATAAACACATTATCTCATATTCTGCACAAAGATCTAAGATGTTACACTTATTCTTGGCCAGCCACATTAACTCAACTGCAGCAACCTCATATTTACTTCTCATCTTATCTTCTTGACAAAAAAAAGCAAATAAGCGCCTTTCAAAGTGCCAAAATATTAGGATGGGAAGTAGTTGCCAACCAGGTGACTTAACAAAACTATTTCTGTTATCAAAGGAAATATGCTTCAGTATAAATCTGAGAGATTGCAAGTTTATTTCACACAGATTTTTATCGAGATTATGAATTTTTATACATCTCCATTTCAGCGGAGCCATGCAAGTAGAAGCTGTCTTTAAGTTGCACTGCAGGCATGCAGAGATAGCATTTTCTTAAATTTATGATCACCTTGTGCGTTTTATTAAGGCATAAAAATAACACTTCACACTATGATAAATATTAAACACATCATCAGACGGTAGACACAGAGCCTACACACCCGCGGCCCTGATGAGGTCCCCGGCCCTCACTTTGAGAACCCGCTCGCTGCCTCTCTCTCTCTCTCTCTCTCTCTCTCTCTCTCTCATACACACACACACTCAAACTCCACCAGCCGCTCTTCTCCCCGGCAAACGCCCCGGCGATGGCACCGCGCGTCACAACGTCTCCATCCGTGATCAGCGGCCGGTAATCCGTCAGGAGACAGACACGGGACACGGAGACAGGGAGGGGGCGAAGAGGAGAGGCGAGGAAGAGAGGAGGAGAGAGGAGAGGAGAGGAGACAGCGGAGGAGCCTCCCGCGGCACAAAGCGGCGCTCGGTGAGAAAGTCTCTGCAGGAGGAGACGCGGATCTTCACCGCGGAGGAGCGACAGAAGGAGGAGGAGGAGGAGGACCTGGTTTGTTTTCCCAGCCGGATTTACCATCCTATTTTTTTCTTTCTGAAGCCTTTTTTTCTGTCTTTCTTTCTTTCTTTCTCTCTCTTTTCCACCCACTGACCCATAACGCGCGTGTCCTCCGCCGGCCAGCGCGCACAGCGGAGGAAAGAAAGAGAGAGAGAGAGAGGGAGGTCAGGACAAAGTCACTTCTGTTGCTGAAAGGAGGGAGAAGAAGAAGAAGAGGAGGTGGAGAGGAGGAGAGGAGAGGAGGGGGACGACCGGGCTTCTCTGATTCTGCAGTTTCTTTTTTGTACTCTTTCTTCTCTCTCACCTTGAGAGCGGCGGCAGAGGGGATTTATCATCATCATCATCATCATCATCGTTATTATCATCGGTATTATTGTTGTTCTCTAAAACCGAGCAGATGCAAAGGAGCCGCCGGTGGAGCGGAGTGGGATGTCGGTGCGGGAATGACAGCTGCTGAACTGGGGGGGGGGAGCCGAAAAGACGACCGACGGCGCACCCTCACACCCTCACCCCACCCCGCGCCGCCTCTCAGCTGGGTGTTTTCCTCTTAAATGACCGCGCGCTGACGGAGTCTCGGCGGAGGCTCATGCGGAGACGAACCGCGCGCGCAACGCGGCGGCGCGCCGGCTCAGCGGCGCCTCTTCTTCTTCTTCTTCTTCTTCTTCTTCCTCTTCCTCTCTGCCAGCTGCGTCCCGGCGGATCGGATCGGTTCCCGGGCTGATCACCGGCCGCCCCGAACAGCTGCGGGGCTTTTTTTTCCCTGCGAACTCAACGGGAACTGAAAGCAGAGCGCGTCTCCTGCCCCGAGAGGAGAGCAGCATCAGCGTCAGCGGCGCGTAGAGAGCGTACGAATTAAAACACTTTAAAAAAAGTGGATACGATTTTTTTTTGATTGGCTTTGTGAACACTATCTGAGCAGGAGGGGGATTATTTAACGCGTCCTTGGCTGAGTGGAGTTCCTCACCTGGAGATCAGCGGAGGAGCCTCAGCAGAGCGCAGGTATGACCGGCTGCTCTCTACTTTTTTTCTCCTCCTCCTCTCACCCCCCCTTCTGTCCGATTATCACAGCGCACTTTCCTCCCTCCTCTCTTCTCCTCCCTCCCCCGTTTAATGTGTGTGCTCTTGCTTATTTGTGCCGCAACGTGTGTGTGAGAGAGTCAGTTTGTTCATTTTTAGAGGAGCCCGGCTGAGCGCGCGCACACACACACACACAGAGTGTGTGTGAGAGAGAGAGAGAGGCAGATGGGGAGATAATGGCGCTGGTGTTTTCTCTCCCGTACGATTATTTAGAGACGGTGATATCCTCTCTCTCTCTCTCTCTCTCTGGATGAAAGACAGGAGGGAGGAGATGCCGAGAGGAAGGAGTGTGTGTGTGTGTGTATGTGTGTGTGTGTTGGGAAGTGTGAAGGAAATAGGTCTGAAGCACAGGAGGAGGTATGAGACGGGGTAAGATGTGAGCAGTCATGGGATAAAACAGCATGGGAGGGGAGGAGAAGAGGCTAAGAGGAGTCTGAGACTTTCTATCAGAGAGAGGGGTGGATGGATGAAAAGAGAAGCCGAAGAGAGAGGAGGAGAAGAATGTGATTCATTAAACTGGTGGAGGTCTATATGGTGGTGGAGGAGGACCTGGGGTGCAGGGGCAGTGGGGGAGAAGTGAGACAGGAGGCGGCTGATAGGAGTTGTTTGGAGATGGAATACAGAGAAGGAGCAGAGAGGAGAGGAGATGGCCTGGCCGATAGCAGAGAGGTGGTTAGAGGAGGAGGTGGAGGAGGGCACGTAATAGCAGGTGAGAGAGAGAGAGAGGACTGCTGGAGAGGAGAGTGGAGAAAATAGGAGAGGACAGGAGAAGGTAATGGGATGAAATGGATTGGGAGGGCATGGGAGAGCAGTTGTGGGAGAAAGGTAGGGGCTGGAGGTGGGAGGCGGGAGAGAAGATGCGGGAGGCGAATGAGACCAGATAGAGGGAGCAGGTGTTGCAGCCGATCCTTTAAGAAAGCTCCAACAATAGCACGCTGGAGGCCAAGTGGAGAAGACTCAGCCGGCGCTACTGTACGGCGTTATCCAATGGACTGCTGTGTAATGGTCGCTGCTGCACCATGGAGACGGAGGGAGGGAGAGAAACAAAAGAGAGAGGAGTATGGGGAGAGAGAAAGAGAGAGAGGAAAGAGGGGAAACCACACAGTTTAGTTTGCCATGTAAGCTCATCAGCTTGTCTCTCACCTGCTAAATTTCCCCCTTCCCTAACTGCCCCATTTGCATTTTGATGGGGTTTCGCGACGACTCTAAGCCGCCGTAAAACACATGTAAACACACACGCGAGATTAAATGAGGTTTGGCGGAAGTCGTTTGCTGTTCCTTTCTTTCCCAGTTTCTGTCCCCAAACGTGTGTGCATGTGGCTTAGCTCAAGTCTCAATCTTTCTCCGCCCGCCTGTCTTCTCGTCTCCTCGCACCCCGAGGCGCCGTGTTTGACTGCGGCTCTGTCCAGGCGGAGATCCTGGGAGATATTTCAGTTCTTAGCGAGATGTTGCTGCATATCAGATCACAGTCTTAATGCCTGCAAACATAATGTGCGGTTCATCAGCACCATAACATGCTGCGTCGCCGTGGGAAAGGCTGGAAGTAAATGGAATCACAAAGGGCACTCGCTGCCAGCATGCCTCGCTGATGATGACCCCATTTGCACCGCGACATTTGAAACTAGCGCAACTCAAACACTTGACAGGAGATACGATTAAGATCGCGATTAGAGCCTCGAACGCTGCGAATGTGCCCGCAGAAGAACATTGCAGGCCGACTTCTCCTGTGAAAACCAGCGTGGAAATAAATTTCAATCAGGCTTGTGTATAATTAGCAGTTGATGTGGCGAGCGCGCTGTAATGAGCCAGGCCTTGATTCTCTAATCATCCCGGTTCCTGACATGGCTGTCACACTGAGCGTGCCAACATGCCACACAGTGATCTGGAGTTATCGCTCATATTTCGCTGAAGCGCTTATTCGAGATGCGCCTCTCATGCATCTTCATATCCCACTCATAAATACCGCTATACATGAATAAATAGAATATCTGCACACTGCCATGGAAACTGAGTTTTCACAGGCAGTTAAAAAAAATAAAGATAAAGCGGCTCAGGCAGACATGGTTAGGTCCAGCTTTTTGTATTTCTTTCCAGTCTATAAACACAGTTGATTATTTTTAACATATGTGACACTGATGGGAAGCAACTCCACAACAGAATACGTGATCAGCCCAAAAATAAGTGGATCTATCTGTGCGTCCACACACGCTATTTAACTACAGTAATGTTTTCAAAAGCAGCAGCTCTCTTTTTGGGGATGGACCACAAAGATGAAACATGAAACTGGACATAAAGTGTTTAGTAATGATGGCAAATGATTTGCATCTGTGAAGCCGCCTAAATCCATCACACCGCTCTGAATATCACTTTAATTTACTGGCGAAAAACTATTCGCGCTCATGATTGGAAAGTCATACCATGTTTGTTTAGTTGTTTTGAGAACAACTTTAGTCATGTGTGAGTCATTTAAAAAAAAAAAAAAGAAGAAGAAATTGATTGCATGTAAACACCCCCGTTTGTCATCTCAGAGGATTTTATAGCGCGCTAATGGCCAAAACAGAGAGAGAAATTAGCAGCACGAGCTTACTGAATTTCATTTTGATAAAGTTAATGTAATAGCGTTCATGGGATAATATTGTTGCTCATTACCACGTTGCATTACTGCAGTGCTACAGCTGCACAAGCGTATCAGTCTCATAGTAGCAGCATCAGTCTCAAGCAGCTTAAGGTCAAATGTGCGTAGTAGACTCGCGGCCTGCCAGTGCATGGACCTTATTGGGAAATACACCCGTTCTCCTTCTTGCTGAGAAATGCCGAGAAGGTCGAGGCTACTTTCTGTTACTGTCCGTGCAGCCAGCAGCTTAGATGAAAGACTGGAAACAGGGGGAAAGGCAACACATCTGACAAACCAAAGTCAGTTGGACCAATGTACTGGACCGCTTCTATGCTGGCTATTGTAACTTCCTGAAGTGTCAGCTGATAGCTCGGTGACAAAAAGGCCACAGAAAATGGCCGTGCCCAGGCAGAATAGATCCCGCATATCCCATGTAAAACCAAAATACCTTTTCAAGTCAAGTCTTTGTATGAATTAAAGAGAATCGAGCCACTGTGTGTACAAGTTAGGAGGTGCTCCGTGTCAGATTTTGTTCTCTTTGGGCAGAGCTCCAGTCATTTTCAGTCTTAATGCTAAGCTAAGCTAACACACTGCTGGCCCAAGCTACATATTCACCGATTCCAGAGTGTTTTCTTTCCTTCCGTCTAACTCTCAGCAAGAAATAAGCTCATCTTATTGCTATAAGCACATGAAATGTAGAACATCAGATGTCAGAAAGGATTGAGCAAGGACAGGCCGGATTGGTGGACTTAAACGTACAAACGGTGCAAAGATGAGCGCAGGGCAGACAGACATTTCCTGCAGAGTGGAAGGCCGGAAACTCATTTGACCCTGATTCCTCGTATGAAAACAGGGCGTGAAAGTGGCGCTTCACGATCCCTCTGGCTTACTGGAGGTTTAGGCTGAAGGTTTCAGGAAGCGTACCAGGGGGGATAACCGGGGCCAGAAAGTATTAAGAAACCGCCGTCAAACCCTCCGATCATCCTGAACGCCGCAGACCTACGCACGCCGCTGCCCATAACTCAGATCAGCAAGTGGCTGGGCTCCGTCTTTTCCCTCCCGGATCGGGCGGCAGCGGAGGCGGAAGATTGATGGGAGGTGGCACGTGACAATGAAAGAGCGAGAGTCCCTTTACACTTCGGCCGCTTCCGGGAGAGCCGACAATACGTGGCACTTGATCATGTTTAGAGTTTATTGAACTGCGTCGAGTCAAAGATGGGGAGAGGACAGCCTGGTTCTGCAGGGTGGGGTTATTCCGATTATTTAGAGGCACATAATAAAATCAGTCCGGTAATATAATCTGGGACTGTATCTTCTAATTAAGTCATATAATGGATTAAACCATTACAGACCCATAGTGGCATAGGTCAGTGCTATTAGTGTGGTTTTGACTGCTGAATGGACATCTGATGCACTTTTTTTTTTAATAACTTTGAACAATAAAGCCGCCTCTTTTTTTTTTTTGCCTGACGCCATGTAAAATACCTTTCATTCTGTCAACGTCAGATTGAATAATGAAGCAGAGGAGAAGCGTAAATTCCAGAGGAGTGTAAGTCTAATTGATTGATGTGTCTGCACGGGCGAAAGAGAGAGAGAGGGAAAGAGAGTGAGAGACGGTGCAGAAAAGAAATGGAACTCACACAGAGAAACTCAATGAATTTTAGAGAGCGAAGGGAAATACGGTTTCATCTCTGTGGGGACATGATGTATAGGTCCGCAGGTACAAAGGAGGCTCACGCAGCGGGGTTTCTAACTCAGCGGAGACTGAATGTATATATGCGTGCGTCGTCGCATGGCTGTTTTAACATACATGCTTTCTACTTTAAAGAAAGAGGACGCGCACGATGTGGATGCATTAAAGCCCAGAGTTTGTGAGAGTGGAAAAAAAAATGAAAAGAGTGATGTTGCAGTGATGAAAGCCATGCAAAGGATAGGCTGATGAAAAAAAAGAGACACATGAAAGGAAGGGAGGATGGAAAGGAAAGGTAGAAAGAAGCAAGAAAAAAAATGGAAGATAGGAGGTTGTTGGGGGAGTTCTGGTGACGGTTGAGTTGACCTTTATTCAACACAGCGGGTCAATTAAGAACAAATTCTGTGTTTGGGTGATGAGGAGGAAGGAGAGCGTTCGAGAAAAGGGGGAGAACGTGCTGATGGGGACGAGGTAAAAGGAAAAAGAAGGGCTTAATGAGGGACAGGACGAGAAATGAGGAGAAGAGGACGAAAGAGTGAGAAATGAGAGTTAAGAGAGGGGAAGAAGAGGAGCATAAGGTGTGGAAATTTCTCCATGGAGCTCGAGGTGTTAAGACTGTGATACGGCAACATGCTGCTTTATAGTTTTAATGTCCAAAATATGTCATCATGATGCTCTCAGCACAGTCAACATGCTGCCCGCTACAGTAGGGGTTTAAATGTCCACACAGTCTGTGTGTGTGTGTGTGTGTGTGTGTGTGTGTGCGCGCACATAGCAACAGATGCTGGTTCAGTGGCGCAATCCCACCTCACCAGGGAGGAAGAGCGGATGAGAGATGCTGCTGAAAGAGAGAGAGGGAGAGAGGTGAGGAGAAGGAGGGAGGGATGGTGCCAGGAGAAAGAGAGAGAGAGAGTGAGCGGTGTTCTGAATGCCAAGCAGTGTGGTATTAGAATGGCGCTGTGTTGAGCAGGCAGGCAGGGGGATGTAACACAGCTCAGCTAAACCACAGTATCCTCTGAGTTTCCCAACTTCATCTCTGGGGACAGCAATTTTATTATCTTCTCGTTTTCCTTCCATACTTCTTCTATACAGTCCTCTGTACAATACTCAGACATGCTCTGGCCGGTGCAACCGGTAGCTATGGATACCTCAAAATTTGCAAGAACAATAGATGCCTATTTTTATCGCTCTTTGACCCATCTATTGGTCATGACTTTGTATCTGGGTTTGTGCTCGTGTGCAGAAGCAATCCTCCATATTTATTTCTTGCTACTCATGAAACCAAGAGTGATTAGTCTTGGTTTTATTGGGGCGCGTGTGCATCGACCTTTGCAGAGCAGCAATCTGCGATGCAGTTTTACAAGTACTCATTTAGAGGACGCTTTTGTCCAAATGAGGTACAATCCAGGTTACAGGGGAACAAGGCAAAGCATTTATCACAGGTCATGTTTGATCACGAATTCTGTTCCAACAGAATGTTTCATTTCCTCTGGAAAGAATGCATGTGATTTATAAATGTGTGCAGCAAAAATGGAAATGTTGACCGATCTATGTTTATTTTAGAGTTAGTCGGGCTGTTCTTCTTTGTTTCAGTCACCTACAACTTGCAACCAGCTTACATGAGGGACTTCTGGTAATTTGTGCTCCCAACAATTCCCGATG
This sequence comes from Amniataba percoides, assembly GCA_037176925.1. Taxonomy (NCBI): domain Eukaryota; kingdom Metazoa; phylum Chordata; class Actinopteri; order Centrarchiformes; family Terapontidae; genus Amniataba; species Amniataba percoides. The sequence continues at coordinate 14,052,144 of JBAJHX010000049.1, forward strand.
ATTTGATGGAAATGTAACAAATACATGTGCAATTGCAGATGCCTCATCCAGCATGGGTACCTTAATACCTCAAAAAGTCAATCATTGGGGGGGCAAGCAGCTTTAAAAGGGCGTAGGAAGGGTTGATTTGATTGGTTTAAATGAGTCCTAATTCTGCCCCTTCTGCAGCACCACATCGTCTGCTCACATTAGACAATAAACATCATGAATACAGTATCAAATGAGCACATTTTATGGATTTAACAGCCGCCTGGTGCTTGTCCATTAATGCTGTGTGTGTCACCGGGCGTGGGCTGAAATGGCAAAGCAAAAGCCTGGCGTCACTGTGCATATGGAGATCTATGGCTTTCCCAAATTGCAGCAAGCACCTACTGCTCTTCTAATTAGTTCACAGTGGAGAACTGAGCCACCAGAAAAAGACAAAGTCTAAATGTAGAAATTAGCTGCAAACCCCAGTTAAGGACTATTATCATCACTGAGGACTTATGCAGTTGCTTTATAATAAATGCTTTAATCAATTCTTTTTACTGAGAGCCTTTTACAGTGAGTGCAGCTTTTACAGTGTTTGCTGTGCATTAACAGCATGCAAATGAAGTTTGAATGAACATTTGTCTTTGTTATGTAAGTCAAGTAAGCACTGTCACTTAAAAGTCATCAGGATGGCGCTTTTCTTTAATGTATTAATAAAAGTGAAATTTGTGAACAGTTCTTGATAACAAAAATGCTTAATTTTGGAACTTTTATTCAACACTTATAGATATTGCAGTGATTAGATTTTATAATGAGATAAATTCATTTATTTATATATATCAGATTTAAAATCTGGATGTTTATCATATTCATCTTGAGCTCGTCATGTCATGTATCTGTAGCACTCTACAACACGGGCACAAAGGTGAGTTACTAAGGAACGAATCAGGAAAGACCCGAGAATGAATCGACCGTTAATGAGTAGTTCCTTATTAACTAATAATCTGAGGAGGGATTATCGACGTGGCAGTCGATAATCAGGATTTACTAGGACACACGCATTGGGAGACACTTCATGAATGAATCAACTGGTAAAAATGAGTTTATCAATGACTCAAAATAATGACCATTTTCTTCATGAGTACTTCCCAATTAACTCTGAGCCAGCTGGCACAAACCAGTAACCACTCACTCATTACTAATTACTTAATCATTAGTTACTCCTTCTGTGCAACCCAAGTAAAGCGCCACAGAGTGTTTACTAAGTTGTACTGCTTTACATCACAATCACTGATTACAATGACCACTGAGTAATTATTCACGTTCTGTGTACCGCATTGTAAAGAGTTACCTTTGTATATAACAGTCTCTATAGATGCACTCTCTCCTATATTCACACTTATAATTGATCACAACGTTGGTGCTTAGTCTTCCTCATCTCGCCTCTTCTCATCATTTAAACAGCCGTCGTGCTCTCGGGTGCGTATCGGCCTCTCCGCCTCTCTGGCCGTGCGTTTGTGTGGAACTGTACCCCTCTCTCTCCCCTCTCGTATGTAATTGTCTTGGTCCGGGGTGACGGAGCAGACCTGACAAGCGAACCCAGATAGCGAGTGGAGATGGATTGAAGAGGAGTGTCTGCTCTCCCGTCTATCTCTCCACATCTATTACTTGTGTCTGACAGAAGCGCCGCTGCATGATGGATGGCTGCCCCGCTCTATCTCTATCCACTCCTCACTCCGTTCGCTCTGTTTTGCTCTCGCTCGTTCATTTTTCTCCACTTTGCTTTCTCTTCATCTTCTCGTCACTTCCCCCCTTCATTTTTTTGTCATTTGTCTTCATGTTCTCTCTCTTTCCAGCCATCTTCTGCTCTTTCTTCGTCTCTGTTTCTTTCCTTACGTTATTTGACGTCAGGTGCGTGGTTAAGGGAGAGTGCGTTCGTGTTTGCGAGTGTTTTAATGATATGCGTTACAGAGATCTGCACAAGCCCAGACTTTCAAATTAATGGGGCAGAGTGATCTATCATTCTGTGTTTATTGCCATTTATCAGCCGGCTGTGTCTTACAGGCGTGAATGTCTGCTGTCTGTGCTTACATTCAATTCTCCACACTCGCTGCAGGCAAAGTAGTTTGACTTTTCAGTTTTAAATGAACACGGGAAAAAAATGCAGGCACACTTAGCACGCAAGAAGCCTAAATTTGAAACAAGCTGATGCAATTTGGAAGTTTGAGCAATTCTGGACTAAATAGCGCCTGCAATAAATCTCCCCTTAGTGGTTTCTTGTAATATTTTATTCTGGCTTCCTGTATCATAGCGAGATAGTTAGATTTTTTTTGGTTGGAAAACGCAATCAATCAGTGGAAACAAAAGAAACAAGATGAGTTAACCAAAGGGATCATTTACATGTGGTGTCCGTGGCCGGTTGTTACTGTGTATAATATCCAAGGACAATGGAGTGCCAGTCTGTAATTGTTATGGTGAGAGCCAGCAGCACTTGGAGGGGATTTGAACAGCCTCTCTTCGTTCCCGGCCCGAGTAAAATACTGCAGGTTGGCTCGGAACATGCGTTATTGAACGCACATCACAAGACCAGCACAGTCACATCACCCTCGCAACCTTTCTGATTTGGTTGATTTGAACAAATATAAAATATATTCCTTTTATATAGTATAAAAGGAAGCCCACAGAATTAAAGTGGTATTCATGTGTTAGCTGGAACAAGTTCTGTGTAACTGTACTACAGAATGAATAAATAATAAGGGGGGGGGGGGGCTGATGGAAGGAAGAGAGTCTGAAAGAAATGCATTAACCTCCCAGTTTGAAGTTTGATCACGACCAATTATACGCCAGATGTAATCTTGCGCGTCCCTTTGTGTGTCTCTATAAGGCTCGCCCTTTCTGAAGTACGCTCCTCATGTGCTGATGCGTACGAGAGTGCAGTGTGTACAGTGAGGCCTCGCCTGGAAATGTAGTCTACTGTAAATGTCAGATTTAAAATGAATTATCATTGCGACTGAAAACAAAACAGCCGGGCTCTTGTCCAGGCTGACTGGGCCTTTTATGTAACGTCAGTGCTGTAGGATGTCAAGAAATTTGTTTTACAGAGGACCCTGTTACTGAATGCTCAGAGATAAGACACCGTTATGTGTCAGGACCGAGTAAATTATTCTAATTCATTTCAGCATGACATTCAATTTAGCAAAAAGAATTAGAGATGAGGCTTGATATTATGAAATAATCCAAGTGAGAAATTATCCGTTGTTGTTGGTAGTTTACTCAAAGGAAGCTATAGGGAGTCGTATGGGGTCAATGTCATTAGTTTTGCCACATTAGTTCCTAAAAACTAGGCAAAAATAAAAATCTAGTTTGCCAAAGTAATTTTAACACAAGGTTCTCTTTACCACCTTTTTCCAGAGATTTCAGCAGCATTTGATAGCCTCGATCAGCCCCAGCACTCTGCTTGAGGAGATATGGAGATGTGCTTGAAAGCTCCAGACAAAGACAGCAAGTAGACCTTGAGTGAAGAGTGTTCTGTCAAAGAACTGCTTTCAAAGTCAAGAACGAACTCTCGGTCCAGTTTCTAACAGCTTTCGACTGAGTAAAGATTCTCTTGCGAAGCACTCACTTATTAGCATTCAAATTACTGTCAGACTGTGAGGGAAACGTTTAATAAATAACTACTGCGGTATAGAAACCGCCCTATGGCTTAGTGTGTGAATGTGCGGCGCCTCTACCATGCTGCTTGGGGTACCAATGCATACTGGATTTTCTCATACACACATCTCTTGGGACTCTGAGTTGCTTTAACAGGGTAGACTCGATTTCCCTGTACTGTAAATAGAGTCACAAGTGAACGCACAAATTAATGAACGCTCAGGGCCCTTATAGAAGGCTTCCTAAGCATTTACCCCCGCCCCCTTATGCCTCTGTATCTTGGAGCCAGGGAACTTTTACACAGGAAGAGATGCACATGCCTTACAACGCTGTGTTATACTTGACAATAGGTGAGCGTACGTCAACCTGAACTAATTCGCAGTGACACCGAACGACAAGTAATACATTCTAACCATGTCACCGGTTTTTGAGAAACCGATGCTGAAGGGACAGTCGACCCCCTCAGCCGTGATGCAGCCCGCTCAGCAGTTCGCAAAATGAGTGTTTATTAACACGGGCTAAATAGGGCAGACCCTGCTGGGTTGAAATGGTCCACTTGACGCACCACAGGCCCGATAGTGTGCAAGATAGCCAGAGAAATAATTAGACTTGAGAGGGCAATTTGCTGTAAATAATGGCACTCCCAAGGCCCTGGCAGGTAGCTTCATGAAGCTCAGCAATAGTTACAGTTTGAGCTGATGATAGTGGTGAGCCAAGACAGACAGGAAAAAAAAAAGATGTATGTAAGAAGTTGTTTATGGCTTAGCTTTGATTGTAATCTGGACCTTGACTGTACATGCCTTTAATCTATTTATCTGATCAACACGGCTTTGTTCTATGCTCCGAATTGTCCAAACAACACTGGAGCTGTGACTAGACATTGTGTACTATTGACTGGGCTGTCACTGTATCGCGTGCTTAGCCAGTTACAATTCCCTCGCGAGACACGGGTGAAATTATCTCACTGCAGCTCTCTGGAAAAGCTTGTCAGTGGTTTAATATCAGTGTTTATCCGAGGTTGACATCAGAAATTGCATTTCTGGCTCCCTCTCCCTTTGTAAATGTTCGGTGTACTTAATAATAATATGCAACCGTTCTCACATACATCATTACAGCGTGGGAAAAAAAACTGCTAAAATTAGTTCAACCAATTAAACATGCATTAACTGTCTCAAGAAATTTTTGCATAATGCCACAGTAAAAGCAAGTAAGAGATTTGCTTTATCTCCTGTGTGTGTGTGTGTGTGTGTGAGCTAATGTTACTTCCTGCAGTGTAAAATCAATATCTGGACCATGTTTAGTTCCAATATCACAACACTATTAACCGTTTTTGAAGATCTAGGTGGAAAATTGGGAGTTCCATTTTCCCTTCCACATAATCAACATTTCATCTCAACCTTCTACTTTCACCTCACTTTTGCAAAAAACACAACACTGGGGCACAGCAAACCCTCAGTCAATATGAGGGGCTGGGAGCTTTTACAAAACCAGAATGTGGGTTAGATTTCCTTTGAATATGGATGTGACGCTGGTGGGGCTCCCTGCAGATGCTGTTCAGCACACAGATCACAGAACATGTGCACCAAGGCATGTATCTCACGCGCGCTCACACTCAGGTATATATTCTCTCACAAATGGTTCAGGTACACACGCAAGTCTGCATTCAAACTCAAATGTGCGAAGACTCTTTCACACACATATACACATTTTTCTCATTCTCATTTTTTTTCTACTTTGCAAACGCCTGTGAGGCTCCCGATGCATATTTAATGATGCTTTGATTGACAGTGGTGGAGGGCTGTATCTGTGTGTGTTTGTGTGTATTTGTGTCTATGTGTGTGTGCGAGTGAGAGAGAGACCAAGCAACATTTCATATGGAGAAAAGCTGACGATTATGCAAAGTGCCTTTAGGTGGAGTACCACTGATGGTGACTAGATGCTGACTCCAAACTACCTACAGCTGCATGAGAAACCAATCCAAAAAAAAGGGCCAAATCTTTCTAAATTAAATGTTTTGAATTTGTAATTAAGGTCCAAAACACAGTTTTGTTTTTTCTAATGCTATTGGCCCCATTATTTCCAGGGGTCATCTTGCATTTTTCTGAAAAGATTATCATATTTTGGAGGTGTTATCTTTAAATTTTGAGTCAAATAAATATCTACAGCAGTATTGGCGATTAAAACACCTCACAGTTTCAACAAAGATACATTTCTTTTCTGTTTTTTGTGCCAGCACTCAACAACTGAGGCAGGTCTGGGAGTGTGCCAGTGGTTCAGAGACTCATGGAATACGCTGAATGTTAAAATTATCTTGAAGTTGTGCCTGACAGATGAGTCAGGCTTTAACTTGAATTATACCACTCAGACGGCAGAAAGAATGTGGAGGAACTGAAAAGGGATCATTTACTGCATCAACTGAAAATGCAGTTTTAAAGGCCCAAGCTCGATGCTGCTGTCACCTACAATCCAAACATTTGCTTTGGATAAAAAAAATTTTTTTTTGGAGCGATGTGTGGTGAGGTCAATAAAAGGAGAACATCTTAATTACAAGAATTCTATATAAAAGCGGGAATAATCTTTATTTTTGAAAACCAGATAAAAGAGGCTGCTTGTGGTGATGAACTTACAAAACTGAAGCTTCTGATTCACGGCTATTTCCTTTACTTTTCCTTTCTGACTGATTAATATTCACAGTCTGTTGTAGGCAGGCATGGCGCTCTCTCTTGCCAGACTGCGTATCATGCAGGTGTGTCTCTTGGCCATATGTGCAACAGCAGCGCCCGAGTGCTTCAAAATCCATTGAAAACCATTAAAACAAATCGACCCGCGCTGCCAAATGTGCCAACTGTGTGTCCTTTTATCCTCCAAGCCAGAATGATGTAGTGCGTGGTGATGCCGTACACATTTAAAATGAATTATAAATGGGTATCCTATATGTAAACTACAGTGTTATCTTTCAGTGACAGTGTGTGACCATATAGACACATTTGGTTTGGCTTCAGAATATACAAAACATACATCTAGTGTTATCATTTGAAGTGTGCAGGTTGGGGACTGGAGACAGATAAAGTAATAAAATAAAGCTGGTCAGTGAAAGTCAGTGATGCTGCCCACATGAAATAGATCTTGGCTCTGATAAATGACACCCAGGATCATCAATTGGTTCACTGGACCAGTAGAGGCTGGATGAGGTCAGACATCTGGCCGGGGCCCTCCCACTCAGCCTGCCCTGTTTCAGATAGAGCCATGAAGATGCCCCCTCTCTAGAACTGAGAGCTATTTGCCACCAACGTGCCAAGCACTCCATAAATCAGGTTATAGTGAAGCACAAATTACTCAGAAAGAGCCATAGGGAAAGATTGTGAAAGCCAAGATGGCTCCCATTAAAAGCTGCGGTGTCCAAACAAACCCTGATTGGTCTGATTTGTGTGGATTTCCTCACTTTTAGTGTCCAAGTTTGGTGTGGGTTTAAAAGTCTTCTCAGTATTATCGGTGCTCACAGGACATTTATAGCTTCAGTTTAATAGTGTCCGGCATTTATTGGCTTGACATGGCGCGTGTATCCGTGTGTGTGTGTGTTTGTGTGTGCATGTGTGGGTGTGTGTGGCAGCTGTAGAAGTCCTTGTCCCAGCTGTTGTTCTTTGCTGCCAACTCACAGAGCTGGCAGCTGTTACAATAAAGTTGTAGTGTGCGGTCTCCATGCCATCCTATAATAATCCTGCGAAAGTGTAAAGTGCTCCAGATCATCCATACTCCAGATTCATCGCTGACATTTATTATTGCTATCGGGCGTACACCTTGCCGGTCCCTTTTGGTGGTTGTCGTAAGGACTATGGCGATGATGAGACTTTGTAATGATAATTGTTGTCTCACAAATAATGATTTAATTGGCTTCTCCCCCCAAGGAGAATGAGTAATGAACTGAGCACATTATATAACAAATAAATAGGTCACGATGTTAGAAAACAAAGTGCTGTTTGAAGAAGTCATATCAGGCCTTGCAATGGGACTCTTGTTGCTCACCGAGTTTAATTTGCTAACATAGAACAAAGAGAAAATAGAGCCGCATGCTCACGAGCATACACACCGAGAGGCAGGCGCAACGGCAAAAAGTGTGAGAACTAAATCCAAATAAAGATGCTTCCTACACAATCGTGTGACTTTATCATAATTATTATTATTTATTTATTTACTTTTCGTTCCTTCTTTCAATTCAGTCTCCTACATCTCTGCCTCACATGCTGAACACATCCAGTCACGCACAGATAACACATTGCACTGAGACTCATCTCATCAAACAAGCTAATGTAAAGATATATTAGGAAGTATCATGTGTGAAATTGTTCTCTGTGGAATTTTAATTAACATCCAGCTGCATCAGTCTGTGTTCTTTGTAGAGCTAAAACGTCATGTCACCTCTCTGACATTCCCTGCGTAGAGATTTAAGCACCATGATCTGAATCGAGAAGTAATGACCCCGGCCGACTGAAGGATACAAAGTCTGACCAGTTTTCATTTTGCATTAAGACCCATTATCCACAATAATTGGCTCCACAGTGAGAATTGTGCAGGCAATGGCACAGCAACAGTTGCCATTTTGTGGTTTTGTAGTCTTGTTGAGCAAATTGTAAAATTATCTTTTCAACATCCATTTTACTTTTCATGCCAAACACGAAAAGTTGACTTTCTGGATACAAGAGCTCCTCCGCTGACAGCATATTGCGGAACTACACACCACACAGCTTTGGGCACATTTTGCCAGGTGTCTGAACTTAAGCTGCCAAACAGCTGTCAAACCGACTATTTGTTAAAAGCCGCTTTCTGTTCGAGGCCTGTTAGAACTGCGACTCAGAGAAAGTCAGGGGATGATTGTAGTGCATGTTGGCCACATGTAAACACCTTTCTAATGTTAAATAGTCTTTCATAATTCATTGAGCCACTCACCATATACAGTCCGCGGCGTTTTGTCAGCCATCAAAAGTTTGCCTCGGCTGCTGCGGCCACATGAAGACGTCAAAGGATGAAGTAATGAAAATCGTTGCCAGCCTGTGAAGATGAAACAACCTCAGTGTTAAAAACATCTGAAACTAAAATCTCAGTGCAGGAAAACTGTCCAAACTGTCCATTCTTTCTGTATGTTTTCATTGAATTACTGCCACTGACTCCTACCTCAGCGGTGACTAAAATGTGAGCTCTGCGTGTGGGTCACTGCTCCAGCTATTTAAATACAAGTCCCGTATACATGTCCCTTATCTTTCTGTTCGCTCAGATGTGGTGTTTAATTTATGGTTGAAGCTCTACTTTTAGATTCAGATTCGGTTTTACATTACCCGTACGTCAGACTCTCATTGGATTATGACTTCTGCAATGAACACGAATCACATGAGATCCCCTGGTAATACGTGCCCATATCTAAAGAGGCTTTTCTCATGTAAATAAACCCTGCTACTGGCTTTTGAGTTACGAGCCATAAGCTTTCACTCCTTGTCGATTTGGAGAGCCGAGTTTCAATAAATCAAGTTCCTGATTTCAGTCAGAAATAACATGTATTGGTTACTGGGGGGGCCTCTGTGAGCGGCATCTTGTCAAACTTGTCTCGCAGCACACTGTGAGCAGTAGCAGAGGGTTTGCAGTCGAGACTGGAGAGAAGAGGATTACAGAGCCTTTCTTCAACTTCTTTTATGTTGTCTTTTGGCATCGGAAATTTGTAGGGAAAAACGCAAGCTGACTATTTGCAGTTTTTTGCTTTGACGGCGCAGCATCTCTGTAGTCTGCCTGAAATGAGGGTTTTTAGCTATAGGCACAGTGTCTGCATGTTGTTCTCCTTCTGACAGACCCATATTAAGTAAAGCGTGCCCTCTTGAGAAAGGAAACCACTCAAGAATAACAAATGACAACCTGTGACCATGACAAAGGTCAACCAAAGCGTGGGCAAAGAGGATTAATCATGCTAAGTTGCTTTACTGGAAGACTAAAGGAGACCATCAACAATTTCGTCCGACACGGTAATGCTGCCGTTTGAATGGAAAGCGCCACACAGAGAGGTAATTAGAATGCAAATCTGTTGGATGGCTAATGCTGACAACTTTCTAAGAGTTAGAAGAAAGTCAACTGGACTTGCCAGAAGTTGACTTTCTATCCACTCTTGGAAATGACCATGACCTGGACAACTTGAATGAATCTTCAGGGACAGAACGATGCCAATGCCAGCCATAAGGGAGTTGGACATTAAAGTTTTAACTGGCTTAATCTTGAATCAACTTGTGAACAACAAATTTAAATAAATAAATACAATAAATAAAAAAATTCCTAAGAAGGGACTGATGATGAGCGCATTGACAAAATTTAAGCCAATCTGAGCCAATCCAAAGTAAATTTTGCTGACGGACATCAGACAGTTGTAAAGACATGAGCGACTCTTTCCAAATACTGCTGTGCTTTTGTTGAGGATTTAAATTTTCACTGAATCGAGACTCCACCTGACAGTTCACACTGACTGGTGCTTGTTGGGAATTTTGAGAAATACAGCCGCAGATGCAAACTACAAGATCACAGAAATTGTGTGTATGACATCTTCTTTACGGCGGCTTTTCTGTGATGTCCGTCCCCAGGGGTTTTTAAATCACCACGGGAACCTACTGTCACGTTGAACCGAAGTTAACATCTTTTATTCTCTTCCTCTTGAATTCCTGTTTGGTATACATAGAAACTGGGTAACTCAGGTTTGCATTTAAATGAGGCATATCAGAATCGTTCTTTGTCCTCGTTTTGTGTCCCTTTTAGTTAACATTTAATTCACGTAGGGATTCATAATGGACTCACTCACACGAGATCTTTTTTTTAATTTCTCTGCTGAAGTGTGATTTTGGTTCCCATCTCCAAAGAATGATGTTCTGAAGCATATTTGCTTTCATAGTAATTCAAAATTTTATTCATACTGGTGGATTTACAGCAAAGGTTCCCAACGTATTAAATATCAAACTATCGCGAAGTTGGAACAATTGTTGGTATCAGTAAAGCTGTGTTTTGGTTTATTTTTCAAACTTTACTCCAACTCTTGGGACCACCATTTCCCTTTGAGGCTAAATGTTTATTTTATTCATTGTTCTTTAGGCTAATCTATAATTGTGCCTTGTGTTTTTTGTTCCCATGACAGCCTCATTTATCCTCATTTACATAACAGAGGGCTGAATTTACGTAACAGGGTAAGGACTGTTGATATGAGTGTAAAGGTTTAAGATAAACCCTCTATGGGTTTTATGGGTTTTTAAGTATGTTTCAATATTCACTCTTGAATTTTTTACCTCTATCTGCGTTTCCTCCTCTCCTTTGTGTGTTATAGGTTTTCACATTGAAGCAGGCTCCAGAGCTTTGCTTCAGGTAAAACGCAGGAGGGATAAACAGACCCAATGTGGAGTTTAGTGTTTATCTTCAGCACCAGTTGATGATTATATTTCATCGTGGTAGAGAGATAAAGTGTTATTCAGTAAACTGTCTATGTGTTTTTGCGCGCACACACACACACACACACACACACACAAATGGTGCCTACCATTCTGCCAGCACAGAACAAATAATTTTTAATCCCCCCATATTACCCTTATTATTTATTATTAATTACACAACTTGTAATCCTTTAGGTATGTTGACAGTTGTTTAGAATGGTGATTTGATTAATGACCTCAAGTGTAGACTTTTAAGATAATGTGTTTAATTGTTCATTATTAATGGAACGAGCAATTATCTTTCGTGCATTAGCTTTTAGCATAAGAATTCATCAGCATTTTGCGTTCAAAAGATAATTAAACGTTCAACCTTCTCAAGTGTGAACACACACCACGAGCGATAAGAACACAAGTGCAAACAATAATTTAATGTGTAATTATTAATTAATAGTCTGATGTCTTTATGTATTGTTGTGTATATGTTGTTGTGCAGATGTGAGCTGCCAGCGTCGGCTACTGTTTGGCTTCCAGCGGTTAGCCCCGCTCGGAAAGATATCAAAGATCAATAAATGATCATTGGCATTCATTACACTGATTAATACACACTTCCATTTCCTCCTTCATGTGTCTGTTTATATTGTAACATATCCACAAGGTAGTAAAAGGAGTATTGTCATCTGTTGTAAACAAATTGGTACTACCAATGTACACTGTCCTTGTGAGCGTGGTGCTTATAAGAAGTCAGAGTATGGAAGTTTATTTTGTTCTAATATATACTCAATGAAAACCCTTTCAGCTGTAGAGGGTAAGACAAGTCTTTCCCCCTGTTTTCCGGTTTATTAATCCGTCTCTTCTCATGTCATTCACGAGTTGGTGTCATAAAATAAACCAAATTAAGAAAAGCACAAAAAGTCCAGCGCATTAAAAAAAAAAAGTAATAAAAAAAAATCCTTTGGTGAGCCCTGAAATGGATGAGATATGCCTGAGGAACACTTCCATAAATTAAATCAAGTCCGAGCTAAATGAGTGTGTTGGGGAAATGTAGAAAACCTATTTCCATTTCAGGTATTGCGTTTCAGCATGAAAAGGTCTGGTTGTCTTCTAATTTAGTGTTGCTGACAGTGCGATATACGGCGACTAATTTGTCACCGCGCGTTGTGTTTGTGCGTTTGCGCGCTCATGCAAGTTACTGTAAGTGATTGTCCTCCTCCTCTCGCGCACAGATATGCGTGTGTGTGTGTGGACTACATAGGCTTTCGCGCACACACAGATACAGCTGGTGTGGCTTTCTTCTTTTAAGCCACTTTATAGATTGATAATCAGTGCAGCATGTAATTTACCAATTGATCCCCATCAACTCCCATTACTCTACTCAAACAGCCGACACTGTGCACTTCTTTGAATGTATGACTGTCAGTCTCCATTTCTCTCTCTCTCTCTCTCTCTCGCTCAGAGGGACATTTATCTTCACTCACTTTCTATGTCTCTCACCCTCTCTTTGTATTTGTCTCTTCAACGCATGCACATTCACACACTTGCTCCTCTTGTTAGATAGAGGTTACATCGATACTGGGGTTTGAAACCTTTTTTACACCTTAAAAGAAAATCAATTACAGCGAGTGACTGGCATGTCAATGTCTGCAGTGTTGTCCAGAGCTGTGTGAAAGTGTGTCTGTCTCCTTGTCTGCTCAGGCGTCTTAAACGTCTGTCAGATATGAGGAGGAAGAAAAAAAATCCCCTTTCAAGTTACGGTTAGCAGCGACTTTTGATATGCTGCTGGTCCAAAACCACGACTGTGTGATCATGGCAGTATTCAAGTCTTAACTATTTTTACTCATAGCAGCTGTGCACCACAGTGTTAGCAATATGGTATTTGCACTTTCACTTAATTTGTGTAAAAGAATATGTATCCATTTCATATATTACATGTCTTCGCATCACATGTCCATGAATGTAATTAATCTGGCCAAATTTCATGGCAATCTGTCAAACAGTGGATTCACTCAGAACCGCAATGGTCAACCACATGTGCACTACATGAGTGCAATTACAAAACCGTATGTCTGTCCATTCCAGAAATATTTCACTGGATAAGACTAAGCTTGCTTGGAGACTTGCTCGTGGTGGCAGGGTGAAGGGCAAGGGATTCATCTGCTGTGCATTGCGGGTGCATCTACAAATTAAATGGCTAGTTGGAAAAACATTTTAATAAAATCATATCCAAAATTTTACTGTGACTTTAAATGAAAAGTCACGTGATCACCAGAGTAAGTCGGCTTCGTCCTCTGAAGACCACAAATGTTTATATACATTTTATGGGATTCTGTCTCATAGCTGTGGAAACACAGAGAAATACATGGAGATTTGACTAAACAAGCCAGTACTGGCCAGCTGAATGCAATGTCAAGATGTACAACACAAATACATTTTTTTTTTGTTGCGCTGGTATCAGAGTGGCTTTGCACCACCGAGAGGCTGACATCCCGTCGAATCCCCGGGGTTGTGCAGGATTGCAGTGGGATCGGAGACCTATTATTCTGTGTTGTCAGGATCAGTTTGGCATGAGAAAACCAAACCTCGGAGTGACGAAGATACTGGAGGATTTTAGTTGTTATGGCTATATCGTCGTCTGACATCTTTGCGGCCTTTTCCGGGCAGCCTCAGGACACAGAGTAATTTGCGAAAAACAAAATTCAGGAAGTCACCTTCTAGTGCTGGTGTGCTCTGCTGCGAAACGATAATGGCTATTGTTCTTAAATTTGGCCTCATGGTACCAGAAGGGTCCTTATCTCAGACTGTTGCCAATAAGACTCAAATCCTCTATTATTTTTAGTCTTTCTCTAAATCATTTTGAATGTCCTTACTCAACAGAAGCTTTTGTGTTGGCCCAAAACCCCCAAGCTAATTTGCTTAAAAGGAACAAATTACTTGGAGTAGGTTTCTCCTTGTCACACTAAAGTTTAAACTGCTGCAGGTTTACCGCAAACATGTCTCAAATTATAACTATGAAAAGGGCTGAAAGCAAAACAGCTTTTATCAAGGTTTTTTCAATTTTCATGTGGACTGCGTTACACCGAAGGATGTGTATTAAATCCTTATTGAAGGTAGCGCTGAACAACTGAATCAAATAAAAAAATGTAATTATGTGCCTCATGTGTTGCCAGCTAATCATTCTATACAAAGAAATTATTAAAATCAAGCTTCTGAATGTGTGGTTTCACTGTAGTCAGGAAAGTAAATGTAAATATCCATATATGAAACACATTTTGCTAGAGGAAAATGTGGTGACATATGGTGCTACATTCAGTGGAAGCATTAAAAAAATCTCTCAGCTGTGTCTAAGTCTAAAATTGACACCTGAAAAGTGAGTCATCAGAGCTGTGTACATCAGTTCTGAAGGGACATCATGATATGAGCACAGACAACACAGCTCTTAATAATCAGAAAACATGAAAACGACACATGCAAAACATGCTCATGACGTTTAAAGTATTTTGATCAAGGCAAAACACACAAGAAATGTTGCTGTTAAAGTGTTTCTTTTCTCCTCTGGATCCAAAGAAAGCCTCTGCAGTTACCGTGAAGAACATACATGTAAATGAGCTCATTTGACCTTCTTGTCTGAAATGAGGGTGACAAGAGAAGGGGCGGAAAAGTAGACAGGGTAGAGATGAGATTTCCTGTCTGAGAGCCGAGGGATGGGTGGCGGTGAAAAAAGACCCTAAAAGAGCCACAATGAGGGGACAGAAAAGCACGCTTGTCCTCATTATGAGGTGTCTTTTCTGCCTTTTGTGCAAGTTGCTTGCAGAACAGCTGAACAGCACACAATGGCCTAAACACCAAGGGAGTCACTATTTCATTACTCTGCATGCTCTCCTCTCCTTTCTTGCCTTTGCTTGCCTCTGCCCTCCCTCTTCTCCTCCTCCTCATCCCACTATCTCCTCTTCTTCCCAAGCTCTTATCCCCTCTGCTCTCCTCCTTGGTTCCAGGTCGCCATGGTGACTCAGCTTTTTCCCAGCCAGCGACCAGAATCCCAATCAGACTTGCTGCCCTCACAAACACACACACACACAAACACACACACGCTCACACCCGCATGCTCAGTGCCAGTGTGGCGGTGCCAGAGGCCTGATGAGAGTAATGACAGATTAACGAGTGTCTATCGGCCACAGCTGACCTCTCCTTAGGCGGCTCATAAACAACTCATCCCTCTCCTCCTTCTGTCTTCTTCATCTTCCTTTCTTGTTCTTTGCTTCTGCTTTGTTCTCCGCCCTTTTTTCGTCTCTCTTCCCCCTCCCTTGTCATCACTTCTTTTGTCTCCTCTAGTCAGTAGTAATTGGATCTGTACAGCAGGTTTGAATGCAGCTGCTAAGAGAGAGATTTGATTGGTCTGAGGCTAGCTCACCCTAGACTAACCATCTTTGCTCTTCCGACGCTTTGAGGCACTTCAGATAAAAAATGGCAAGCAGATGCTTTCCCCTGACTGCCGGATGGTGACATATTATGCCACGTTACAAATCTGTGGGGTCTTTGTAGGCAGTTATAGCACTGAAATGACGCACTATGGTCCATCCATAAGTGATGATGCATTGGTGTCGTAGGTTTCCACTGGACAGATAAACAAGGAAGATAAGCATTATTTATGTAAAGGCACAATAAATTGCTAACAAGTGAACCAACCGACTACCAGCAGCTTTTACTAGTTTAGCTTTAACTGAGTCTACTTAGGCAAATTAAGACTGTAACATGTGACATACCCACTGCCTGTTTTATTTGGTCTTTGACCAAACTGCACCAACCACACCACCAAACCAACAGACAGAAACAGCAAGTTTCAAGCAGCCAGCAAGTTGGCACTGAAGAGTGATGCAACAAGCATCAAAGCTTGTTGCACAACAACGTATATGTCCCAGTTACAGACTTGTACACTCATCAGAACATCAAACAAGAATTTTTAACATGCCATGACAGCACCTCAATCAAGACACAGAACGTTCGAAATGAAAAACTGGAGACAAATTTATGACTCTCAAAGTATATAAGCTTGGTGCTTCTCAGTCTTTGTCATGCTTATGATCAAACTCTGCTCTTAACATTTACCCAACTCTAGCACTGGGCTGGTTCAGGTCCCGGTTCCATTTATGATTTGTGATTAAAAATGTGAAATAAGGAACTATTTTAGAGACATTAAATATGCTTAATTGAATAGTTAACAACCTCGAGTTCTGCCTCTTGCAGTCCCTCCAGTGTCCTGTGACCTTCATGATTGGTTGGAAAGCACCTGAGAAAGACGTGGTGTTGAACAGGTCTGGCAGTACATCAGCTCATCAGGCGCTCACCTTCATTTGGATCCATCTAGATGGACTCTCTGGAGGACTCGGGTGCTTAAATGAACTTGGAACTAATTGGCAATTAATCGTGACGTGTCTCTTGGTGTGTAACCTGTTGTGTCACTGATGAGTTAGTGCTTCCTAAGTAATAGCTTATAGCTGTCTTCATATTCACCTCATAAATCCATAACCTAGCTATAAACCATAATTTTACTTTTTCCTTCATCTCCCTTTCTCTCAGTCATCAAAATTAAGGATGTGACTAAATGGCAGTATTAATCACATTTAGTGCCACGCATAGGAAAATACAATATTCACCACAGTGGCAATAGCACAATGGCAAATTATGTGTTTGCATTATCAGGAATCATCATGCTTATTTAAAAGATTTGTGTTTAAGTAATTCCTGTTTTTATTCCAACACATTTCTGAAAAGTGTTTTTTTTTTACTGGGAAAAGGTGTTTGGTTTGTCTAAACTAAAGACTCTTTCAGCAACAACAAGGTGGTCAAATGAAACCAGTCACCGCTCTACTTTGTGGTAAGCCAGCACGTAACTACACACTGAACCCCGGTGTTGCAGTTTATCACCACTTTCGACTTAAAAGACCTGATGGGTGGCTCGATATATGACTGAGCCAGAGCGCAACAAGAAACAAATCTCTCACCAGGTTCCTATTTACCAGCACTGGCTGTAATTGGCTGGGTTGGCCCTGAATTCTGATTTGGACATGGGCACAGCACGTCTCTCTGTAGCTAGTCAGTTTTTGTTTTTTTTGCACTCATCATGCACCTTGTCGGAGATTGCATAATCAAATGGCACTCTGTAGAAGAACCCCCAGAAGCAGCAAGTATTGCATCAAAAGCTTCCATTAAAAACTTGAACATATCTATTCTGAAATCCCGTAGACATTTTTAAAAGCTCAACCATGGAAGAACCTGAAAAATACATTGTGTATTTTTTTTCAAACATTTTAGTCAGGATGCATTTTCTGTCTTTCCAATACACATCAGTAAAAGCTCAATTCATCAGCTGGTTCCTTTCAACCTTGAAATATGCACTGGCAAACAGAAGTCTGGGAACCCTGAAAAATGCCTTCTTAACAGCAAAGCAGCAGATGTGTGGTGATTCAAATCGCTTTAGATGGGTTTAGTGTTTCAAATGAATAATACATACATTTGTAATGTAAAGGGATTGGAACTACTAACTACTAACGCTTATCTAGGGCATATTACAAATTTAACTCTGCACTTTGTTTTAGCAACATGTACCTGAGGCATAATTGCATTGGATATGTTTGCAAACAGCACTTCCTATGGATTTGTACATGTAGCACAGAAGTACTGACAACATTCATGAAGCACAATTCTCAGAGAGTATGAAGTGGATTTAAAATAAACGTTTTTATGTTGCTCACATATTCGCCTCTATGTTGACATGAGCAAAAATGGTGACATTAATGCATTTCTTCAGACCTTCAAGACAGTAGAAATATCCCAGAGACAGATTTGCCTTTAAGGGGAACAAGAATGAGTCCTGATGAAGTGAATGCACGGCGCTTGGGACTGCTGGCACCGGGCTAGCCTTGCTTATTGAATATTCTGAAAGTGTTGCTGGGTCATCTGAGATTTCAATGACAAAAATCTTTCACGCAAGCTGTTCTGCAACTAACATATATCTTTCACTGCAGTGGTGCTCAGTCTACAGCCACACCCATCCTTGGGGATAAGGGAACAAACAGTAAATCATTTCACCTGCTGGAGTACTATTTGGGTCGTGAGTAAATTTAAACATTTGACAAATAAGTTGTATACTGTTAGAAAACGTGTGCGTGAATAAAAAAAGAGTAGTTCTCTCCGTAACCATGGGAGCCCATTTTTCATCATAAAAGTCAATTAAGAACTTCTGTTTGTCCTGTGTGATCCAAATCAGTGCGTTGGATTCAAAGCCAGCTGAGGTAATTCATGCAAGCTGCTATTAGAAAATCACTGAGGTAAATCCTGTTACATGGATGTGCAGCGCAGCAGCCTTGAATTACCTTATGCCGGACCGTGCTTGGCCTGAACAATGGAAACCGCCACTTCTGAATACGCTGCACATTACAAGACATTAAAGGGATCACCTACATAGTGCATTTAAATGGATTTTAAGCATTCACTGCGGTTCGAGATAAGACGTTTAACTTTAATTACCCTTGCAACATCCCAAAGTACTCTAAAAGACAAGGCACACTGCATGCAAAACAGATATATGTTATATGACCAAGAGGAGAAAATTGATTATAGTTGGCTGAGTGTTATCTAGTTTCTATTTTCTCTATTTTCAGCATTATCTTCATGCATTTACACTTACACAGTCACTAACCATATAGTTACTGCATGTTATCTACATTTAAACAGACTGTACATGCAGTAAATGCTCAGTACAGGCAGTCTGCAAAAGAGAAAGGTGCCGGTGATGTTGACATGTGTTTTTGATCAGGGCTTGTCAGTCACACATTACGCCTCGCTGTTCTTTCACTTGACACCACTTTCCACCATTGTTTTGGTCCCTGTGACTCACCACCGGCTGCACCTGCTGCAGCATTTGTTTTCCCAAAATATCCACTGAAAAGCCATTTACAGGTACAAATGGGAACTTGCATGCAGTCACAGACAGACTGATGGTATGGCTGCTGACTGTTTATTCACTGTAATGTTAATGTACAAGTTTTTTTTTTTTTTTTAAGATTTTTAGATGAAATATTGAAAAAGTAATAGCGTTCACAAAAACAAAACTTTGCCCATTGCCTTGAGCTAGGTTACATATAGAGTAAATTACTGTTGCAAAGAACAGTGTGTGTAGAGGATGTGTTTGGAAAATAGATATCTTTTGCACAGGGTACCCTTTGCCATCTGTCTATCTCTGGGAAAGGGAGTATTTTTCCTGACAAACATCTCCCAGTGTGGCAGTAGAAAAGAGATAATGCGAGAAATAATGTGAGGATGCATGTCGTTTTGTGATAGTGTAGTTTTAACTGCGACATGTTGCATCACGAAGCGCGCACATGATCAGTTTCAGCGGCATTCAGAAAACATTTTCACCTCCTCTCATTTATTAAAAACATCTAATCTTTTATAATACACAGAAATGCAAATGGGGTAGTAGAACAGGCACACAAACAAACTATGATAGGCCTTAATGCGTTTTGTTAATGGAATTCAGATGAGTCACCGCATGGCCAGAGTGTCTATCAACAAAATAAAAAATAATCACGGGTTTATTGAATATTATCTTAATCCTTCTAAGTACTTTTGGCACCCTGAAATAGGGGAACACGAACAAAATGGTCCATTGAATTTGAAGTCATTATCTGACACTGCATGGTCTCAAACTCAGAGTAACATTTGAAAACAAATATTGTGCATCGGCTCATTCAGGGGATTTAAACGTCTGACTGCGGGAACCTGATCTGACTGTGACAGAGGTCAAGTCGGTTTGTCCGTTTGCTGTTATGACGACGTCAGTCCTCCCAGAGTTTTCAAACAGTGCATTTGAAACTACAGCGGAGGATCAATATTGCACATTGACACACGTCATAGAAGCAGACATCAATGCTGCTGGCTGTGAGACGCTGCTCTTATTGCTTCTCTTCTCCTTTCGTTCACTGTCTTTTCTTCACAGCTTTTCTTCCCCTTTCGGAGAGGCTATAAATAGCTGCTCTGTGTCACCATCTGGCTCCACAAAGGCTGCTCACCTCTGTGTGTGTTAGTCAGTGTGACTGCTGTGAACTATGTTAGCCTGTTGGCTCAGACAACATATTACTGTGGCCTCTGTAAAGCAGCAATAGAGGAATGCCAGCTGGCTGGTGGCACCAATGGCAGATTCAGGATAACCTGCCTCCTCTGCACTGCTAGTGGTAGAAAAAAAACCCCACCACAGTTGTTTTGTCCAAGCACTGCCTTGGCGTCCTGCAGGAACTGAATTGTTCATGGTCCATTTTTTAACCAGTTGAGAACTGCTCTTTTAGAATACAGTTGTTTTTTTTTGCTCTATTTTGAGAAAAGGTCAGCCTGGAGCTAGAAGACTGACACGTCACATTTGGTGTTTTCTTTATATTTTTAGTAGAATACCAAAGTAGGGCATGTTAATACAGACCTGACAGGCACTCAGATTACTTCCGTACTGTACATCTGACATCTGAGCAACATCACAAAATATTGAAATATACAGCAAAGACTTGAGAATGCCAATTGGCAGTTGCCACATTACGCTGTAATGCATTCTGTGTTTAAAAAAAATAACACGTAAGAAAAAATGATTTAAAAATGTATCCATACAGTGTATTTCATACGCAAAAGTGATATGAGCTGTAGTGGAATCACAGAGAGGCCTCATCTGGATTAATCCACACTAAGGTTAGTGTGTCAGAGAATGTGATGAACACAGGATTAATGCATCCGTGAGCACAGATGCACACCCACAAACACATGTGCACAAAATAGCCATGACAGGTGGACTGGATGGAGGGACGAACTAGATGGTGGGGGAGGGGAGGGGGGTAGAGAGAGAAGATGGTGGGATTGTGTGCAGGGATTAAAGTAGGCACAGTCTGGACTATTTTCTCTCTATTGATCCAACTATTCAACCATCCATAAATAAATTCAGCAGCTCATCCAGCCCATTCTCTGAACTATTTTTCTTAAAAAATGCTAAATTTATCAGGTGTGCCCACCAATTTCCATGACACAGGAGTCAGTGAGACTTTCCAAGATTTCATGAATAGTCATTTTTCCGACTCCTCTCCCGTTTGATTGCTGTGGTACAGAAATGATCTGCATCGTAAGTATGCGAGTGGCAGACACAAGATGAAAAGCACAAAGGAGGGTTATAGATTTCTCTCTCTCGCCGGCCCTCCCTCACACCACTAACTGTTTGAAAGAAAGCGAAAGAGACACAGAGAGGCTGTGGGCAGGAGGACGTGAAGGGAGGCAGACAGTAAGACAGCCTGAGAGAAAGAAAAGGAAGGGAGAGAGAGAGAGAGAGAGAGAGCAGGGAGAGAAATAAGGTAAGGAAAGAAGGTGGTTTGATAGCCAGCTGTTACTCCATGATGATCTCCCGGCTCGCCACGCTGTCACAGATCCTCACAAACAGCATTTACCTCTGCTGGACCACAGGCCCAGGCAATTCGAAGAAAAGTTGCACGGAAATCATTCAGATGACCAGAAACTGTCAGTCAAGCTGACATTTTTTTTTTTACACTTTGTGTAAAACAGAAACACACACACACAAACTCCCTTGTTATGAGATGCACCTGCCTCTGAGCCGCCCCAGCCTCTCTCTCTCTCTTCCTCGCTCTCTCAGTTCCCCCGCATGTGTTGTTCGCTCTCGTTCTGTCTGTCCGTCAGTCTGTCTGCTGCTCTTTCATTTGCTTTGAATTACTCTCTGTGCTCTCCTAGATGTGTGCTCTCAAGGAAGGAGCCAGTTATGTTGAAGCCTGGAGAAAGATCTAATTCTGCCGGTTCTGCTCTATTTCTCTGTATCTCTGTGGTGCTCTGTGTTGTCCTGAGAGCCCTACGGGGAGAGACTTGAACAGTAACAGCCTGAATTTTCACCACACGCACAGAGATGGGATTTTTTTTTTTTTTAAACTACTTTAGGTCGAGACCCAAAATAGGCCTTGGACTTATCCCTTGTGGTTCCCCACATGACAAGAGAAGCAATGTGCTTTAATGAGCCTTGTTTTCAAAGCAAGATGAGATTCTTAACTACCTAATTGGAGCCTTTGCTGAAAAAAAAAACTTTTCCAAAACACAATAAATTCAGTTCTGAAAAAGAAAAAAACAGTTCAGTTTCCTCTATGCTGTTTGTGGAGTTTCCATAAGACACTCAAGATCATCCATAGCAGCAGAGTGAAGGCTTTTTGGAAAGCAGAGTGTATCTAGTTTCTACTCAGTACCCATTTCCGTAACATCAAGTGCGTTATACCAAGTGCAGCCCTTTTGTAACTTGTAAACAACCCAAGTCATGGATTCAACAAGGTGCCTGGGATTTTTCAATAGGATCTCTTTTTTGCCTTCAGACTCAATGATAACAGGCTGTTCTTGAAGAATTTTAGACAGCACAATGACGCTGTGGATATGCCACTTCGCTTCGTCCCAGTGGTGTTCTATAGTCCTCAGACTGAGTGAATAGGGGTGTCACAATGCATTGCAGCAAATCATATCCTCCAACACGGGGCTCTAAATTCATAAATGCGGTGCACTGAACAGCTAACCACATGTTTTGTTCACAATTTTAATGCTGTGCTTGTTCATACCCACTGTTTGTGTCACCACAATGTTTTGAGTTATACAGTGAGAGTGAAGAAAGAAAAAACAAGTGGAGATAAATAATGGATGCAGGTGCTTTAACACGGGGCATGAGGGCTGAGTGAATGGCTTGAACAGTGTGAAAATGTTATGTTACGGCCTCATCAGTTACTAGATTTCCACACGGATAAACCCAGATGGAGGATTTTAAAACCGACAGCACTCTCCATCACCGGCATCAAAGCACCAAATGAGGAATATCTTTGGAAAGAACAACGTTCGAGGTGCACTAATGCTGAAGGTGGCTCATGCCGACAACTTAGTGCTACTGATTTTCTCGCCCTTGTCTTTAAAAAGCTCAGGGAGCATTCTAAAGAAGACGCCATTTATTATTCAACTGTTCGACTTTTGTAAAGTTCACCACAGCCAATTGGAAATGGAAACAGTAGTACACTTTTTGTTATAGCAGATCCATACCTTTCACACTAAATTCCATCCCTGAAGTCAGATATTGCAACAGAAACTGTAGTTGTGCAAAACCTCGTTCCTGCTGCTGTATGTCATTGGCTTCAAGGCTTGACAGGTTGTGCAGGTTGTTTTTTTTTTTTTTTTTTTTTTAAAGATAGACATTGTGTACCACACTTTCATTCTCACGCTGCCTACGGGGCCTTACTTCTTGAACTGCAGCTGAACTCGGTTAGTTAAATATGAATATACCATTTTCATGTAAGTCTGCACAGTGCAAAGCATTCAAGTCCCAGTCGGGGGCCTATTGTTGGTCAGGCACCATCAACCACACATGCCCACTATAATATTCAGTTGAACAGCCACTGATGCTCGTGACCCTGTCCGCATGCTTTACGCTTATGTTTTATTTATATATATGCGAGTCATTGTCTGGAGGAGCGAGGTGTTGGCATAAATAAAGCGTTGTACTTGATAAAATACATACCGAGCTGAGTGTGTGTGTGTCTTTGTGTGTGTGTGTGTGTGTGTGTGTGGTTGAGAGAGAGTAGGTGCAGATGGAGAAGTCTTTGGACCGGGAATCATCACCTTACACCTCGCCTTAAAAAAGACTGTGACAATACAAACTGTCAGAGCAGTAGTCAGTGTTTGGTTCTGAATAAACTACTGGAGATAGGCGGAGGTAAATCTCTGGTGTCCCTGCCACGCGAAGCCTCAACAGTCACTGTGTTTATATTAGGAGGCTCAGTTGCCATCTTGAGTTTCAGAAAATATCCGGTTTTGAATTTGTTATAGTGGAAAAAGCATTCTAGATATGTGTTGTGCTTTTTACTCAAATTGTCTCCATGTACGGGGCCACATTTACATGAAACTCGGTGTGGAACACAGAGAATGCAGGCTTAAACTTGGCTGGCTCTCTCTCACTCACACACACATACACACACATCAATCTGTTACAAAGCCATACCATGCAGGTGTTATCACTAACAT
>JBAJHX010000049.1:14076383-14090909 GCA_037176925.1 Amniataba percoides
TTGGCCATGTGTATGCGCGTGCACACACACACGCACACACACACACACACACACACACACACACACACACACACACATACACATTAATCTGTCAGAGAGCCGTTCACAGGCTTGTGTCCAGCCCATCGTATTGGTTTGGCCATGCATTTGATTCAAGGGGAAGTGTGAAATTTGGCAAAGAGAAATAGAAAAAAAATGTCATTTTGCCAGGGCCCCGCAGGCTACCACGTGGGTTGCTAGGCAGCAATGACATTTCCTGCTCCTCTGAGCAATGTGTCTTAGAGAGAGAGAGAGAGAGAGAGAGATGTCACATGTGTCTTTACTCAATGTGACGGCTGGCAGCGCATATTCAAATACCACACACACGCACACATACAAAAACACACGCACTACCCAAAATCCCCTGGTGCGTGACGACTGTCAGCCTGTCCCGCTGTAGCTCCCGTTTTCCCACTCACTATCCCTCGCTCTCCCCTCACACTGTCTATCTTGCTCTCTCCCTCTATTTCTCTCTTCACTTCCACCCCCAAACTCTTCTCCACTTTTTCCCTCCAGCTCTTCTTCTTCTCTTCTTTTTTCCTGCAGCTACGAGTGGATGACTTCTCTCATCCCCTCTGTCCAGTCCCGTCCTTTCTCTCTGAAAGCCTCTCAAATAGCATTATAACGGCTGTGAAAGGTTCTGGAACGACAGTTGTTGCAATGAGACTGTTATGAATATGTCTTTATGTCTTCAGGGAAATGAGTCTTTTTCTTTTTCTTTTTCTTTTTTTTTTTACCAGTCCTGGCTGTGTTAACAGCTGTACTGCAGAAGCCCTTGTGGAGGCTTCTCATTTCTATCACAGACCTAAGGAGGCAGTGAAAGAGCGAGACAGCAAGCTCGCCTGAACTTGTAGTCATTACGAATGAGCCTGAAGCCGCTTGTCTGCATGTTGTTTTGAGAATCAAGATATGTCCTGCACCAGAGAAATGTGCGGCTTAGCAGAAGTGTAAAGTTAAAACACACACTACGCCCCATGGGGAGCCCACTATAGTCTCCACTGGATGAGCAGCAATACACAGTAATTTGTGAAAAGTTCTTCCTCTAAGTGTGCCACGCTAATTTGATGAGAGACAAGATGTGTAAATGCTAATAGTTACCCTGGTTGCAGCCAAACTGCTCAGCGAAGCAATAATTTAACCCAAAAGCAAATTAAATATTCAACACTACAAGCAATTAACAATAAATGTCCATGAACTATCGACTACAGGCTTTTGTACTCCAGTTAAAGTAAAATTACTGGTGTAAATTAGTTTAACGTTGTTTTTGAGGATCCCACTTGAAATGTATAGAAGTACTTGA
Source organism: Amniataba percoides (assembly GCA_037176925.1). Lineage (NCBI taxonomy): Eukaryota > Metazoa > Chordata > Actinopteri > Centrarchiformes > Terapontidae > Amniataba > Amniataba percoides. The sequence continues at coordinate 14,077,723 of JBAJHX010000049.1, forward strand.
AATGCAGATCTTTAAAAATACTCGAGAGGCACGAGTACACACACAAAATGAGTTTGTTACAGTAACAAGATTCCATCTGAATTTATTACTTTCACCCCTGCACGAATCCGAACCTGTTACATCTGAATTCAGTTGTGACAATTTAAACAAATGTCTCTGCCGAGCAGTACTGCAGAAAAACAAAGCGTCTCAAAAGACACAGACAACAAGTATTTCAATATGCAAAACAATGATTATCACTCGGAGGCACTAAACGTTGTTGAAATACCAAACCACCAAACTCTGCCGGAAGACTATCCACGCGCTAACAGGCTAAGAAGCACCGAGTCCGCTTGTCTGAAATGATACATGAACAAATCTGGCGAGCCCCGAAGCCTGGAGTGGTCTTTATGAGATGTTGAGAAAAATATACAGGTTAGTACGCGGGAGCAGTCTCAGCACCGACTCACCACCTGCACTGGTTACAGCAAAATAAACTCAGACTATGTTTAATCTCTTCACTTAGATCCTTGGCACTATGTTTGGTAATACGTGTAAACCAAGTAGGAATCTAATTTGAAAAAGATAATTTGTTTTGTAACGGACATCTTTATAAAACTATAAAGCTGAAGAGGTTTATGGGCTTGTGAGAGTTTGCCACCCTGGATAAATGGCAGTTTTTTTACAGTGTAATGAAACGGATTAAATAAGCTCAGCTGTGGATTCACGATTCTTCGAATACATATTTGAGGAGTTGAAAATGACACCCATACATTTTGTAGTAACAGGATGTGTCCATAGCTGAGAGTGGCACATTCATCCTGAGGCCTTTCACCCAGCTTCAAAGGCTTTATCGCGGCGGCCTCATCATGAAAACTATAGGAGCTTATGGAGCTGCAGGGCTGTAAGCTCCGCGCTCATCCCCCTGTAATTTAATGTATGCTAATGGGCTCTCTCAATATTTAATATCACATATGTTTTTTTTCCATGGAGGCCTAAACACTGGGAGATTTCATCCGCCGTGGCTCCTCCCATTCTCTCCGTCCATCTAATTCTCTCTGAGCATTTATGTTGTGACCTCGGGTGATTTATCCAAAAGTGTCAGCTCTCAGTGCTCTCGGGCTTAACAACACTTAGTGGGGAGCCTAATACACACACACACACACACACACACACACACACACACACACACAAAAACATTTTCAATATCCAGTGTGGATGTTGAAAATGTTTTTGTGTGTGTGTGCTGCTGTGTAAATGTAAGTGGTTTTATAAGTGATGAAGACAGTTGCAGACATGCACAAAACATGGGCACTGATAAGTGATGTATTAAAGTGGGCTTTTAAGCTGTCCTATCTCTCTCTCTCTCTCTCTCTCTCTCTCTCTCTCTCTCTCTCTCTCTCTGTCTCTCTCCACCGACTCCATTAGTATAATGCTGCTTAATGTTTTATAACAAAATAATCAAACCTCAGACAAATACACACTATTGCCATAATGTTTTAGCAAATGTAGTATGCAGCACTAATACAGTTCCAACACACACACACACACACACACACCAAGTTCTCCAGTTTATTTAATTTGATAAATGACTCACACCGTTGCTGTAATTGTTGCTCTCCGGCGATCTCTCACCCCTGCCTTTCATGCCTCAATCCACCACCCATCCGTCCAATTAATCACAACGGTCAAAACGGAGATCACACAATTTATTGTGACCAGCCACAAAGAAAGTAATATAATGCAGGAGGCATTATTGGGCTGGTACATAAACAGCCAGAGTCCTTGGCAAAGTGCTTGATCTGTTGAGCTGTTTTCATTAGCTGCTGGATTGTCTTGCACAATGGGAGCCAAAGCAGTCAATGCGATGGCTGCGGCTTTCCAGGTTATTGGAGACTATTCTCTCTCACTTTGGCAATGTCACAGAGGGTAATTGTAACTTAAACTACTTGGATCTTCGTCAGGTTCTAAGATGTAGAGAAAGAGCTGCACTGCACTTTAAAAGTTTACGACCAGATCTGTCTCTGAGGCAGTTAGCTTTGTGAATATATTGAATTATTATATACTGAATTTGAGACAGCAGCGATATTTGACAGTCTACTTACTGTGTGATTATAAAAAGAGACATTAACATAAGCTTTTATGAGTACTGGTAGGTGAATTTGGTCACCTTTGGAGTGAGACAAGCTAGCTGTCTCCTGCAATTCTAATATTTAAGCTAACTGCTGGCTCTAGCTTCACATTAAACTAAAGACAACGAGAGTAATTTTTCTCATCTTTCTCTGCAAAAGTAAGTGAATATGAGTCTTTTTCAAAATGTTTATCTGTTCTTCCAAGCCAGGAACAGTAATAGAGCAAAGGGCTATATAATGTTGTTAGCATTCGCTAAACTTAGCCACCCCTGAATGAGTTAAACAAGGATGTATTTTATTATTTCAGGTGACCTTCTCACACGTTACAGGTTTTTTTTGTTTTTTCTCATTTTCAAAAGCCACTTTCTCTCACTTTAAACTTCAAGATTTTGACACCATACATACATAAGTATTGTCTGTGCTTCAGAAGATACAAAAGTATTGTATGTATCAAACTTGGGGAAATAACAGAACATACTGCATGGCCAGTTCGATGTTAGAGGAAAAAAAAAAAACTTTCAGCCTTTCAAATCAGTCTGAATCCACCATGTTCAAGAAGCTGGCATCGCTCTGGCATTTTCAGCCTACTTCTGCTGGAGAAAATGTTGCCGTCTCCGTGTACAGTTGGGATTAAGTATGTACTTAACAGATTTTGGACAGATGAAGGGTGAAACGGGCTGCCTGAGTGAGCGGCCCATCAGTTCCAGCCTGACCTCGTGCAGTGGGAGCTTAGACGACGGAGCTCTCGGCTTATGTAAGCGGTGTCACATTTTGCTCCAACTCCAACGCTAACTGGACCGCCGTGGTCTGGTCCCCTCTGATAGACCCTACTAGTGTGTGTGTGTGTGTGTGTGTGTGTGCTTGTCTGCGTGCACCTGTGTCTTTGTGTGTGCGATGGACGAATGGTGAGTGGTCTAACTGCATTGGTTGGTGTGTGTGTGTGGGAAACAGAGACGGGGGATAAGAAAGGTGTGTGTGTGTATGTGTGTATGTGTGTATGTGTGTGTGTGGTTCATTAATAGCTTTGTCAGAGATACATGTGTCCCAGAGCTGCCCCGCAGACATCAAGTGATGCTGAGTGCTGAGTGATGTCAGCAGGACTCTCGCAGTTCAGATAGCCTTTCTGTGTGTATGTGTGTGTGTGGGCAGTGCCGCTTAGAGTCGCTAAGGGAGGGTGAGTTATAATTAGCAGTGTTTTTTTTAAAGGATGAATTATCAATGGACCGTTGTGAAGATTCAGATTATTCAGGTTGTGAAATAAAGGAGATCACAGTTCCAAAATTGCCAACTGCAGAAGAACCAGGGGCATCGTAAACCTGTCAGAAAACCTTAAAACCACGAGATATCAGAACGTAGTCATCAGATCCTGATAAATGCGACTCGCTTTGTTGGCTTTAACAGCTCAGACTTTGATAAAGAGAGGTGTTAAAGAAAGCTTTGGCTGTAGGGGATTTTGGATGTCTTTTTCTGAATTATAACACATGTATGCTCAAGGACTATGTGATCACTGGGCTTTGATAAAGTGACACAATCACATAATAATTCATCATCTCATAATCAGACTACTTAAAACACACAGTAGTACATGTAACTGTATATAATATAAATGGTTCCCTATTGTTTAGAAACACATGGTGCGCTATAGGGTCAAGAGAAGACTACAAACAAGAGATATATCCATTTTAAACCTACTCAAACTGAACTCTTTATATTATTTTTATTATATTATCTGGTCTACCTATAGAGTTACTGTACGTGGTGCTGGAAACAGGGACTCTCACCAGCAAAATGTAGAAAGAAAGTCTAATTATAGCCAAGCAGCAGCTTAATCAAACAGCCAGGCTGAGTGGAAAACAAAAGCATATAATCATTTAAGACTGTAGAGAAATAACGGCAGGTATTAATTCTGTCCACTTTTCCATTTACAGTAGTGCAGAGGAATAAGGGGCGCTTTGTTTCTTCTCAGAGGAATGCTCAACCACAAGATCTTTATTTCGCCAAGCCTGTATTTTACAAGTACTTATCCACTGTGTTAGAGAGTGGAAAACTATATGTTGTTAAACTACATGGGCACTTTTACAATATACTCAGTGGGTTGGCTTCTTTTGTCAGCAGGTGATGCTTTTTGCATTTTATTTTGTTATAATAACCTGTGGACATTGTCAGTTTTATTTATTTATTTCAAAGTATTTTGAACTACTTTTCCCTAAGTAGCTTTGGTTAAGATGTCTCCCTTGAGTAGCTTTGCTGTAGTTGAACTCATTCTAATGTGCTTAAACAATTGGTAAGGTGCAAAGCAATGTTTTTCAAAGAAGGTTCCCCAACGCTTACCCGACAGATTGCTGGTCGTGATAATCAAACCCCAAACTGGTAACACCCAAGTGAAGCAGAAAAATGCACCTGTCTCAGTATATTAGAGTGACGGGATCTTCAGCTGCTGTGTTTGTGATGATTGTTGAGGGTGCACAAAGTGGTAGGTGCTGATGGGATATCATAAAGGATGAGTGTTTTGTTTTGTTTTGTTTGTTTCACTCCAGTCGTCTTCATTTCCAAGTCTGTACCCAACACAGACAGTCTGTCAGGGTGCGTTGCCTGTGACTGTAGCATTTTTCATTGCGTTTTTCATTGTTGGAAAGGAAACGGTGATCTGTATACATATCATCCTAATCTGATATGCCATTCTCACTTCTAAATAAAAAATGGTATTCTAAAACCGAGGGCAGAAGACCTAGAGTAATAGCAAAATTGGAGACCAGGTGAAAGATAAGAAAAAAAAAACCCCAAAACACCTGTGTTTACAATGTAGTGTAATTTAAGGCTGGTGTAAGCATGATGCGGCGAAATGCAAAAAGCTATTTAAATGACTACATCTGTTTTGAGCTCCCTAGGCCACAGTGTGTACAGGCAGGCTGAGTCAAAGGACTTAATATGCGCCGAATTCCACTGTTACCTACTGCATACATTTGTGACAAACACACTGTGCCGTTCTGCGAGCGTGCGACACGAAGTGTGAGTCGTTTTGTGTATATGTGTGCCTTAAGTGACCTAGAAATGCATCTGTTGCTGAACAGTGTTTTATTTAACAAGAAAGCAGCGACGCCAAGGGTTGCCATTAGGAGGAAGTGCGCTGGGGGAGGGGTATGTGGGAGAAATCTTAATCATTATTTTCCATATTCCCCACAGAAAATGTGTTTATAACGAGTTCAGCCATTCAGTCTTTTTATGTGATGAACAGCATAATAGGTTCTCGTAATTAGACAGGAGCACATGACATTTATTTTCTTTTAAAATATCTTATAATATAATTAAATTTCAGCTCCCTCCTTCCAATAGTTTGATCCTCCCCCCAAGCATGAAACTCGCTGGGGTCTCATCGCAGTCGTCTGCATGATTTTAATTGATGGGATTCACCACTGCAGAAGACAAATACAATCTCTCTTGCCGACTTTGGAAACGTCATTTATTAAAAAATATAAATAAATAAATAATCCATTAATTTGAACTCCCAGGCCACCTCGACTACTGAAATTCTATTTTCTGTCTTCGCTCTGTCTTTCACAAACACGGACGTGGTAAATTGCATTTGAATGATTTAATGGATTGTATAATAGAAAGCTGCTCATGTCTCCAGCGATATCTCCAAATGTGTTTAAAAATGCATGTGGCATAGACTGTTATTTCCAATTATCTCTTTTCCGCCGACTGTGTTTTAGATACACACACACACACGACAGTACATATTTCTTAACATGGTAATGAGGATATTGCTTTTATGGCATGGGTCATGTATTAACTTAATTAGATTTAGGCCTCCAGTTCATATTAAGTCACAAATGCGGCTAATGGATGTGTTTCTGTTGCCACTGATACCAGTTACATCTGCAGCTACAGAATATTCACACCGTGCTTGAAACATGTGGTGGAAGCTTTGAACACTCTTTTTTAAAAACCATAAATGCAATGTGATTTTTACTTTGTGGGAATCGTAGCCAGAGCAGATTTCAGTTGCAAGAGGCTGTGGAAAATTTGCTGTTCCAGTATTTAGTTTGAAGTTTTTGGCTTTGTCACGTGTGGATTTGATTTCAACAAAGCGTGAGATGGACAGCCCGATAGGAGGTGGATCAAAACTGCTTTTATGTTGGAGCTGTGCAATATTGGTGTGCGAGCTGAGGTTGGGATCAAGCTCTCACTTTGACCGTCAATCTCTGTGGTTACTGAAAGAATGAAATCACGAGTAAAGTGGCCGAAATAACCCTGCTTTGTAAGGGCTGCCCGGGGTCTCAGAAAGACAAGGTTAGGGATGATTTCAGAGCAGAGCCGCTGCGCTGCATTTTGCATGTTGAGCCCGACGATGTGGTCTGCAGGACTCCTCTCTTGAGGTGTATTCTGGGCACATTCTGGGCTGTGGGTGACCAGATGGGTATGCAGATAAAGTGGCAAAAACATGTGGATGAATTTATTTAATGATAGTTGACCGATTGCCCCCAGTGCTAAATGTCGATCATGTTTTGAAAAAGCCTATCTGTGGAAGGTACAATGATTCATATTCACCAACATTTTTTTCCCCTTTGCCAGTAATGGGAAAATCTATCAGCCATGTAACACCAAAGCTTTTGTGGCTGTTTTTTTTCTTACTTACAGCAACCAATGAAAGCAATTTATACATCTCTGCTACTTGTAGCACAGACGCCTGATCCTGGATCACAGACTGCTGATCCCTTTTCAGCAGTCTGTGAGGCTCAGTGCCAGCTCCAGGCACAGCTAGGCAGCAGTGGACCCAGGTGCAGGGATGTTTCGAGTGCCCATCCCCACCACCTCCCCCACGCCTACTTCGCACAGGGAGGCAGACTTGACTCTTCTTTTGGATGAGGATCCCTGCGTGGTCCCACAGGACCATGTGAACGGGGGCAGCTGAACTGCCCTGCTGCATTTCCGTGATATCTCAATCGCTGGTGGAAGCCGAGGGGAAAATAAGGCGCAAGTCGCACACCGATAGTAAGGCAAGCGTAATTCGGGAGATTAGAGGGACAAACTTCTGAACAGCAAGGTTGAGTAGCTTGTTGCCGTGTTGGCCTTCAATGTAAAATGCCTCAAACTGTTGAGATTGTACAACTGTACCTGTCCTGTACTCGTTTCTTCTGCTCAGTGCTCTTGTGTTTGCAGTTAATAGACCTCAGAAACACCTCAGCGCTGTACTCTTTTAGTCTCTCTTCGCTCTCTCGCGCTGCCTCGTTCATTCGCTTTCATCGGTATCTCCTCCTCCATCGCACACTCACTTGGATCAGCTTGAAAAAAACACTTCCCTCCTACCATTTCCCCTCATGCACAAAATGTTGCTTCCTTTTCCAGCAGTGTGTGCAGGGACGTAACGTGCAGAAACGACAATGTTTGCAAACGCTACTAGTCTTTTAGCACAATGCTACATCATGGTGGCGTCGGCGTCAGGTGTAAATTTAAAGGTGCTCATGCTCTCTGTGTGGAAGGTGCTGCAGGGGATCAAAGAGGTGTGTGTGCGTGTGTGTGTGTGTCATTAAAAAACTATCACAAAGATGACAGATACTGTACAAACGTGTCATATACACACACTAACACACAAACACAGGTTTCATTAACTTGACAGTCCACCAACACGCACAAAAACACACAACCAGGTTTTGTTTTTATCTATCTGCTTAACACTGACAGGTGTTCATCCTCCCATCCATGCAAAAACACACCTGGGAAAACGCAGGTTTCATCACCCTGGCAGCGACTGAAGCTGTTTGACCAGCAGGGGTCCCCGTACGCTTCTCCCCTCCCCGCCATCTTTCACTACCCTCCACTTCCCCAAACTCTTTCCTCTCAACATCCTCTTTCATGCTTTTTCTTTTTTGTCTTCCTCTCTGTTCCATTCTCACATCCTCGACGTGCCTTCTCTTGATCTTCCTCACCTCTCGTCTCTTACCAACTGATTTTTGTTTTTCTACTCACATCTTCCCTCCTCCTTTTCTCCACCCCTAAATTAGCTTTTTCAACCAAAGCAGTTGTTATGTTGCCATGTCCTCCGATGCAACACACTGCGAGGCGATGTTAAACTTGGTTTAACTTGGTTTAACTTGGTTAAAACAAGTCACATATAAGATCCTGCAAAAATCACACCTTTTGTGTCTACCTTCCTTTCATACTTTAATACCACTGCAACATGTAAACATGTATCTTTGAGAGTGTTCATGAGTTTTTTTATTGTAAATGGAGTTTTACCAGGGCACAGTCATTATGGTGAGCACATGTAACAGTTTAAACCACTAAAACAAAGTTGAGAACCAACGCAGGCAGAAAGAAATATTGTCAGAACTCCGAGACAGATGGAGCCACATGAAGGCGCAGAGACAGACACAGGAGCAGCGAGAGGGAACTTAGATGGGACAGACAAAAGATAAAAGCAGCACTCCGGGGATGAGCCTCCCTGTGATGGACGGGAAAGTCAACCCGCTCTGCTGAGAAATGGGAAACACAGAACAACAGGGGGAGAAATGGAAATCACACCAACAAAAGGGTAACCCATCTGAGAGAGAGGAAGAGGGAACTCGGAGCAAGAGGGGAAATAAGGGTAGAGAAACAGAGTAAAATACATGAGAAACTGCATATTTGGAGTTTACTGATTAAAAATTCTCTCTGGGAACGTGCAATATTCCAGTTACACATAGTCAACTACAAATAATCATTAATAAACGTACTTTTCTAACAATAGCTGTACAACAGGTAAGCCGCTCCTGTATGGAGGACACACGCTGCACTTCATCCCCACAGCCTGTGGTTGTTTATGCGATTTATCTGTCGTCAAAGAGCTCTGTTTTTTTCCCCTTCTGTAAGGCTCCTGGATTCTACCTTAACAGCGCACACCGTGAATCCCTAAACAGTCACAGTGCAAAACACATTAAACATGAGAGCACAAAGCAATGAGTAAACAGAGATTGGCTCTCAGCGCTCCTCCTGAGTACCTGATAATGATAACACTGATTAGTTGGTAATAAAAGATATACAGCACAAGGCCATTACTGGATTTATATCCCAGAGGACCACAGAGGGGAAAGAGATCAGCGATCGCTTCCTGTCTCAACGCAAACTACAGGGACATTATAGTCCCCGAATAACAGAGACCTGCTTGGAAATAGAAACCAGTCGAGAAGGAAATAAATGGAGAGAGCGGAGGGCAGTGAGAGCAGCTAGGAACAGAGAGAGTGAGAGCGATTTCAGAGGGCATGTGATGAGCATTGTGCAGTTATAGCAGTAATCGATATCCAGCGGAAACTGATCAGCAAGATCGAGAGAAGAGGAATATAAATGAGGAGGTGGAAGGACGGAGGGTGGGAGGAGGGAGCAATGCTGAAGTGGATGCTGAAGAGAGGATCTCTCTTCATTCAATTGCATTTCATTTTATCCTTTTATCTCGCTTCTCCTTTTTCCCTTCTTCCATTTCGTTGGATTCATCCTCCCCCTGAGACCCTAAGACCCCCCCCATCTCTCCATTCACTGAGTGGTGTGATAGCATTCATTTTGCTAACCGCGAGGTGCTGTATTGCATTGGCGGGCAAATGGGTGCCCTCCAGGACTGAATTGTACAACAGAGTGGCTCCAAATGGTAGACACCGAAGCTCAGTGTGGTTTTGTCTTGAGGCTGTTCTCTGTCGCGCTGCTCTAACTACTGCCACTAAAACGAAGAGGCATATAGATATTGCAGCGTATCACAAGCCGATGTAAAACACGGTACAAACGCAGTGCAAACGTAATGCATCGTAACCCCTAACACGAATTGCAGGAATACACTGAAGAAATACAAATTGTCATACAGTAACAAGTTACAGTTAAATAAATTAAAGATACAGAACACCTGTCCTGAGGTTTGAGAGACCTTTCGCTTCAGTGTTTCCAATATATAAGTACACTCATGTCCTTAATGCAGGCTTTTAAACAGTTTATGTTAAAGTGTATGCAGTGGAAGCCATTAAGTCCCCAGTCCACCTCTTTGAGCGAGCCCCCATTAGTGCTGCACCGTTAAAGCTCCTTTCTTTGAAAGAGTGTAAGCAGAGCTCAAAAGACAAAAATTGCAATGCAAACCTTTGTCTTTCAAAGGCTATATCATTATAATGAGGCATTAAATGCATACGGCCCGTATGAGAGTGAGCAGTTCTGGGAAAGCTCAGAGTATTGGACAATCTGTTCAAACTCTCTGAAACTTTAATCTCTCACTCTGATGCTTGTCCTAACTTCAGCATTAACCCTGCACCTTTGGACCGGAGCGCTGGGGTCATTAGATTATATCACACTTTAGCGCAGAGCGTACTTAAGACAGCAGAGAGAGGCCTCACAGATGCGCACATCATGCGGAAATAAACAGTCAAAGACGGGCAGACACGGCACACACACACACACACACACACACACACACACATGGATACACGCAGGATTTAAAATTAAAGTCGTGTCTTTCCTTCAGCCGAGGAAGTTACTCATGTTGCATACTGAGTGGGGTCATGAAAGGGTTTGTGAGTTCAAGTGTGAGAAATGTGTGAGAGGTGAGGTTATGTGCTCTGTAAGTGTGTGTCTGTGTGTGTGTGTGTGTGTTTGTCAAGCAGCGTGAGACAGCCGCCGCTACTGTTCCAGTGTTATTTCTACGTCTGACAACCAGTGGATTGCTTTGGTTCTTGCACTGCTCCTATGATAAAACAACCGTCTGAACGTCTGAACTGGAAAAAAAAAAAAAAGAACCCTCAGATGATCATTTTGAAGCCTTTTTTATTCATGTCATTCCCTCACTTCTCTCTGTTCCTTGGTCTCAGTGAAACCCAAGATTAGAACAGTGCTTCTAATAACCTATTAAACTCTCATTCATCGCAATGTCACAGCTTCTGCCTCGGAGAACAGTGCTAATTACCAGCTGTTTACGCACTGAACTCTTTATGAAACCAGTAGAAGCCTCAACTTTGACAAACTGACAAATTGGAGGAGTGTGTGCGTTACAGGATCAATGTTCATTTGATGTTTGACTGACCTGAGCTGTAGTACAGAGAGGGGAAAATAGGACTGTATTGTTTGTGTGTATGTTTCTTTTCTTTTAGGATGCATAGATTTTTCTTTTTCTTTTCAAATTATACTACAACTTTTTAAAGTCAAATACAAACCATTTGGCAACTTTAATCAATATGTCAAAAAGTAGGGAGAGGTGAATCTGATATGTTTTTGAGCGTTTTAGTAGGAGGCCATCCAACTCATCTTTTTTGTTTCATTCTTTTGTAAAATTAACGTGTGTGTGTGTGCAAATATATATATATATATATATATATGCCCAATGAGTGATTGACTCATACAGCTGAGGCTTCATTGTAGCTTCAGATAAATCCTTGTTTTGCACAAAACAAGGGTTATAGATGTACCCAAACACTTCCTTATGCACTTCGACAGAAGTGCATAAGGAAGGAAGGGATGATTACGGCATTTGATGTTTAAAAATGTTCTTCTGTGCTATTGGACTGTTTCAAAACAGACTTGGAAAAACTGAGAACCTCTGCTCTAATACTTTGAGTATAGTAGACCACTGTGTGTGATTTCTGCATCAGTGCAATGATGCTGAAACCAACAAACACACGTATGTGGCTTTATTTTTTGTTGTTCATTAAAAATTTCTCCACACAAATCCCAAACGTGATAAAAGCATTTTATCCACCCATTCGCAGCGTTCACAGGATGTCACCGGCCGCCTTCTTGTGTTGGCCATCATTCTTTTCATCTTTTTATGACCGCTGCCATTTCTTCTAATATTCTCTTGCCTCAGTTTATCTGCGTCAGTCAGCACATCGGCACGTTCACCTTTGTTTTTGCTGTCTCTGCAACGTTTGCTACCCTGGAATTTGTCGAGCTCGGGGGGGCAGTGGCAATGCCGCGTGTTTACCTTCCTCCCCCTTTAAAGTGTGTCTTCCATGCTCAGATAGCTGTGCTTGCATATTTTATATTTTTACTTCCCTCAAAGCAGGTGTAGTGGCAGGAAAAAGGAGCTTAGAGTCAGGTGGCAAATTGGTTATACTGCAGCGCAAGTCAAGAGGGATAACGCACTACAGCCTGACAGAGGTGATGGGGGTGGCCAGTAGTGGAGATTGAAATAATCTTATTGTAATGAGAGAAGAAGTGTTTGTCAATAAGTAATTTTCTTTTCAATTGCTGAAGATTAAGCTCATATTACTTGATATTCCTCTCTCTGAATGAATGGGAGGGCCCGAGTATATGAGACAGAGATGAGGAAAGGAGAGAGGATGGCAAAGGACGGATGAGAAACAACAACCCTGATGAGAAAGGGGGAGAAAAGGAGGCGACATCTCAGTATTCACACGTTGTTTACTCTGCGACTCACCGTAGACCAGAGATCCTTAGCTTGTCAGCGTAATCCCACAGGATATGTCAAAGGACAATGGCAACCCACTTTGCCATATTTTTCTTGGCAACAAATCAATTACTTGGTGAGTAATATCTAAACAGTGCGATTCTTGGAAGAAGAGACAGCTTGTAGCTCCCAAGCAATGCAGCCCATTTAAGGGTGGGAAATGGAGCCGATGATAAAAATATCCATACGTAAGGAAGAAGACAAGTACGAATGGAAGAAAGATTCAATGTTTTTTTTTTTTTTTTTCTTGCATTGCTGCTTGGTACGCAGAGAGCATATCACGTCTGTCGTGATCAACAAAACTTCAACAAGCTCCATTTTTACCCAGTATTACCTGAATGAATTCTGAAGAGCCTATCCGGGAGGGCATGTATAGAAATATTAGACATAATACATGCATGGCAGGCTGCACGCGTCGCTATGCCCGAGTACATGTGTGGGGGCTGCGTCGTGAATATATCATGCAAAGCCCATCTATTATTTAAGCAGTGTAGTGGTGATGGTGTGTGTTTTCTCTGAGCAGAGTGGAAGATGAAGCTACTTTAGCTTGGCTGCTTCATCTCACACATGCAGCTGTGTAAGCTCTCTAAAACACACACACACACACACACACACACACACACACACACACACACACACACACACACACACACACACACACA
>JBAJHX010000049.1:14091009-14107336 GCA_037176925.1 Amniataba percoides
ACACACACACACACACACACACACACACACACACACACACACACACACACACACACACACACACACACACACAGGGGTGGCTGTGGAGGCTCAGCAGGAGTGCTGACAGCTCGACTGTCTGACTAATGATTTTTCTCACGCCTCCTCTCTCTCTCTCTCTCTCTCCTTCTCTCTCACTGCCAGGTGTGGCCTACACTGACAATGTTGCTCAGAGTAAATCAGCTGTTTGCCATGCTCAGGTTAAAGCTGATCCTGTTAAGCTGTTTACATGCACCTTTAAAGCCCGACAACTGGGTATCGCAGTGACTAAACCTGTGAACATCTGTGCACCTGTGGTGACCCACCCATGCTGCACTAGAGTGCAACAAAAGCTGACTCCAACTCTAATAGAAGGAAAATAAAGGATGATTGAGACAAAGACATCACAATAAGAACTTAAGGATGCTGCAGGAAAATAGGCCCCCGATACAACTAATACCTGCTTGTTTACAATGTGATTTGAGAGAGCGAGAGTAATACAGTAAATTAAATTATGCTGTAGCTGTAGTAATGCTGTGTATATTTACCAGACAGCTTTTCTGTAATGACTCGATTTATTTAGCGCTTCCCTAAACTTTTCCATCAGAAAATCTTAAATAGGCATGCACGATGGGACCGTGTGCACCAAAAGTACTATGTATGAAATGTGTAACCTAATAGTATATTTAGTTTTGTGTAATGTACTCAAAGAAGTGCTCACACAGAGGGCCTTAACCCTCTGACAGTAGTCCTCCTCATCACAGGCTTCTTGCAATTATGTTGATCTTGAAATTTAAGCTGATTCTGCCTTTGCAGTCATTGTTGCCCTGCAAAAAAAGCTACTCTAAGCTAAATCACTCATGTGTGCCTGTCGTATTTCCATGGTTTCAAAAGTGCGCTGAGCTCTGTCGTGAAACCTGACGTGACAATCAAAAGGCAAAGGACTTTGCCAAAAGCTAAGGGAGACAAGACGTTTATGTCAATAATATGAACTTGCCACTGTGCAGATCTCTAAGTCTTATGTCGCAGAACCTAATGCACACTGTTTGGTGTTAATTATGTGTGAATGTTTAACTCACCAGCCTCCTTGAGTGGCAAGGAAGCCACTGAAGAGCTACAGCACAGTTGACTCAATTTCCTGTGCTAAGAGCGTCCTCAGAGAGCAACATTATCTAGTCACTTCTAACAACCAGCAGAGACGGATCTGAGTCTCTACGCAGACACTGGGGTACTCTGAGTAATGCGCTGAAAACTGCATGACAACATGCTCACAGTGACAAGGTTGGCAGCAGGTATTATTGTCCGCCATGTTCACCACCTCAGTTTAACGTTTTGGCATTCTAACATTTGCTAATCAGCACCAAACACAACTGGATGCTGATGGGATTGTATTGGAGTATTTTAACCTAATAGAGGCACCAGAGGAGAAGTTAAGGGATCAACAAAGTGGCTACAAATCATCCAGAAGGGAGGAATTAATGTCTGTACCCATTTTCATGGCAATCCATTCAAACCCCAAAGTCAAGGGAATGCCAGAATTATTCATAATTCATAATTTGGACACTATGGGTATGTGAATTTCATAGCAACCTATTCAATAGTTTGACTGGCTGATACTGCCTTTGCCAAAGTCATGCCACTAGCAGGGCTAAAAAGATGAAGAAAAAAAACATATATAACTGTAAGGGAGTTGACATAAGTGGTATCAGTTTCCAATAATGTGTTTCACTTAACCTGCTTATTCTGGGTAAAAGTATTGATCTTTTGATTGAGGTCAGTTAATTAGCCTTAAGATCCGATTAGCTATTAGCTGATCTGATTAGTGTATTGACGCTACAGGGATCTTATTAGCGTCAGTTCCATCTGATAAGAGCGTAGGATAGCCCGGCGTCTCCAAACAGATCGTTTAGTTTAAGTTGTTGAGCGGGTCGCGATGCACTGTGTTGTGACGCCGTTCACATCCCAGATGTAACCACTCGGACATGGATCTCGTGGTCAAGCTAAATAAGAATGGCTGTCAAAGAACATTAGCAGTGATGGTGTTAATCAAGCGTTTAATTACCGGCACAGATCCACAAACGTTAATAGCAAATGGCGCTGAAATGTGCTCATCAGAACATTTCTATTAATATCGCTCTCTAAAAGGCCAGTATAATTCATTATTTCAGTGTCTCTTCATTTGAAATGGGTCCTGTGGGCCAGTTTCAACTGTGCAAATTTTTTCTTTTCGTTCTCTCTTTTTTTCCCCCGTCTGGGTCAACTTTCAAAGTTATTAATGAGGAGAGAAAATGTTCACCAAAATACCCTGGAGGAACTGGTGGCTGTGACTGCTACCAATTGTTGCACGTTTTCAAAGCCTTGCCAGTTCCTCACCATGTATCAACTGTCATCTCCCATTTTTCAAGTATAAAACCAATGCCGTCTTTGTTAACTGCACCTCTGAAGAAGGCAGCTGCGTTAGGTGTAGTTCTTGTTTTGTTGTTGGGATCTTAGAAAAATGACTTTTTTTTGTCATTCTCATGATACTTCCCATTATGGGTTAAAATAATTATAGCGGGTCCCTGTGTGCTGGCTGTTTTAAAACAAATTCAGATTGGTTGAAGGGACGCATAGGATCACTTCATTAGGACAGCTTGGTGCACCACAGGCCAACTGGCATCCAGTCAACACACACACACAATCTCTCATACACACGCACTGCCTCTCCCTCTCTCTCTGTGTGTGTGTGTGTGTTTTTCTGGCTCTCTCATACATACTTTTGAGGCTGCCAACACTGTGTAGCCACTGGTTGCAGGATTAAATTGTCACAATGTACAGATGATAGAGTGGAAAAAAGAGGGGACAAAAAGAAAGAGAAAATGAGAATTAGAGAAAAAAAAACAAGATGAATGAAGATATAGATAGATGGATAGAGGAAATAGGAAGAGAGAGAAAATAAGTTTTTGAGGAGGAGGCTGAAAAGCTGACAACAAAATGAAAAAAAAGGGGGAGGATGGAGAAAGGAAGGGGCACGGTGACTCTGTGTCTGTGCGTGTTTCCCCTCAGGGAGGCCTGAGGACGACGTTAGAGTGCCTCATGTGGAACATCCCTGTCTCTCTTTCTTCTCTCATCTCTGTGTCCTCATTTGTGCGTCTGTCTCTCCGTCCTGCTATTCTAACCTTACCTTAATACACCTTAATAGACACTCTTCGGACATTACTCCCCGTCTCCCTCCGCCTCTCTGTCTCTAAATCTT
The DNA here is from genome assembly GCA_037176925.1 of Amniataba percoides. NCBI lineage: Eukaryota > Metazoa > Chordata > Actinopteri > Centrarchiformes > Terapontidae > Amniataba > Amniataba percoides. Next base: position 14,094,263 of record JBAJHX010000049.1, read on the forward strand.
CGTTGTAAACCTGCTGTTTTCTTTTTCGCAGACAGAAAATGCTGCTTTGTGGTTTTACCTCGCTGAGTTGGCCCCGGCACCACTTAGCCTGAAGTTAAAAGGTGGTTGTTGGTGCTACGGTAAGCCTGTTACCCGCCGCTGCAGCTTAACAGGCTAGTTAAATCTCCATCCACCAACCACTCCACACTCAATCACTCAATACTTGAACTATTACTGCTGAAAGTGGTCACTCGACTGTCTGTGGCTGGCTGCTTGTGGGGTTGACTCAGTGCACACTCGGATTTTCTAACTGTGAACAGGCAACAGCAGTTATTGTATGGGCCAGTGGGTCCTTTTCCACAGATCTGCAGCTTGCTGTAATACCGACATTGATTGTAGTTATAAAAGATGATACAGTGATATTTTTGTATAATAACTTGTCTTCGGTGTGAAAGAGGAGAACCAAACCAAACCCATATTGTACTCCACTAAAATGGTTTTAAAAACAAACAACAATGCATCTTTAATTCAAACATACACAGTCAGATCTATGCATGTTACACAAACTACAACAATGATAGCAGGATTTGGGACTCCAGAGAGGTGTTCAATCAGTGAAAATGTCCTTTACATTGGAAAATGTTATAGCTAGCATGATGATGAGGACTTGTAATGTAATGAGCATGTAATGTATTGAAATCGTAGACTAATTTATTATAGTTACTGTAGCTCTACCTGATGTGTGACAACTCTCATTGAAAAACTTTATCCATATCATCAGCCAAAAAATAAGAGAGATCAGAAGCGACCATGAAGACGACAAAAATAATTGTAACACAACGATTTGTAATACAAATAAGTTTTTAGCTTTCAGGCAACAGCTGTACCTCACAAAAAATAAGGAAGGGAATAAAGCCAGACCTGGAGAGAGTCCCTACACTGATTTTTCACACACCATTATCTCTCTTTATGATCAAGCTTTTCTTTGTCAAGACACAGAAGCTCAGTAGCTAAATAGTAGCAGGATGAAATAAATAAATAAAGAAACTAAAACAAGCAGACAGTGCAGAGGAATGTGACAGAGAGAGACACAGATAGAAACCGTTGAGAAATGGAGAGACAGGCACTGAGCCAACAGAGAGGCATATAAGGCACAGAGTGAAACATGATTAGTTTAGTGTGCTGCCATGAGGTAGAAATCTGAGGAGGAATGTATAAATAAATTATGGCTCATGTTACTATGAGGTATACTGCTGGATTCTCTGCACACCAAAGGCATTATAGCTGAACCATTATATATCCACTGTACCTTGGCCCAAGGTCAGCAAAAGGGCCTGGAGCTGTTGTGATGGAGACAAAGTAGAAATAATACAAAACTGCTTTTTCAGATGCATTGCACTTGTCTCTGTCTAAAGCATAAAAATGCTAATATCCCAATCAAATTGACAAGGAAAATAAAAAAAAAGCATGGATATTTTGTGGAAAAAATGGGACTATTACAACAATGTCAGAACCAAACTAGAGCTAACTGAAATCCTAATTGAAAAAAAGAAAAAAAATCTGATTGCGAATATAATTATATAATAAGCTGACCTACGGAGAAGGTCAAAATGAAAGCCCTGCTCAAAAAGCTGCACAAAATATGATAACTGCAAGAATCACAGCAAATAATTCATGAAGGGCACGATGCAACCACTTATCGCTCGCTGTTAAAAACTGCAAAGAGTCATCATGTTTTACAATCATCTTTACTCTGCTGACACACTCGTGTCAAAGGACAAAAACACACTGCAGCACAGCCCTCTCATGGAGCACCTGGCTTTAAACAGCTTTGCGTCATTGTCGCACAAAGTTGGTCTTTTTCTCCCAACAAAACAAGATCTGTGTTTAAATCTGGAAGTAAATCTACACATGCAGCAGTGGTGCCAAACAGGCAAACTCATTTCAATGAGAAGAAAACACAAACATACCAAATACCGCTTTAGACTTTTGCACATTAAGGAGGCACTTTTTGGAACATTTTTTTGTCGCCATAAATCAGTTCTCACTTATGCTTATAAGCTTACGCTGAGTCTGTGTCTCAGAGGCGGGCTTTAGATAGATTTTAAAGTAGTTCAAACTTGTCTTCCCGGATTCTCGACTGAGCCTCCAGGGGCCGCAAACAGAGCGCAGTGGGTGGCAGTCCAACATCGACCAGGAAGAGCTCTTTTACCGTCACTTCAGACTCTTTCATCTAACTTATGGGAAATTTGAAAAAAAAAGTCAAATGTGGGGTGCAGCTGAAATGCTGTGAGGAATGGATGTTATACTATGGTATGTATAAAAATGAAAAAAGAAAAGTTCTGCATGTCAAGCGGCTTCGCTTCTTTCATGACTTTGTTAAATGTTTCCAATTCCTAAAGACCCTATAGAGCTAAATTAAGGGCTTAAAATGTCTCTCCTGTGAACATAAAGAGCTGCTTGTAATCAAAGGTTAGAGAGTGTGTATGTTTGAGCAACAGACCAGTCATTTTGTGGGTGATTTCATGGGATTGATTCAAAGTAAATACTATAGTGTTAATAAAAATACTAAGTTTTGTTTTGAGACTATTGTGTTTGCGATTGAGGAACAAAAGTCTTGAATTTTACTGCAACATTTTCCATTTTCTCAACTAATGTGACGACGTGTAAAATCAAAAGGAAAAGTAAAAGCAGCATGAAAATGATTGAGGTGGGGAGGAAATTTGAGTAAAGAGCAGTTTGAAAAATTTCTTATGTTAAATCTAAGCTAAGAAAAAACATAGAAAGATAAAATGCGGCTTCTTCAAAGAAAGCGAACACTCCACAGGCATAAAGGTATGTATCAAATAGGCAGCTCGGCATGTACACATATAGAACATCATCAGTCTGTTCTTCATTCATTAGCCGCACAGTACACTGTCTTTTTTTTCCTCCTTAAGTGGATGACATTATCCACTGCTCTAATTTGAAAATGGCTTGAGGCTTAAGAGGTTTCCTGAGCTGAATGCAATATCAGTTGGGATAAATTAAATGAAATTGTTGTCTTTATAGCGGGTATTGAATAGGAGTCTAATAATTAAAAAAAAAAGAAAAACGCACACAGGCCACTGGCTTTAGGCCATTTTTGTCTCCAAAGCAGACATTGTGTAGTAAATACTGGAGTTTTTTTTTTTAGTAAATGGTGCTCTTTTGAGAAAACTCCACCCAGCACATGTGGCAGCTTCAGAGGTGTCTTTCAAGCGCTTATGTCTGACTGCCGACGCCCACAATTTTGCAGATAAATCCCCATTATGTGTGCTTATCGCAGCCCTGGATGTGAGCCCTGGTGAATGCCTTCATCTTCTACTTTGGCAAAACGGGGGATCTACGTGTCACGGCGGAAAGCTTTCAGTGAATTAATTAAAAGTTGAAAGGGCCATAGAGAAAGAGGGTGACAGAGAAAGAAACGCAGATAGAGACAGGCTGCAATACAAGAAGCGACGCGGGAGAAGAGGGTTTGACGGGTGATTCAATTTGTCTGAGAAAAAAGGGCGACGACGGGCAGGTAGCATTTGCCAGACACGCCATGTTTGTGCCCGGGAGATATAGTGAATCGTTGTCAGCTGACATAAATCAAGCTTTATTACTAATCACTATCACACGTCGGCTGATGTGAGATAAAACAAAACCAGCAACCTTTTCTCCAAAGCCTTTTAAATCAGATTGCGTCGTCACCTGCGGTCTTGACAGCGTTTTTTTTTTTTTTTTTTTGTTGGCAATTCTGATAACCCTCTGACAACAGTTCTAGCTGAAGTCTTAAAAATACAGATGGTTGAGTCAGAAAAAAGGAGGGAGACAAACAAGCACAGTTGACAAGGATGAAGAAGAAACGGTGTGAAGAGGGAGTGTGAAAAAAAAAAAACGTGTATAAAACAGCGAAAAACCAAACTCGCCTGTTAAATTGCGCAGTAATGAGGTCTGGGGGAAACCGAGTGTTGAGGAATGGATCCACAGGATGTATGGTGTGTCACAGTGACCACGGCTCACTGAAGCTGTATGTGTGTGTGTAAATGGAAAGTCTTTTTTTTTTTTTTTATTAGTGGGGGTTGATTGGGTCATATTGCAAGTTTAGATCAGCCAGCCCGCTCATTAACACTGCACTGACACACACACACACACACACACACACACACACACACACACACACACACTGGCATGCTGTGGATAAACAGATAAATGAATGAGCGCTGACCACTGCACAGTGCAGGGAGGCAACGAAGAGCAGGTGGGAGGGAGAGAGTCAGGGAACAGAGGGGACGCAAGCAGATAGAGGGGTGGGAGGAAGGAGAAATTGCAGTCGTGACACGGAGCGAGGGAGGGCAGGAAAGAAGAAAAAAAACTTTTTAAAAAGTACAAGAGAAGGCAATGGAGAAAATGGAGACACGGGGAGAGGGCAAACGAAGCACATTAAAATTAGGTTCAAATTTGGACAGTAATTGTGGGATGAATTCGGATAGATAAGAAAGTATGGAATGCACAAATGAAGAGGTAATGGATAGAGAGGGGAGCGGAGGAATGGAGGGCAGGCAATTTGAGGAGGCAGTGATCAAATGAGGGGAATAGAGCGAGAGTGACAAATGTAGAGGAGGGGAAACAGATGGAGGGAGATAGGACTGAATGAGAGAGTGAGAGAGAGTGTTGGGATATTGAATAGAGGGGTTGACAGGATGGAGGGAGTGGAGTGGAGTGGAGGGGTAGGGGTGGTTGGAGGCACAGTTTGGAGACAGCGGACTTAACATCTCAAGGTCAAACTGCTGTTTATATCGACCGGGCTGGGATGACGCGTCCACCATTGGTCCATTTGGAGCTTAGGTGACCACAGGTGTTTAGAAATCTGATGCCAAATTCTCACCATGACACTGCTACTGTGATGTGTGTCTGCAAATCTTTTTTCGTTGTGTCTACACAAGTTTTAACTTCGATTGGACGACACTCAAATACCCCAACAACGGGTTACATTCTTGGGCCAGAAATTATAGACCTTGATGACTCTGGTGATGCATGACACCGATGCAAGATGACTAGATTTAATGGAAGGATCTTGTGCCATGACTGATTTTTCTTTTTTTCCAGCAGTGTTGTTTCAGATTAAATACTTGCAAAATGAATGGTGTTCCCGTCATCCTAGTACAGCATGATACAGACACAGAGAACATGGCAAAAATATAACAGAGAAATATCAGCGTGTCTGCATTGTCATTATGAACGTTTTAGCACAACATGAGCATTTAGTCCCATGCACAATTTTGCCCAATTACAGCCTCACAGAGCTGCTGTCATAGCTGTAGACTTTTAGTTCTGTTAAATAGAGGGAAAAAAGTAACTTAAGAGCAGCTGAAAAACAGCAGCTTCGCACGCTCTGGGATAGAAATGGACTCCAGACTGGTCAGGACACGGTGACATCACGGTCACAAGTTCGACAGGTTGGAAACTTTCAACTAGAAATGTTGCTCTGTTTTTTGTTTTTTCCCCCCATTTAAATCGCAGTGCAACGATTCACCGGGTGTTCGCGGCACAATCTGACACGTCTCAAAATTGATATGGCACAGTCACAGAGACACAGATTGTGACCAAGATTTTATTACAACCATCTCGCGCGGTGACATGCAGCGAACCCGCGAGATCGATGTTATCGCACAGTGTGTGGGGGCCTTAAGGTGAAATAGAGGAGGTGGAGGGAAAATGGAGGGGGAGCAAAGAACGGTAGGAGCCGGGGATACAATATGAACTTGCTGTTATCTGGCAAACACAAAAAAAAAAAAAAAAAAGTAACTGAGGACTATACTGAGACAGACAGCCCGAGAGGGATGAAGAGACACAGCGAGAGAGAGAGAGAGAGAGAGAGAGAGAGAGAGAGAGAGAGAGAAAGAGAGAGAGAAAGGTGGTGTTGTTGTGTGGGAGGTGGGAGAGAAAGCAATGGAGAGGTCAGTGTTAACTGCTGTGGTCTGGCTTTCTCCCTGAGACCTATCACGACCTATCAACTCACTCTGGTGGAACACACTCACACACACAAACACACACACACACACACACACACACGACGCAGTGCCTCCCCGGTGATGTGGACAGGCTAAATAGAGAGAAATAGTGGGGCTGTAAGTGGTTTGGAGATGGAAAGAGGGAGGGAATGAAGAAATTGTTTCAGATGAGAGAAGCTGCTGCAGGATCATAGATTTTGACCGTGTGTACGTGGCTGCGTGTCATTTTCAACATGGCTTGCTTTTGTGTGGGCCAGAAGGGAAATGAAATCCATACCACTTGAGCACACCGCTTTGTGTCTGCAGCGAGCCCGTCATTTGCCCCGTGTGACATATTTGGCCGGGGTCATCGCCCGGCTCTCGCGAACTCGATAATCCGATGTACAGCGTCACAGAAAGCACGTTCTACAAAAGACGGTCTGCTGATGTTTGACTTAAACCTAAACTACAAAAATATCATCTCTATTTTTAATCTCTTGTCCAGCTCCCCAAAAAATTAATCCTACATTTCCCATAATGCATCCCTATAGCACATCATGTAAGACTCCCCGGTAACTCCACAGTTCTGCTTGCAAGCACACGTTTTCTTTTTAAAAAAACTGTAGCCTTCAACCCATTTCACCAAGCTGACATCATCAGGTGCATGTTCTCAGATCTGACAAACTTCTCCAGATCCACAGCAGATAATACAAAACCGTCACAGGCCGAGTAGTAATCCACCACGACTATCAGGTGATTCCTGAGGTGTAAAATTAGGGAAGTTCCTTTCCCCAGAATTTTCTCTTCTGCTATGCCAGAGTTTTGTTTTTTTTTTGGCCTGAATTCATTCAGACATACAAGCCTTTGACTTTGAAGGCTTTGGGAGGAGTAAAGATAACGGGTGAAAAGGATAAAGGAGAGAGGACACCAAAGGCAGCTGTCAGTCATCATCAGCCATGTGGCAAAGTTGGCCTGCAGGCGGGACAGAGCGATTAAGCTCCAGACATCACCTGCACATGAACACACACACTCACACACTCAGTGTATTTAAATGCTGAACACCACCGCCTAATTTACCCAAACCTTTGCTTTATAATTGCTTGATGATTGAAATTACAATTTACAGGTGTACTGGTGTTTAGTGGTGTTTTTATCTCAGAGGACTCCATTTTTTTTCTGTCTTGTGCAGCTCCTGAGTGTTTATGCTGAGAGTTTACTTGCGATTGCTTCATGTCAAAAACTGTTTTAGGGATCTCTTGCCTTGGAATAAGAGCAAGTTGGTCTCCTCTCTATCAGACTGACTTACAGGCAGTCATATTGATTGACACTGAGGCCCAGAGGGACCCTATATAGAGAGACAGAAACGGTGGGATACAGTTTATATGCAGTAAAGTTTCTCTAGTGTTCTTCAAGTCTGTTTATCAGCTCCCCTCTTTTCCTCTCTCCGCCCACCATTTATCATCTCCCCTGTATTTCTCTTTCTTTCTTCCTCTCTCTCCGAGTCATTTCGAGGAACTAAATCAAAATTTCTGCCCTCTATTTTGCACAAATTCAAACAGTTTCTTTGCAGCAGAAGCTGCAGGATGGCTGACGGCCAGGTTTCATTACATGAATTATGAATCATTGAATCATATTCATTATTAAAATAAAATGACTTATTGTGGTTTTAGTACAGTTTTCCCATGCTAATGTAAAGTCCTCCCGCAGTCGAAACTCAGATTTTACGGTCTTACTGAAATTTGTAAACAAATATCTTCCCCGGAACATGTGCCGTCCATCAGAAATAATGCATGTCTTCTCCTTTGTCTTGTTATTCTACATTTTACTTCTCTTTAATGGACTGCCAGAGAAACGCGCCGCCGCCTAAGATACAGAAAAGAGTAAATTAAAATATCAAACAGATCGCCTAATCCTACTGCTTTGTGGAGTGGCTCTGTTTAAACAATAGCACAAAAGGAAAGCGGGATAACAAACGAAACGTCTGATAAATAATAGAAGTGGGCAACAAAGAGATCTGATTGGAGGTACTGTATCAGCGAAACAGAGGTGAGGTTATCAGCAGGCTTGTGCACTGTTTGGAGCCGCAATTGTTTATCGAAGATTTAAGAAGCTTATTTGCCGACTTGCGGCGTCAGGCAGAATAATGCGAACCCGAAAGTGTACATCGTAAAGCTTCTCTGCCGATGTATAGGACGAATGTTTGCTGATGAATGTGTGTGGTAATGCACTGGAATGTGCTTGGATGGATCCTCGCTCATACAACTGGGGCACTATTTATGTGTGTGTGTGTGTGTGTGTGTGTGTTAGGTACATGTGTGTGATGAAAGCGCATCGAGGAGAGGGATGATGTCGGGTTTGCTGTGTGGGGATGAACTTGGGAGCAGAATGGAGACGTGATGTGGATGGAGCGTCTGGGAATTCAGGGGTCGGGATTCTAGGTTCGATGATCTTACGGGCTCGTGCTTCTCATACTTAGATGAAAACATGAACCTAACACACATGCATCTGATGGTGGAAGGAAATCGGAAAACCTGGGGAGACCAATGGGTAGAATGCAGAGATTTCATGGAGTGGAAGGAACCAGGGGCAGACAAGGTTGTCATCCCGCTGAGGGTGGAGCGAGGAGGAGAGCAGGGAGCAGGGGAAGAGAATGTTAATGGGTGAGAAAGAGGTTAAATGCAGCTATATAGTTCTGCACGTGTGATTGAATTAGCGAAGCGCGGATTGTTGGGTTGAATTGGCAAGACACAGGTGACTGAATTAGTGAGGGGGAGAGATGTGGCCTGATTCGTAGTTATAGTAAATTCATTCGTAAAATGAATTAGTGCCATGCTGTGTAGTGTAAGTGAAGTGACTTCCAACCTCTGTGACAGTAAAGAGGTGATACTTTAAGGTGAATATATTCCTCTAATCTGACTCAGAATACTGACTGCGGTTGACCCTGGCACCTCCATCCTGTGAGCTTCTTCAACCGTCCAAGCGGCACAACAGAGGAACGTCTCTTTTAGCGATCCACGTTTTCACGCATATAATGGACCTAATTAGCAGTTTGGCATGTGAGAAAAATAAGGGAAAACAACACAAACACAAAGATTTGCGTGCGAGAGGAGTTCAGACAGAGCTTGAGGGACTCGGCTCTTATTTATGAAACAGCTGCCGTCTTAAAAAAAACACATAAAGAAAGCAACAGACATTCTCTTCTGAAGCCAATCATTGTGTACTTAAGATGTGAGTGGTCTTGTAAAGGCGGATAAATAACTGGATGGTTAACATGTGGATGTGGGAACAACAGAAGCTCACCTACAGCAGGACTATACTTATTATCATCCCTGGCAATGATACTGTGGTATTATTATAGCACGTGATATGGCAGTAGATAAAGGAAAATCCACATTTTGACACTGTTTATTAAATATTTAGGTAATACCAATGTTCATTAGTTTTACTTGCCTTGAAGAAGGTGAACAAATATTGTGATTAATAAAGTTCTATTGCTCATATCCTTATCTATCCTTATGCCATCCTAGTTCAGAAATCATCACAGTGTGCTAGGCCTGATGCACTCTTGGGCTCGTGTACTGCAGCTGGAGTTGTGGCCCTCCTTTAGCTGTTGAGTGTATACATCTATGAAAGGCTGCCCGGGACTGCTTCTGTATTTATGGCAGAGTGTGTATGTGCCTGTGTAAGCTTCTAGGTACACGCATTAGTACAAGCGTTAGTGGTCTTAAGTGCACTGGGCACATATGTGTGAGCATGGCCAATGACACAACATCAGAGCTGGAGATCAAATGTTACTGTCTGTCCAGAACACTGCGCACTCTGCTGTACAGATTTACACACACACACACACACGCACGCTTCCACAAACATACTGCGGGCACTTATTTTCTGTCAGTGCAAGGTTGTGTGTGTATAGTGCTAAAAGGCTGTTCTGTCAGACGGGAGCTTTTAGAGGTCATCACAGCAACATTTAACCATGTGAAATGCTCTTTGATAGACATTTTTGCACTTCATTAATCTACCTAGCAATTTCCAGTTTATTAGACTCATTAATGTTTTTGCATTTGGCAGATACCTTGCTCACACTCTGCTTATGTGTTTGACATAATGGACTCTGCTGTAATAATTTTTCCAGAGATTCATGCATTATTTTTGCCGCTTTCATGCTCACAGACTGTGCTGTGACTGTCATTTCTCTTCCGTATATTGCATTATGGTTTTGTATTTATGTGCTACTGCATATATTTAAAGTCACATTCTGTTCCACGTTTTCCTTGCTTTAACTGCAGACTCTTTTTTTAGTTTATTTAATTAAAAAATAAATAAATAAGAAAGAAAGAAAGAAAACAACTACAACAAACAGGCTTACATACCCTTCCAAAACTTAAATTATCTCATCAAGGAGATTAAAATTCCTAATCAAATCAAGTCTTAGTGAACACTACAGTAGGTGTAATGAGGTCATTTCGAATGTTGACATTCATTTCTCAAGAGAAGAGCAGCTTTGACGATTTGTTGATTAAATGGACTCTATGATTAGCAAACTACGGGTAGCCATAGTAACAGTTTCTCTTCGTGAGTCATATCCTCCATCTGTCCTTTGGTGGAAGTCTCACAAGGACACTCTGTCACTAACTTTACTCCTCTGTGAGAAGTGCAGTCAGCACTCACTGCACGCTTTGCCTCCTCCATGCTCCCCTGTAATATTACAGTCTTTATTTTATGCTGCCTCACCAGAAAAACTGGGAAGAGGTGGCTTCTTGGTTTGATAGCTGCTGTTGACAGATGCTGACCATCCTTAAGTGTCATGTGATTTGAATGAACACAAGACTGTCATAGCAAATGCGTCATTTTGGAAATGTTTAGAAGACTTTTTTTTTTTTTTTTGCTTCAGTTACATCAAGACCACAGAAAGAAAAAGTGCTCCACAGTTTTTCCTTCCTGTACGGATCTCAGCAGATTAGCCCAACATCTTTACCTCACTTTCAGCATAATTAGCTCATACCAGTTACACCGATGTGTTCAGTCACTCAAGTGTTCTCCAGTGATGAGACAGTAAGGGGACAGAGAGAGAAAACAAGACGAGTGTGCGCGTGTGTTTGTGTGAGTGTGTGAGTGTGTGCGCGCTTCGGCATCCGTATGGCTGTGTGTTTATGTCATGTTGGTTGGATTGCAAAGCAGAGTGGAGCAGATGGGTTTATAATGAGGAAACAGAATTATTCTGATAATGATGACCAGATAATTATACTCCATCTGAAGGAGGGAGGAAGGCGCGGGGAGGGCGGCGGCAAGTGTGGTGGATTTAAGAGAGAGTGAAATGGAGGAGAGAATAGAGGAGTGCGCGTACACAAAGAGGGGTTAAGAAGAGTTGGATTCAGAGTATCATGAGAGATGGGAAGAGAGGAGGAACATAGAAGATGGGATGAGATGAGAGGAGGGCGCTTGAAGGCTGACCTTTTCCTCGATGGGTAGTACACTTCCAAGGCTAGAAATATTTTGGGCATGTTTTGGACGTGTCTCAGAGTGGGTACACTCTCTTTTATTAATGCTGCTGTCCACACAGAGTTCATGACTGAGCTACCTGCTATACGCACCAGTCAGACCTGCCTTATCCATTTACACTTGACGCCTAAAGTCCAGACAAGCAGTAACATGCTCTAACAAGAGTCAAGCCAAGGGTAAGCTCACAGCGCATCGAGTGTTGTGACAGTTCAGTTCATTACAGCTGAATTCCCCATAAAGGGACAACTTTGCAAACGCAAACTGTCATTTGAAACGCACAGCTGGTTAACCCTGTGAAGCCTGAACCATGAAATAATTGGCAGAATTTTTTTTTAATTAAATAAATAAATAAATATCAATGGCTGCATGTATGATTTTAATTCATATCATTTTTGCTACATTCTGCATTTTGATTGGACACATCACACTCACTCAAAAACTGTATCAAAAATGATACATTTGGAATTAAGGAATTAAAGAATCCATCGATGTTCATTATGTGATGGTGAAGATGAGTCTAATTCCAGATTGAGAAAACTCAGTATTGGACACCACCTCGCTGCAGGACATTACACTAATTAACACTGCCCACAGACCTTAGATCATTACTAAAATGGCGACACCCCCTTTCAACGTATTTATTGCACCCAATATTACAAAAAAAAAAAAGAAATATTACATCTATCAGACCCTCAAGTATGCATTCTATATAACAGTGACTGTATATGCCCCTCTTCCCATGATTTTGATAGAGGAAAAGGCTGATTTGTGGAACAAATAACATATGGGAGCATATTTGTGAAGGTTCTTTTATACTGTTCCCTTTAAATTTATACTAATCTCATTTTTTTAGTTGATTTTTCTCCTTTTACCACTGAATGGATATTTCAAAGCCTAATTTGTGTTCTAGACTGCTTTTCTATAAATCGTCTTAATCGTCTTAGTACCGTGCATTGCACTGAGTTGGTCAAGATGTCACAGGTTTAAGAAATGAAGTTTTTAAAGGATCTCAGTGTGCTACTCACAAAGCCAACTATCAGTCTCCTCTTTTGTCAAAGTTGATTGACGTTGTTCTGTTATGACGTACGCCTGCTGATGTTTAACGTTTATTAAACGGTGTCTCTTGCAATACCATATGCCGCTGTTTACTTCTAGCATGGCGCAGAGCGAATGGGCGGCGCAGAGCAGATGGTTTGAATCAGTCTGAATGAAAAGTTCGACAACATTTGTTCATTACGAATCTGTCCCTGCTCTGTGACACCTTTGCAGCTTTCTGGGTTTAGCCCGAGGGTTCGATTTTATACAGGTGCTGACAGCCTGCATGCGCAATTAAATAATAACTTAAATATAATTTATAATGTACTTGTGTGTGCCATTAAAGAGGAGGACTGCATGGAAAAGACAGGAATGGGATACATGGGAAAAACATATGTACTTTAAACAGTATACTATACAGTAGGCAGTAGTGGGTTTGTGACCCGGTAAAAAAACGCAGAGCTCTACGAAATATTTCGCCCCCTCTGAAAAATGGCAGCCGAGTTCAGGAAAGCATGTAGTGAAAGCTCTGCAGTTCACCTGCTGGGCGGCCGAGTGGTGA
>JBAJHX010000049.1:14107436-14119544 GCA_037176925.1 Amniataba percoides
CTGAAAAATGGCAGCCGAGTTCAGGAAAGCATGTAGTGAAAGCTCTGCAGTTCACCTGCTGGGCGGCCGAGTGGTGAACTCCACTACAAAATGGAGAAGGAAGAAGGAACAAGGGAAAACACAACAAAGAGAGAAACTCAGAAAGGGTGCCAAGAGGCGGGTGTGAGAGAGGAGGGTGAAGTCAGGTAGAGAGGCTATAAGTTTTGAGGAAAAGATGGACGCTATGCTGTGGGTGTTTCTGCCCCGCATATTTGTTTATCAGTCAGACCTCTGAGGTTGCTTTATCGCGTTACTCTTTGTTTCTTCTTTCGCTTTCATGTTCAAAAGCTACACGCACGTCTCGTGGACGCCCCTCTTTCTGCTCTCTGTTTGCACTTTCTCCCCGTTTCGTCCTTTCTTTTCTATCCATGCGCACACACACACATTCACACACACACACACACACACAGCACAGAGCACCCCGAGCTCACTGACAGGTCATTTCACCACAATCTACCTTAGCTGAGTGGAGAGAGCAGATGCTAAATATAGAGGGAAACTGAGCAGAATACCAACGACTTTTCGAGATCATACAATACAGACAGTTTTTTTTTTTCAAAGACAGGTTCAAGACCTGAAGGTGCTTAATGCGAGGCTTGAAATAGGTTTAAACTTTTTTTTTTTTTTGAAGAGGAAGAAACTTAATTTAATTGGAGTTTGGCTTCAGCAGAGTCTTGGAAAAAAGTATCCCAATTTCATAGCAGTGAAACGATGTTAATGGATGTTTACGTTAAAATTAGATTAAATCCATAATTGAATAAAATTGGAGAAGCCCTTCATGTTACCCGGGATCAAAGTCACATTATTTCTTGTGCATCACCATCAGGCATTTCATGAAGTCAATTATCAGTGTCGCTAATGAGTATTGTGTGCTAAGTGAGTGAATAGTCATCTCGCTTTGAGCTAGTTGTGTAGAGCTCGTGTAGGCAGTAACAATTTCTGTGTTGTTTGCTTGTTTTTTTTTTCTCTTCCTGTTGATCAAATTAGCATTAAATCAAAATGATGGACTTTGGCTGTTGGGAAGCATCTGCCTTTATCTTCCGGATTACCGAGCATTGAGCTGGATATAATACAAGACCTGCCAGTAATTAGTCTTAATCTTGGGAGATTAAGTCAATTGAGAAAATACTCAGTGAGACTTTTTTTGGATTGGGCTAATATACCGTGTTAAGGTAAAACCAGTTGTTTTATAAAAAAAAACAAAAAACCTAACTTTTAACATGCTACCGATGTTCTCCAGCGCTTATAATTTCACTTCCGAGATTTTGGAGTGGTTGGTGCATCGCAGCCGAAACGAACGCGGGCTGTGTGTAAGGAGGGAAGATGTGCTGCTGATCAAAAGAGAAAGGGGAAGGCAAATGAAATAACTGAATAGCTTAATTTAGCAGTTCAATGGGCACACAATTTTTCCCCCATTAATTAAGCTGAGGCGATGAATTAAGTAATTAAGTAATATAATTTAAAATTATAAATACAAGGTAACAAATTATTAATACTACAAATGATTTTTTCCTCCCTGAAGACTTACCAGGCTTAATAGATTGTTCAATTACAGATGGGATTTTTTTTTTCCCCAACAGAAGCGGGCATATAGTATTTGAAGATGGAACCCCTGTGGTTCATAAAAGCCACTCTAAAATGGTTTGTGATCATTTTAAGTACCTCACTCCAGCCATGACACAGGGGACTTAAACAAAGTTGCGGTGTCCTCTTGTGAATTATTGTTTTGACAGCAGCAAAGTGTGAAGCCCCCCCTAAAAAAGTGCTCATAAATATCTAAAAAAAGACAATTAAAGAAAAACATAATTAACTTTGGGCTGTCACTGCTGAACTTGAATGTGTGTGGAAAGTTGGGGTGTCTCTCAGGAAGATAATTAGTACTTTTAATGTCAAAATCTGCCTGTGTGTGTGTGTGTGTGCGACTCTGACGTGTGCACGTTGCGACTGTGTCTCACTGAGACGAGTTGTCAGGGTGCGTGCGGGGAGAAAAACACAAAGTATCGTCTTCATTGTCATCTGTGGCTTTTGTTAATCTGCATACGCTCACCTATGTGCCCTGTTGGGCATCTTCGAAATGATCAGCTGTCCCACCGTTTCACTGTCACACCTCTGTTTCATGTCTTGGTGATGAGATGGATTTGGGCCTCTGATGTGAGTAATGATTGTCTAATAACCTGCAGCTTGTTAGCTCAGCTGGCTGGAAAACTGACTGCCAACGTGTCAGCACACTGTTTGATGTGTGCGTGTGTACGTGCGTGTGTGCGTGCGTGTGTGTGTCTTTGTGTACTCTTTACTAAAACACAAAAGTACAGACTGTCGGTTTCAATTTGATAGTACTTTGATCCACACTGGATGAATTGTTAAAAAACTGACAAAATTTTTGCATCAGCGCCCACATTTCGAGGTGCCAGAAGTATTTTCAGCCTGGGCATTGAAAATTTATGTTACGCTCTGACTTTTGAGTTTGTGCTTGCCATGAATGTAACGAGGGTCTTGATATCTTATTTTTAGACAGCTCTTTGTATCAATTCCAGTGGTGGAATGAGCCTGGAATAAGACATTATTTAAGCAAAGCATTCAAAGCATCACACCAAGTAAATTGATGTCAGTATTACCAGTAGCATTTACTTTTAATAACAAATTAAAAGTACCCATTCTGTAGTATTATGCACAATATGGACTCCATTACTGAAACTGTACACAGCTATTCGTTTATTCACACATGCTTTGTGTTATATGTAAGGGGGGAAAGTTAATATGATGGTGTACAATCGGTTACATACACGGTTGGCTGTGCAGGCTTTAGTCAATGCCGCTGAAATGTACGGATGTTATCAGTAAACGTCCTTTAACCCCTTTTCTTGTCTCTCTGTTCTCTTTCTCAGGTCTTCAGATCCATCTCCCCGGGCCGTCTCTCTTTTCAGTCCATTGACCACAATGTATCTTCATGCTGAGTCTTTATAAATCACAGCACACCAGATAGAGGTACGCAATGATTCACTTACATCAGTACTGTTTTTAAAAGGTCTTTTTCTTACTCGTGAAATGCAGTCATGCATATGTTTCAGAAATCATAGTGTTTAAGGAATTAAGTGTGTGTGAGTAAAACGTAGCATCCACCTGTGTGTGTGTGTGAGAGAGTGTGAAAAAAATGTATGTATGTGCCGACCTACCCAATGTAACATTATTATATGAGGTTGAGTGCACTTATTCACATGTTAATGTGTTCCTGCGTGTGTATGCCGTCTCTCTGCGACTGTGTGTATTTGTGTGTGTGTGTAATGAAAGCAGTGCTGCGGTCCAACAGATTCTGCCTCTTAGCAGGTCTGTAAGAGCACAGAGGCCAGACAGGTCTGCAGGCATGCAGCTAACACAGCAGAGGTACAGCTAAAACTACTGGCTATATGGAGCATAGATGGAGGGGAACGTATACAAAAAGGATTGTCCAGCACTGACAAATCATCAATTGTCACACATGCCTGCTGTGTCTGAAATAAAATTACTTCAATTTAATTTGCAACAATATAATAATAATTTGACTTTTTACTCTCACTGTAGAAGTGTGTCTATAGTGAAGCTTTCTTTTCGCTTTCTAGACACAGTGGTGCAAAAAAAACATCTACTACATCTGTTTCAGCCTGCCGGTCTTCCACTTTCATCCAATTGACTTATTTCGCACACATAAATAACACAGACAGTTGTCTTTCCAAATTATACCTTTGAGGATGTCTCGCTGAGTTGGAGATCTGTATGTACTTCATGTACAGCAATTTAATGTCAGAAGTGTTCGACCGGTCGGGCTGAATTTAGATCTTTATAAAGCAGATGGGTTTGGCAACAAAGGCAGACAGATTGTAGACAGTGAAGGTTTTGGCAGTGAGCCTGCCCGGACACATTGTGGCTTACCCCTGTAGACAACTGAAGGCAAAGGTCGACAACAAACTACAAATTCCAGATACTGAGACCAAGTTATGGATTGATGGAAACTTGATGGAAGCTATATGTAGAGAGAGAAATGGTAGACCTGCAATGATCCATTGCACATTTATTCTTCAAAATATCTAACAGTGAACAGTCTTTACCACGACTGTCCCTTGTTTTTCAGTTCCTTTGTGCTTGTGGGTGCTGTGTATGTGTGTATATATGTGCTATAACAAAACATGGACATAGCATGTTGGGAGCGTTTTTATTGGGCTTTCTTTCTGTAGGAAGTTATCAGTATGGCATCTAACCAGTGTGGTAATGGCTGTATGCATTGCATGTGCGCCATCCGACTTCGCCACCAAAACACATCTCAGGTTTGATATGGTGAAAAAGGTGTTTGAGACTGGAGGTACAAATACAATTAACACAACTGCCAAAAGCACTCAAGCTCTTGAAGAAAAAGCATAAACCTACTCAGGACCATATCTTATCTGACCTTTTACTTTGACAAAATGCAGGTGCTCCTTTTCATTGTTCTCACTTTTACATGGTCAGCTAACTGGATTTTTTTTTTGTTCCATGAATAAGAACTGTTTATTCACTTGAGGAGTCAGCAGTTTCCTTGTTAATAGATTTTTGTGTGAATGCAGCATCTTCATAAAGGCCCTTTGTGTCATAACTGCGACACTGTTTAACATGGAAAACAGTGGGAATTAAAATTAAAGTCTGTTACTGTGGCCTATCCCCACTCCATATTACATTTTACAACATTTAACAGTAAAACTGAGTGTACGTAGTGTTGGTAGGTGAGGATGCCGAGCTGCTGTGTTGAGAAGAGGTCCTGGAAAGTGTAATTCCGCTACAGAAGCCCTCTTCAGCCGACCTATTACAGCGTATTAACTCTGGCTTACACACCATTTTAGAAGTGGTTTGAGAAATGATTTCATTACAGAGGTTGCAGAACAATTTGTACCACTATCCTGTTTTTCTTCCTCCCCTGCCTTCCTCACGCTGTTGTATTTTCAGCCAGCACCCAGGAGAAACATCTGCCACCAGCGGTTTATTAGAGTGAAATAAACGACTGACGCATCAAAGACATTTTATATTTCAGGACAGGCAAAAATAGTAACTCATACATTACTGATAGATGCGACTTAAGATTTATGGCATTTACATAACTTTTTTGGGAGTTTACAATGAGACATCGAGCCAGACAACTAACTTCTTATCTGCCTAATAGTTTCTAAGATTACTCAAAATTTCTCCTTTGAGCTATGGTATCTGTTACAATACAGTCTATTTTTATTCCTTTATCCCCCTGTGAGATCTTCATAGATTACACATCTGAATCGAATAAAGTGTGCGGTGTGGTATCAGAGAAGTTCCAGCTTATCTAAGATTACTTATCTTGGAAATTGAAGGGGATTGATGTGGGGGGAATCGGATATTTGAAGTCGACATCTCTACAGCTAAAGATGCGTAAGTTCACAAAGCCTAGAAAGACTGGAAAAGGTCATGCTGATTCATTTGTGTGTGTCTGTGTGTGTGTGAGTGTATACGTGGGTAGATAGTTGTGTGAAACAACTCCTTTGGGAAGTCATTTGACACAGAATTTGTGGCTGACTCGTGCTGCGTTCGAGTGCCTCGCAACATGTAACTGCAGTATGTTTCAAAGTGCACTACACTTGTCATATTGAATAAGACTTACTGTAGTAGTAGTTTGCAGGCACTCAATTTCAGTTTTACAAACTTGCCCTGACTGAAGTTTATATGTTTACATCTCTCAATTCAGGGCTCAAAAAAGTATAGTGTTCAAACAACTGCTGAAACTGCTGATTCACCGCTGTTTAATTTGGGAACCTGCACACTTGCCTCTAATTAACAAGTTGGACGAAGTGTTGGTGCAGCAGTCTGTTGCGTTTTCAGTCCTTTGATCACACAGGTACAGATACGCTCTGTGCTTCTGTGGAAGCTCGTCAGCAGGGTGATATTAAAATGTGTGAAGAGAGCTCAGGTTTTCAGCAAATACCTGTCCTCCGAAAACGCCGCACACCTCGACATAAGAGGGGCGACGTATCTCATCACCCTACACTTAACATATATACTTGGTCTGTTTATTTAATGTCCTTCATAGGCTCACATTCTCCAAAAACAAGACGTAAATTGAGTTCAGTGAAACTTGCACAACTTCTGGAGATGTAAGCTGTAAATGTGAAGCCCATAAATCACCTTCTCGGCTTTTTGACTAGACCAAGGCCACTGTGTGTCGAGCAGCGTTTGAGAATTTCTCATGTGCTGCATATTTCTCTTCACAAACCTGCAATTTCGCTCGTGAAAACATGCCAGATTCAATTCTGTTTGGAGTGTGCAGCTGCTCTCGCAGTGCCGTCCGTCCATTCATTCATGCGGCTCTGATGACTCTCGCACCGCCGCTGTGTGACGTCAACGTGCTCGCACGGGTCACACGCAACGATCGGCGCAGTCAGTGAAAGAGAGCCTCTCTTATCTGCGTCGAGCTTGAAGACTGACACGCACAAACACAGGCAAGACCAGTGTGGAGCCACAGTTTAGTGCCTTTCCATCAATGTGGAGACAATAAAACATAAAATGTCAATATAGCGATAATCATGTTTTCTACAGAAATGTCAGTGCCCATCCTGGGTGTCGCAGAGTTGACATTACGTTTCTATTCGATTCACTCTTTGTCCAGTGTAAACTACAATGTTCCCGAACAGGGGAACATGAGACTCTCTTAAACTCTGGAAACAACAGGCACAACCTTCACATTTCAGTTTAGACCCTATCAGGCTCATAAGACTGTAGCTATCTGTTCATAGTGTGTATTATACCAATTCCAGTCACATATTGAATTAAATGTGAATTAAATGTGTTACACTGATGGCTTCAGGATACATAATGTTCCTGTGACATAATGTAACACCCTGTCATAAACTACAATCAGTCGCTCAGTGATTTAGTTTGGATGTGTCTCTGTGTTTCTGTGCCTCTTTGAGAGAAAAAATCATGAATATCTCTCCTCTTCCAGCACTGCTAAAAGAATATTATGATACATTTAGGGGTGTAGTCTCTTTTACTTTTATATTTAGTTTCATCGAAAAGCACTTTTCAGCAAATGCAAATGTGATAATGAACGATATGAGTCAGTCAAGATCGATGGCCGCACCTTTGCAATCGGCTGAATTCTTTTTTAACATAATCATATCATGGTTTAATTATACTGTTTTCGCCTCCGTAATTAAATACCACAATGGCTAGTGAGGCAGTACTTTGTGCAGGAAGAAAATATGCCTCTCTGCTGATTGTTTTGGCTGTTTCAAGGACATTGCTTATCTCACCTTGTTACTCACAAAGCTCAGAACCAAGACTTGTCAAAGGCATAAATAATCCAAAAGTCATTTTACTGCCCCTGTGCAATTAGATGTGTGCTTGTTTGCTCTCTGGGCTGCAGCTTGTAGATGCTTCCTGTCTGCTGCCTCACACTGTTTAAGATGGTTGATTCAAAATGATCTGTCAGAAAACTTTTTTGTTTTGTTTTGTGGGCGTGTGTGCAGAAATTCATTTGCTACAGTGGATTTGTGCCTCTATACAATCTTTGTCTACGTTATTATATTAAGAGAAATACTGGTGATCCTTTGTATCAAATTCTGTCAAAAACAATGCTGATGGCGTGACAATAAAAGAAGCACAAAATATGTTCATGACTTCTAAGCAGTATCAGCCAGGGGGTATATGCTGGTTGCATTATATTCCCTACACATTGAAGTTGATCATGTAGCTGTTGCCATGTGGTGATACTGAATACTGTGGAAAGGTTTTTAACAACAATTTTACTGAAATTAATCAGGGTTTTTGCTAATGCATCCCCTAATGCATTTCCTTAAGGTTAAGGTTATAAGTTTGGGAAAAGCTAGTAATGAAAAAAAACTAGTAAAAAAAGTGGAGGGAATGAAATGACAGAGAAGACAGCTCCAATATAAGCAGATCATTAGTGGAGTTGCAGGTTTAATTAAAATGGCCTCTGAAAAAAAAAAAAGGGATGTAGTTGGATAACAGCGAAGAAAAGTGAGAGTGAGTCACTGACAGATTTCTTTTAACACGATTAGCTCATTGCGCTGAAATTACAATGATCTTGTCCAGTGAACAGGAATGTTCTTTTTGCACTATGATACCATAACTTCAGCTGCACTGCTGCCTGTTGGTTTGAAAATGACTATTAGACCGTTAATTGCCCTAAAGCGGACTGCATGTGCAGCTGGATTCCCTTGACCTAAACATGTTCGAGGGCAACATGTTGAACAATCCCTGAAACAACGAAGGAAAATTCCTCTTTCGTGAGTTGGAGGCAAAGGCGACAGTGGATGGGGTTGCTGAGAATGTGAGCGATTGCCCAGAACAGCCTCACACTGACCATCTTGAACCAAAATATGATGAGATACAAGTCTTAGTAAAGAAACCTGTGACTATGAGAACGTACTACAGACTACTGGTAGGGACAAATGAGAGAAACTACAGATATTGGGGGTTAGATTCTGCAAGGAAGGGTAAGGAATGAGCACAATGTCTGATTTGACAATATAATATGACAAGTTTCCATCCAGATGTGTGCCAGTTTACCCATCTGAGCTGTGACCTTTGCTCAATGGCATCTCGAGGCGTGCCTTGTGTTTTTACCTTTGTGCATTCTGATGGGTATGAACATCCAACACACTGGCACACACCACGACAAAGGTAAATATCTTAATAGATTTCTCACCCGGAGACCCTAGATAAATAGAGAATCTAAATATTCTATTGATGCTGAGAACCATGACAGCCATGTAATTCCCTAAGCTGCCTCTGAAAGCCATAATATTCGTATTTCTTCATAGTAATAAAACCATATTACCATATGAAGGCCATAGGATAATATTATTATCAGGCAGCTCTGTGTGTGTGCCTCTCCAGTGGCAGGGATCAGTTCAAAGCACAGCCCAGAGCATGAGTGCATGTGTGTGTGTGTGAGAGAGAGAGAGAGAGAGAGAGAGAAAGATTGTGTGTGCGTGCGTGTGTGTGAGTGTTTGTATCTGTGACTGAGTGTGTGTGATCAGTTCCCTGAAGCGACAGCTGCACGCCGAGTTCCTGAATGGAGAAAGCTTCTCTGTGATGACTACCAAGTGGCACACACGGCTCTCCAACCTCTTTTCTCCTCTCCTCTTTCTACTTTCCTTATCCCTTATCTTTTGTGTTTTCCTTTATTTCCCACTCGTCAGCGGGTTTATTCGGATCAGCTTCCGTTTTCCCCATGTTTCTGTTGTCCTCCACCCCTTCTCTGTTCTGCCTCTTTCCACCCTCTCAGTTCTGCTCTCCCATCCCTTTTTCTTTTTTTGTTATTGCTCCCTCCAATCACCATAATCACCGCATCAGAACTGCTTGCTACTGCTGTCTGCAAAATAAGACACATCTGTCACAGTTAAACCTATATAAAACCTCGAATAAGAGCAGAAGAAGAAGGAAGGGAAGCAAAGCAGGAAAGACTGATGGAAAGGATGGAAGAAAGCATGAAAGGAGTGAGGGAAGGGAAAAAGTAAAGAAAAATTGGAAAGGAGGAGTAACAAAAGACGGTAGGGAGAGAAAAAAAAGTGATTAATGAAGAAACCTCTAAGGAGAAGCAGAGAGCGTAAGAATGTAAGGAAACCTGATAAAAAGAAAAGGTCTATATTTAGTAGTGTTTCCGATTGGGAAGCGTTTGATGTAAAAACCCCATTAGCCACAGCAGTGAGTGTTTGGAGAGAGCTCGCTTCGTAGACAAAGTGTGTAAGTCTGCGTGAGCCAGACAGAGATGGATGGATGGAGAGAAGCGGGAGATAAAACCACGCATCAGCGTGCGTCACGCTCCCTTGGCTTGTGCACCTCGAGGCCGCAGTATCACAAACCTGTAAACAGAAGCGTGCATGTGCAGGTGAGAGCAGAAACGCCGCGGCGGACAACCGGGTCGCATCCGTCATCTCTCCCCACTTCCTTTGTTAAAATCCGCAAGCTAAGATCCCACGGTCGGCTCTTTAAAGCTGATCATTCCTCAAGGTCGACTTGGCTTTTGCTTGTTCTTGCATATCAAACAGCTGATGATCAAACAGCTCCTAGTTCTGCGCAGTCCCTCGACCGCCCCGCTCGCTCTTATGGCGCAGTCATGTTGATATTTTCTGTCGTCTTTGTCGCTGTTTTGCTGTTTATCTCTTGTCACTGCTTGTCCCAACATTAAAGTCGGTGGGATAGGAGTAGAAATGACTACAGCCTTTATAGACAGTACAGAGAGAGGAACAGGACAGAAATTGTAAATTGAGGAGGTTTAATATTTTAAATGTGTGTATAAATGCCAGGGGGGAAAGATAAAATATATTTTAAAATGGGGGGAAAAAAGATTAAATTTTTGTTTGGCTGGGGTGGAAAAAGTGGAAAAAGTGAAAAAAGTTAAGGGGGGCGAACCCCCCTGAATAAAGAAGAGTGGCACGTGTCACAGGTGTACGTAACCACAGCAACCCCAATCTGAGTCTACAAAGGGGGGCCTTGTTGCATTTCAACCCTCCCCCCTCTCTCACGATGGTGGCTAATGAAAAACCACAGGGTACAGGTGAATTAGAGGAGTAAAGCCCATTTATTACACAAAACACGCACGCTGCAAAGAAATGCTATGATGTAGCTGAAGTGATTCACATTTTCATTTACTAAAAATGGACTAAAATGAGCACAATGTTTTAATGATAAGGCATTACAAAATCATAGCAAAACCCCCCCCAAAAAATGGCATGATTAATAGCGATAAATAGACCCCCAAAAAAGGCATTATTTATAGATTATTTAACACTCAGCGTGGACTAAATCAGACAGACAGATAGACACGGGGATGGAACTGGACACAACAACAGGCAGAGCTCTATGTTACATAGGTATAAAAATAGACCTATTGATGTTTGGGAGCTGACAATTATATCACACAGCGTTGGTGAGAGTGAGAGGGAGGCCGTTGGACGGACGGAAGAAGGGTGACATGAAGTCACTGTATCACTCGATCGGAGCAGAGAGACGGGGCTGATGTAACATAGGTGGGCCCCATTTAGACGTGACAATGATGTGAGGGATTTGTAATGTGGCGAGATGGAAAGAGGACGTGATAGATGTACGTATCGAATATTATGTTGGATGAGCGAAAGGGGAAGAGAGGAAGAAAAAAGGGATGATTAGTACCAGAGAGAAGACACACAGCAGTGGGGATGTGTGTGTGTGTGTGTGTGTGTGTGCGCGTGTCAGCGAGTGCGTGCGGTCAGCATTACAGTAAACCAGAGGCCGCGGTTAGTATTACAATGGAGTGCAGCGCGACAAGCAATGATGCACTCTGGTAGCAATCACCTCATTATCTACTGTACTGACAGACAGAGGGCAGAGCGTCGGGAAGGAGATACAGAGGGGGGCAGAGAGAAAGAACACAAAATGAACACAAAATGGGAAGGATGACAATACCACAAAAGGAGAACGAGATTAATAGATTGAAAGGAACAAAATTGGAAACAGAGTTTGAAACGGCAAGAAAGAGAAGTAAATCGAGAGAGGAGAGGAGAGCGAAGGAGTCATGTAACAAAAGAGCCATTAGCAAATGTCTGCCCCCCCCGCACTCAAATCTCTGACAGACAGCATCTGAGTGTGTGTGTGTGTGTGTTTGCAGCTCGGATCCCAGCGGTGTATCAGTTCCACGTTGGAGATGAAGCCTTTGTCTGGGCAACTGCGTGCGTTTCAGCACCTGTGTACAGATGCCAATGTGTGTATTTGTCTGCGCTGCTGTGTGCGTAATTGCGAGGCAGCCAACTTCAGTCGCCAGGCTGGAGAGAGATTTGGATGAAGGGCCGGGAGGGAGGAGGTGGACCAAAACTGTGACCTTCTAATCAACAGCATAATAACATTGACTTTGACTGAGTAGCACTATGAACAAACCAGGAAATGCCAGCACTGCCAACAGTGCAGCGCACGCCGACACAAACGTGCAGAAAATACAGCACATTTTATTGCAAAACACAGTCGGACAAAGAAAACTTAAAGAGGCGTGCAAAGTGTTATTATTGAAAAGAGCTCTGCATTCAGCACCACAAAATCACA
>JBAJHX010000049.1:14127742-14148431 GCA_037176925.1 Amniataba percoides
ATCCAAAATGAGCATCCAGCACAGGGCTGTTTTCAGACAACTACATTACTGACAAATGCAGCAACCAGTGCACATCAAACGCTAACTTCATAGTCACGTCAATGTTTTTTTGTGAAGTTGTTCCTCTTTTGAGCTGTTATGCGGGCAGGTCTCAAAGAAAGTCAAAAGCAGGATTTTTGCATTATAGGGAAAATTCTAATGCTAGATGAAGTTTGGATGGTTTTCATGATGTCTGCCACATGATTTATCTATTTTGTGTCATATTTATTTTTTTCCACAGTACATTATTTACACTATAGTGCATTGTAAGACTTTGAGAATGAGGCTGTGTAAGGCAGCCCGTCGTTATCACCGCCAGCTCATACCAGGTGGAGTTTCATCGAGACTGGACAGTACTGTCAAGCTCTACCTTGCACTGAAGATGTCTCAGCAGTTACCATTTGCAGAGCACCAGACTGCCATTCAAGTCATTGCCAATGACTACAGTGGCCCAATCTGACAAGTAACAAGGGCAGACAGTTTGAATCGGTGTTCTCTTGTATTATTAGCTCTCCATTGCTGAACAAGCATGGCAGTGAGTAATAGTGGGTGACTGATCACTATCATCCTCGCTGAATTAAACAGAAAAGAAAAAAAACCCCATACGTCCATAATTGAGTAGCCTCAAAAATACACATTCACAGTCTGGATGTGTGGGAGAACCAAGTGAGGTGTGTCTAAATGTTTAAAACAGCGTAGTTATTATACTGTAGACTGATGTTGTACACATGCTGTGGGTGAAACGAGTGAAGGATGTTTGAATTTAAAATTCACTGTTGGTTCCAATTTATGCAGCACAAACACATTAAAGATAAATTACAATGAAGCCATTATAAAGCTGAGTGAGACAGGGTGAGGGATGGACGATGGGGGAAAACATGAAGGGAGCACGGAGAGCCTGAGAGAAGAGGAAGATTGAGAAAGGGGGCCTGCGAGATAGATGATAATGTGAGAAGCAAGTGAGCGAAAATGAAAGTAGAGGAGTGATTAGAAATGAGAATTATATATCCTCTATAGGAAAATACTATATAAATAAAGGTAAAAGAGGGGAAGGGGGTGGATGGGTGGGTGGCAAAGGAAGCAGAGATGAGAGTGAAGAAATTGAGAAATAAAATGACCTGGGTTGAAAGGAATACCATTGGGTACGCAGAGTGATGGACAGCTACAGAATAAATCATAAAAAGTGGAGAAGAGCGAGGGTGGAGTGACCAGGAGCCACTGATATACATAATGAGAGGACTGAGAAACTGCAGGCAAATTACATTACGTTGTTTGTATAACAAGTATTCACACGGGGAAATGGGGATGACGGAGTGAGCGAAGGGTGAAGAGAGGAAGCATGGAGTATGATTGAGAAAACAACAGATGACTAATGTGTGTGGTATGAGGGGGACGGGATGGGAAGGTACGGGAGATGGAATAATCAAGAGAAATGGAGAGAAATGCTGAAAAAGAATGAGAAAAATGGACGGTCTGATAGAAAAAGTGAAGTGTCTGTGTGCATGTAAGTTATAGCTTATCATTGTTTTTGCTCCGTGTTTTACCTTGTGGGAGGATGGAGAACACAAGTATCAAATTACTGCATACCTATATTTAGCAGGCTCAGGAGATTGCATGCGCTTTCATTTGTTTGTTAGTATGAATTTACTGAATACGGTACAGCAAGATCTAGAAAACTGTGCAGCAACACTTTTTTTTTAAATCTTGTGGTGCTATAACACATTGTCATGCCTTAATAAAAAAAATGCTCTCTTTAGGGTTTTAGGAGTGGAAAGGGGAGTACACATCTCCTGCGAGCACAAAGCTATTGATTAGCCTGGTAGTCAAACTGGGCAGTCCAATATACTGCTGCCCACTGGAACACACAGCACAGCACATAGTCAGTAGCGTTCAAAATTGGAGAAAGTTTCACATTCAGTTACCTGGTTAAACTATCACAGGTCATATTTGTTCCATAATCACTTCTGTTTTGTTTTAATTAATTTTGTTCGAATGTATAACACGTGTAGAAGCCCGTTCAGTTGATGTGAGAAAAAAACAAAGCAGACTTTAAGAGATTCCATGACATCTTCAAGATGCAAAAACATAATGCAAAACAAACGTGACTATTGTGAGACTTTAACCTAATGTAAGTTAGATAGTCAACTTTATTGATCACTGGTGAAAAAATGTTGTTGTAGCTGCCAGAAAAAAATACAATAGGGAAAAATAAGATTAAATAAATGCTATAACAGAGAATAAAATGAAATAGAATAATTAGAAAATGATTATAATTGAAGATTACGCAAAAGCAAAGTAGGTGAAAAAAAAGTCCAAATTGACAATCCCTAATGATTACCTGTGCTTGCTCATTTGTAAAGGACGTGCAAGATGTGCTTTTGATTATGACAGTCCCTATTAAAAAAGGTAAATATATTGTGCAGAGTGATGCTTCCTCATATTAACCACTACTTATGTATGAAAAAGCATCTATTTAAGCCTTAATATGGGGCATATATGGTCTACCATTAACTATATTTATACTGTTTATAATCCACAAAAACAATGCAGTAATTCTGGAATAATTTAACTGGGTAATAAACAGTTTTTGAGGAACACATTCCAAATTTTCAAGTGAATAAAAAAAATTTAAAAAATCTAAATAGAGCTCTGCAGGGAGGTCACTAGGTCTGGGACACCCATTGTCCAAAAATCCTAGAAATGAGAAATGTTATGAGCAGTCATAATTCTGTTCCACCACATCATGTCACCGCTGACAGAGGTCAACATCTACAGCAATTATAAATGCAACGCTTCAGGTGCTGCTTTTGCCACATCTGCTGGAGAGACAGGTGCTGTTCCAAACAGATACTGATGGAGGAAGAGGTGGTCCTGAGGGAGTTTAAGTGGTGTAAGATGGGAAAAGAAGTTCTGTCTGACAATTTTCGATAGAACTGTGGGCGTCCCCTGTGTGCTAGGTATCACCACGCTCAGCGCTCCGAGTAATTTGCACTTCCAGTACTAAAAGTCTACTCTATTCTAGGTCTAGTCTAGAACAGAATAGAGAAACAAGAAACCAGTTTGATGTGGATCATCTAATTGCATGACTAAGTTCGACTAAGTGCATCACTCGAATCTGAGACCGCAAAGCTTTCATTCAGCATACAAGCTGTTGTGGATGAAAGACAGAAGTTAGACTGTTAATGATATTAACCTTTACTGGGCTGGAATTATTATATTATACAGTGCACAGCTCCAAACAAGCAGATGCTGAAACCATTATGTATTCTTGCCTCATAACTGCACTTTACCACTGGAGTTACAGTGACTCTCCACACATTATATCTTGCCAAAATCTGACCGACACCAGTGAGGAACAATCCCCAATGTGCCTCAGGAAAATGTCAGCTCACCATGCACCTGCACGGTGATAGAGCCCATCATGAGCTCACAGCATTATACAATTTAGCCCAGCTCCTGAGCACTGCCATGATCTATTTCTCACTCTCCTCTCTCCCTATCGTGACTTTAAAATTTCAGTACTGCGCTCAGAATTACTGGTTTAGATCAAAAATAAAAGAGGAAATGATGGAATTGAATTAAATATACCTACAAAAATATTCTGCCAGTGGTTCTGGTGTCTAACTTTTCCATTCTGTGCAGAAAGTAACGCTTGAATACACACTTATGACACAGGCATTAAACCCATCAAACATTTATTTTTGATTGCGCTTGTAAAAGTAAAAAAAGTGAGTCTTTAGGAATGATTTCAGTGTGGCTCAGCATTAATAGGCATTACACTTGACTTAGAACATTATAAAGCTTTTAAAACTGTGTGTGCAAGACCGCAGCTTAAGATGAGATTGTCACTCATTTATTCCTGTTTCGGTATCAAGGCTGAAGTCAAGATGTTACAGTGAGCTGCCAGCTGTCAGTCACCACAGCTAATCTTTGCACTTCTGGGTTATAGTCTCATCATCTGCCAAGTACAAAAGATGATAAATTGATTAAAGAAAAATGAACCATCTTCGTGGCTGACCAAATTTCTCTGCAGGTCCGAGACTGTCCCTACCTTATCTGAAGCGCCTCCGTTATCTCCTTTAACTCATTGCTCATTTCCTTTCCACCCTCCAGTTGCCCTGCTCCCAGTGGAGGATAATGGAACGGCTGTGGTTCTCTTTGCTGTTGCTGGCAGCAGCATGCAGGGGACAGCCGTGTCCGAAACGCTGTATGTGCCAGAGCCTTTCTCCGTCGCTCGCTATCCTCTGCTCCAAGACAGGCTTGCTGTTTGTTCCTGCTGCCATCGACCGCCGCACCGTGGAGCTCCGGCTCCAGGAGAACTTCATTACAGGTGACATATAGTCTGTCCTGTGTTATATTACAATCAGTCAAGAGGCAGGGTCCAGTCAGTTATTCTTGTTGGTCTTTACATGAGAATGAGTTCACAGGAGTTTGGGTATTTCTTTTTAACTTTCATACTTTTTTGTTTTGTGATTCAGTCTAGCAAATCGTATTCATGATTCATCTTTTTTCTCATATCAAAGAGTTCTCTCTGATACTTTGAAATGTACTTATTTTTAAGAACTGAAGTGTTGCTTTATCCTTTTATTTTAATCTGGATTCCCATTAGCTCCCACCAAGGCGGCCACCTAATCTTCCCAGGCTTCACTTAAAAGAAATTCTATCCCATAGTTCACCAAAACAAAAGACACACAAGCTAAAAAAAGATTGCTTTCACAGGGTCCAGAAAGATGATTTGATGCGCCATTAACAATATCACTTAGCTGTAGTTATTTAACATTGTCCAAATCAATTTCAGTTTAGCACAGCCCTGTGCAAAATTAAGATCCCTTATTTCGTTTTAGGGGACACCAGATACTCTGTGCTTCTCTATGCTGCTCTTGTGAGGTGTATTCTGCAACACAGTTAATTTTACAGGAATTATTAAAAGCATAGTTGCTATCCTAGGATGGGCAGGATTGCATGGGCAATCTCAATATAAAACACAATGGTTTTCATGTGACAGCAATCAAATGGTTTCCTTGACCAGCCGGATCATTGTGAGATCAATCTTAACAATTCCATATATGAATCGATTAATTCAATCAAAATTCTATAAAAAAGATACACACCATAAAAAATTTGTGCTTTAAAACCTTTTTAGTGCATGTGCATCTCGGGGCTTGTATTTTCATTCCTCAATAATCTAGCATATCTGATACAGTTTTTTTGTGTGTGTGTTTATTCCACTGACTCAAATCATAGCTGTCCGGAGAAAGGACTTTGCAAACATGACCAGCCTGCTGCATCTGACCCTGTCCAGAAACACCATCAGTCAGATTCTCCCTTCAGCTTTCAGTGACCTGCGGCGACTGAGGGCACTCCACCTAGACTCTAATAGATTAACTGTGATCAAGGTAAGACTGATGGATGAATGATTGGATGGATTAATGGTGCTGAATGGTTAGATGGATCATTGAGCTGATAAATAGACTTAGAAGCCTCAGAGCCACATGACTAAAGTTTTAGTTCGGATCAGTCGCTCTCACAATCCACCGATGGAGCTACAACAGTATAATAGATATATACAGTATGTTTATGGTGCTATTACTGTGATGTTTCTGACGCATTTACCTTTTCCATCTATCAGGATGACCACTTTAAAGGCCTGACTAACCTTCGTCACTTGATCCTGGCCAACAACCAACTCCACTCCATATCTCCCCATGCGTTCGATGACTTCCTGTCCACGCTGGAGGATCTCGACCTCAGTTACAACAACCTGGCACAGGTGCCTTGGGACACGATCGGGCGCCTAACCAATGTCAATACCCTAAATATGGATCATAACCTCATAGAAAATGTTCCCCAAGGGGTATTCACCAATCTACACAAACTGGCCAGGTAAGATAGAAGAAGGGATGGAGGAATGAGCAGATGATGTGTGTAGAGGTAATGAATGAACTGATGCACTAACTAGTTTACTGATCGACTCTCTCTCTCCTCTCGTCCATCCTTCATCTGCTCCGAAACACTGTCCTCTCACAGGCTAGACATGACATCCAACAAGCTGAAGAAAATTCCCCCGGACCCCTTGTTCCTGAGAATCCCAGTTTACGCCAAGTCCAAAGGCTCCCCCCTCTCCTCCCTGGTGTTGAGCTTTGGTGGCAACCCCCTTCACTGTAACTGTGAACTTCTGTGGTTGAGAAGGCTGACCAGAGAGGACGACCTCGAGACGTGCGCCTCGCCCCCTGACCTCAGTGCCAAATACTTCTGGACAATATCCGAAGAGGTGACGCCTTTAGATTTTCACTCAGGGAACTTCAACCTTCAATAGAATGTTCTTTCATAACCTTGACACCAAGACAGACATTTAATGATTCATATATACCACAGATAATTATTTAGATTTGAAAAAAAATGGCCTGAGCTTATTATTTTTTGCCCTTTAGGAGTTTATTTGTGACCCACCAGTTCTGACCCGTAAGTCACCTCATACAGTGGCTATGGAAGGCCAACCTGCCAGCTTGAAGTGCAAAGCGAATGGCGACCCAGAGCCTGAAGTCCACTGGATTAGCCCCGAAGGCCGACTTATATCTAACAGCTCCAGGTATTAAGATTCTCCGTATACATTCTCATTGCCTTGTTTGATCTACAATACATCATTTTTCTGCTGAGGCATAAATTGTACAGTTTCTCAGAATCAAATTTAGCTTGTTAACCCCAGCTGTCAGGTACCAGGGAATGTGTTGTTTAAATATATTGTTGCTGTACTGCTCCAGCTCAGCACTATGTACTGATGTGCAACCAAGTAAGAAAGACAGTGTGTCTTACATAATTTTTGTTTTGGCTATAGTAGTAGAGAGTAGGCATATAACTCACGTAAGCCAACTCTGAATCAGGATTAGAAGGTAGTTGCTGGGGTCACATCTTTCTCACTTTCTCATTGGTGATCTAGTTGGCATACATGTCAAATATGTGGGTGTGGAGTTATGGGTTTGCATGAACAACACCAGCTACAAAATCATTGATAACATTTTGAAGGAAAATGCCTGTTAGTTCATCTCTTACACACTTTTTATTTGACAGTTCTGTTTTAAAGCTGTGTTTTTTAAAACCATTTGGTTAAATGCCTGCTTACGGAGATGAAACACAGAGCTAGTCAGTAACATAGCCTCTCAGCTTGGCAGTCATTCCATTTATTCTGGATAGAGTCTGGATGGATGATGTTGGTTGAAGTTGGCATCAGCATTAGGCGCTGAAGGCAGCACTGTACAGGTGCAACTAAATGAGGACTGATTAGCAGTTGGCTCCTGTGTGGGTGACAGGGAAGGAGGGCAAATGTGATTGGTGGGTGGGAACCAGAATGGAGCTGCCTCCTAAATTTAAACTTACAGAATAGCAGTGAATCATTTTTTAAAAGAAAGTGAATGTGTCTTACTCCCGTTTTCATTGAAATGAATGAGGTGCCAAATGTTCTGGACCATTTTAGTATTATGTTCTGATAGTGCTAACTCAAGTTGCAGTCTGTGCTGGTGAGAATTACATTCAAATCCTATCTGAATGGCTGGGAGCCAACATTTGGAAATGGGAGAAGGAAAAATGAAGGATTATAAGGAAAGGAATTAAGAATGAAAAATAAATCTTACTGCCTCAACTTTTCTAAAGCTAATGTTTGTTACTTTGTTGTAACATTTCCATTTTAGTTAATTCATTACTTTATCTATTGAATTTATTAACATCATGATATATGGCGATTTATTTCAGAACTTTGGTTTTCCCTAATGGGAGCCTGGAGATCAACGTGACATCCCTGAAGGACTCGGGCAACTTCACCTGCATTGCCTCGAACGCAGCAGGTGAATCCACAGGGAGAGTGGAGCTAGTTGTCACGGCGACGCCACATCTGGCAAACAGCACGAGCCGCAGCCGAGACCCGTCCTCTGAACCTGCCCCCTCTGACATCCTGACCTCCTCTAAGGTTGTGCCGCCTAACAACGAGACGAGAGGAGCAGATCGGAGGGTCTCATTGGTGGAGTTGACAGGAAACTCTGCCCTCATTAGATGGAGCAGTCAAACCCCCACATCTGGAGTCAGGATGTTCCAGGTCCAGTACAACAGCTCCGGGGATGACACGCTGGTTTACAGGTCTGTCTATCTACTCTGTAAATTTCCAATCCATCTGTCTGTCTGTGTGCTTTAGTCTCTATATTCTGGGCTTCTATGAATCCTTTAAGGCGTACGAAGCACTTCTGGGCTTCTATGTGTTTGTGAGCACGAGCGTGTGCACTTGTGCGTAAGTTAATCAGAAGACATCAGCTGCTGCTATTAGAAGGAGAGCAGATGATAGATGATACGCGTGGAGATTAGCCAGTCATCCAGTCGTAAAAGTCTAATCAACTGAAATGATAAAGACATCTGTAGTGGAACAGAGCCATTGTCGGGCGCTCTGAATGCAGGGAAGCCTGGGCCAAATGTGACAAGTGTCGCCATTGAACAAGTTTAATGCTTGTCTGTTTGCTTCACTGCCACATTGATGCGCTGATGTTGCTGCAGAAATTGTCACTGCTGATGTTCACATTATCGCTCTATAAATGTGATATTTCTTCATGTTTTGTTATATCTGACTTGATAAAGACATGTGTTGACTCTCTCCCAATACTTTGTCAGATTTGACTGACTGACACCTCTTAAACTAGTGACTATCAAACCAACCACCCCAACATTTGTTAAAAATGGAAAAGTTTCAGCGCAAATGCAAAGAACTTAATGTTATGTAACAATAGATCCCTGAAACAAAGTAAGTGTTCTGCTTTGTGTGCACAACATGTTACTGCACACACAGCATGCTGTCACTCAAGTGTAATACAACGGGAATGAACGCCGACAGAATTTCAATGAGTAGAAAGAGCAGTTCAAGGTAATTCTTGATAGCGGTGTGATTGCAGCCATAGAATTCCAATAACGTTTTCATCAAAATGAGCCCCAGTCTTCTGAATAGGTAGCGAGGTCAGTTCATGGTAAATCGTGTAAGTCATAAAACTACATTACGAGCATGTTGAGGCTCTGTGCACGAGACTCCCAAGCCAAAGCGATGGCAACACTGTCTCTTGGAAAAGCCTGGTAAAGCCCTGTTTATTTTCAGATCTGACAAGTTTTCATATGTTGTGGAGTTGTCATGGCAACAGGTTAGGGAAAATCTCCTAGATCTTGTTATGAGTGACAGGTGGCTTTAATACTATCACAGATGAGTACTGCGGCCTATTTATTTATTTCATTATATCAGAGGTGCTTATGAGATGGCCAAATATATCACTCTGTCTTCTCTGATTACAGGAGTGAATCACGAATGTCCTCAAATCAAAACTGTCCCTGGAGAATTTTCTGATAACCAATTTAGCTCTTCTTGGCCTTTTTCCTCTTGATCAACAGCTGAAATTGTCTCTCGGGGTGGGGTGGGGGGGTGGACAGACTCTTGAAAGAAGACCCTGTGAAATATGTCAGATCCATCTATGCTGACAGGGGAATCAGAGAGTTCCTCTTAATTTGTCGACGCTTGTGAGATATGGAAATGGGGGTCTCTACTGAAAAGTGATTATGAGGTTATTTCTATGCTTGAGAGGGAACTTGTTTATTCAGACAGTTCAGTTAACTGTGGGAGACAAGAAGCTTCTTACAATTCTAAGCATGGCAACCGCTCTCCTGCATAGCAACCGTCCATCTGCACCTGCCCGTTCAAGGTTGGATCTAGATAGTGGGAACAGTAACTCTGCAGGTACAAAACACACTCCTTACTGGTCAGTTGTACATGTGTCTGTGTGTGTTTATGTGTATGTGTGTATTTGTGTGGGTAGCTGTGAATCTTTCTTTTAACCTGACAGTGTCAAGCCTATTGTCGGTTGTTTTATAAAACTATTTAAACTATATCTCTGACCTTAAAAGGACTTAAAAGGCCAAAAACAACAAAACCAAGACAACTGAGGAATAAGTGATCAACATTCATCAGTTACATAATATACATAACACAATAATTTGATATAATAACTATGCACATTTGCAGTCATACATGCAGGAGCACACATTCTCAGACATATGGAAACAGCATCTATTTTTCAACACATTTTTTTCTTCATTCTTAGACTATATCGATCACCTAAAACTTTAAGTGACATGCCTTTGTGCGCATGTAATCCAGCACCATTTTATCTCACTAATACCAGTCTCACTGTTTACTTTTACTCTACTTTTTATAAGCACAAGTTTTATAAAGCTACTGCTGACGTAAAGTTAAATTCATAATGCTGCTGCTTCACGTTAACAGTGTTCAACTGGAGAAACACAGGATGGCTTTTATCGTGAAGCAGTAACTGGGGACACGGTGACAACTGGCATTCTTTAGGCAGCCAATCATTTTTAATTTTGTTAAAGGTTATAATGTAAAAGCAGCCACTTTGAGCTTTTAGAGGAGCTGCAGGCTACACTTTTCCCTGACAAGGTAACCAACTCTTCTGTTTCCTGCCATTGTGTGGAAAACTACTTTCACTGTGCTGAGCATGAAACCTGATGACAGTTTCATTTGTCTTTATTAAAACAATGAACTTTTTTCAGATAAAATAGCTTCTTGAGGAGTGTTTGCTGTAGCAATAAACCTTGCTGTTACGGTGGTGACCAGACGTGTCATCAAATCAAACAGGACTGTAATCTTAAGGATTAAAAAGTAAGTCAGCTGTTTCAGTGCATGGTAACCTAGCCACTGACAAAGCAGACGGCATTAGTGATAACGCACAACAGCACGATGAAAAAATGTGACACATAGGTGTGTGAGATACAGTTAAGCTTAATCTTTTTTTTTTTTTTTCTGGCACTATCTGATCCATCATGCTGCCTAATCCACATGTGCTCATATGTCAGTTTACAGGTTTTGATAAATAAGTAGGCAGGTGGGCAGATGTTTTGTAATCAATACTCCTTATTTACATAACCTTCATTTCATTATTATTTTTGCACTATGAGAAAAAACAACATCACAGCAGAGCATTATTACTATGTTCTATTTCCAAAAAATGAATGTCATATTGCATGAGCATCATTTGTCATAATCTTACTTAATCACATAAGATTGTGGCTGAATCATGACTGATACCATATATGGGATTACATCATGAGATTATCGTCCATTAGAAGGCATCATCGTTGCACCAGCTCTCTTCTGAGAAAAAGGAAAAAATGAATAAAACATCGCTGAGTGTGTCTGTGATCACGTATGTACAGTTCCTCTCCCCTGTCTCTCTTTGGTCAATATCCATTAGGAGGTCTGGGGCACAATGCCATGAAGAGAGAGGGGGTGGGGGAGGAGGACCGTGGAGAGGGTATAAAGTGCCGAGGAGCTGAGAAGAGAGGAAATATGGAAAGAGAAAACAATATATCGGTGCTGCAAGCACAGGCAACACATTTATTAAGCTGCGTATCAGTTGTTCTGGCCATATTTATGTTGTCTAACAGCATATCTTTAAAACTGATCCATGTCACACTCTTTGAAGCTTCATCGGTCCTAATGATTAGATGTTGATAGGGGGAAAAAATCAAAGTGTCTTAAAAGGAAGATTGCTTTTCACTCTGAGCATTGATAAGAACCTCTACATGTACAATAGAGCAGTTGCTATAGTTCCAGTAACCGACAGCTCAAAGATGGATGAAGACTGAAGAGGCCACTAATGCATCATGTTTTTACATTTCCTTCAGACCTGCTGGTTGAAGGAGCAATATGACAGGTGGACTTGTTCGACATGATTTAGTTTTCTAAATTGTGGTATTTGAATAATGACTCTGAACAAAACAAAAGTTCACTTATTCATTTTAAAAAACAGTGTTGTTCTGACATATTAGCAATAAAGTTTGAGTTTATCTGTATTGATTTATCTTTGTCACACACTAATTTGAAAAGGATTATTTTTTTATGTTTCAGGTACAGAGAATGCAATTCAAATAATAATTATATTCTTTATTTTTTCTTCTCTAAGTAAATTACTCAAGCCAGAAGATCACATTATGTTATGATTTATTCTCTGCTCTTGGTGTCCTTTTTTTATGTAACTTGTCCTTAAACAGACAGCTGAATTTAGAACCAATTCAACTTAAGAAAGGCCACTGATATCTGAGAGAGCAGTTCAGAGCAGAGAGAGGGCTCTCTGACGCAGTCTCAAATGCCCTTGACTACTTGCGATCGATGCCATTATAGCACCAAGTGTGTGTACGTGTGCATTTGTGTGTGCGTGCACTTGGAAACCCTTGGTCGGCAGTGTATTAGTTAACCCTGCGTCTGAGACATGCTCTTCAAACCCCCTGACTAATATAATCAATGTCTATTCAAGTGTGTGTTTGTGTGACCACTGTTTGTGTGTGTGTGTGTGCGGTGTGTGTGCACTGGACCAGCCGGCAGCCGTGCATTAGCCAAAAACTCAATGTCAGTCTCAGTGCCATCAATCGCAGCAGACCTCTGCAGGAGGCTTCTCTAAGTGTCTCCAGTGTCGATGTCCATGTGTCAGTGTGTGTGTGTGTGTGTGTGTGTGTGTTATTTAAAGTGAGATTACAAAAGCACACAGGGGCCCTCGTGTCTCTCATGCACCTAACTACATAAGGTAGAAAAAATGCAGATTGCAGAAGATTGTAGAGGTTTAACTGTAATATTCAATCCCGACTACTTCAAACGCAGCTTCCATTTCTTTTAAATGCTTTTCTTTAATTATTCATAAAGGCTTCATTGCATGTGGGTGTGCCCTGCCAGCCCTGCCTCCTAAAATTGAATTGTAAATTGTATTTTATATTGCTATCTTTACTATTGTGCAAAGTTCTTGTAATAAGTTGACAGTGGGGAGATGAAAGGATTATTGGTACTGTTCGCCTTTAACTATTAACTATGTGTCAGTTTTGTTTTTGTCCATAAAAATTAACAGCATTTTACAAGCCGCATTTGAGAAAAATACTCAGGTACAAATTTAAGGACATGAGCTATTGTGTCTTTTCTCGTTGATGCAAAATTGAAACTGAAATGAAATTTGGATGAATTAGGGTGTGAATAGTTGTAAAGTATTACAAAATATGACTGTCTGCTCCTGTTCAGAAGACACCTTCTGAAACTGCGTGCCCTCCCGAGTGTTTTACAGAAATGCTGAGGCAGTGATAAAAGCAGACAGTCCATGCCGTAATTCTCGTCCAGTTTTCAGAGATAGTTCCTTTAGTTTGACATATAGGGTCTTTTTTTATGGCCGAGGCCAGACTCAACTATCAGAGAGTAGAACAGATAAAGCCTCTTGGATGAACTGTAAAACATTTTAAATTCTACAACTCGACAGTGGATGACTCAACATTTTACTTCCCTGATGAACGAGATAAATCTAAAGACAAGTTTCTTCTCAACTCGATTCCTTCTCATGAAGTTTCTTTTTATCTGTTGTTTTTTTTCATGTTTCCTGTCGTGATTAGTTCTCTTTCTCCCTGCCCTGCTGTTTTTTTTCCCCAGCTAATCTCCCCTTTCATGCTCTTCTTCTGTGTGTGATTATTGGTGTATTTTTTTTGTTTCTGAAGATGTCACCTTATTTAATGTTTGTGTTTGAACACTTTTCATGAGAGAATGCACCTTTTATTCAAGAAAAGTTTCTAGATTCTAAAATTTCTAAATTCTAAAAAAGAATCATGTATAACACTCTGTCATTGTTTAGAAATGAAAGCTGCATTTCCATATGAGAGCGAATCACCTTAAATGATATTTCGCACAAATGGAATGAGCACCGTGAGTGTGAACAGGTAAACTGCGAGTCTCGACATTGCCATCAGCAATGCTTGTAACTATGGTGACAATTAGTACAAGCGGAGAACTGTTTACTTTTATTGACCATTGAACCAACCAACCAACTTATTTGGGTTATTTGTCAGTAAATACTAATGAACTGACACCATCATCGCTCTTAATGAATTAATTCCTTTAAAGCCAGCTACATTAAGACATAAAAGCAGTGATGACATGACCATAGAGTAATAGTTGCCGAATGCGTGTATGATATGAATCTACCAAACCCATCGGCCAGTTTATTTCTCGCTCTGATTGCTGAACTGTGTGAGCTCTTAAGCACTCGTGACTCTCCAACGATACGGTCATAATGCGTACTTGACTCTCTAATGGATGCGGTCAACATATTGCAACGTGAGCAGAATCTCACTTGGCAGAGCTTGAGACCTGCCAGTCGGGGCATCCTGTTAGAGGAGACTATAGTGCAACTGCAGCGTTTATTACTGCATTTCTACGATTTACAGTAAGCGTACAACATTGTGTCACCAATGCACATCATCAGCAGAGGCAGCTTGAGCCCTGAGCCGAACCCTGAAATAACATCTGCTTAAATCACTTAGTTCCATTTGAGCTTTATTTTAATAGTTATAATTCGGTTTATATTGTGCACTGAAATAGATAAAATGCTTTTTCATACTTTTGGCAGTTTGTTGTGTCGGCCTTCAGACACACTGTGGATGCTCACTCGATAAAGCACACACTTTAATTTGGGTGTGGGAGCATGACAGGGCCTTAAGGTACATTTACAGTACATTAACCTTTTGGCATCGATACAAAGCACCATCGCACACACAAACTCACGCACGCACAAACACTTCCTGTAAACAGATATCTCTACAAAAGCTACTTTTAAGCTCACACCTTCGATTCTTCTGTACATTCGCACCACTTTGTCTGTCTGGGTCAGTCATGAGTGAGCACACCATCGAGCATATGTGTGAGTTTTTTTTGTTTTTTTTTTCTCGGTGCGTGCAGGTGTGTTTGCGCCTGTGCTCGTACGTGTCCAAGCTAATCTGCAGCATTTTATTTGCCTCACATTTGGCACACCGTGCGAGGGCGGAAAGAGGTCAGTGTGAATACACACAGAAACACATATACTGAACACCCACACAAAACACACACACACACAAGCACACGCTACAGACACCAACCCAGACATGAGCCTAACTGCCTGTGACCTAACGCTCTTCCTCTTGTCTCTCTTGCCTTTTTCTGCATTGTCCATGGTTTGTGGTTATTTGGCTAATGGACTCGCAAACGCATAAAATCTGCTCTGACCAGCCGACTCAGGATATAGTGACTGGAAACATGCATTAATAACAGTCAAATCGGTAGCAGCAGATAACCGCTTTCATGTTTACAGTGGCAGTTCTTTACTTAAGGTGCTTTCCAAGATGCTTTGCACATTATGTGACATAGCGAATGTAATGCACCATTGTGCCTTATCATTACACAAATGACAGCATACAGACACTCTTGTGTGGCCTGTTGCTGTTGCAATGCAATGATAGTACATTGTACACAATATATATATATATATATATATATATATATATATATATATATAATAGTATATATAATAGGATGCTGAAATCAATTAAAGGTCTTAGAATGATATAAATACTAAATGTTCAACGTCATTAAACTGAGATATGGATGCATGACTATTATTTGTGTTTGTGTGAGTGAAAGGGTGGTCAGTGTGCTAGAGCAGGTGATGGGAGCATCTGGAGCAAAGCTGGGCTGAGGTGTGCCTGCATATGGGTGACTGTGTGCACCCAGCACGACACAGACAGAGGGAGGGAGGGAGAGAGGGAGAGTGTGTTTGAGCAGGTGGGTGCATGTAGCTTACATATATTTTTTTGACATGTAAAGTAAATGAAGCACAAAGAAGCTTGCTCATGTGTGATGTACATCTGTCCATTTTTGAGCAAGTGTATGTGCATTATGTAGTGAAGGTTACAGTTCAAAGTTCAAATAAAACCTGTGGTTTTGTCAAAAAAATAAAAAACAAAACAAAACAATGAACCCCCCCCCTTTTCCTTTTTTCTCAGTATTTTAGTATCCTTCAGAAGTTTTCAAATGCACAAACCTGCCTACAAGTTTAAACACCAGCTATAGTATATTTCTATACACACAAAAATAAAAATAAGAGAGAAATAATAGGGATAACTCTTTTATTATTGCAGAAAATGTCAACAATGACATCTTTGTACTCCTTACTACTTGATTTAACTAATTCTTTAATGATGAAAGATGGTTACCAAGTAACATTTTAGACTCATTTGTTTTGTTCAAAATCATATTTTCATAATATTGCACTGACAAAAATGAGTGAGGTTTTACTCCACCTGAAAATATGTTGTAGGATGCCTGTTAATGTTTTAGAGCCATTAGTTTTATGAAAATAACATCCACTCCACCGTTTGTACCAATAAAAACTGGGCTATCCTGTAATTTATCAGCATGCAGCATTTTATCACATTATGAGTAAAATTTGATTGATTCTCTGTTTTTAAGTTCACATTATTTTACAACACGGGAAGCTAAACAGGGGAAGCAAAACTGTAACTGATATGTAACAATCTAATCACCTGAGGAGTGTGAGGAATGAATGCGTGTCGGTAAGAACAAGAGCTACAGATTCAACGAGATAAATAGGGAGATTTTATTTTATGCATTTGTTTATTTGCAATCAGAACAAGCCCCACTGGACAAAAAATGCAGTCTGCTAATGCTTGTGCACCAATTACCCACTCTACAAATATCTACCAGACGGAAGTTTTACTACGTGTCTTTAAATTTATTTATTTATTTTTTTGTCAATGAGGCATTATGGCCAAATGAACATATTTACAGCTCAGAAGTTCAGAAGCACCATCTGTCCATTTTAAAATCCTGCAGTTTAAATCAGCCGTGTTGACAACAGGCTAAAAACAACAACAACAAAAAAATCATAGAAAGCTTCTGTGGTAAATTGAGTGATATGGATAATGAGTCAGTCTTGGTTAACCCTGTTGCGTGCAAAATTACAATTTAATGAGTGAGCCCTGGCCACATGTGCTTGACCTTGGAATGGGAAATAATATATCATACGGCTCATAAGGACACAGGGGCCGATGAACCATGGCGTTCTGCTGTAGTGTGCGGCAAGAGCTTGCTTAATAACATATATATTTTAGAGAATTTTATTTTTTCCACTATCACAGTGCTGATGTGATAGCAGCGTACATGCTCATATACACAGGCAGAAGAGGAGTCGATGTGTGCCATTTTATGGTATAGAAGAATTTCTTGGATGGTAGCTAGTGCCATTGGTTATTGGAAAAGAAATAAATAAAGTCCTTTTTTGAATCCTCTGGTTTACTCTACTGCCCAATCTGAAAAACTCTTCTGCAGTCTTATTACTACAACTACCAGTTGAGGATTTAAAGTAGAATATTGTAGTGACTTTAAGCCTTTCCGTGAGTGTCATATTAATTAAATTCACATGAAACATGGCATGTCATCAAACAAGCTATATATCGTATTTCTCACAGTGCTTGTGGAAAATGCCAAAGAGAGGATAGTCATTCTGGCATAACATATGATATTACCAAACAGATATATCTGCCAAATCCTGGCCCACACACACGAACACGCACACACACGCGCACACACACACACACACACACACACACACACTCTTGTGCACATTCCTACACCCACTGGTGGCGACGCACAGTCAGTTTGCTGTAGGTCATTGTCTTTTAATTGAATGATTCACTGACTACGTACTAATGAGCTTAAGGGCCTAATGACAAATGACTGTCCACACACGTGCACGCACACACACACACACCCTT
Organism: Amniataba percoides; assembly: GCA_037176925.1. Lineage (NCBI taxonomy): Eukaryota > Metazoa > Chordata > Actinopteri > Centrarchiformes > Terapontidae > Amniataba > Amniataba percoides. The sequence continues at coordinate 14,145,452 of JBAJHX010000049.1, forward strand.
GCGCGGCTGGTACCTGCTGTATTTGTGCCAATTAAATGCAGAACTAATGAGTCAGATCAGAGAGGTTCAAAGACACTGAAGACTCCTTCTCTCTCTCTGTCACGTCTTGGCAGTCTCTTCTATCTTCAATTAAGCCTCTACTAAGTTGACTTCTTGTTCCCGAGTTTAGATTTCTTTTTCGCTCCCTTTCCCTTTCCTTTTTTTTTTGTTTCCTTTCCTTCAGTCAGCATCTTTCTCCTCCCTCTTCTTCGTTGCTCCGTTCTATCTTCTTGTCTTGACTGTCCATTCTTATTCCCTTTTTAAACATCCTTTTGACTTGTTTGTCTCTGAACTGTCTCCACTATTCCTTGCCTGAGTCTTCCTTTATCTGCTGTCTGACCCTCCATCCCTCCACCTCTTCCCTGCAGCGCTTCCCTTCCTCCTCTCCCATATATTTGCGGAGCTCAGCAGAATGCCGTCGGCTGGACGACCCATAATCCCCTTGTTTGGCGTCATGTTGCCTTTTTCATCATCGTCCCAAATCGATGTTTAATTATCCCGCAAACCCGCCCTCCCCTTCCACAACCCCCACCCTGACAACACCCCTCTTCTAGTTCCCTACTCCTCTCCTCCTCATCCGTCCACTACGCACCCACTCCCCCTTTCCATCTCCAGCACCAACTTCAAACATGACACACAGTGAGAGAGGGAGGATGAGCAAAGGGGGGGGCGGGGGGGGGAGTGGTAAATGAGAGAGGAGAAGATGGAGCAAAGGATGAGGGGAGAGGATGAAAGGGAGGACAGAGGAGAAGGGAGGAGGGGGAGTGCAGCGAAGAGATGGGTGAAGGAGGATGGGGAGGGAGGAGGAAAGGGGATTTGGATGGTAAGCAGGGATAAGAGATGAGAGATGGCGGATGGATTGCATCCTCCAAAACTCAATGAAATATGAGCAAACAAGCTCTTCGTTAACGATCGAGTGTCCATCACGAGGCTGCACTGGCTTAACATCCCAGCGCGGTTTATCTACAGTTTAAACTGCCTGGTGCTGAACTCAGACGTCCCGAAGTGACGGCAGCTGTCAGAGGGTATAACATCACAAGGCGGTTCATATTTTCTGATATCGATATGTAAAAGACACTTTAGGTTTATTTAGTTCATCGACTCCTCCTCGATGTGACATTATCCCAAGCGTACGTCAGGGCCATCTCAAACTCAAAAGGTTGTTTTAAATCAATAGAAATTCAAAGCAGAAGGAAAGTTGAGGTCTTAGCTCATGCATGAAAAGTCACTGGCGTGTTCTCGGCGCTCTGACGGAGATGCAGGGTGAGCGTTGTGCGCGACTGAAGTGAGCAAAAGTATGCTGACATTTAAGAAGTCCAGCCGTTAATCTGCGAAGTGCACACTGTTGTTGTGACTAACAAAGCACCCTGACAGAGTATTTAATTGACCACTTTTTCTCTTGACTTTCCTCCCACAGTCCAAACATGCAAATGCAGAATTCGATTCAAAACAGCATTAGAAATTAGTGTCACATACTACTCCAGAGCAGTGTGGGGAAAAAAAAGTCATTCTATGCCACATCATCTTCCTTGATTTTCTATCACATCATCAGACTTTGGCTGAAATGAATGGATAAAAAGACTAAATGGATAGAGAATTCATTTATGGCTGGTTAGAAATAGTGCTTTATTCAAATTCTTACACTTATTTTGCCACTTAAATTAAAACTAAAGCCAGAAAAAAATCAAGACCAGGATCAATGGAAAACAACACAAGTCTAACTGATTCCTGTCAGTAAAACCAAATCCAATATATTGAATGCATGGCAGTCGAATTTAGTTCAGCAGTAAGCCAGAACGAGATTAAGAAAGTATTAGGCATTTTTGTCCTTGTGCAACTGCTTTACAGCTGACTTGGGGTAATGCTTGTGCATATGTAATGTACATACTGTTCTGAAAATGCAGCAACTATTGTTACTGACTTACTTTTCTCTCTCTTGGGGGGTTATTCTATTGACAGTGATTACTTCTCACCCCCCACTCCTGATTAAGTCTCATCCTGTTATCCTTTCTCCACTGGGGTCAGGGGGGTTGTAAGGTTAAGGCTTATTAATGGGTATGTTTAGGATTAGGGACAGGATCAGGGACTTAGCAGCAAATCCAGAGTCACCAAAAATGTAAAATAACACTGCTTAAAGACATGCTACTTCTTGCTGTTAGTATGGCTGTTAGTTAAAGCAAGCGCATAAAAAATAAATAAATTCAGCTTAATGTAAAAAAAAAAAAAAAAAAAAAAAGTGAAAGAAATTCCTACACCTTTGGCTATTCTGCCCATTATATATAAAAAAGAAAATATTAAAGAAAACAGACAAGCACAAGTCAAATCCCAACACCATGAAAACCCTTGTTAACCTTGTTTGCCAACTTTAGTACTATATTAGCCGTTTATGAATACATTATGCCAAAAAAAAATCATTAATTTCTTCCATTTTCTATATCAAAATCCCATTTCATTTTTTGCCACCATCATCCCAACCTTGAATAGTTCCCTCCCTGTCCCCACTACGCTTAATAAAACCGCCTTTCTCCTGGAAAACAGAAGAATAAAGTGCTTTTTAAAAATATTTCTTTGTGCCCGTGTGTGGCTGCCTGCGTTTGATATCAAACAAGAGACACAATATATGGACCTGTAATGAGGAACACGTCTGTTTGCAGGTCATGTGAAACATGATTACAAGAGAAGTATTGACGTTCTGCTCTGTGGATGTGTTGGATATCATGGATAGATCCGGTCTTTTCCTGTTGCTATAGACATGAAACACAACACTCTGGATCTCTCCCCATCTCTTTTCCTTGCTTTTTTACTGACAATCTCTTTCTTTATCGCTCCATTTTTCATACCCACATGCTCTTACTCTTGTCTCCGGTGTCGTCTCTTATTTCCATCTGTGTCCTAATCAAAGATCCTTTCTGTGCATAAAGAGACACACATGCCTCAGCAC
>JBAJHX010000049.1:14153737-14172232 GCA_037176925.1 Amniataba percoides
TTCTCCACATTTTGTGCGTACGCATGGGTCAGAGTGTGCGTGGAGGATCCGCACATTCTCCACCAAGTTTGTTTTTTTATAAATTACAAAGTTTGCGTACAAACTGGCGTACGCATTCTTTTGTGCGTACGCAGAGTTTATAAATGAGGCCCCTGCCATCGAGGCACACATGGGAAGGTGTGAGTGGTTATTATGACGTTCATAAACAAGGAGATGGAGAAAGCAAGGACAGAGGTCCATGACTCGACTATTAAATGATCCTCAATATGTTGTGATGTATCTCAATTTTACATTTCTATACATGGTTTACTTTTCCCAATCAATAAAAACAAGCGTGCCCAGACACTTTCGTCACTGCTCTGCCATCTTCTTGAATTGAACGGAAATGGCAGTCTGCTGATAACTGACCTGATAATCGATTACAGACTTTACTGCAACGATGCAGAATCATTCAACATGGCGTCACCATGCATCGTAGAATCGATTATTTTCCCCACCCTTACTGCCTGCAATTTATACGTGTGAAAGTGTGTGCATGTGTGTGTGCTCATGTATATGTGCACTATGTCAGTGTGCACTGTACACAGAGAACAGCATGCGGCCCAATAATGGTGGACTTAAGTCTGGGTACGTGCATTGCATCAGTGTCTGTTTATGTGCATGTAATGACAGATGAAATATTTATTAATCACGTAGAGGCTGCTGTTTGAATTCCAGTGCATGTTGTTGTGTGTGTGTGTGTGTGTGTATGTGTGAAGGTCTTTGCTGCTGTCTTCCTGGATACATTTTGATTTAATGGTGTTGTTGCGCTTGCTGACACTGCATTTGCATAAGCCAAGTAGATCGTTTGCTAGGACTGTATGTGCACGGGTGTAAACATGTAACCAAGGCAGCTCCTGTCGGTGCAGACAGCCCATAATATGTTTTTTTTTTTCTTGTTTGAAATATTCAGCCAGTCGGAAAAACTAAAGCTGCCTTTCTCCTTCATTTTTACTCGAGATTCTTTGTTTCTGCTCTATAAGTGCCTGTCTATTCTTTTTCTCTTCCTTTGTACATCTCAGCAGTGTGTTTCTGTCTTTTCTGTTCTGCTTTATGCGTGTCGTGTTTTTTTCTCTCATGCATACTTACAGAAACATAATGTCTTTGAATTCATCATGTTTTAATGCATGCATTACAGTAATGGGTAATCCAAATAATAACCTCATATTTTCTATAGAGAAGGGTTCTATAGAGACTTTTATGCATTTCCAATGAAGCCAATTCGCATCACTATCAGTCTTTTTGTCCTAAAAACTTCTGAATATTATGTGTATGCTTCTGCGGACTGCTGCTCGACAGACTGCTGGGTCATTTCAACTGCAGGTTTTGCAAACTCTAATATAGACTAAATCAATTTAGCGCCACTGTTTATCACAGCTTACAGTACGAGGTTATCTGAATAGATTGCGTATTGTATTTTGAGTGGGCTTCGCGGAGCCGCCGGTCAGGTCGGGGACCTGACTCAGCACATGAGGGTGCAGCGCATTCAATTAAAGCCTCAAAGCAAAACACAATCCAAATTGGAGTTATGTGGTTTTCATTTGGCACCACACCGAGACAGAAAGCTTTAGCGTGCCTGGATCTCCTGCTTGACTGTATTGAGCGGGAAACATGTTTTTCTTGAGCCCCCTAAAACCTCCAGCGTGTATCAAGTACAACTTGTCATTGAACTCAAAGTCTCTCCCAGCCCTTACAAGACTCTTAAGCCATTAACAAGCCTCAGCCTCAGCCCCACTCTCTCCCCCTATGGCCCACTTAGATGGATGTAAAATTAGGCTTTAATCCGCCAGCTGAACTAAATACATGCTCCCCAGTGTCAACACCGCTCATTCCATAATATTTCATTTCTCTCGCACTCTCTTCTACATTTATGTTCCCTCTTTTGCCTCTTCTAAAGCTCAGACTTGCAATTCTTCAGCTCGATTTTCCTTCTCCCCTTTCTGGATTTCATCTGTGATTGATGTGCTAAATTTAGTCCGGGCCCCCACTGTCAACACTGCACTTTAAATGAATTTAATCTCCTCTCTCTCTCTGTCTGGCTGCCTTTGTATCCCTGTCCCTCTTTTGCCCCCTTTCTCTCTCTCTCTTTCTCTGTGGTTGATGGGCCATGGGCAGTTTGCGGATCGATAGTTTTGATAAATGGGAGGAAATCTGGCTGTGGCTCTTGAAAATCTAACCTATTATAGCTGGTTTAGGAGCTAACTGGTTAAGTGTCTGTCTGTGTGTATGTGTGTGTAGACTGGCAGTGTGATGTTGTTGCTTTGGAGAGATACAATACATATTCCCAGTGGACACCAATGCCCTGTGGTCACTGCCCAGCTGTACAGAGAGGCTATTTGGTTATTTTTTTAATTCACATTACTGCTATCACTCTTGTTTATTCACATTATGTAGCGTTGTGTTGCTGTCGCTCACTCTTGCATGCATTCTTTTCACGCCAGCAGGCAAAATCACCACATTATAAAAGATGAGAGACGGGTTCCTTGCAATTACTAAACAAATAATAATAATGATAAAAAAAAACACCAGCACCTTGCCGAGCGCTACCTTATTTGCATGCAACTCCCATTTTGTTCTTCGATCTTGTGTGTTTCAAGGTCACAAAAACAGTGACGTGTCGTAGTGGCGGCTTGTGAAAAAAGAGGCGGCAAAGTGAATGAGACGTGCAGAGGGAGACAGGCAGACGAAGTCAGACTGAGGGAAACACAGAATATTGCCTTGGCGCTGGTTACGATACACGACATTAAAATGTGGTTGGAACATGTCTGTTATAGATTTTTTTATTCTATTGTGGTGCGGTTTAAAAGTTATGTCGTTTCGGGAGGGAGTCGGCCGTATTGTTTTCCACCTCCTGCGTCACTGTGGATGCCAGATTCAAACTTCAGCTCAAACAATCAGTCAGAAAAGAGAAACTAATTCACTTTAGAGCACTTAAGTGCATTTAAACAGCCAAAACAAGCCCGTCTGGAACACGGCAGCAGAAATCACATGGCAACACGGATGACAGAGTCTGCTCTCTTTAAGATCTGAGATGGAATTACAGGGGACGATTCAAAACAAATATAATGAGCTTCTGGCCCAGTAATTTTATCACTTGGACTGAAAGTAAACAAATAAAATGACTTAATGAGTTATAGATCTGGGCTTCTGGCCAAAAAGACAAACATGTTGACCTTGTCTGGCTTAAGCTGCATGGAAATTGGGTCAGAATATTTCTTGTCATACTGAGGCAGCACCTGTTTTACGAGTATTTTCATTTTTGAAGTTAGCAGTTGTATCACTTGGCATTTTAAAAAAAAACTGCTCTTTCTGCCAATCCAGTTCTGATTGCCTTATGATAATAAATTTGTTTGACACACATCAACAACACAAGTGCAAAGTACATTTGAAACCTCGGAAAACCTTGTAACTACATTCTCAGCATTTGCATGATCAGTGTACAAAACAGTACTGAGAACGCGTCGATTTTTCCATCTAAAATAACACTGCAGTTCGCCATTGGGTTACAAAGTCTCTGAATGCAACATAAATGTAAGCGGTGACTCAGAAGGCCAAAGGGGAGCACAGCAGGACAGCTTTTAAAGGTCAGATCAATCTGTGATGTTGAACACAGTGTAGAGCATATGTATATACATTCTCTGTCCATTCAGCTGTCTATCTATCTAGATATAGATAATGTTTACAAAACTGTCGAACAGCCATGTGACTGTACTTATTGTGAAAACAGAAAATTGGAAATTATGATGTCAGAGAGGAAACACCGCCCTTGTCACCAATCGTTCCTCGATATTTTCAGTGGCCTGACAATCAGTCACATATTGTAGCTTTGGTTGGCACAGATAAACGGAGATAGACAGCACAAATGAACTGGACAACTTCTGTACAAGCTGAGCAACTACAATTTGGACATTTTTCTCGCCCACTATGCTGCCCTCTGATCCACCATTCCACATCTTCTCATAATATATATGAATGAGATGTGTGTTTCTGCATAGATTATTAAAAAAGGACTGCTAGACCAAATCTCTTTTTCTGTCGGCATTTGTTAGAACAATAAATAAATAAACAAATAATAGGAGCTATTTATTACCAGCTATTACCATACGCCAACACAAAGATGCATGGTGATGTTTTGTTTGCACACAAAAGTCAATATTTTCTTGGAGTGTTAATGTATCTCGTCTGAAAAGAAGACAGGCAGAAGTGAACAGCAGTGATGGGAAAGGCGTTCGGAGCTGCAGCCCACATCAGCTGGGTGTCACCATCTGTGGCGTGGCTTACTTCAGGTTTAGAGCCCAGAAGGTTATGAATAAAATTAAAAAAAAAAGTAGGATGAAGTGAAACTACATTTCAGGATTTTTTTTCTCCAAGATCTTAAAACTCTGCCACAGCTCTTTGCACATTACTGATCCTGCTGGGACGTCATCTGTATACAGCAGAGTGTGTTATTTGCTCATATTCAAATAATGTATGTGTACTCAAGCTAAACTTTCCATTGTTTGTATCTGCATATCAAATATTTGAAAATATTTGTTCTGTTTTACTACAGTCAACACAACACTGGATTTTTTGTGAACAAAACGCCCCACGTGGCTCCAGTCGCTCACTAATAGTTACCAAAAAAGAAAAAAAAAAAAAAAGATCTCATCAGGCTCAACACATTTAAGTTATAAATGTTTGGCCTGTTAAACACCAAGTCTCACAAATTCATTCATAACTCCCCCTCTCTGTTTATCTGTGGTGCGAGTTGAAGTGAACAGCAGATGAGTCGCTTACAGAGATGACGAGAGATAAGAGTGGAGGTGCAGCTCATGATTCAGTGCCGGCTGAATGGCAGCAGATAAACCGGACCGCCTGCTGAAATCCTCCGCAGGTGTGTGCAGGCTGCAGGTAGTTTATTGTAGTATATTTCCAGAAATGTATTCAGCGCTTATGGAAATCACCACACGCAGCACATTAACGGCGGCAAAGACACTCTCACATTGCAGATAGAGGACTGTAAATAACTAACAACAGCGCCCGCTAAGGGACCCCGCATTACAGATGGATTGAACAAAGTGCTCGGCGCACGGAAACAACATCAACAATCAGGCGCAACCTTCGCACTCCTACCCAGACCCAGCTGCTGTGCTGTTTCACTTATCCATACATTATACATATTCCAAGCTACGTTCAGCTTATTGATTTCAAAATGTGACTTGTGTTTCTCCCCCTCCCAGGGTGAATGCCCCTGGGCTCTCTTGCTGTATGATCTGTAACTGCCTCTGGGCTGATCCACATAATGCTCTGAAACCCGGACAACATCCCTGCCAGTGACTGTAAATTTGCCTATAATCAAGACTGATTGAAATGTCTGCCCGTACTGGAGCTCTCTTCAAAGCCAATATCGGAGAGCCATTTCCCTGCTAATGCTAATGTGGCCTATGAATCCCCCTGTATTGATACCAACGCTGCTCTTTGAACTATAGGACTGTGTGTGTATGTGTTTGTGTGTGTGTGTGTGTGTGTGTGTAGGGCTTGGTGGGGACGGCTGAAGGAGGGATTAGGTTTTTGACTGTGTTTGTGCGGGTCTAAATCCCTAACAGAGCTAGCTGACCTCGGGGCGGATGGAGAGAAATGAGTTCGTCCTCAAGATAAACACACACACACACACTTTCTCCAACACACACATCGAAATACAAACACAGACACTTCTTCTGAGTCTCTCTCTCTTTCACATGCACACAAACACACACAGTTTGGTTGAGTAATGGCCCAGTGAGTGGTGTGCCTATGGGGAAAGCTGTCAGTTTAATTGAATCCAGTATTCTCCATTCTCCCTGCCTGCTAATTGATTCTGTCAGGCTCCTCTGCTTGACAAAGAGACTGACATTTCCCCCTGCATGGTTATGACTGTCACAGTGTGAGCGACTGCGTGTGTGTGCGTTTGTCCTTGCACATTATTTACTTAGAGCTACAGGAACCTGTGTGTGTGTGTGTGTATGTGTGTGTATTAGTGTGTACATTACTAATTCAGAAGGACAGGACAGTCAAGTTGGCCAAGTGTGTGTTCCCTTCGGCCTACGCTTTGTACTCATCCTGAGATGCAGATACAGTATATTAAGAACGCGAAGATCACAACGTGTATTTTCTTCATTTGTTAGTTTTTCTGCAGGTTCATGTCTTTTTTGAGGAGTCGATTAATCACTCATTTTGCAAAGATGTATGAACATGGGGTGTCGATATGATGATAAATTGAAAATGAAATGACCAAAACAAATCATCACACCCTCAACAAATGAACACACCACAAAAGATGTCATAAAATCTCATAAAACACACAAATAGGCTCGTCCAAAGCACCGCCCTCAACTTAGTTATTGTGGCGATGTCAGAAAACTTTAGAGCAACAGTGCAGAAAAGCCCCTTTAGCCCCACTAGTCGACATGATCAGAACACCCAGTGTCACATTTACACATGTACACACGTATACAGTGTGATTATAGGCAGCCGGCTGTTAAGAAACGGTGACAGAAATTGTTAAAGTTCATGGTTAGCTGTGATTGGAGCATTCAGAGAAAGGGGCCGTGCTTAGGATCCCTCCCTTAGATCCCTCATTTGCATTCAAGAAGTAATGTTACTTTTACTTAAATTTAGGCCAGAGAAATAGTTAATTTTTTTAACTTGTATCCACCTTAATGATGTAGTAAAAACATTTCATGCAGCTTAATGGTTTGCTCCGTAATTTCCACCACAAATTAAAAAGAAATGGACAGAGGAAAGTATTTTGACACACTTGCCTTCAGTGAAAAAAATTGTTTTTCTCTCTTTGTCTAAGTTTGTCTGGCTGTCTATCATTATGGCCAGGGGAGCATTTTACCAAAGTGTCAAGAGCACCTACATCATTTTTGTTTCATTACACGTCAGCAGTTGATGTATTGCATTCACTTCAGTCCAGACACTCCAGGCCCTCTTTGCTGCCCTTTCAAACGATATGAGATTGGCAGCGGAGAAAACACACATACCTGCCTACAAGTGCACACACAGATACAGAGAACATAATGTTTCAACCTATATGCAACCTGGAAATGTCTGTTTGACAGTTAGTGCAAAAGGAGGGCGATACATGGTGGTATGAAACGTAAGTCTTTCTTCATCTCTGTCGCAGAGAAAAACAGAAATGAATCAATCCTGTTTCATTCAAGAGTTTTCAGAAATGTAAGACAGCGACTCCAAAAGGATCAACTACTTCAACCAAGGACCAAAATTACTTCTCACTAGTGCCAAGCCAAACCATCCTTGCATCTCAAAGACAGAGCAAAGGGAGAATTCACATCACCTGTGAACTGGGAATGCACTGAAACTTTTCTCCTTCTTAACCAAATCTCAGGATTTTCTGTTAGTTCGGGTGCTGCTCCAAGACGAGGTCAGAGATTGCCATGGCATTAGGAAGCTGGCAACTCGCCGTGACTAGATGATTAAAAACTGATGGCAGAAACTGTGAACTTTTATAATAACGCTGACAAAGAAACTGTACGCCACATGGCTCTGCCCCATCATGGATGCTACTCGCTCTGCTTAATAAGGTCAGAATCAGCACCTCTACTGTTTGGGCTGTTTGACCTTTGCTATTTAAGGAGGTGTTTTTACTGCGATTCTCGTTTGAATGGAGCCAATTCAGGACAGCTCACACCGGGTAGGCACCGTTCACTGATGTATGGTATGGTGAAACACAAGTTCTATAAAATATTCAACATATTTACTATATGGTTGGTGCTAGAGAAATGCAAACATACAGGAAATAACAAGACAAGGGTCAGCGAGCATCGTGCATTGCCACTTGAAGGCCACTAAGCAAAGCTACCGTACAGGTTATAGCGTAGCATAAAAATAACCAACCAGGTTGCTCGGCTAGCAACCGTTTACGTTCAGGTGGTTGCCAGTCAGCTTCACTGCTCTGTTCAGACAGAGCCACATGCCGCCGTCTGCCTTGCGCCTTCCCTGCGTAGTCACTTTGCTCTTCCCCCAGGCTGACTATCTTTACTTTGTTTGACTGCGAATCTGCCCACCTGTCTCTACATCTCCGTCCTGGCCTCCAACCCCCCCACACACACACCCGCCTCCATCTGCCCATGTGTCGAGCACGAATCCAGCTACCCCGGCAGAGTACATACACACAACATACAGTAGACACAACTAATCTCACAATAATCCCTGCCCAGATTATCTCTTCCTGCTTGCCAGGGTGATGGGATGGGAGGCAGCGCGGAGGGAAGAGAGGAAGGCAGAGGGATTACAGTTATGGGGTCAATAACTTCTCCGGTTCATACAGGACCGTCTTATGAAATGGCGGCAGGTTAAGAGAGTTTTACGGGTATTTAACTACGATAAAGACGTCCTCAGACTGGCTCATTGTGCAGCGTCGGTCTGCCTTTTTTTTTTTTTTTTTTGAAAGAGCTTCTTATTAGAGGAAGCATTATCATGGCTACGGTGCATTCACCGAGTCATTGTATTTAACAGCAGTGTGAATGAACAGAGTTCATCTATATCTGTTGCCTCTACAACTATTTTTAGACAATAACTGCTGCTGAAAAGTGGTGTAATAAATATTACATCAACAGGCTGCCTGGAGAACAGATTAAAGCCGAGTTCCCGCTGTCACGCAGAGGTGGTTAGTGTTGCTAAACTTGTGGCTTAGTGTTTTGAGAATATGGCTGAGATTTTGGCTTTGGAAGCATCAAAATCTTTAATGGTATGTGAAACAAATCACTAATGCAGATTTCTGTCAGATGCATATTTATCAGGACGTATCTAGTACCAAAGGTGACTTGTTTGAAGCGTAATAGAAACAGTGACTGAATACACAAGTTTGTAGAAAACACAATAAACTAAGCAATGCAAGTGTAAATCAGTGTAAGCGTAAATCAATTCCAAATTAATGACATGTACTTTCCCTGTGTCAGGAGTTCTTCTCGGGGCTTTGGCCTCATTTATTTTACGTTCAATATGCAAACCATGGAGAAGGAATTAAAACACGCTTGGATCTTTCCAGATTTGTGATTGGCTGAGCTAGTTTTTCTACCAATGTCCAATCAATCTCAATTTACATATTAAGAGTACCACGCTGCTCTCCCTGCACAAATCACTCCGACGTCAAAATAGAAAGAAAAATGAGGGACAAAAAAGATATTGCATTACATTTATCTTTAACTTTCAAGCACTCAACTACATTAATCAGCTGGTGATGCTTCCACTGTGACATTGAGAGCCCCCCCCCCCCCACAGCTTTTTTTGTAATAAGACAAATTTGTGTCATTAACTTTTTACACTTCTCTGTCAAGTATCTTACACTTCTATTCCTCTTTTAATTTTGTTGGTATTATTTATTCATAATTTATCTTCTAATGTACTTCAGCTGTTCATTAATTATTTAATTCATTTCATTTAGCTTATTTCAACATAAATCCACTTTGGTCCTCCACAGTACAACATTTTGGACTGGTACTGGGTTATAAAGTGGTGTAATCAGGTAAAAATAAAATTAAATTAAGTCAAGTAAATATGAATATGTATAAAACACACACTACCCCCTCAGTTGCCCTGCTGTGCTGTTTTCAGGGACCTGGATTAGAACAGGGTCATGGTGAGTTATGGTGTGATGTTACAACACAGGCCATTATTAAGGTACAGTATTCATGTGAAAGATGATGCTGATGTCATGTGTTTATCCAATAAAGGACACCCATTGTCCTGAAATGTGGGGGTAAGGTCACAGTATTAAGTCAAAGATCAGCAGAGCAGCAGCAGTAGAGGGGATTACTCTCAGACTCATCACATGGGACATTATCTTCCATCTCAAACAGAACATATTCCAGTGTCTCCACTGTGCTGTACAGATTTTTTTTTTGTCACTGTCATAACATGAATGAAGTCCTGGTTGAAATGAGGTTTTCTTTCTGGGAGCAGCGTGGATAAAGAGACCACCACAGCGCCCTGGTGTTTACACTGATTCCCGCTGAGGTGTCCTTTATCAAGCCACTTCCTGCCAGGCCTATAGCTGACCATAAACTCTGATCTCTGTATGGTGGGGAGACATGCGGAGAGGAAGTTTACCAACAGTGATCAATAAAATGTCGCCCTATTATCAGCCAGAGGGGAGCAATGGCTTAGTTTGAAAGAGCAGAGCAGCCTCGATGGTACAAATAAGATCATAACCTGTGAGTGAAACTGTAATGGCTTTATGTATATGAGTGACTGTAGAGGTCAGAATGTGACACACAGATTAAAGAAATGCAGTCTACAACATACAGTAGGATCAAATCTGAATAAGCTGAAAGCAGAGGGGGATAGAAAAAAGAATTAAACCAATCTCAAAGCATGTAGATTTTTATCAGACGTGAGCAAAGTATCCCACAAGCGCTTTTTTTCCTAGTAAATTAGAGCAGATTGGTGTTTCACTACATTCAACGCTGACATGTATTTATCTCTACGTAATGTGTCTTAATATTGTTCCAAAGATCATTCCAGCGCATTAACTCAGTAAATTACTTTTGTATTTTCTCATAAGGGACATTGTCTCCTCTTAATCACGGGGTTAAGCCATAGGTAAATCCTGTATGTCTGTATTATTACGACCGCGTGCTTCTATATTTATCTCCATGTCTGTCAACAAAGGGCTGCAGTTAGTGGACTCCAATATATGAAGTGTTTAAGCTGGATGTTAAATCTTGGCTTGCTGTTATAGACAATACTAACAGTGGGGATTAATGCTGACTTTATCTCATACTGGTTATCCTCTGACCTCTGACACAGTGAGAGTGAAGGTCGTGAGTCTCTTCATAGTGAATCATATGCTGACCAGAGAGTTATATTGATTTATTTTATCTTTTAAGGGCACTGTGTTAATAGCGAAGATTAGCTTTGTTCAAGCACAAAACACAGTGGCGGTGCCCGTGTGTGACGCAGTCGTATATTAGAGCACGTCGCGGGCAGCTTTTGGAGATTTAATGAAACTTCAGGTGGAGAGCGCCATTAAATCAACTGACCTACTTATAGCGACGCTCACAAGTGCCACTCGTGGCCCATCCCTGCGCCCGTGCGCTTGCTGGGCGTAGGAAATGTACGACAGCCAGCTCCGACCTGCCACAGGAAAGATGTTCGGGTCCACCCTTAGGAAACTATTTACCTCCCTCGCTCACTTTGCATTCTGCATCTCACTACAATAACCTGCCCCTTGAGCTCTTTTCCATACAGAGCAGACATATGTCATGTTCAGTAAGGATGTTATTTCCTTACTGCATGCATACCATGTTCAAGACATACTGTACCTGCATGTTCACCTACCTAGGGAATATCTGCTGCAGCTGTATGTCTGCTCTTATGCGTCATTATAAGAAAGAAATAACTCTAATATGCTTAAACCATCCCCAAGCACTCTTTGCACAGTCTTCGTATATGATTCTGGTATTTTAACATGCAAAACAGAGGCCACTGTGACCTTTCAGGTGAAAATACTACAGACAGAAGGGGCATTTTTATTCACATTAATGTAACTGAGCTATTGTAGAATGATTATTTTGTTAACAGATAAAAAGGATGCATTGACCGATAGGAAGGTTTCTTAAGGTTGAATGCACATATTGTTAAAAAAGAAAAAGAAAAAGAAAAAGAAATCCCTCAAACGTTCATGCTGAGTGAACAAAGAACTCGACTTATTGCTGTGACACTGTTGTTAAATTTTTATGGGAGCCATCTTAGTTGTGGCGGGAGAGCTACCTGGGAGCATCAGCCACAGTGTATTAATTATTCAACCACTGAACAACACAGGGAAAAAGAAAACGGAAAAATCAGCTCACCTTGGCAATACTTTTTGGACTAAGCACGCTCACTGGTCATGTTAAATGTCAGTGTCATGTCTGGTACTTTTTACTACTATAGACATATTTAATGCACGACTACAAAAGGATTTTTTTCCCTCTTCGGTTTCATTCAAATTCAGCAAAGGGCATCATCTATTGCAGGATTAGCACCGGACATAGATCAGTCAGAATATGACATTTACTATGATCGCTATGGGGTCAGATTTGAGTTCAATTGGGAAATATGGGCCTTGCTAATCAGGCCAAGAATCCAGCAAGCAGTAGATCATTTTCACCTTTATTTTCATTCTTCATGTCATGTTTGAGGTGCCAACAGGAGAAATAGCAGTGTATATGTATGGATTTTTTTTTTTTTCCTAAGCAGCCGCTCCTTTTGGGGGATCCCGGTGAGCTCTCGTGCCAGCTGGAGGCCCCTCCGGCATGCCTCTCCAGCAACGTCCCGGGCCTGCCCTGGGCTGTCCTCTCGGTCAGCCGCGTTCAGTATATATTCAAAAGGACACGCGTGAGGGGTCGGCATCCCTACGAGGAGCCAAACAACCTCAGCTGGCTCCTCTGAATGCACAGGAGCAGGAACTCTGTGGCCCTCTACGCTGCCTGGCTCCCCCGCTGCATCTCCGACACCGAGTCCAGTCAGCCGGTCGTTTCGGCTGCCAGAATCCTTAATCGTATTCCTTTGGTCACTACCCACAGCTCTTGACCAAGTTTTATGCATTGCGACTGAACTCTCTGTCTCCGCGGTCCAGTGCAGCGCCTGAATTTACGGGGCCGCCTCATCTACCTGGCAGATAGTCCAATGACTCTTTTTTCGAACGGGACCTGGAGCTTGACTCTGATATGGTCAAAAATTCAGCAGCGAAAAGCTCTGCTGCACACATGAAATCACAGGCTGTTAAGCAGAAAAAAAAGGGGGAGGACAGCACTTGTGAACAGAAATGCCATCATAATGTCACAGAACTGGAAACTCTCACACTTCAGCTCGGCTTTGATTTCCTTTCCACGTCCTGTGCACCCTGTTAAAAAACCACCAAATGTCTCACCACAAAGTCTGCAGTGCCGCACACTCGCGACACATCTTGAAAGCCTCCAGCACGGCATAATCGCTCTTCAACTCCTTTGGCAGCAAGCAAGATAAAATTTCATCCCATTATAGCCTCAAAAAGAAAAAAAAAGATAATGTAAAGTGGTATTCTGCGTGTCGGTAGTAATCATAAAAGAAAAGTGACCACACTGTTCACATAAATCCCAACTCGAATGGGTTTAAAAAATCAAGAGGGCAACAAATTAACATAATTATGCCCCATTTATTTTGTAACCATCTTTAAACGGTATGCCATCAGGGATGTAATCTTTTCTGTCGCCTCTCATGTTACTACTGTGTATGATAAAATGTCCCTTTGGCTTGTGTATAGTGGACAAAGCAACTAAGCCTCTTAAACAGAATCAGTGAACATAAGAGTTTGATCAAGAGTAATACTGGGGATTAGCCTGCCGCATTTCTCTTTAAAGAGCACATCTACATCTGCATCAGCTTCCCTGATATGATGGGGCTGTCATAAAACTCTTATTCAAAGAGAGAGATAAGCTCTCCTTCCAACATGGAAAGCACCTGAGCAAAAATAAATAAATGAATAAATAAAATATGAGGATAAAAATGTAACGTATCCACATTTATAGAGGTGGAAACATGCAGGATATTCTGTTGTAAATGTGGTATCGAACATGACAAATTAGGAGATCATTGGGCTGTGAGACAAGTAGTCTGGTATTTATTTCTGGCATTTATGTGGGGGAAAAGTTGTTTTGCACACTTAGCAACTGCCACCTCAGCAAACTAGAGGTGCTAGAGTCCCCTATAATTACAATACACTACACACAATTATGTGCGCAGTGTTTAAGGTGCGCGTGATGAGTGTTAAATCCATAAACCACACTACAATTAAACAATGACTAATGCAACATTATCCTCAACCAGCATGGCTGTATAATTAATGGGAGGACACAACGTGGAATCTGTCGCAGAAGAAGGCTTAATGGCAAAATAATAGTTTTCTGAATTCAATTGTTATGACTTTCCTCCAGAGAGGGTCGCTGGAGTTACTAACTGAGTTGCAAAGATGCCGCTAAATCAATCCATACCCTTCCTCCACATCACCAACAATTCACGCTATTGATGGGAAATTGGGCAGGCTGGTCAGGGGATTCCCGAGGGTGAAAAGAGGCGACAGAAGATTTTGAGGACAAGATGAAAACTGGGAGTGAGGAAAGGATCAAACCCAGAGAGAGCAGTTTCACTTCTTCCCCCATTATTCTGCCACTGCCGATCCCTCACCGTCCTTGTTAGTGAGTGTGAGTGGCAATTATAGCGCTGAAGTCAGCAGAGGGCTCTGATTGGCTCCCCGCAGCAGCTCTTTAGAAATGTGATCGTCCATCTGGTTTACACTCGTCTTTCAAAGGGGGAAATCAGCAAATCACAGAGATGTCAGGATTTTTGGGGAAGCCTGTGAGTGAAGTGTGCCCTCTGTTGTTTGTCATCATCTGTACATTCAGATTTGATCTTACTCTAGTTTCCTTTATCTGTCCCATGAACAGACTAATGTCTGCACACAAAAATCCTCAGGCCAGTATTTGTTCATTTCTATTGATGTATATATGAAAGCGTCATAACTTAGTCATTAATGTATTTGAACTATCAGCAAGCTTCTGCAAAACGTGCATAAAATACAAGTTCAGTGAATTGAATTACTGAATTACTTTCTCAGCTTCCAATATTAATTTAGAAGCTGTAACACATTCTATAATGGGGAATCTACACTGGACACAAAGTCACTTGCAAAAGATGGATTCTGTTAATAATGCTGGGTTATTTTCCATCAACTCAGACTTGATCAATAATACGCCTCTTCTAAAAACATAAAGAAAATACTAAATTTATTTAAATAGGGAGCATGGAGTACAAAACAAATAGGCTGGCCTCTTCCACTGTAAAGATCTATAATTTGAATTTAGTTTTCATCATTCTCTGCTCTTCATAATTGATCCAGCTCTATATATTGGCTCGCTCTTTATAGGCTGTGTCCAGGGGACAGCTGGAGTTCACACCCATCAATGCAGCCTCTTCAATTATGGCTGCAATGTAATCAAATCTAGCTCTTTTGTGTGGATCCTGCACTGCCCCCCTGCAAAGCATCACATGTTGTATATATGCTGTAATCCCACGACTGTCATTTATTATATTTTGTTTTTAGGTCCTAATAACCGTATACATGGTACGAAAAAAGACGTGGATACTGCGTGCACTGCTTAATGAAAGCAGAATGGCAATGTTGGTGGGATTATATCAGTTTACATGCGATGCTACAGTAATCGGTCACGTTTGTGTTTGAATCATCGCTTTAGTTTTGTGCTTAATAACACAGTCACATTAGCTCGCATTGCTGCTCTCTGCTCGTATTCCAACACTGCTCAAAGGGTCAAGTCGAGAAAAAAAAAAAAACAACCACAGCAACTAAAGAAAAAAGAACAAAAGAGAGAAAAACTTCCACCCTTTAGGCCAACTCTCTCTCTCTGTGTCCATGTCCTTGTAAAAGTTGTGCTACCTCAATAGCAATCCACCGCGGAACATTCATATAAGAGATTGATGGCCTTGTAAAAACATGAAGTATTAACTTGTTTTGTCCGTGTGCTACGGAGGACAGAGGGAGGCAAAGCCGAAGCAGTGGGAGGTAAAGAAGAACAGTTATAAGGTGCGAACTGGAAGGGAGTGTGTGTGTGCGTAAGGAGGAGGAGGCAAACACTTAAACGGTGAGGCTGAAAACAGATGAAGAACAAGGACGATACTGCTGCTGCTGCATGACTCTGCTGTCTCCCTCCTGTAATGAATTCACGCAGGTAATCAGGTAACTGTGTACAGTATGTACTGCGCACCCACAACTGAAAGACTGCACACCCCGCCTTACCTCCTTGCAAGCTCTCTCATTTTTAATGATATATCCACACAGAGTATCACAGAAAGAAGACACGTCAACATATGCGACACATCACGGCTGTATTTCTGTTTTATTTTTACAAATACCTCCGAAAGAAAGATCAGCACACATCTGACAGAAATATCAGCACATATCTGACCCTCCGAGTGGCCAAAGGGCTGTCGGATGTCTTTAAGAATTCTTTCTCACTAAAGTCACTATTTTTTTTCCTTCTGTCAAAGACACTGAGGGTGAAATATGATGAACTGCTTGAAACGCATGACAACAGTCTTTTGGATTCACACCTCCTTTTTTCCAAAATACGGGAAACACATTCAAGGCACGACATTTATACATGTGGTGGCATTTATGACGAAAAGTTTATACCCAGATCACGTTAATGCATGATGATTTATATTTATTTAGATAAGTGAAGCAATGAAAGTGCATGTTTCCTTTTCAAAGGACAAAATCCTTTGTAGCATTCTTCCCTCTTGAAGAAGGAGCTAAAATTTGTGTTACTGCCACGGTGATACTAAATAAATAGATAAAAGGAAGTGGACTCACACACTTACTGTTTTAAGATAAATCATATTAAAAATCTAAAAACCGAGTTGCCAACCTAATAACGTTGCTTAACGACCCCTGGCTGATCACCTAGTTACAGTATGATTTGGTGTATTAAGTATAAATTGGCCATCTGTAAGGGGAATACTTGAGTAGGAGCAGTGTAAAACAGAAAGACTGCAGTGCGATACCTGCTGCAAAACCCGCGCATGACGAAGAAAGCAAGATAACGTGAGCAGATCTCCTCCGCCAATGAAAAACAAAGGTTTTGGATTGTCTGTCTCTACGCACTTCTTGCATCATACATTCATTCATTACTGGAACTAATCAAGTCCAATTCATGTCAGACCGCCGTCGGAGTGAATTACTTTGCTAGGTACTTCACATGATTGCTGGTCTAGATAGAAATAATAAGTCATACATTGTGTAAGTCAGTATTAAAGGCACTCAAAGTATTTTCACCTACCCACTCACCAAATTATGGAAACCTTCATTTACGTTTTTTGTTCTAAAGAGAGAAATTTCCATAATTAAAAGATTCAAAAGGTAATGTAATGCAAGTTGTGAGAGTTACTGTAAACAAAAAAAGTAATCACAATGTATAATATGTGTAATATATGTCTGACAAAGCAGCGTGGTGACTGCTGTTATTCAAGTTGTTATGCCTGTCAGCGTGGTTGCTGAGTTAGTATTTATTTATGTCTGTGGCTCCTGGATTTCTGTCGCTGTTAATAGTCGAACTGTTTGATTCACATCTGTTGTAAAAGTGACAAACGATTTAAGTGCAAATTTCTCTCAACTCTGAAATCTGATCTGTCTGAACATGCGTGTGTGAGAGAGAAAATGAATAGAAATTACACAGACAGGGAGGCAGAGAAACTGGAGATGATGGGAGAAATTAAGCAGGAGAGAGTGGCTCACAGAAAGGAAAAAGGGAGAAAATGAAGAGGGAGGATAGAGGGAGGAAAATTACATGCAGGGTGTAGGGAAAGAGAGAGAGGGAGAGAGAGAGAGAGAGAGGCTATGATAATAAAAAAATAAAGAGAGAGGCTGTGTCAAACCACTGGTGGAGTGAGAATCTAACAGTGGAACCTTAAAAATACTGACTCAGTTCCCCGGGGGGTGATGAAGGGGGACAGCTCACCTCCTAAGAGGAGGTGACAGGACAAGGCCCTCGGCTCTCGAGGTCCCAAAGGGGAAGTCCACACAGAATGATTAATTATGTGGCACTTATTTTCATAATTAAAGCTTGTAACATCACATTCTGTCCCGTGGGTCCTGTGAATACCTAATGGCCACTGTGTTCTGCAAAAAAAATTACAAGCTCTTAAAACGCATTTATTAAAAGAGTCGCTTTTTCAATAGTTAATCATTTAAATAAATTAAAAAAAAACTTATGGCAGGTGCTCACACTATAGGTTTGAGATGTCACATGACTTAAAGTTCAGTGTCGATCCACACATCAGTCCATCAATCCATCCATCCGTTTCAATCCGCTGACACGTTTTGTGTCATTTTTTGCAGTGTGTCTAGCAGGACGGACGGGATGTGTGCACTGCAGAGACTTCACTGTCGACCCTTTGCCCTCCTCTGTTCTGTACTGCCTGCACTGGAGGAATAATTGGCACATTAAATTATTCAAAAACAGCCAGGGCACATTATCATAAATATTCACTTGACGTTCTGCTTAGATCAACAGTCAGAAACCAGGGCTCTGGATGTGACTTCATGACATCTCCTACATCTGTGTGTGTGTGTGTGCACGGATATGTGTGCATGCATTTTGAGTGCCCGGTGGCTGATTGATGGACAGTATTTACAAACAAAACGTCCTCCCGTCAGTCAACATAACTGACTACAGACAGCATGAAAATGTCAGGCTCACGCGCGGACACAGATGTGCATGTGAGCGCACACATCCGCGGTGGGCATGGAAATGTCAGCCACACTCGGACTGGGCACACTCACGCACACTCACTCACTCACTCACTCACTCACACACTCACACACACACACACACACACACACACACACACACACACACACACACACACACACACACACAC
>JBAJHX010000049.1:14172332-14199940 GCA_037176925.1 Amniataba percoides
ACACACACACACACACACACACACACACACACACACACACACACACACACACACACACACACAGACACAGACACACAGCAGCCCCTCGTCAAGACTGCTGTTGTAACAAGTGCCTCTAACAAACCTGTCACAGCTCTCACCCAAGACAAGACAATAATGACATGCTAACAAAGTGGAGGCACTGATAACAGGCCCGTTAGCATCTATTAATGCCTCCTGACCACAGACACTGAGGCCTCCGTCAGCCTCAGACTGACTACACCTCTTCTGTTCAGACACACGAGGCAGCTCCTGTGTCAGTCTCTGTTGAATACCAAATGCACAGCGCGTGTGTGTGGGTGTGTGTATGTGTGCACACACTATAGTACTGTATTGTATTCCCATAATTTAGTCAAGGTTGTGAAGGCTAGCTAAACTGCATTTTCTTTGCTCACATATATCTGCCAAATAACATCGAACAGATTTCCAACAAAAGACTCTGTTTTTCAGGTAATTTGTTATCTGCCTGCCTAAGGTTGTTTTTGTGAATGCAGGACACACTATTGAATAATCTAAAAGATAAAATAAAGGTTTCTAAGTGAGCGTTTTTAATGCATGCTAATGTTATTACAGGCTTTCCTGCATCTTTAACAGCAAATCCAACCTTTGGACAGTGGTTGGAGCTAAGGTGGCAGACGGAAGAAGCATCCGCCACGACTGGGTGTGATATCTGGATGTGAATCTGGCAAATGACAGCTGTGAAGCTAAACCTTTTTAAGTGTTTTCTCAACTGAATAGTCTTTTGTATATTCAGATTCAGATTCAGATAACCTTTATTAGTCCTACAGTGGGCAAATTCACACCTATATATTATCTCTGTATGATGGATTGGTGGTGCGGTGGTTGGCACATCAGCGTGTTTTCTCCGTACCTGCATGCATTTTCTCCCAGAGTCCAAAGTCGTGCAGGTTAGGTAAACACGCGATCTCCTGTGGCTGTGAATGTGAGCGTGAGTCACTCTCTGTGTGTAAACCCTGTGATTGACCTGTCCAGGACTGGAGTCAATATGTGATATGGAAGGTATTAGTCCTGTACAAACATTGTGCAGCCTCCTCTCTGATTACAGAAAAAAAAAAAAAAAACTTGGCTGCCTGCTTACTTTGGAAAATATAATAAAATACAATAACAGAAAATGCATACGACCAGTCTATGAATGCATTCATAGGCACTGGTGAGTTCCTCACTGTTAAATAGTCTTACTGCACGTGGATAAAAACACTACCTGAGTCAAGTCGTGCCTGCTTATATGATCTGTACACAAGCCATGACCCGTGTTGGTTGAGTCCTTAGATCATGCACTGTTACTTCCTGCATGGGCTGGAAAAGATCTCTTATGGCACCTGTCTGCCCAAAATCCTGGACATCTCCTAACAACCACCTGCAGTACGACCCTGTTCAGCCACATCCAATCCTCGTGAGATGTGTTACCAAACTATGTTACTATGTCTTTGGTAGGAATACTTTTTATAATGTATGAGTAAAAAGGCCAAAAGGAAATGACCTAACATCTACCTATATATCTATGATTTCCACTTCTCTTGAATCCTGCTTTGGATAAAAGGTGGTTGTCTGATCTGAAGCTGTAGAGGAACGTATGTAATTTCTGTTCTACACTGTATGAGGTTTCTCATTACAGTTACATGGTGAATTGCACAGTTTTGTGTTTTTGCAGTACACACACAAGGAGTAACCTGGGGAAATGACAGTCAGACTGTAATTACCACTCTTCGATTGCAGTGGTGTTGAAAGCATTTAGAGATGAAAAGCCAAGAAAGGAGAGCCAATGGAAGTGGGGGGGAGACATGTCAATATAAACTGTCTGTTAAAATGTGGAGGTACATGAGAAAATTGGACTAATGGTTTCAAAACACATCAACAGGAAAATAAAGGCTCCAAACTGTTTTCTCTGAACGAGATCACACCTGAAAAAAATATTCAGAGATGGCTACAATAGCATAGCTCCTCAGTATTCAGGGCGATACACGTGCTGTGACAGATTGCTCCCTGTCACAGCACAGGGGGAGGATGTCTTGCTCCCCAGTTCCGAGTGGCCACTGTGAAATCTCATTGGGCTCTCAGTGGAGGTTAAAAATAGTCTGCTGAGATTGGGGTGTAATTTGTATTAACAGGCATTACTACCCCCAGAGGCAGGACAGTAAACTGTGCAGAGAGAAAAGACAACTTGGTAAATGGCAGCGAGCGGTAAAATATAATAGTCATCTTTGTTGAAAGTTGAAATGAAAGAAGGGATAGAGCTGAAGAACAATGCAAACACAGGACCAGAATAAAGTTAAAACGTGGAAACACACTGGAAAATGGGCTGAACTGTTGTGAGCTCGTCTTACCTTCTTGTCTATAAGGTAATCTACGACAGCATTTTTTTACATGTCCAGTCTAAATGTGCAAGTGATGGGATAAATAAATGGATGAATAAAGAGTTTATGTAAACACCAGAATATTAAAGATTTTGACCACTCTGCTTTTAATGAAATGATTTCAAACCACTGTTATGATGTTTGTAGTGGATGTATTGAATTATGGGATAGCTCATCGTGTTTATTTGACGGTAGAAAAAGGTTTACTGTACTGTTACTTTACTGATGCATCATGCAACATGTTATAATATTCTATAACCATTGTTTGATCATTGATTATTGGCTGCAACTGTAAAGAGAAAAACCTGGTCATAACAAAGAAAAAAAAGAATGTGTTTAAGCATCCCGATCAACATAATCTGATTGGATTTATTTTGAAAGGTCAGCAACAAATGGGGTTAAAGGTTAAACGATTTGCACTTTTATTGCAGCAGCAAGGTGTAAAATCTGATCAGTCTGTAATGTACAAAGAAGTGGTGCTGCAAGGTTCGGTGTCGTTGCTCTCTACTCGGGAAAACAATGGCTCCCACAAATGCCAAGCTTTTTCTTGTGATGGTGTGTAAAGAGCCTTAGCCATGTTAAAGAAATAAATAAATTGGGGGGAGAAAAGGATTAATTTCAGGACTTGTCAGCTTATGCAATCATTTAAACACATTAATCAGGCTATTGTCATGCTTCCAGTATTTTTGTGCATGTGTACACACAGCCAGATCACATGGCGAGCGCTAATCTGTTCAATTCAAACTGTGAGATAGTTTATCTGTTTGTGTATTTGAGTCTTTTAGCTGTGTGCGAAGGCGCGTCGTCCGTGTGTGCCAGTGGGTGTGAGGATGAACCGAGGAGTGACAAAAACACGACTGACAGTTGATCTGTTTGTGTGGTGCGCGCGCGTGTGTGTGTGAGAGAGAGAGCAAACCATTAGTTTTGCTCAGTCGCTCTGTGTGTCTTTGAATCGAGATTGTGGAGGGAAAGGAATCCATTAAGCTGTTTAACTCTCTCTGAGCGTGCGTGTGTGTCCGTGGTTGAACCCATTAACTGAATAAATCATCCACTATGATTGCGGTGTCAAATGGGCTTGCTGAACTATTTCTGCTTTGCCCAGCAGACCTTGTCCTTTTTTTTTTTTTTTTTTTTTTTGACACACTTGCTCGAGACACAAAAACTTCCAGCCATAACTAATTATTGATCAGTTGGAAATGTGGCATCAGTCCTCACACATCTGTATAACTGCGGATGTGCAAAACACAAACAGATGCTGGCCAATGAGCAAACACACTGCCATATGCTGATTTCATTCGATATAATTGAAGTTGCTGAGATCCTTTTTTTTGTACATCTGGCAGCAGCGTAGGGGGGGAAATAAGAAATCCGCCCCTCACGTTGAAGGCCCATGTTCAGCCCCCCTCTCTGTCGGCAAGTGTCCTTGAGGAAGACCTTAAATTCGTGAAGGGTTGTTTTGTAAGTCACACCTTTTTAAAAAAAAGTCATTCTGGCATAAATAAGAGAGAAAACAAACATCCATAGAAAATGATGAAAAACGATATACAACATAGAAGCTGGCATTAAAGGATTAAATTCAAAACATACAGAGAATATTCTACTCAACAAATCCTTCTCATGCTAATCGAGCGAGTCAGGTGGCGGTGATAGTGATATTTTATTATTTCATAATATCCCCCCTGTAGAATTTCCTCCACCTCGTCCCACCTCACTTCTCAGTTCATGTGCGAGCTGCCTTTTAGCAAAGCCTCGGGGCAGTGGAAGTTTCCCGGTTTGATTCCGATTAAGAACGGGGCACGCGTTATAGGCGGCAGGACGTTTCGAGCTGATCTGACAAACGCGAGAGACTCCGCTCGAGGAGGCGACGCTGAAGGTTGGCGAAGATTATCCAGGTAGCGTGAAGGGGTTCGCTGATCTCGCCCAATTTGGCTGGATTAGATTGATCTGAGCTCCTTCACTGATAACATAATTGATATTTATGACCCGACATCTGCATGGGTCCTGATCAAGTCAAGCGGGGTGTTAGACTTT
The DNA here is from genome assembly GCA_037176925.1 of Amniataba percoides. Lineage (NCBI taxonomy): Eukaryota > Metazoa > Chordata > Actinopteri > Centrarchiformes > Terapontidae > Amniataba > Amniataba percoides. Next base: position 14,176,778 of record JBAJHX010000049.1, read on the forward strand.
ATGAATGTATGCCATGAACTCCTGGCCGGTGTGAGCAAGGTGCAAGGTGTTACTAATGATGAATATCATCGAAAATGTTAATGTTGGAAAATTAAATTAAAATGAATCATCAGCCTTGAGCTATCTGTGCGCTCAGGATTGAGTAACTGCATCTCACTAACCATGGTTTTACCCATATTATTACTATAAATACTTTGTTATTGCACCTCAGATTCATTTGCAGATTTACTGATAACAGATACACCGCTGTGTCTCCTCAGACGAGACGAGTGATTCGTTCCTATGTCTCATCTAAGGAGACATGATTTAGACAGACGTAGTTCCCTCCGCGTGTGGTTGAGTGCACGGGGAAGGAAGCAAGTGTCAAATTTTGCTCTGTCTGGCCTCGTCAATGTGAAATAGAATAAAACAAATCAAATCAATAGAGCTCACTGAAATGAAACCAAACTGACAGCAAATCACAACAACGTGGGTAATGCCAAGGGCTGGCTAAGAATATAGTTCATAACACACTGGAGCTCCTTCATTAACTATTCTCTGTTGTTGTTATTGGCAACATAATGCCTCATACTGCACTGTATGGTAGGTTCTCAATTTTTTAAGTGATGGCAGTGGTATCCCATTATTAAGGTCCAGGTTATTTTAAAGCAGCATTAGTGGTATGTATAATAAAAAACTTTAGACTTCATCATTATATAGTAACAACAACTGTGAAAAGTAAGGAACTGTTGAAAGCTGTGCCCTCTGTCTCCATGACAGTTTAATTATAATCAGTCACAACTTTTACATAACATGCCTTGAGTCAGATTATTTACTTCAACACACCTCGCTTTGCGTCACGGGAATCACAACTCAAGTTTTCAAAAACAGCAGAAGAAAAAAAAGTGGTGTAAATATAAGCAATAACTTTCTGGTTAAAATGGAAAGCAGCGTGTCAAGCTGCAGATATCGGATTAGAGGCCCACATGTACTTTGAGGATTTCACTGAAGGACACTGCCAGCAATGGTCTCCTAATGATTTCCCCGAAGTTTCTCGCCTAATAAACTATGATTTAGTTTGTCTCACTGCGAAGATGAGACCAGACACAAACAGACTGTGGTATCATTTTGTTCAAACACATTTAGGAGACCTCCCAGTCTGTCCGTGTTTTTTGAAGCTTAATAAGGTGGACGGAGGAGCAGTTTTCTTGTTTTTTTCCTCTCTTTCTTTCTTTCTTCCTTTCTTTCAATACCCCTTTTGAAATTGCTTACGGTAACTCCGGTACAGCTCTCCTCTCAAATCATGCTGTTACCCTTCGGCAAGACATCAGGGCAGTTTAAGTTTCCCGGTTCGATTCCTATTAAGAACTCAGTCCAGGGATCCTTTCACACCAGACTTCACAGCCACACAAGGTCACACACACGCGCATACACACACTCAGAAACACACACAGAACTATCTGCCAAGATATACTTCCTGGTGGAGGTTCAATGCCATCGATGAGCTTGGCATTGAGACTAGACCCTGCTGCCCACTGGCTCTCGCAGACACAAACACGCACACACAAACACACACAAACACACACACACAGGCCTCCCATCAGCTCTATTTCACTCTGACTATACTGCAAAGCCTGTCTGTCCCTGTGCAGAGGTGGAAATACATTTATGGGGGAGGGATGGGCACAGGCAGAGTACATTGGGGAAAATATGAATGAAGCAGGAGGGAAATATGATTTGGATAAAACGTAGCAATGACATGTGGGTGTTTGACAATTCCACCAATTTCACTGAGGACCCCTCGAGAAAGCAGAGAGACAAGGAGAGAGAACGCTGGATTTCCCTCCGCAGGGTACGCTGGCATGGAGAAAAGCTAGAGCCACAGTATTTACCGTGGGAAAGACTGAGATAGAAGGTGACAATGGTAAGAATCAGGAATGTGCTTAATCAGAGAATGATGATTTCTGCAGCTGTGGGGGATGGATCTGCGCGAGTGTTTGTCAGGCTTATGAATTCCAGCTCCGTGGGGAAATAAGAGCGATGAGGTGGCTGTTGTGCCACAGGCAGCACCGCATGGAAATATATGATGATAGGCCATGTGTCACCGCTGCAGCTTTCACATAATCGCACACAACAGAATACAAGGGAGCAATACAAGCAGATGCAACCATAAGTCATTTTGGGAAAGGGTTTTTTTTTTGTTTTTTTTTTCCTTTTGTTACATGACTCAGGCGTTGCTTGTTTGTTGTACAGTGTTGCGGTGGATGCACAGACAGAGTTGGGCAGAACAGGGTTGTGTTGGCAGGTGTTTTGGCTTTCTGGCCGGTCGTTAATCAATCTGGCTCATATGAGAGCCGCCCAGCAGCGCAATGTCATTGAGAGCATGGATGCACGATATGGGGAAATAATTTGGTGGGCATCATTTTGTCTTTCACTGTCACACAGTGAAGACAACTTTAAAGAGCAACACCCTGAGGAGCTGTCGCAGTGAAGAAGCGGTGACCTCCAGTACGCTGTGACCTCACGTGGTCAGACGTTCAACGCGCCCGTAACTCTCGACTAGATAGGGAAGAGACACACAATGCTTTTCAACCGGGTTTGCAGTTATTCTGAAACAGTCTTCAATGATAGTAAAGTACTTGACATGCTTTATTAATTAAAAGGCTGTATATTCGGTTCGCACCTCAATAGAGAAATTAAAGTGAGGAGGATAAAAAGAAAAGAGCACTGGAAACAATCAGTGTTAAGTGGGTGATTTGTCAAAGAACAGTTGCCATGTTTCCGAAGTTTCAGGCGTAATGATGTGTAAACTGAAATGTTATTCCAGCTTAAGGTACTGAGTGCTTGTCTAGTTCATTAAACTGAGCTGTCCAAATGATGAAAGGGCCAATTAACATGTTCTCATTGACCTCTTGCTGTATCTCAATAATTGGCTTGGATCAAGTATTTAAAATAACTATTATCATTCCTAATTGAAATGTGGCTGCTTGGTATTCATGCTTTTGTGTTTATGCATCTCATTTAAGGAACTTGTGTTGAAACTGTACACCTTTATTTCTATTTCTTTACGGTTGTGTAATTTCTAAAGAATGCCTCACAGTTCCTTCATACTCCACTAATTTTACAAAACATTGATTTTTTTTTTGACTGTTGTAAATTTGCCATTTTTGCATGTTGAGCTGCCCTGAACAAACCAGCTGGTCTCTGACTAAAGTAAACAACAAGTATCAATTGAATACTCTATTTGTCCAAAATAAGAGCGTTTTTGGAAACTACTAAGAACTTTTTCAAACTTGTGCATGTATAAAATCAGGTTTGCTCTGACTGATGTTTGATCATTTGTTTAAAGTTACCTCACTTCTAATAGCTTTGTCTCTTCTGTCTTTGCTTCGGCAGGATGATTCCATCCAGCAGCAACGACTTCCTGGTGCGGGACCTCGCTGCCGGACGCAACTACGATCTTTGCGTCCTCGCAGTGTTCGACGATGTCATCACATCGCTGACCGCAACACGTCCGTTGGGCTGTCTGTCATTCACCACAGACACCGAGTTCAGCCAGTGCCAAGCACTGCACAGCCACTTCCTGGGCGGAACTATGATCATCATCATCGGAGGGATTATTGTTGCCTCTGTGCTGGTTTTTATTATCATCTTAATGATACGATACAAGGTTTACAGCCACCAAGGGGCGGCCCACGGAAAAGGAGGCATTGCGACAACTGCGGCAAGAACGCAAAGCAACGGACAGGGAGGAGGCGCGCAGGTCCAAGTCCTACCTCGCTCTGCCTCGAAAATGCCCGACAGCCAGGACGAGCAAGCGCTAGCGCCATCCAGGGCCATGTCGCCTAGCAACACCCTGAGAGACACTGTGGCATTGGTTGAGGAGGAGAGCAGTGGACGGAGCATAATGACAAGGACTGACTCCTTGGCCAATGAGGAGTTGCTCTCGCCCACCAAGGCCCGCTTCTCCTCCAGGGTCGCCATCGAGATGAAAAGCAGACCGCCATCTGTCGCCAAAGAGTCCACCTCCCCCAAGGAACTGGCAGGTAGTACAATGACAGATATGGAGGAAGGGACAGGCATAGGGGAGGCGAGCAGCAGAGCAAGAATGAAGCATTTCAGAGAGGTGGAAAGGAGTACTGAGAGAAGTTGACAGAGAAAGCGAGGGTGGGGAGGAGAAAGGGGGGGGATTGAAGAAAGGAGAACAAAAAACACAGTGAAACAGAGAGAGATGGAGGATGAGAAAAAGACAATGTGCAATTGAGGGTGTGAAATTGAGCAAGATAATAACAGAGTGGAACAGTGAGAAACTGAGTGAGTGTGAACGAGAGAATGAATAAGAGATGCCATCCTCGTGCACTGGGGAGGTAGTAAGAGTGACAGAGGGTGAGGCACGTGTTCAGCTCTCTGTCAGATGAGGTAACATCTAAAGTTGTAGTTAACTCTCTTCTCTGTGACTGTTGACAAATCAGATCATAGCTTCTCGCGCTCTGTATAACAAAGGTTCTTTTGTTTTGTTTTTTTTTTTCACAGCAAGAAAATCTCAGCTTTACCTCCCTGCAGTGTAGTGGAATTAACTTGTAACCTTACATCCTCCGAGCGCATTGATTTTTGTTTTCTGCTGTTGCCAATTACCAGGCTTAATTTCTGAAAAATGGAAGATGTTAGCTCAACGGATATAAATCTGCTAAGTAGGTTAAGAAACTGTTGAGTTTATTTTGTTTCCCCCAGGTGAGTTGCCCCCGACGATGTGACCTTGTTCCTAGAAACTTCACTTTTTTGGGGGCTTTTTCCAATGCATAGTCAGTTAGACTGTGTCAGCGGCGAATGACACCTGTGTAGGTCAGTGTTAGAGGAGAGAGGTTTTTTTTTGTAATGCAGGTGAGATCAGCCATCACACCACAGCCAACATTATTCAGGTTAGCGTCCCTTGTGTCCTCCATTAGGGTGCTACAAACTATTAGACTTTAGGCACCCCGAGAAGGCTGGTTTTGCCATTACAAATGACACAACCGGAGCACTTAAGAGTGAGGAAGGCAAGTTATGTTCAGTACAAATAAAATGTCTGAAATTCAATATCACGCCAGAAGAACTCCAAGACCTGATTTCCCCTTTAGAAAAAGTTTAAAATTTGCACATTCTGGCGCTCTTTAAAAGCTAGATGCTGTGTTTTTATTTAGCGCTTCTGTGAATCCCCCCCCGGCACAACAAATATTCATTACACAGTGAAAAAGACTAAGGAAAGCAACAAGCATGGCACATTAGTGTTTACTTTAATGAATGTATCTATTCCATGAATATTCTATTTTTAGCCTTCCTCGTGAGTTAAATAAACACATTTTAACACCACGATAAGCTGTCCAGACACTATATTCAGAACATTTAACCTACTGCGCTATACAGCCTGTATATGAATGCTTATATGACTGTATACTTACAGTTACAGATTCTGCCCCAAGGGTGCTGGCTATATGAATCCAAGTGACCTGCTTTAGATACAGCAGTATAATTGAACCCCCCCAGGGGTAACAAAGCAGAATTCAGTAGACACATTTAATTTAAAAGGAATATACAATGCATAATGCAATAGACAAGTTATGCAGTCACAACACTTACTAATGTATAAGCTGTGGTATAAGAAGCGAGGGCTGTGTCAGTGGACCAGTAAAAGCAGCGTGTTGGGGAGCGAAATACCAGTAATGGCAGTAAACGGTACAAGGCACTCAGCAAAAACGGTGATAGTAGTTAATTTGACAAATTTTGTGACAAGGATTAAAAGTACACAGAAAAAAAGAAGGAAGAGAAAGCTGAATAAATATCAATATAACGCCTCAGAAAAGGATTTAATGATTTCTGATAAATAGTTTGTACCAAAAGGGGGCTGGGTGACCTTGGACAGTGTAGCCAAGATAAGAGATGAAAACTTGACACCTGGAAATGAGAAGGGCTGCACTGTTAGCAAAAACTAATTTCTGAAGATGTTCCAGCGAGGGTAAATGACTAAAGTTGAGCACAGTCACAACCCAATTTGCTGCATGGAAACTGGTTAATTTCCAGCTTGAGAACTATTAGTACTACTTGAGCTTAAGGCTTCCATTCGTCTTCTCTTGATCTCCTGCCCCAGTTGTCTGCTCATGGATCAACCTCTTGTGGTAGAAGGAATAAAGTATTTTTTATATCTGTGGTAGTAGCTCACTGGCGGAGAAGAGCGGTCAGAAAGAGGGTGAGAAACTATTTTTCCTATTCTCAAATTTGATTCATTTATCTAGCATTGTCATTCATCCACAATATCCTTCAAGAGGTGCAAAAACATGTGATGGCGAAAGCACAATGCTGCATGATTTTAGCGTTTATTACATTTTTTTTTACATTACAATTATTACATCAATCTTCCTTCATTTGCAAGATACTGTGTAACTCAGTTGTTGCCATTAGATAAACCTACTTTTGATGTAATCAGGCGTCAGTTCTCCTCATTTAGACTGTTGAAGTATCTTGCAAATGCTCGCAAAGACTGCTTGGAATGCTCAGCGGTGCTATAATAATAGGAAGAGCATGTGATTTTTTTTTCTTTTTGGGCAGATTTTCCCTGTACTAAGCCCACTCCAGCGCACTTCCCCCCTTAACACTAATCCACTCAGGAAATTGGGGTTTCATTAGAACGAATAAATGGAGACACCATTTCACATGAGTGGCTTAAACAGCTGAGTCGAAATACTTTATCAGCGGCTGATATGTCATTCAATTGGCCTCTCTGAATGGGTTGAAATGAGGTGTCATCGAGCCTCACACTGATAGCAGGGAGGAGACGAGAGATCTGGGCAGAGCGCAGCAGCTTAGCCAGCAAGTTCAGGGAAAGTTTTCACCTTCACGAACTCTTAAAACACAATTCAACATGCCGGACATTGCTCACATCAGAGCCCGTAGTTATTATTGCATGAAAGAAGAGCTTTGATGGCGTCGGGTGCCGTGCTGGATATTATCAGGCTTAAGGTGTCACAGTAAAACAAACTGCTTCCTACTTGTTTTTTCTCACCTCTGAAGTGACAGGAGGGGAGGTTTGTGCAGAAGTAATTCAGTGAGTGTGCTGAGAGGTTGATGGCCACGTTGGAGTTACAAAGAGAAAGAGCTCATTAAGGGCTGGAACAGGCCAGGATTTTGCAAACTGGGATGACGAACTCGCTCAGATTTTCTTTTACCAAAGTGCCACCATTATCCACCAACTCGAACATCTCCCCTATAGGCTTAATTAAGAGCTCTAACCTCATCTCAACCCCGACTATCAGACTATGTAAGTCAAAGGAGCTTCCAAAGAGCATCCCAGACAACAGCAAAGCAGAGAAACATGAAAATTATTACTTTTTTTTGTTGTTGTTGTTTGTTTTTTCATCCTGACACTTCACCCAGAGAGAAAAAGTTAACACCGGCCTCTGTGTTCTTTGTTCTGCTCTTTGATTCCAGGGTCGTTGGCACTTTGAGGGCAACCTACAATGAGGGATAATGCTCCTGTGTTTGTACAAAGGCTGTTGGGGTTTCTGAGGGTGTAGCTGTGTCTGTGATGTGTTTAGCTGGTTGCTGCACTGCAGAGAAAGGCAACATTGATCTGATCAGAGAGGGAGCCGCAGTGAGTCAGAGCGCCTGAGGAACAGAGTAACTGACAGATACACAGAGAGACCCCATTAAAGGCCCACGGTTGTCAAAAATGTGACCCAACATGAGAAAACATTGTGGGTGAGAGCTTTCCTCTTGTTTGTTTGCTTTTCGTAGACTGTTTTGTTCCCATTCATATGTATGAACTGAAATCTGAATTTGTCATCCTCTTTTAGTTTAAAAGCCAGTGTTAAATGTTGTTTTTCAAAGTTTAAAGGCTTTTTTGGAGGTAAAATATGTCTTAAAGTGTGTGTGAGTGTTACTGGGTTTTAGTCATCATTCCTGCTGGTGCAAAAGTGATACCAACCTAAGCCAGTGTGAGAAATACTCTACTGACTCTGCAACGAGGCATAGTAAAGTTGGATTTAAGTTAATCAAGGTTATCAGCAGTTGAAGGTAGACAAATTAAGTGAACATCTTCTAGAGTTACAGTCTTTTTAGTTGAGAAGTCTGCTCTTGAGGTTTCACTTTATCCCATCATGGAGGCACTGTCCGCAGAAGCATAAAAAGGGAACATCCAAAGAAAAAAACAATAACTTACTCAAACTAGGAAGGAATCAGCCATGAATGCACCAACAACTTTTACAAATGTATTATATTAACATAGACTGCGGGAAAAAAACAAGCCTTACCAGAAAATAAAATCCATAAACTAATAAACAGCCAAGAACATCTTGGCACTCTGTCACCTCGGAGCTCGACATCCAGCTCGTGACGGGATGCTGTGCGCGAATTCAGAAGTAGCTCTATAACCTGAATACTAAGTGGGGAATTTTCTATCAGGATTAGCGGTAATTATATGCTTGACACAAACATATTATGATTATGTCGAGCAAAGTGCTATTAGTTCAAGAACAGGCAGACAAACATCGGATGTGTCCATGTGTGTGCGCACGCGTGTAATGTATTAATCACGCTGCAGGAACGAGGTGAGGCGTTCAGTTTCAGACGTAAAGACTTGCATTTAGGTTCATTTTTAAAGGTGAGCCTCCAGGTAATGAATGTAACTTGATGTCCTCACAGTGATGGATATAAATGTTTGTGTGTGTGTGTGTGTGGTTTGTGCTTGTGTGCAAGCTCAGGGTGAGCTACCAAATCCCTGCAGGCGCGTATGCATTTGTGTGTTGTTATGTACAAGGTTTAGCCGCCTTGAGCCGGTACAAATGCTCCCGCAAGGTGAGGATAGAAAAAAAATAATAATCGAAGATAACGCAAGGGTGTGTGTGTGACTCTGTGTGAAGTGCAAGTGTGTGTTCTCCCCATGGCCCATCCATGACCCTGTAGCCTGTCTGTCCTCCGTGTATTTTAATCTATCATCACTCCTTTCAGTGTCATCCCGTGTGCCCGGCCTCATTCTTCACCGCCGTCTGTCTTTCTGGATTCATCTCTGGGAATCTCTCTCTCCCTCTCTCTCACTCTCTCTTCCCCTCCTGCTGCGTCTCTAAAGCTCTCTCTCCGTCACTTTATCTCATCTTTCTTCTTTACCAGCTTTCCAGGGCTGCCCCAACATTTTTGTTCCCTCTTTCTCCCCCAATTTTTCACTGCCCTTTTGCTGCATCTGTGTTAGTGTTTATCTCTCTGTTGCTTACCGTTTTTCTTCATGTCTCTCTCGCTCTTTCACCGTCTCCCTCCCCACTCTCTCTCTCTCTCTCTCCACTCTCTCTCTGTCTTTCTGTCTCCCGGACGCCTCCAGCAGCAGACGACAGGCGGCCTCATAGTGTCGAATGGAGAGACTTTAAGATCTGAAGGTCTCTCGGCCTCACAAAGGGAGCACGTCAACACACTGAGAGTAATAAATGGCACTTAACATAACTCCCTGGACTCTTTTTTTCCCCCTATACTCTTCCTGCAGTTTCTCCCTCTCTCTCACCCTGCGTCACCTCCCCACACCTGCCTGTCCTTGCTGCGACTCAGCTCCTGTGTAGCATGCCGACATCTGACACTTTCTTTTACCACAGGGTTAGTTCACACAAAAACATTGTTTGTTACCTTCCTCCACTTTTTTTTTATTTTTGTATGCTGAAGTTTAGACATGCTTGAGATTCCTGCCTCCAACCCAACACAGTAAAGCAAAACAGAATTTCATATGTGATGCACCCAGCATAGAAAAATTACATTAAATGGCAAATGTTTTCATAATTTTCATAATTATCAAAAAGCCAAACACTGTCTGATCCCAGCTTCTTAAATGTCAAATGTTCTTCTTTGACAGATATAATATTAAATTTCATTCATTATCCACATTGTTTCCTTAGGGGCAGGGTGCAACCTGCAAAGGTCACCAGTCAATCACAGGGCCGACATATAGAGCCATTAAGCCATTCACACTCACAGTCACCAGTGAACCTAACCAGCATGGCTCTGGACTATAAGAAGAAGCTGGAGTACTTGGAGAAAATCTATGCAGGAATTTTGGACTGTAATATATTTTTTTTTAAAAAAAGCAATGATAAGACATGATCAGCTGATTAACTGATGTTTAGTGTGACTGCTGCAGTGCTGAACACAGTGACAGAAATGTTTAAATGTAGATCTTGCTGAGAAGTATTTCCTCTACGCTATGAGCGACACTACAGTTCCATAAAGTTTTATTTTACTGGTGTCGAGGCATGAATCTCAGGGACAAAACCTGCTGATTAAACTCATCTCCACGGCTAGATACCAGTGAAGGAAGTGACTTTTTTGTGGGTGAACTGATCCTTTCATTAATTTAATTTCTCATATGCAGTCTCTTTCAATTGTCTTTGAAATGTTTCCTCAATATCCTGTTCCAACTCTGTCAGTCTCTATTGATTATGTCTAATTTTCTCTATTTCTGCCTTTATTTCTATTCTCTCCTTTCTCCTTTCTTTTTTTTTCTCTCTTCCCTCCCATCCCTCTACCCCCATCTCCTATCTGCTGGCAGGTCCTGTCCCTCGCTCTGTTTGCATACACTGTTTATTTTTAATCCTGTGTTACCTGTCCTCTTCTTGTCTGTTTTCAATTCACAACACCTTCTTCTCTGTATTTTTTTTTAATTTTTTCACGGCCTTTCAATCCATCTCCTCGCCACTCACACTGCGTTATCGTCTTCACGAAAGCTGCCATCTCGCCGCTCCTCTCTGCGTCGCCCCATCTCCTTCATCCATCTGCACGGTACCAAGAGTGATGGAGGAGAATAAGGGGGGAGGAGTGGAGGATGATGGAGTAGAAGACAGTGGAGATGTGCAGTGGTTGTGATGGATGAATACGGACGGAGGCATTAAGAAGACTCTGCTTCATTCTTAAACTGACACAATAAGCACTGGCGGTACATAAATGCAGTTGAGAAATATTCCCCCTGACAAATACAGTTAAGAAATGCTCTCCTGACAAACACATTGCAAATAACAGCTGCGGCAATACACTTCCACATCAGGTACAGCTTCATCACTCTCCTGGTTATCGCACTTCTGTGCTTATGCAGGCGTTTGTAACATCCCCTGACTATAAAGTAGTTACTTTGATGCAAGATGTTAAAAAGTTAAAGTCATTAAATAGTCTAGGGGACATATAAAAAGTTTTGCTTTTAATGGATATTATGTCACCTATTATTATGGAACTTTTTTTCCCCACATTGGTGGTAAATACAACTACAACAGCTGCAAATGCTCTCAGTGGCATTAATATATGAAGGCAGACACACCACTGCATCTTTTAAACCTGTCAAAAAATGACTAAAAAAGTCAAAATATACTGAATCTGGGGCTGCGTCACAGTCATTTGTTTGGATCCAAGACAGGTCTGATGTTACCATGAAGTCAGAAAAAAAAAAAGACATTTGCAACCTTTGCTTCCTCTAGTTTCATAATGTTTGATTTCCTGTTTTCCCTTAGGGGGCAACACACTCGCCAGAAATACAGAAGGCTGATCTGTGTGAATATTAACTTCCTGTGTGTATATTAGTTTCCTTCGTGAATATTAGCTTCTCTTAAATTTTCGAGTCATGAATGTCGCTATGAAACAAATGAAACAGCTCCCTCGGAGAATTAATTCACTCCAGCCACCAGGTAGGATCACGATTAGTCCAACGACACCGAATGTTGCCCCGACTTTTGCCACATTACTATTCTAATCGGAGTATTGCAGCTCTCACAGGTGCTAAATTGTGTCTTCAAGACCTCTGCTGTTTGCTCCCAGAACTTTTTCTATCCTTTTGTTAAGACCTGATGTTCTGCTCCAGTTCCCTGATTTTTCAATTGTGTTTTTAACCCTCTTATTTTAAATTTTCCCTTTTAGAACACAGATGCCTCCCTTGCCCTGAATGTCCCTTTCCTTCTTGCCTAATACAGCATCTTAAATGTTCTACTTTCAAATCCTTGTTTTGTTGTTCTCCTGTTTTCTAGAACCCTGATGTTGTTGTTCTGAGTGGCAGATGTGGAGAATGAACATCACCTCCAGGGAGAAGCTGGTGAAAACTGAAGAAAAGAAAAAAAAAAGAAAAAGAAAAGGCCCTACGGCTCCTCTCCCATATCTCCTGTTTACTGTACCTATTACTTTGTTTCCATGAACATCATGGGGTTATAGACCTGTACTGTCTGGTTTACTTTTAACTGCTAATCTTGGTTCTCATGTCTGGATTGGACAACCCTGTGAAGGCCCAGTGTCTGATTGGCCGGTTGCTGCTGGATCCAGCTGCGCGTGTGACCGTCCTAATCAATGTTATCAGAGCTGAAATGAAATGTCTGTGTCAGTGTGGGAGTGAATAAAATGGGTGCAGATCATTTTAAAAAGCAACAGGAAGAGGGGTACGTCCCAACATTAAATTGGACAGAAAATGAACTTCTCACCATCTGGAGCAGCATCAACAAGCACGGACAGATACCGAGTCGACGACATAAACAGTAAAAGTTGGATGCATAGATAATCACACTCAACATGGATATACAATATGTTAGACTGCACAAATAGAAAGGGAATTATATCGCACAGAAGAGCATCTGGATGGGTCTGGTTTTGGATATGAACATTATGTTAAACAATAATGGCTCTCTGTTTCTCCAACTAAACATAAGGGACTCTGAACATGCCCGGCTCTAAGTGGCTCCCCTTTATTAACCCATGTGGAATAGCAATCCTGTTAGACCTGGATCTTAACCTTGACTGGACCCTGTAATCTCTGTCTGTTTCTGGAAAGCACACATGGTATGCAAGGAAACCTGAACTGAACTCGTTTGACTCGAATGAACCTGGATCCAGTGGAGCTTGAACTGCATACCAGATTGGGATTCGGACCGTGCAGCGATCCGACGCAGACTAAACTGGGACTGGACTAGACAGGCCTGTTATCTATTGGTCAAGTCTGCGGATTGCACTGCTCTGATCCAATATCTGCTGCTTTCCACTCGATGGGACTGGTGAGGACCTTGAGGACCTTCACCAGGCTCTGTCGCACCTCCCCAGGCCTGCTTAAACAGGTGAGTAATCTGCCGATTAGCCCATTAACCTAACCAAACAAGCAGCCAAATGAGAAGTTCTGTCACCCCAAGACCTGGGCTCATTAATCAGCGTGACATATGGTAACCCACCGGCAGTCACCTTGGCCGTACACCAATTTTGGGTCCTGCCCCACAGTTTAAGACACACTTGCACTTTGCAGCGTCTCCTCCTGCCGTGAGTGGTCTGTAACCTAATGAGGGCGACACTTTAACGAGCGCCGTCTAATTGCCGTCAGCCGAGACAATTAGAGAGCCACCTTGGCTAAACGATCGGCTTCGTTACATCTCTCCGCCGACAATATCACAACAGGCGACAGAAAATGCCTCCCACACCTCATGTTTGTTTCTTGCTCTTTCAGTCGCTCCTCACCTCGCGCTCCTTCCCTCCACGCCTCCTGCTCCAACCACCTCTCCCCCTCTGACCATCAAATGTGTCTCTTTTTTTTGCTTGTTTTTTCCCCTGCCCGCCTGAGGCACTGATCAAATAGTATTTGAAAATATAATGTGCTGGGAGAGGATATGGTTATGGGCTAAAACCACAGCCTCAGGGATGGACTTTGCCTGTATAAGGCAGTGGAGGGGTGGGGGGGGCATCAGCGATATCGTTTTAGTCATGGACAGAGGCCGTCCATCCCTGCAGAATGAAATAACTCAGCCAGTCCTAGAGAGAGATTTCTACCATCAAAATAAAATTACACATTTATAAGATGTAATCAATACCATATTCTGTTAAGCAGTCAAATTTCAGAGTTCTAGCTCCCCACCGAAAGGAGAATTGCCTGAATTATAAACCTATTTAACAATAAACCTCCAGAACAAAAGTATTATGGTTCCATTCTTCCTTCCTAGAATGAGGGTATAAACAAAAACAGCATAGTAGTAATTGAAAAGCTTTCCAGAGTACAGACACAATAATTACCATTGGGTATAATTATCATCAATTACTTTCATCATGCATGGATGTTTCCCTTAATTTCAGCAGTGCCACGTAATAAAACAGAATCAGATTCATTGTTTGCACGGTGGTGTTGAATAAATTAAGTACAATTAATTGATTTTCTGGTCCCATTATTACTTTCCTTGACAATTTTTTGGTAAATATCAGTTTGGCCGCAGATAATTTATTCAGTGTGACACCTACAAATACACACCCAAATAAACAAACAGTCAAGAGGACAGTTTTTTTTTATGTAAAAGAAAACGGTGGGATGATGAAACTGTTCAGTTTCCACAGGCCTCACACATTGCATCATCTCCCAAGCAAGTATAACTTAAAAAACAAGTATAACTTAAAAATATACAATATTAAAAAGTCACAAACTTTTCTATTATCATTTAATTTTTTTTTTTGTCTGTCATTTCATTTTGGTATCTGTCATTGGTGGACATCTCATTATGCTATTGTCGATAAAATATGAATTCCTTCAGCGTTTTGACCAGACAGTGAGCCGAAGACGTTGTTTTCTCCAGTAAGTGGTGGTTGCAGGGAGCGCCTGTAATGACCGCTTCCAGCTTTAACGTTACATCTCAAGAACAGAGTGACACCGTTCACCGTTCAATAACAGCAATGAATCACTTTCAGACTTTCTGGCTGGTACACAGGCAGAAGATCCAGAGTGGCCATCAAGGACGCTTCTAACATAGTTATCTCTTTTTATACACCTATGACTGTGTAACTATGTGTGTGTGTGTGTGTGTGTGTGTATGCATGTGTGTGTCCTCCCAAGACAGCATGACCAGGATGAGTAGGATTGCAGATGTCAGACACCAGAAGCTGTTTACGCAAACAAACATTTCCTCTCTCCATTGTTGCCGGTGATTATTTGAGCCATCTTGTCCATTTCTTACACACACATACACACACACACACACACACACTCCAGAGAGAGCGCAAGAGACAACATGAGACAAATAGTCTGGTTGCAACTATTGTTTCATTCACGTAAAAAGTCGGACGGATCACATGGTGCTTTTTTAAATTTTTCGACCGAGTGAGAAACTTATCGGCTGGTGCGTCGGTATTATGATGAAATAAATAGATTTTACCTCGTAGCTATTTACAATATCTACCTCATCATCACAACATCGTGATATATTGTGTTACACCGGAGGGATGAGGCGGCAGGTAGGAAGGACATTTGATTACCGTCATCTCATTTGTTACAATCAATACACTTGAACCCATCTGACACCGTAAAACTTTCCCATTTCCTCTGAGCCTTGTGTGCTAAAGCAGCGCTTATTTGCATGTCATTATCAAACATACGACGGCAGATTTTGTAAGGGCTTTTCCAGACTGCTTGGTATTAGCTCAATATTGGCTAGATTATGCAGATTTATGCCTTTGTTCCTCCAGTGTGACGGATGTGGGTGGAGGCAAAATTATGACTCCAACTAGTTCTGTGACGTTAAGAAAATACGTCATGTTTACATCAAGGAGCCTTCGCGAGGAAACGCGTTGTACAGTCACCGGCGGAAATATATCCGAGCTTAATTTCCCGTTCCTTCTTCTCTCAGCCATAAAAGTGAATGAAGCTTGCAGACACCTTTATAATGACGATGATGAATGACCGATACATGTTGTTCCCTCCTCCCCGACACTGTTCAGTGCCATTTCCTCCTACCGAACGTTCTCCACCTCCTTATCTGCGGTCAAGTGCAGAGGTCACGAAAAAACATTGAGCTTATTATCTTGACTGAAATATGTCCATTATGTAAGACTGCAGATCTGTGGAGGATCTGTGATCCTTTTGTACTTGCTAGGATCTAGAGGCAAACAATTAAAGATCTAGTTCGTCAGCTGATCTTTACTCAAATGTAAAAATAATATTGTGGGGTTCTATGGGCCGTTATCTGGGGACTATTTCTTGACTGGGCAGAGTAAGTTACTTCTAAGCTAGCAGTTTTCAGTCAGCTGATGACTGTAGTACTATATATTCACATTATAGTCATATATATTCATATGGTTTATTTCTTCTCATATAAGAGAGAGAATAAACACACTTCCCAAAATGTCAAACTGTTAAGTATTCCAGGTCCCCAATCACTGAGGCAAGTGGCCTGAATAACCCAGGAGTCGTAAAGGTTGAACACATCCTCGTACTCTTCCACACACAGATCAGTAAAGAAAAGCGAGATCTCGATGCCCTCCAGCCATTCGAATTCACAAGGATTAAACTGGTAAGCACTTCACTGATGATGCGAACAAGACACGCGGCACGTCTCTTCAGCTAAGCGGCGCATGCGAACTGCGACATGGTCTCGTTTTCGCTCGAGGTGACAGACTCCATCTGTGGCCGTTTTGCAGCAGCATTTACGCGGCCCTCCTAGCAACCATTCAGTTCATTTCACTCACCAAAGGCCAAAGCGGCACAGTGAGAAACACACAGACTGTGGCTGTGATCGCAAACCTTAATGTGGGGGAGATGCGGCGTGCGCTACCCACCATGGGGGCTGATGGGCCATGCTGTGACTTCAATTTAAGCGGCATGTCACATCTGACGGCTGATGGACATTGGCGGTGATATACAGAAAGATGTGGCCATGCATACATTACTGCGTCGGCATAAAACTGTCCAACACACACACATGCACACACTTCATATCTAAAAATGACCCTGGTCGCTCTGACACATCACAGACGGATGCTGCGCTCATTACACGCTGCTTCCCAGCTGTGTGAGTGAGAAAGATTGAAAAGAAGAAAAAAAAAAAGAGAGCTGGAGAGCACATGTGAAGACTGTGTGCTCTATCCCCCTACTGTATAAGTGCGAGTTTATATATGTGTGTGTGTGTGTGTGTGTGTGTGCTCTCCGGTGTTGACTGACCTGCGGTGATGTAAGACGAGTGTCCTACAAGAGCGTGACAAGGTGAACAAAGCCTGCGGTGAAGAGGAGAAGAGAGAGGGGAGGAGAGAGGAGATAAAAAGTGGGAAGGAAGCACAGAGAAAACAAGAGATGGATGGAACAAGTTTAGATGTGCGAGGGGAGGAGGCGGGGGAGCGGGAAAAAAAGTGAGAATATGTGGAAGAAATGTTAAAAATAGATTATGCAAGGGAGAGAAAGAATCAGAGGGGGGAGTGGCGCTCAGTGAGATAACTCAGAATTTGCATAAACGCGCTTGTTCGGTTAAGGTCGACGCGCTCGTATGTGCGGATGCTCCACCGACGATCTCGATGTGCCAACACGGCTCCTTGAATTGAACTGTTGGGGAGAAGAGGGAAAATTGTGGGAGAGAGGCTCTACGAGATAAGCAGAGGGGTGAATGAGAGAGGGGAAAGATAAAAGATGTTAAAAAAAAAAAAAAGAGGGAGGAGGGAAGATGGGAAGATGAGGGGCGAGAGGGCGGTAGAAAAAGACAAGAAAAAAGGAATGCAGGGGGAACAGCGAGTGGGAAGTGTGGAGGATTACTCAGTGTGTATTGAGCACGAGCTGTATTGTGCTGTGAGGAGTCTTCGGTCCCTCGGAAAGAAAACACGGTAGTATGAATAATAGATGACACAACACGCGCGCACAATGCGTGTTTATTTTTGCGCGCCTTCCTCGTGCGACTCCTTTCAAATTCCTGAACGGAGGTCTGGACGGCGAGGCGAGATGATGCGCTCAGCCGGATAAATACGTCAGCACGCGGAAGGCCAAAAGAGAGTTTTGCGGAAATAAGCAAGGCGTGCATTTTTTTATCTGACAATGTGAACGAACTGAACGAGCGCACGTGTTGATACTTAGGGAAGGAGCGCGTCCCTCTTTGAATGCGTGGGTTACTCAGCAGATGGATTCGTGCGTCAGTCATGCTAAAAAGTTGACACTTCTGCCCACCTGGGAAAATCATCTGGAAAAGCTGCAAATACTAAACTACACTGAAGTAGCCTCTGAAAAAAATAAATAAATAAAAGAGAGAAAATTTAGCTTTCTGGACAGTGCTCAGCGCTAAAATGTGAGCACCACTGGGATTTGTTCTGCAAAAGATCTTGCTCTCTGTGTTGCAGCGTCAGTTTGAGAAGGTCAGTAGCACAGCATATTCAGCTGTTTTAAAAGCGCTGCTGTCGATTTGTGTATTCAGTAAAAGATTCCAGCCCACCACCCTTATCCCATCAAACAGTGCATTTCGGAATATGAATTTTAAAGCCAAAAACATGAACTCTGGTGACCCCCCACTTTGGAATATTTGTTTGGTGCACCAACACTTTTGCACTCATCTCTGTGTGTTTGCACCATTCCTCGGCAACGAAAACAATACTCCAAAGGACGAGGAGGCGCTGAATCGACCGTATGGCTCTGCCGGCCGTGAACGTTCACTTTTTCCATTAGAGCACATCTGTCAGATACGCACATGCTGCGGCACTGGAAGTGATTTAAACTTCTGGTTCAAGACGGCAGAATAATCGTTAATTGGCACTGAGAGCCTGTGATGCAAATGAGGGAGCACCGATTATATTTATAACCATGTTAAAAATTTAACACGATAGCAACCGAAACTGGCTGACATTTAGTGATACATGGACTTATAAAAGTCAATTGTGTTGCAACTCGAGGAGCGTGTGCATGCGAGTTGTGTGTGAGAAGGAGAGAGGGGGAGGGAGGAAGGGAGAGAGAGAGAGAGAGAGAGAGTCAGAGGCAGAAAGACAAGCTATAATTGGATGCTGCAGATTTACCACCCTGCATTAGCTGATATATAACATACATATAAAACTTTCTCTCCCTCCCTCCGCTTTATGCCGTATACAAGCTTTACCTGCATCTCATCGGCGGCACAGAACTGGAACTGTTTGATGCATGGTGCACCTTCAGGATACAGATACAAACAAATGAAAAAGAAAAAAACAAAATATAAAAAAAAAAAAGAAGCAAACAGGGCCTATTCAGCGCGTTACAAAATGATACAGCAAAACAGAAAGTACCTTTAGCAATTTACATATAAATGGCTGCAGCTGTGTTTCCCCAATGCCGAAATGTAAACTCTATTTCAGGGATGAAAATTTTCAAGGTTGTTCCTGCTTCGTGTGGTGGTGTTTCGCAGCAGGAGCCCAGTATGCAGCGTGGCGCAATAATGGAAAGTTTAGAATAGCAGCCTGTGCGACTGTAGCAAATCGAGTCGGGTTAGTGATATGTCGCATCCCTTTCTCACAACACTCCCAAAACAAATATATAAATGTATTTTAATGCAGTGTGACGTAAATTAACGTAGTTTAAATTAATTTTGAGCAACACTCATTGCACTCTTTAAAACATGCATGTATGTGTTACTGTGTAGATGTCATCAGTCTTATAATTGCATCCCAGACTAAAAGTGCTTTTCATGTCCCATGATGCCTTGCACAGAATGTAAAGTGTGAAAGAAATAGCCGCTGAATCAATAGCACTTCGAGCACTCGCACTTCTGTAGACTGGAGCGACTTATAGTTAGCATTCTTCCATTTATCTCCCTCAGCAGAAACCCATTTCCCTCAGCAGGCAGGAGAGAAAATGGAACCGCTGTTGGATTCAAATCTTGGTTTGAGGCAGGTTTGAGGTTTTAGCTCCACACCGGCCCTGCTCTGCTGCTATACTGGCAGCTTTACATCGAAAACGCTGATGCAGTTTATTTGTAGGGGAGGGGAAGAGGGAGATGATGGTAAGATTGGAGAATGTTGCATTTGGAGATTGGAGTCTTTTAAGTGTTAGCAACATTAAGCACTCTGTAGTGCCCTATTGGCTTATTGACAGATTTAAAGCTTTACACAAACAATGGTGTCGGGGTAACAGAGTGAATTTTAGCACTGAGAGAAAATGAACAAAATCCTGGTGTTGCTTAGTTTATTAAAGGGATGTGCTGCAGTGAAAGGTGGGTAAAGACGACTTGTTTATTTTGGCAAGACACAATGAATGTTTATTCTGCTGAAAATCTTAGATTTGTCACTTTTTAAAGAAGTTTTAAGGAGATTAGTCTTGAGTAATCTGCTTTATTTGACAAATGCGTTAGGATAATTTTGTCTGTCTATGCTGCAGTTTGGACCAAACACTAAAAGCAATACTGCTTTACATTCTGAATAATGCATCGATTGCTTTAAATAAAAAATGTGCACCAGAAAAATCCATATAATGCCGAGTATTATTTTACTTTTTGCCACATACCCCGGGGGATTCAGTGCGAGATGCAGACATTTGCTGAACTATGGCTCTAAAATCATGGCAGTGTCATTGTATCTCTGTCCAGACAGGCTTAGACGTGTTTTAAATAATAATAAGCAGAAGTACAAGAATGATTAAAATATACAGACAGGGGATAAATTAAATAAAAAACCTGAATAAAAGAGTGGAGAAACATTAACCTGGATGCCTCCATGCAAGAGGGCTCATTGAACCGTTTGGTGAGTTTGAAGATGACACAAATAAACGTCTTTACAGTTAGCAGACAGTGTCCTCCATACTCCATAGCATCAATCTATATAATATAAAGTTTTGTCTTCAAATACATTTTGTGATATTTTGTGTCTTCAGTGTTTAATTCTCAGTGATTTTACTTGATTAACTAAAAGTTTCTGATCTAAATGAAGGAATATCAGGTATTTCTCCCTCTGATGATCCTCCCTCCACAAACTAAGCAGGAAGCAGTGAGGCTGTTCTGGAGGCTGGTGTTGGCGTGACTCAATACGAAAACACATTGTGCTGTTTCTTTCCCTTTAATTTGTCACCCATCTTGATGTCAGGTGAAGCTGTGGTTCACATTGGCGTGCAGGCAGCGGCCACAGAGTGCTTTCACATGTCTTTGTCAGAACGACTCACGGACTTGGAAAGTGTTTTAGGAGGAGATGGAGGTGGTTTGATCACTTGGACCAACTTTAGTGGGACTCGTAGCCCGGTGAGAGTGAATATCTCGAATAATGCCTGTGTTAGTCAGTTCAAACTGCTCGATCTGGTTAAAGTGTAAGAAGCAGGGGTGGCGCGCTGCTGCCGTGTAACCGTGCAGCACTTTGTGACATGTTGAAAGGTGGAAAAAGTGGCAACAATAGCTAATTGTTCTGTCATGAATCGGTTATTACATGGGGCCGGTTCGGGGGTCCGCAGGTCGTGTAATTGTAACGCAGAAAACTTGCTCGACTCTGTGCCAGCTGTGACAGGCAGCGATGTCAGCTGCAGGACATCAAAAGGACATTTAGACTCTCACCGGGTGTTCGGTGCAAATATAAAGGGCATGGTGGGGGTGCGTTACTTCAAATGGGCTACCAGTGAGCCAGAGAAACACCCCAGCAGAATTACACTGTTCGCACTACAACAGGGATGTGTGAGGATTGTGCGCTTGTTGATTTCTACGGCAGACGCTGGATTGTGTAGCAGCAAAAGTTGAGCCAAGTTCATCTTGGATTTCTACGTCTGAGCCCTCAGGGTGGGCACTCCCACTATTCCAGCACAGTGGTCCCATTAAAATGAATAACTGGCTTTTTTCAGCAATTAATGTCTGTCAGACCGGGGCTCTGGGTCTCTACTGCTGCAGTGTGTTTTGTCACACACGAAACCACTTTTTGTTTAAGAGATGCAAACAAGACTTTACTTTATAATTCAATTTTTGTACTAATTTTATAGCGTAGGAGTAGTACATGCTCCCTCCCTTGGTGAAGATAAATGATACCTGTAGCCGCAGAGGAGCAGTAGCAACAGTCCACTGGATAATAAAAGTCGTGTGTTTTCTTGTGGGAACTTTGTGATTATAAGAAGCTGTAACATTTAATGTGTTCATGTAATGGAAACGTTGGCATCATTTATAGTAAACGCAAATGTAGCTTAACTACACACCCATAATTTTCAGTGAGCACAGAGGAGTTTTAGTGTCTCTTAATTTGTAAATCTAGTATAAAAAAAGTGGCACCATCTGCCCTTTGAGATTTATTTGGGTTGTTGTGGACCCTCTGCCACCCAAAGAGAGATGGTTTTCTTTTTGGAGGAGCAGCTTGGACTCCGGCCTTATTAGGAAACTGTCTGCTGAGTACAAACTCTATTTGATGACTCTTCCATTGTAAAATATTAACTTTTAATTTTAGCACTGTTGCAGTGAAGTTAAAGAGGCAGCTTCACTGAGGAGCGCTTCAGAAACAGCCTTCTCTGAACTCTGGCGTACTGTCATCCCGATGATGTTTTGTTTGTTTACAATAAAACATGATTTGAATAATTGTTTCCCTGCTTACTGTCCTGCAGTGATCAGGCAGCACATCCTTGTTGAGTGAACTATAATGTCATTAAAAGTGCGACAGACTGCAGTTACACATTTTGACGTCGCGTCCGGGGGGCGTGCAGACTTATCACGCGGAGCTTTAAAGGGCCCGACAGGAGCTGATTTGATGAACCATTATTGAACGCGGCCCCTCCACCTGCATACTTTAGCGTACTTTGCTGTACCACACAATAATCTGTTCGCTCTGCTCCTGCCACTTTTCCAGATTGAACCACAGTGTTCAAGTTTTTCTGTTCTTCTTCATTAAAATAGCACAAGACAGTTGGTTTGACCATGTGTCCCGAGGCAGGCCCAAATTTTGTGTTTTGTGCTATTAACATTGGCATTTTGAAATAATTCTGTATCACTGTCTGTGTATTCGCTGTCCAATTATTTACTATTGCCTGTCACACACTGTAACACATCCTGCCACTGTGTTCCCGTTAAGTATAAACTTACTTATTAGCATGTATGAATCAATATTTTATTTGCTACATGGTGTTAGATTTTTTTGGGGGGGGGACTGCTGGAGACCTTTGTTTTGTCCATTTATTATTAATTTTCCAACCAACATTTTACCATACTGTGCTTCTGCCAACCACTCAATGAGCAATTTGAGAATAGCATCAGGTTCTCCCCCAAGAGGACTACTTACAATGTGACAGCTAATCATTTTAGCATGCTCGCATTACACTACTAATGAGGCCAGCAGTGGGAGATTTGTTCGAGTTTAACGAGCAGGATGGTGGGCCAGCCAATTGCTTTCCATCACATTTTCCCCATAAATCCATAAATCTATAGTATAGTTAACAGACTGCATTTAAGAACTTGCTTTAACGGGGGATTTGACACACATCATGTGGTTTTGCTGGCATTTACGTGGAAACCATTTGTT